>LR738714.1:304142436-304180756 GCA_902687465.1 Secale cereale | reverse complement strand
GACCACGGCTTGGCGAGGAGGACGGGGAGGACGATCGCATCCATGGCGAGCAGGAGAACGGGCGGCTGCAGGCGTCGCGCGCTGGAGGGAGACAAGGCAGGGGCTCGGCGAAGCCTGGCGCAGAGGAGAGGGGCTCGAGGCGCGGGGCTCCTGCGTCGGGGAGGCGCCGGGCTCCGGGCGCTGCGGGCGTCGCTGGCTCACCGGTGGCCGGCGCGAGAAGGGAGGCCGGGGCGCTCGGGTGTCAGGCGCGACGATGCAGAGAGGAGGGAGCCGCAGAGGGAGGCGCTCAGGGAGGAGCAGCGGCTCTGGCGGCCTGCTCGCGGGGCGCGGCGCGCTGCAGCTGCTGGTTCTGGCGAGGAAGGACACGGGCCAGGGAGGAAGGCCACGCGCGAGCGCTCTGGCTGGAGAGGAGCGCGCGACGACTGCGGCCTCGCTCGGGGCCGGGGCGATGCGGGAGACGAGAGATCGAGGGAAGAGCTGCGGGGGCGAGAGGATCGGGAGATGGGAGAGGGCTCGGTCGAGCGAGCGCTGGGACGAGAGGTGCGGCGGCGCTCGGGAGGAAAGGAGAGGAGTGGGGGCACCGCTAGGGTTAGGGGGGTCGGCTGGGCCAATGGGCCTTAGGGGAGGAGTTGGGCCGCGGGGAAGTTTGGGCTAGGGAGGCCTGAAGGCCTGGAGGAGGCTGGGCTTCCTGCGGCTGTTGGGCTGCTCTCCTTTTTAATTCCCTTAGCAGAAAAACGAAAGAGAAGGTAAAAGGAAAAGAGGAGGGGGGTTAATGCAAGAATTAGGACAAGGTTAATTTTCTCGGGCTCGTAAAAAGGAGCACGACCGGAGAAAATATAAAAGGCCCGATCGGAAAATAATTCAAACATATTTGAATTTAATTCAAATGGGTTTGAACTAAGACTTGAATATTGAAGTGTCCAAAAATGTTCAAATTTTTGGAGGAACCTCGAAACAACGAAAAAGAAAATATTCGCAAGGTTTTTGAAGGGGAAACTCGAAGTGAAAAAGACATGGGGAAAAATTGCAAGTGTGTTACGGTGATCCCAAACAATTGGAATATTTTTAATATAGCTCCCTAACTATTGAGAGGCTTTTATATGTTATAAAGAGAAGACATCTTCCCTCGATTTAAATGGACCGAAGGTCCACACAATTTATTAGGTTGAGATGCAAAAATAAATGACATGATGGCATGATGACATGATGCAATGCAAAAATAAATAAAGCAAGCACAAAGAACACACGGGAGACCCCGGAACATCTGGAATCTTCTGGAATCTTCTGGGACGTCGGTCTCGGGCGTCACACCTATCTTTGCTAGCCAAAAATTCCGCACTAAGTAGAGATACTACTTGTGCATCCAAAAACCCTTAAACGCAAATCTTTTTCAAGTGACTACCATACCTGCCCATGGATTGAGTAAGATCCTTCAAGTAAGTTGTCATCGGTGTAATAAGGCAATAAAAATTGCTTCTAAATATGTGAGATCATTTAGTGTAAGAGAAAAATGAGCATTGCACGAACTTGGATGACAAAGAATAAAAGTAACATACTACATGATAAACATAATAAAGGTTGTCATCTTCAGGGGCAATGTAACATGGCGTTCTCTTGCACTAAGGGATTGAGCATGCAAACAACTAAGCGCATGGCAACCGCTGCTTCCCTCTACGAAGGGCCTATTTTCTACTTTTATGTATTTACTTTATGCAAAGAGTCAAAGTTTTCCTTCTATTCCTTATTATTTTCTCCTTTGGAAAGCATCATGTGGTAAGGAAAGATCTAGGCACATATGTCCGGCTAAATATAGATAGCATGAGTTATTATTGTTGGCATCACCCTTGAGGTGAGTATGTTGGGAGGCGAAAATATAAGCCCCTACCGTTCTTTGTGTCTAGCTGAAACGTTTTGCTCATGTGGACAAGGTGAGTGTTAGCAATCATAGAAGACTATATGATGACTAAGTATGTGGACATGCCTAAAGGCTCCGACACATGACCCTTCCTGAAAAGATGATGAATTGTAGTTGCAAAGTTGACTGAGAACATAGTTTGTTGGTTTGTAATAGATTTTTTGCTTTATACTTCGATTGTGTGATGAACTATTACTTATTCATGGGTAATGTATGATAAAAGATCTGTGATAAAAAGTTTATATTTAAGTTTATTGCTGTTATAATAATCAACATTATGCTTCTATGTCCGTATTTTGTTTTTGTCGCCACCTCTCTCTCAAAGCATGTGGACATGTTTTTCGATTTTGGTTTTCGCTTGAGGACAAGCGAGGTCTAAGCTTGGAGGAGCTGATATGTCCATTTTGCATCATGTTTTCTTACTGATATTTACAATATTTTTATCCATAATAATACTTTTTGGAGTAATTCTAATGCCTTTTCTCTCATAATTTGCAAGATACACACCAAGAGGGAGAATTCCGGTAGCTGGAAATCTCGACCTCGAAAAGCTACGTCAGGCCACCTATTCCGCACAACTGTAAACAAGCTAAAACTCCACAGAGATTTTTTATGGAATATTTAAGAAATATTGAGCCACTAAACACCAGAGGGGGGCCACCAGGTGGGCACAACCCACGTGGGCGCGCCAGGCCCCCTAGCGCGTCCTGGTGGGTTGTGGCCTCCTCGGCCCACCTTCGGTGCCCATGTTCTGGTATATAAGTGATTTTGAGCTAGAAAAAATGAGGGGAGGACTTTCAGGACGGAGCGCCACCATCTCGAGGCGGAACTTGAGCAGGAGCACTTTTGTCCTCCGGTGGAGCGATTCTACCGGGGGAGCTTCCCTCCCGGAGGGGGAAAATATCGTCATCATCATCACCAACATCTCTCCCATGTTGAGGAGGGCAATCTCCATCAACATCTTCACCAGCACCATCTCATCTCAAACCCTAGTTCATTTCTTGTATTCAATCTTGTTGTCGAAACTATAGATTGTTGCTAGGGGGTGACTAGTAGTGTTCATTACATCTTGTAGTTGACTACTATATGGTTTATTTGGTGGAAGATTATATGTTCAGATCCATTATGCATATTAATAGCCCTCTGATCATGAGCATGTTGATTATTTGTGAGTAGTTAGTTTTGTTCTTGAGGTCACGGGAGAAATCACGTTGCAAGTAATCATGTGAATTTGATATGTGTTCGATATTTTGATAGTATGTATGTTGTGATTCCCTTAGTGGTGTCATGTGAACGTCGACTACATGAAACTTCACCATATTTTGGCCTAAGGGAATCCATTGTGGAGTAGTAAATAGATCATGGGTTGCGAGAGTGACAGAAATTTAAAACCCAGTTTATGCACTATTCCGTAAGGGATCGATTGGATCCTAGAGTTTAATGCTATGGTTAGCATTTATTCTTAACACTTTTCTCATAGTTGCGGATGCTTGCGGGAGGGTTAATAATAAGTAGGAGGTTTGTTCAAGTAAGAACAACACCTAAGCACTGGTCCACCCACATATCAAATTATCAAAGTAGCGAACACAAATCAAACCAACATGATGAAAGTGACTAGATGAAATTCTCGTGTACCCTCAAGAATGATTTCCTTACTATAAGAGACCGTTTTGGCCTGTCCTTTGCCTCAAAAGGATTGGGCTACCTTGCTGCATACTTGTTACAATTATCGTTACTTGCTCGTTACAAATTACTTTGCTATCAAACTACTTGCTACTTACAATTTCAGCACTTGCAGACACTACCTTACTGAAAACTACTTGTCATTTCCTTCTAGTCCTTGTTGGGTTCGACACTCTTACTTATCGAAAAGAGCTAAAATTAATCCCCTATACTTGTGGGTCATCAATCACAAGAAATATTAAACAAACCATCGGAAAGGAAAATGTGATTGATCGATTAATCAACCGGAAGGAAAACTTGTTTAAGCATAACTAATAGGAGTATATCCTTCACGAGAAAGCATAGCATGATATACCTGATGGGACATCAAGTACACCACCATTTAGATAAAGGGGCAAGGAAATTCATGATGTTTACCCATACATCGGTGTTTGGATAGATGATCAAGAAACATTTAGCATTGTGCTTTCAATGTTCTTGTTAAGCTTTGAGTACCACAGTCCTGCTTCGGCATATCATTGACATGGTCCTCATGAAAATGCCAGACTTTGGGTTCACAAAGGATCCATCAGACTAAACTTATTAAATAACTCATAATATTTCAGCAAGGAAAATAATAGGAAGTGGCCGACGAGCTCAACAACCTTTCAACGAGATATCCATAAACATGGATTTTCACAATTAAGTGAATAAGGTGGTAGCATTGGACACACCAAAGTATATAATGAAGTATGTTCGAGGAGAAAAAACCCCAATTAACTTCGAGCGAAAAATGCACCTGGAAATATGGACCAAGTAGCACAATCAATGTTTAGAATGGTGATTCCATAACCAAAAGAGTTGGAATGAAACTATCGACCATTCACTGCAAAGCAATAGGGTTGCTAGAAGTTTTGGATGTACACATCATAGTTCAATAGCCAGTATTACGGTTAGAAACAACACAGGGACCAAGAAATGAACGGAGTTGGTGAGAAGTATTACTATATGAAGAATTACTAAGAGGTGGAGCAATTCCCACAACATCATTGACATAGCAGATGGTAATACTCCAAGGGAGAACATAGCATAAGCTAGATAGCATGGAGCTTAAGGTTCAACCAAAAAAGACCAAGTCTGTTTTTTGGAAGGAGGGCATGGATGTGGTCGATGATATTAGAAATCATTGAGGGGGAAAAGATGGTGTTTCTCATCATGAATTCGATTGATATCATGGAAGAAGTCAGAGTGTTGATGATGATGACGACACTTTTGTCGAGAGCTTTCTTGAAGAGTAATCGATCATCGACGACATCACGCAAAAGGAATGATGAAGTGAAAGTTTATTGGAACCACATATAAGAATGCAAGCTCAGAGTCAGAGTTGCCTTTCAAGACGAATAATAAGATGTTGAAAACTCGAAGCTTTAGCATGATGATGATGATGTATTCATTCATCTAGGGACGACATTGTAGGGTACAAACTCTTAAGAAACAAAGATTAGTAAGAGTTATTTGATCACAATGCGGGCCCGATTCACTTATCGGGGTTCTGGGTGACTAGCAACTCGGAACCCCTGGGTAATCATAATCGGTGAGAAACAATACCTGCTGCAGAGCTCATAAGAAGTAATGTAGTCCTATGATATTATTGTGATAACAAAGGTAATACTTGAAGGTGGTGCAGGATTGAGATTGAACAGATGTATTGATCTACAGAAGACAAGTATTTTACCTTTTCCGAGAAATGGGATAAAAAGAGAATAATAAGGTCAGAACCACGATTGTAGATGACAAAACCACAGATACAAGATGAACTTATAACAAGAGGGTAATCGTTTGCATGAGAAGATTTTATGATAAGATATGCATAGTGTCCATGGGCATGAACACAAGTTCAAGGTCGACTCCCACTTCTCCAGTGCACAACTTTCCATTCAGTTCTTGCTTTTGATGTAATTGTAGTGTTGGAATTCTATCCGGCGTAACACCAATTGAATATGCTCCATAGGATTTTTCAGTTTCACATAGAGTAGGGAAGTCATACGTTCAGCCCAATGGGGCATCTTATGAACATATATCACAAACTTCAAGAATAAATAACACTAGCTCAAATGTAGAGCATGGTCGACAAAGCAGAGGATATAATTTTCCAAAGGCACCATGTAATAGGGGACGAAATAATAAAGGTTTAAAATTTCTGAACAGACTATCCGGTAATAATCTACCAAAGGGTCTGGCGGACCACATATGTGGGTATCGATGTTCAACCAGAAGAAGAACTAATGCAACGACATTGGGTTCCATAAGCAGAAGCAGACACTCTGATCGAAAGAGGAGGAAGTTGGACATAATTAGATGGGCAATCAATCAAAGATTGATTTGCCGAGAACCAGCTCATGTCTAGAGTGACGTTTGAGCTGAAATGACGAATTCTAGTTTCAACTGATGTTTGCAGAGAAATAGTTAGACATATGGAAAGTAACAATAATGCAAGCATGCAAGTTTTTGCAGAGCAATAGTTGTCAAAGGATTATCAAAAGATCGGATAGTATTTGAAAGTACCTTATTATGCCGTATAGGGCGCGGGGGCTGGAGCTGTGCTCATCTTGCCCACTCAAGACAAGCTTTACTATGCCGTGCAGCTCTGCTTTTAACAGGGCGATAAGGTCTCAAACAACATCATAGAGTGTGAGGGCCTCATTGCTGGTCTTAGGGTTACGGTGGCCCTGGGAGTGAAACGCCTCGTCATCAGGGCGACTCACAGCTCCTCGTCAACTTCTCCAAAAAGGTGTATGAGCCAAAGGACGAGCATATGGAGGCATATGTCGCGGAGGTACGCAAAATGGAGAAGTAGTTCTTAGGCCCGGAGCTGCAGCACGTGCCCCGTGGCACTAACAAGGAAGCCGACGACATCGCCAGAAGGGAATCCAGGCGCCTACCCCAGGAGCCAGGCATCTTCGAGGAGCGGCTCCTTGGGCCTTCGATGCCACCCTCACAAGAGGAGCCGGCAACACCTCAGGAGGAACGGCCCCAACCTCTGAGTTCGGGAGCCCCCGCCTCTGGCCCGACCTCAGGAGCCCGCCTGCTCCTGGCGCTCGAGCCTCAGGAGGTATGGTGGACCAAGGAGCTCAAGGCATACCTAGAGCAAGGAGCGCTGCCGGAAAAGGAGGAGGATGCCGAACGTGTAGCCCGACAGGCTACGACATAGGCATTCAAGACGGTGAGCTTTATAGGAAACGACCAAATGATGTCTCTTTACGATGCATCTCCAAGAAGCAAGGGGGCGAGCTGCTAGCTGACATCCAGGCTGGAGACTGCGGGCATCACTCATCATCACGCACCCTGGTTGGCAAGGCATTACGCAGCGGTTTCTACTAGCCCACGACGCTCAATGATGCTACAGAGCTTTTGAAATCCTGCGAGGCTTGTCAATGCCATGCCAAGAAGATCCACCAATCGGCTCAGGGCCTACAAACCATCCCGCTCTCCTGGCCGTTCGCGGTTTGGGGGTTGGACATCTTGGGCCCCTTCCCTCGTGCGCCCGGAGGCTACCGCTACCTCTATGTCGCCATCGACAAGTTCACCAAATGGGCGAAGGTGGAAACTATTCGGACCATCCCGGTCGGGTCTGCAGTCAAGTTCATTAAAGGTCAAGTAAGCCGGTTCGGGGTCCCCCACCACATCATCACCGACAACGGCTCACAGTTCACTAACAACCTTTTGAAGACATATTGTGCTAACCTTGGAACGCAGATTAGCTCCGCTACGATAGCCCAGGAGCAACGGCTAGGCCGAGCGTGCCAACGCGGAGGTTTTAAGAGGCCTCAAGACTAGGACCTTCAAGAAGAGGCTCGATGCTTGCGGGAGGGGCTGGCACGACGAGCTCTAGTCCATGTTGTGGTTGATGCGCACCACCTCCACCAAGCCTACAGGTGAGACCCCGTTATTCCTCGTCTACGGAGACGAAGTAGTTCTCCCTCACGAGGTCATGCACCACTCCGCGCGGGTCCTAGCGTTTGATGAAACGCAGCAGGCCGCCATGCGGGGGACGGACCTCGTGCTGTGAGAGGAACGCCGTCGGGACGTTTCTCTCCGAGCAGCAAGGTACCAGCAGGCATTTCGGCGGTACCACTGTCGCAACATCCGCTCCAGGACGCTCGAGGTAGGCGACTACGTCCTATGGCGAGTCCTCTCGAGGGAAGGCCTGCAAAAGCATTCACCCATGTGGGAGGGCCCATTCAAGATCACACACATCTCCAAGCCTGGCGCCGTGCGCCTAGAGACGGGGGACGGCACCCCTATCCAGAACGCGTGGAACATCGGGCACCTCAGAAAGTTCTACCCATAAAGCGAGGCCCCGTGCCTGTGAAGACAAGGCCCTATGCCTGTAAAGACAAGGCCCTATGCCTGTGAAGCAAGGCCATGTGCCTATGAAGCAAGGCCCCGTGCCTGTGAAAACAACGCCATGTGCCTACGAAGCAAGGCCCCGTGCCTGTGAAGACAAGGCCATGTGCCTGAGAAGCCAAGGCCCAGTGCTTGTGAGGCAACGCTCATGCCTGTGAAGGTCTCCGCTCGTGACACTCTCCGTAATAATGAGTGGGACTGTACACGCCCCGGAGTCTCCGGAGTGCCGCCCTCGGGCCTTGGGGGCTCCCCCCACGTCCCAGTGGCCGCACTTAGCTCCACGCTGGTGAGAATACTACACTAGGTGCCGGACGCGGCTGTTCATTTGCTTTCTGGAGTTGGCTTGCCCCTTCCTTCTTTTAATGGATTTTGAAGGTTCTGGCATTTCTCGAATGACTTGGTTAAATCTTATCTCACTTTGGTTCTTCCCTCGATTTTTGGCCTTGCATCAGAGGGAGCGGCAGTTGCCTGACGCTCTCTCTACCGCGCCTCCCTTAACCTTCGCAAGGCATCCATATTTGGGCTTGTGATTGACGCACCCCTCTCCTTTTGTCCGTGCCCCGCGGGTACCGTGACAGTGTGTGTTTGACCATGTTCAGCCCATGCTAGGGACCTCATGCGGTGAAGGATAATAACCTTCTAACGAGTTTTTGCAGCTTCCCGAAGGGCCACATGCCACAAGATGAGGGCTATTCCGAGTACGTCAAGATAAGTCTCCTCACCCAATGGGCACATAATACACAGACCTCTCAACGCTGGCCGGGGACACTAAACATGGCGCCAAGCAGCATAAAAACCATAGTTCATTACACGCCCTTCCAGGGCCCCATATTCGTTTGTTTAGGTAATGCCGGAAGAAAGGAAGAGCGAGAACAGGCGATGACGGCTCCTGAGATGCGCTACTCACGAGGACCGGCTCCCTGAGCTCAGCCGGAGCCCTCCTCACGCTTCACAGGGGCGTGACGATGAGCCGACCCAGCGCCGCCCTCAAGGAAGGCATGATGGCGTGGCGGCTGGTCGTAGCCACCGCTGCTGGAGCTGCCGCTGGAGGAGGATCCACCGCAGCTAGATGAACTGCAACCATCGCCAAGGCCGAGCACCTCACCGCCGTCGTTGTCCTCGGGGCAGCACCCGGCACGGCGGCTGTCTTCCCCGAACACCCTCACAAAGAGGGCCGAGTCGCCATCATACCTGAAGTAAAGGGTGCACCGCATGCCCAAGCCACGCACGCGGGCGAACGTCTGCTAGCCACGGGCCAGGGTAACAGCGCCCGTGACGGAGATCACCACAACCCACGAAGCCCTGCTGTAGCAGCCGTCCGCTTGCAGCCGAAGACTGCGGGAGCTCGCGGCCGGAAGTTCGTCGGCTAGGGAGCGCGGAAGCTGGAGCCGAGTACTGGTCGGGCTCTCTAACCACACGATGAACTCCGGCCTCACTTCCGCCGAATGAAAGCACGGTCGGGGAGGCCTAACGACCCCGGCGCGCCTCCCCTCATTCACAGGGCTGCAATGGCCTCGGCGATGCCCACCGCGCGAGGAACTACCGCCGCGGTTGCCAAGGGCGGCGCCGGCCACTGAGGGGGTCCGTCCGCGCCGGCGAGGAGCCATAGCAGGGGTCACGGCACACTTGCGGGGGCGGCCTCATCCCCTCTTAGGTGGTGGTGAGCCGGGCCCCTCCTGATGGGTCTTCCCCTTCTCCGTGAACGAGAACCACTTCATCGGCGTCATGGGTGGCTCTGACGGGCGAGGAGCAAGGAGGAAGAAGCGGAAGCGGGAGGAATGAAGGGAGAAGATGAGCAGCAAGGGCTCCGCCAGTCGCCTTATTTATAGCCGGGAGAAGACCAACCGTCGGCCTCCATAAACGCAGGTAATGATGGTCTTTTGTGCATACAGGGACTTGTCGAGTTGCACAATTGCTGAGGCTGCATGGGGAAGTGGAGACGCCCACGTTCCATCAATCGCCACACGTCAATCAAGGTCGGGGGCTTTTGGGGCCCGTGATGCTCTGCACTTGACCCTTGGCTTTGCCACGAAGCCAATTCCGAGCGCACCTTGGGCCCGGGGGCTACTGTCGGCGTTCTGGGAACGGGGGTACCCAGACTTGCCTGCCTGCGGCCTAGAGTGTGGCTCGTCCAAGCGGTCTGGTATGGCCCAACCTCATCAGCGACCTCTCAAGACCCTTGAGAGGGGCCGAGCCTTGTGAGGCGGATGACACAAGACCTCCCCTGGGGCGGCCTCACTAGGCTAGCTCTCGAGGAGCAGAGATATCAAGGCAAGGGGCACCTCGCGAGGTCCTCGTGACGTGAGCCATGATGACCAAGGCCAGGCGGGCGCCAGCTGGCGCAGGATGCTAGTTTCCTCTTTGGTGCTAAAGGGGCAGGCGCAGGCGAGGAGTCCCGAGGCATCAGGCAAAGGTTTCCATATCGGTGCAACAAGACCAAGACCAGCAGGACGGCAAAGCGGAGGTCATCACGGAGCCCACGACGACGTCACCACCAGAGCCTTTGGCAGGCGAAGACCACCTTTTGTCAGGATAGCTTGTACTAGCTGTCCCCCTTCAAAATTGGCTGTTGTTGGTGCTACCTCTTGAGCTTGCGTTGTATTGCCTCGAAGAGGAAAGGGAGATGCAGCACATTAGCGTAAGTATTTCCCTCAGTTTTTGAGAACCTAGGTATCAATCCAGTAGGAGACCACACGTGAGTCTCTCGCACCTGCACAAACAAATAAGAACTTCACAGCCAACGTGATAAGGGGTTGTCAACCTGTAATGCCCCGGATGTAATACTTTCCCTTTTGGGCAATATAATATATCTGTGACGCCCGAGACCGGCGTCCCAGAAGATTCCAGAAGATTCCAGATGTTCTGGGGTCTCCCGTGTGTTCTTTATGCTTGTGTTGTTTTTTTGTTTTGCATTACATCATGTCATCATGCCATCATGTCATATTTATTTTGCATCTCAACCTAAATAATTCATGTGGACCTTCGGTCCATTTAAATCGAGGGAAGGTGACTTCTCTTTATAACATATAAAAGCCTCCTAATATTTTTGGAGCTATATTAATAAATATTCCATTGCTTCGGAATCACCATAACACACTTGCATAATTTCCCCATGTCTTTTCACTTCGAGTTTCACCTTCAAAAGAATCTTGCCAATAATTCTTTTCCGTTGTTCGAGGCTCCTCCAAAAATCTAAACTCCTTTTTTTTCAAGCTAAATGTTTTAGTGTGCACTTCCTTTGTGTTGGAACTATTTTTGTTGGGTTGGTAATATCCCGTAAAGCCTTATAAAAATGTTCCACATTTTATTTTCCGTTCTTGGCCTCCTTTTCTTCTTATTGTGGACTCTCTCTATTTTTTTATTTCTGGTTAAGAGATAAAAGAGGGGCAGCCGCATTTTGTTTTCCCCAGGCCTCTCCTCCTTTTCCTCCAGCCTCCCTCCTCTCTTCGGCCCACTTTGGCCCAACCTGGCCCGTCCAGTCCTAACCCTAGCTGCTCCCTGGCCCGAGCGCCCAGCCCCTCGCTCTCTCCCTTTTCCCTCTATCGCCGCCGCCACTCATCCCTCTCGCCCGCTTCCCTCTCTCCCCGATCCCGATCTCTCTCTCGCGCGAGCCGCACCCCCCTTTCTCCTCGCAACCAGCGTCTCCCCCTCGATCTACCCAGTGCGCCCCGCTCCCTCAGGCACCGCGCCGAGGCCTCCCTCTCGCTCCCGCTGGCCAGGCCCGGCGCCCCCTCCATCCTCTCCTCCTCCAGAGACCAGTGCGCCCCGACGCCCCGATCCAGTCCGGCGCCTCCAGCGGCCCGGGGCCGAAGCCAGCCAGGCCGCGACCAGCCTCTGGCCTCCCCTTCGTCCAGACTGCGCCTCCCTCGCCCGGCTGCCGTGCCGCCCCTCACCGGCCGCGTTCGAATCCCGCAGGAGCCCGCCTCCCCGCCGGGTTTCTTGCTCGCCGCCGTTCTGCCCCGAGCGCCGCGCCCGTCCCTTCGCCCGTCGGCCTCCCTCCGCTCCCTTGAGGCCGCACCCCGGCGCCAGCAGCGGCCAGGAGCCTCGCTCCTCCCGACGGCGGCCCCGGCCCCGACGTCCTACCTCCAGGGCCGCGAGGTCCTCTCCAGCAGCGACGCAGGCTGCGCCCTCCCGTCGCCCGGCGACCGAGGCATCCTCCCTCCGCCTTCCTGTCCTCCAGCAAGGGTCGGCCGCCCCGAGCGCCGCGACCCTCCTCGTCCGCGACCAGCAGGAGTCCGGTCCTCCCCGTTCTGCTGCTGCCGTGGCCTCGTGTAGCCACTTGTCCTGCTGTTGTAGTTTTGTTCTTTTTGTTTTGTTGCTGGTGTTAACCTGAACAGAGAACGACTACCGCTAAAGACCGCAATGACCCGTGTACGACTACCGGCGACCCGACCAAGTACCTCTACACGGCAAAACGACTTGAACATCTACGGAAAACGAGCTCGAGAACGACTACATGTACGAGAACGACGACCCGTGTACCCCTTCGAGTCGCCGATGACCGTCAAGTTCGACTACACGGTCGCCACGAGTACCCCTACGACCAAGTACCACGACGACCGAGTACATCTACGGCCCGAACGTCTACCGTCGCCGAGTACCACTACTTCCTCTACCGTCACCGCGAGTACCACTACCGTCGCCCGGAAACGAGGAATTCGCCAAGTACCACGACACCCCGTGAACGACTTCTTCCTCTACGTTAACGTGTTCCCCGACTCGCGGAACGACTTCTTCCACTACGTCCCTCGACGTCTCGAACCGCCCCGAAACGCACGCTTCGAAGGTATACCGAAACGACCCCGTGGATGACCCGTGAATGCTTGTTGTGTGTTGTATGAAATGTCTCCCGTGTGTGCTTCGTGCCCGTTCCACCTTTTGTCTTGTTCCTCGGTTGCCTCGTCGCCGACCCGTGGGAACCCGGCAACGGGATCACCCCATCATCTTGTTCAACTCGTTCACTCCACCTTTTGTTTTGCACCGGTCCCTCACCGAGTTACCGGTACCGATATGATGCCATTGCCTCATTTCGGATCGTTGCCGTGGCACCCTTTCATTCCACCACGGTGACAATGCTTCATATCTTGTTAATTGTCAACCTTTTAATAAAACTTACATAAAACTTGATCATGTCATCCGCATCATATAACAACATGAGAATGTTTAATTGTTGTTGCTTATAATTATTAAACATGCATATGGGGTTTTTCCGGATATGTTGTTGTTATTCTCCGGCCTCATTTAAATTGCCTAGTTAGTGTAGTTTTATTATGCTTCACCTCTTGCCATGTTAAAAACATTTAATCTTGTCTTGTAAATAATGAGAGTCAACTAAATAATTAAATGTGGTGTTTCGTCAATATGCAACTCGTTGCATATTGAGCTCCACTTAACTTGTAGTATTTGTTTGTGCACTTGCCATGCCATGCATATTTAAACCGGACATGCATCATACTTGTTTGTGCATTGTATGCCATGTTTATGTTATGTGTGTTTACCGTGTTGTTTCTTCTTTCCGGTTGCTTCTCTTGTTAGCTTCGGTTTCGTTCCGGAGTTGTGAGGTTTCTCTCGACTGTTGCTCCGTCTTCTTCATGGATCCGTTCTTCTCCCGTGTGGAATCCCAGGCAAGATGATCATACCCTTGGATACCTTTACTACCATTGCCATGCTTAGTTGTCTCGATGCTATCGTTACATGTCGCGATACCCATCTTTTATGTCAGCCTCTCCTTGTTGCCCTGAAACCTCTAACCTTGACACCTTCCTAGCAAAACCACTGTTTGGCTATGTTACCCGCTTGCTCAGCCTCGCTTGCTCAGTCCCTCTTATAGCGTTGTTAGTTGCAGGTGAAGATGAAGTTCGTTCCAGGAGGGAACTTGTTGGTGGATATATCACAATATCTATTATTATTATTAACACACCTTATATATTGGGCATGGGTGGAAGGCTTGGCCTTTTGCTCGGTGTTTTGTTCCACTCATGCCACCTTAGGCGCCGATAAACCGGCATTATGTTCCTTGATTTTGCGTTCCTAACACGATGGGTGTAATGGGGACCCCTTGACAGTTCGACTTTGAATAAAACTCCTCCAGCAAGGCCCAACTTTGGTTTTATTTTGCTCATAATAACAACTTATTTAAATAATTAAATTGCATAGGGAGTTAGCGCTACCCGAGGATTCTTAATTCTACATAGCAGGGGGGGCCAGTGCTGATGGTGTTGGTCCCAAACGGGGAGACTGCGGGGCCGCCTTGGGGAAACCCGAGGTATCTGGTATAACCTGTAGGATCACCCATCCGGTCGTGTCCTGAGACTTAGATACGCGCGGCTACTATCAGGGTGTCGACACACCGGGAGGTCTTGCTGGACTTGTTTTACCATTGTCGAAATGACTTGTGCTACCGGGATTCCGAGCCTGATCGGATTTTCCCTAAGATAAGGAGTGATGATATTATATTTATCACTTCAGCTAATCGTGAGAGCTTGTGATGGGCTAAGTTGGAACACCCCTGCAGGGTTATAATCTTTCGAAAGCCGTGCCCGCGGTTATGTGGCAGATTGGAATTTGTTAATGTCCGGTTGTAGAAAACTTGACAGAGGATCCGAAGTAAAACACACCACTGTGTGAGTAACCGTGACTGTCTCTTTTCACTTTGAGAAGAGAACACGGTGGGGTTATGTTTGACCGTATGTAGTTAGGATCTTTAGCGATCACCTCTTTTGCGACCGTTTGCGTAGCTTCTCATCTTATTCTGGTACTCGTAAGTTAGCCACCATATTATGCTTAGCCGCTGCTGCAGCCTCACCACCTTACCTCTTCCTACCCTTAAAGCTTTGCTAGTCTTGTTACCCATGGTTATGGGATTGCTGAGTCCTCGTGGCTCACAGTTACTACAACACCAGATGCAGGTTCAGCCGAGTATGAAGCAGGAGCTGGTTCAAGTACTTCACCAGGAGCTCGATGAAGAGAGTGTTTGTGACGTTTCGACGATCAGTAGTGGTTTCTACTAGGATTCGATCCTGACCTGTGGCTTTATGTTGTTTTGGTATCTTTCTTTGGTTCTTCACCCGTAGTCGGGTTGTGATGTTCTGAATGATGTTTGCTTATGTAATGTATTGTGTGAAGTGGCGAGTGTAAGCCAACTATCTTCTTTTGCAATTTAATCCCTCTTTTACATGAGTCGTGCAAAGATACCAAACTTGAGATCATTCTAGGATGGGCTTATACCTTTAAGTCGTGCCTCGACACGTAGGAGGTATAGTCCCATCCTGGGCATTACAAGTTGGTATTCAGAGCCTTCTCCGACCTAGAAGCCCCCACTGTTTGATCGAATCGTTGACGGTTGAGTCTAGGCACACACAGAAAATGTTTTGAGTCCTATATTTATATCGGAGAGTAGGATTTCTGTTTGCTTCTCATCCCCTTTCTCTCTGGTGAGGACTCCTGACGATTACTCTTTTCTCTTCTACTTTCAAAAATTGCACCAATTTTTTTTTTAGGATCCCGCGAGTATTCTGGGATTGTTTCGATGTTCTTGTGACAAGGATATTGTTCTCGATGCCTCCTGTTACCGAGGAGTTGAGCTTCGGGGTATCATTGCAACAAGCATATCGCGGCAGTACTAAATACTTAAGACGGCCGACATCGAAAATCTCTCCTATACGGCCAGTGGCAAGATAACCCCGACATCACCCAGTACTGGGGAGGTAGTTCGAGAGTATTGCCATAGCTTGTTATAGTGGATGCTTTTCGAAGGTCCGAGGTAAACAGTTTCCGAGAAAGACTAGTTATGTGTTGAAGGATGGATACACCTGGATGTAGGTTTAGAGTTGATTGCGCGGTGCTTCCCGTGTATCCCCAACACCTGATTGCATAACTGGAAACTTTCGGAAATCTATAGGTGGGTTCATCTAGTAGTTCTAGGCATTCTTCCAACGAGTGCTCGATATGAAGTTTGGGGTTCTACATTGAGTGAAGTGGTTTTATGGACTTGTTCTGATCGGGAGTTGCATCTTAAAGGGTCCTTGGCTATGCTGATCCGGGGATGACAAAACCCTTTTGTAACACGTTCCATGAGCTTTCAGCACGAAGATGCGGAACGAAACTTCTATCTTGTATTTGTTCTATCTGTTCCTTGTTCCTTTTTATTTATTTTTTGTTCTCCAAGTGGCTTCTCGTCAAGTTGATGTACCTACGGAACTCATTCGTTCAATTCTCTGTGCGGATGATTTTGTGAAGATCATGTTGCATATCTATCCTTTGTTTCGTTTTGATTCTGGTATTCGAGTTGCTTCGATGTCAAATGTTGATTCCATACCTTTCTTAATCGGTATTCTCATATTTCTATGGGAGTGCTAGTCCTTCTTGTCCATCAAGACCTTCATGTTAATTCTTTTTCAACCGGTGTGCCTTCTCTTCTAGTTATTCCATACGGACATCGTTGAGAAATCTGACGAATTGTCTGTTTCATTCATCCTAAGTTGTCTTTGTTTTCCCCACCCTCCCACCCTTCTTCTTCTTGGAGCAAGAATTCTTAAATGAAGTATCCATTTTTATTCATGTGATATTTCTTCATTCTTTTCCCTTCAATGTTCATTATCCGGTGAATTATCGTGAAGATACTCAAGAGCTTCAAGTTCATCATTCTTTTGTTCTCTAATTCTTCCGGTGGATGTAATTCAAGATTTCGGTGATGATCTTATTCTTTTTCTCTTTTCACAATGCTTTCTTATTCCGGTGCACCAATTAATCATTCTCCTCTTGCTATTCATATCCGGAGTGCTCAAGATTCATAATTCCATTCTTAATCCGTTCAAATTATTTTGAGGATTGTTATCTTATTCAAGCCATTCAATTCAACCGGTGCTATATCTCTTAAACAATCTTTCCCAACGGTGTTTTCTTTTGAGTGGGCCCTAACCCACAGGTCTTTTCCAGGATCTTACCTGACTCTTCTATTTTTCGGAGTATTCTGAAACTCTTTTCAAGTGTGACGTAAGAATGATCCCCATCAGTCACATGCCTTCTCCAGGACCGCTTTCAAATTCTTTTTCATCATTGGTTCAACCTTTTTAATTCTTCATTCCGGAGTGCTCAACAATTCTTCATGGCATTTCTCGTCTTCATTCTCAACATTTGGAGACCGGTGAAGTGTTTCTCTTAATCTTGGCCCGTTCTCTCAAGATTCTTCATGAATTCTTTTCCTTTGTGATCCTCCGAAGGCCATCATTTCAGCATATTTCTTCGTTCTCAGTTTTCAACTTCGTCCTCCAAATATTCTTCATTGATGTCTCTTCGTTCGTCTCCATATTTTTACGGTGGTTCTTTCAAGTTTTCCATTCCGTTGTTATCGTTTAATTCATTTGTTCTTTCATAATCCGAGCTTGTGCTAGATCTCTCTTTAATCCTTTCCAACGAGAATAAGTAGTATGCCAAATCCTTTGGTTGTCATCAATTTAAATTGGTGAAGGAGATGCATAACATAATTCTTATTCTTATTCTTCAAGGTGATTTAACTCTTTTGTCCGGAGCTTGTTCATCATATCATATCCTTGGTTCTAAGTTTTTCATCTTCTTTTCCGGAGCTCCAAGCTATTTCAATTATATCATTTCAACTTCATCTAATTCATCGCAGGCCTTGAATCTTATTCTTTTCATCTTTCACTTCTCATGTTTCATTACCGGAGTTCTCATGGTGGTTCATCACCATATTTTAATTCATCCTCGAAGTCTTCATCAAGATTCTTGTTGGAGCTCAAGCATTCTTCATCATGCTTTCCAATTGCAATTCTTTCTACCTTATCTTTTCAGATGGTGTTATGTCATTCTTGACAATTCCTTCATGTTTCATGATTCATGAGTTATCAAGAATGAGATATTTAAACCCATCATTTTCCTTGTTCAGGAGATCTTTTCAGCCCTTCAATTTATTCGTTGGAGTTATCTTGGGTTGTATCTCACCTAAAAGCTTTCCCTAAGGATTGTTGTTATTGTGGTGCTTATAAATGACCCAAGTTCTTCATTTATCATTCCGGTGAATTAAGTTTTTCGTCTCCTTGTTGATCTCTATCCAATCAATTGTTTAAGTCAGTGGCTGGTTGTCACCTCTTAATTTTGAGATGTTTTCCATAAGCCCACATGAGTTTTTTCTTTTCGTTGTTGAATTTCCAACAACTCCGTTCAACCCTTCTTCGTAAGGATGCTCTTTCAAATTCAATTTTGAGAGAAGTTGTCTTTTTCTTCTCCGTTCAATTCTGTCTTTCATTTTTATGCTATTCATTCATTCCGGAGGCTTTGTGATGATCTCTCTTTAACCATCATCTCGTTTTTTATCAAGATCATACTCTCTCTTGCTTATCATTTAACCGGAGTGTTGTATTCTTCATTCTAGTTCCGTCATCCTTTCATGTTTTGCCTCTCTTTTCGACCGGAGTGCTGTTTGAATCTTTCTTAACCTTGTGCCATTCTTTCAATTGTTTCGGAGGCAATATGTTGTTGTTTTCTTCAAGTATCTTCCCATCTTCTCAAGTTCTTGTTCAATTCCTTCCATTTTCAGACGGAGTGCTGTCCGAATTCTGTCATTCTTATTCCTTGGCTATACCGTTCTGGTTTCATATTCTTTTGGTTCGTAAGCTCTTGTTCATGTCTTTCAACCTACAAGGTTCTCATTGTGTTCCTTGTTCCTCCTTTTCTAACGGAGTGTTTCATCTTCGTTCATCTCCGTTGCATTCTTTCTTTCAATTTGTTCAACCTCTCAAGGTTCTTTGGTTTCACTCGTCTGTCAAAGAAGCAACTTTGTTTTACCTCTTCCTCTTCCATTTTTACCCGGTGATATCTCTAGGATCTCGGGTCGAGATCCTCTGTTAGTGTGGGAGAGTTGTGACGCCCGAGACCGACGTCCCAGAAGATTCCAGAAGATTCCAGATGTTCCGGGGTCTCCCGTGTGTTCTTTATGCTTGTGTTGTTTATTTTTTTTGCATTACATCATGTCATCATGCCATCATGTCATATTTATTTTGCATCTCAACCTAAATAATTCGTGTGGACCTTCGGTCCATTTAAATCGAGGGAAGGTGACTTCTCTTTATAACATATAAAAGCCTCCTAATATTTTTGGAGCTATATTAATAAATATTCCATTGCTTCGGAATCACCATAACACACTTGCATAATTTCCCCATGTCTTTTCACTTCGAGTTTCACCTTCAAAAGAATCTTGCCAATAATTCTTTTCCGTTGTTCGAGGCTCCTCCAAAAATCTAAACTCCTTTTTTTTTCAAGCTAAATGTTTTAGTGTGCACTTCCTTTGTGTTGGAACTATTTTTGTTGGGTTGGTAATATCCCGTAAAGCCTTATAAAAATGTTCCACATTTTATTTTCCGTTCTTGGCCTCCTTTTCTTCTTATTGTGGACTCTCTCTATTTTTTTATTTCTGGTTAAGAGATAAATGAGGGGCAGCCGCATTTTGTTTTCCCCAGGCCTCTCCTCCTTTTCCTCCAGCCTCCCTCCTCTCTTCGGCCCACTTTGGCCCAACCTGGCCCGTCCAGTCCTAACCCTAGCTGCTCCCTGGCCCGAGCGCCCAGCCCCTCGCTCTCTCCCTTTTCCCTCTATCGCCGCCGCCACTCATCCCTCTCGCCCGCTTCCCTCTCTCCCCGATCCCAATCTCTCTCTCGCGCGAGCCGCACCCCCCTTTCTCCTCGCAACCAGCGTCTCCCCCTCGATCTACCCAGTGCGCCCCGCTCCCTCAGGCACCGCGCCGAGGCCTCCCTCTCGCTCCCGCTGGCCAGGCCCGGCGCCCCCTCCATCCTCTCCTCCTCCAGAGGCCAGTGCGCCCCGACGCCCCGATCCAGTCCGGCGCCTCCAGCGGCCCGGGGCCGAAGCCAGCCAGGCCGCGACCAGCCTCTGGCCTCCCCTTCGTCCAGACTGCACCTCCCTCGCCCGGCTGCCGTGCCGCCCCTCACCGGCCGCGTTCGAATCCCGCAGGAGCCCGCCGCCCCGCCGGGTTTCTTGCTCGCCGCCGTTCTGCCCCGAGCGCCGCGCCCGTCCCTTCGCCCGTCGGCCTCCCTCCGCTCCCTTGAGGCCGCACCCCGGCGCCAGCAGCGGCCAGGAGCCTCGCTCCTCCCGACGGCGGCCCCGGCCCCGACGTCCTACCTCCAGGGCCGCGAGGTCCTCTCCAGCAGCGACGCAGGCTGCGCCCTCCCGTCGCCCGGCGACCGAGGCATCCTCCCTCCGCCTTCCTGTCCTCCAGCAAGGGTCGGCCGCCCCGAGCGCCGCGACCCTCCTCGTCCGCGACCAGCAGGAGTCCGGTCCTCCCCGTTCTGCTGCTGTCGTGGCCTCGTGTAGCCACTTGTCCTGCTGTTGTAGTTTTGTTCTTTTTGTTTTGTTGCTGGTGTTAACCTGAACAGAGAACGACTACCGCTAAAGACCGCAATGACCCGTGTACGACTACCGGCGACCCGACCAAGTACCTCTACACGGCAAAACGACTTGAACATCTACGGAAAACGAGCTCGAGAACGACTACATGTACGAGAACGACGACCCGTGTACCCCTTCGAGTCGCCGATGACCGTCAAGTTCGACTACACGGTCGCCACGAGTACCCCTACGACCAAGTACCACGACGACCGAGTACATCTACGGCCCGAACGTCTACCGTCGCCGAGTACCACTACTTCCTCTACCGTCACCGCGAGTACCACTACCGTCGCCCGGAAACGAGGAATTCGCCAAGTACCACGACACCCCGTGAACGACTTCTTCCTCTACGTTAACGTGTTCCCCGACTCGCGGAACGACTTCTTCCACTACGTCCCTCGACGTCTCGAACCGCCCCGAAACGCACGCTTCGAAGGTATACCGAAACGACCCCGTGGATGACCCGTGAATGCTTGTTGTGTGTTGTATGAAATGTCTCCCGTGTGTGCTTCGTGCCCGTTCCACCTTTTGTCTTGTTCCTCGGTTGCCTCGTCGCCGACCCGTGGGAACCCGGCAACGGGATCACCCCATCATCTTGTTCAACTCGTTCACTCCACCTTTTGTTTTGCACCGGTCCCTCACCGAGTTACCGGTACCGATATGATGCCATTGCCTCATTTCGGATCGTTGCCGTGGCACCCTTTCATTCCACCACGGTGACAATGCTTCATATCTTGTTAATTGTCAACCTTTTAATAAAACTTACATAAAACTTGATCATGTCATCCGCATCATATAACAACATGAGAATGTTTAATTGTTGTTGCTTATAATTATTAAACATGCATATGGGGTTTTTCCGGATATGTTGTTGTTATTCTCCGGCCTCATTTAAATTGCCTAGTTAGTGTAGTTTTATTATGCTTCACCTCTTGCCATGTTAAAAACATTTAATCTTGTCTTGTAAATAATGAGAGTCAACTAAATAATTAAATGTGGTGTTTCGTCAATATGCAACTCGTTGCATATTGAGCTCCACTTAACTTGTAGTATTTGTTTGTGCACTTGCCATGCCATGCATATTTAAACCGGACATGCATCATACTTGTTTGTGCATTGTATGCCATGTTTATGTTATGTGCGTTTACCGTGTTGTTTCTTCTTTCCGGTTGCTTCTCTTGTTAGCTTCGGTTTCGTTCCGGAGTTGTGAGGTTTCTCTCGACTGTTGCTCCGTCTTCTTCATGGATCCGTTCTTCTCCCGTGTGGAATCCCAGGCAAGATGATCATACCCTTGGATACCTTTACTACCATTGCCATGCTTAGTTGTCTCGATGCTATCGTTACATGTCGCGATACCCATCTTTTATGTCAGCCTCTCCTTGTTGCCCTGAAACCTCTAACCTTGACACCTTCCTAGCAAAACCACTGTTTGGCTATGTTACCCGCTTGCTCAGCCTCGCTTGCTCAGTCCCTCTTATAGCGTTGTTAGTTGCAGGTGAAGATGAAGTTCGTTCCAGGAGGGAACTTGTTGGTGGATATATCACAATATTTATTATTATTATTAACACACCTTATATACTGGGCATGGGTGGAAGGCTTGGCCTTTTGCTCGGTGTTTTGTTCCACTCGTGCCACCTTAGGCGCCGATAAACCGGCATTATGTTCCTTGATTTTGCGTTCCTAACACGATGGGTGTAATGGGGACCCCTTGACAGTTCGACTTTGAATAAAACTCCTCCAGCAAGGCCCAACTTTGGTTTTATTTTGCTCATAATAACAACTTATTTAAATAAATAAATTGCATAGGGAGTTAGCGCTACCCGAGGATTCTTAATTCTACATAGCAGGGGGGGCCAGTGCTGATGGTGTTGGTCCCAAACGGGGAGACTGCGGGGCCGCCTTGGGGAAACCCGAGGTATCTGGTATAACCTGTAGGATCACCCATCCGGTCGTGTCCTGAGACTTAGATACGCGCGGCTACTATCAGGGTGTCGACACACCGGGAGGTCTTGCTGGACTTGTTTTACCATTGTCGAAATGACTTGTGCTACCGGGATTCCGAGCCTGATCGGATTTTCCCTAAGATAAGGAGTGATGATATTATATTTATCACCTCAGCTAATCGTGAGAGCTTGTGATGGGCTAAGTTGGAACACCCCTGCAGGGTTATAATCTTTCGAAAGCCGTGCCCGCGGTTATGTGGTAGATTGGAATTTGTTAATGTCCGGTTGTAGAAAACATGACAGAGGATCCGAAGTAAAACACACCACTGTGTGAGTAACCGTGACTGTCTCTTTTCACTTTGAGAAGAGAACACGGTGGGGTTATGTTTGACCGTATGTAGTTAGGATCTTTAGCGATCACCTCTTTTGCGACCGTTTGCGTAGCTTCTCATCTTATTCTGGTACTCGTAAGTTAGCCACCATATTATGCTTAGCCGCTGCTGCAGCCTCACCACCTTACCTCTTCCTACCCTTAAAGCTTTGCTAGTCTTGTTACCCATGGTTATGGGATTGCTGAGTCCTCGTGGCTCACAGTTACTACAACACCAGATGCAGGTTCAGCCGAGTATGAAGCAGGAGCTGGTTCAAGTACTTCACCAGGAGCTCGATGAAGAGAGTGTTTGTGACGTTTCGACGATCAGTAGTGGTTTCTACTAGGATTCGATCCTGACCTGTGGCTTTATGTTGTTTTGGTATCTTTCTTTGATTCTTCACCCGTAGTCGGGTTGTGATGTTCTGAATGATGTTTGCTTATGTAATGTATTGTGTGAAGTGGCGAGTGTAAGCCAACTATCTCCTTTTGCAATTTAATCCCTCTTTTACATGAGTCGTGCAAAGATACCAAACTTGAGATCATTCTAGGATGGGCTTATACCTTTAAGTCGTGCCTCGACACGTAGGAGGTATAGTCCCATCCTGGGCATTACAATATCTCTGGCTTCATCTATTCCTTTTCGGGTTCTTCGTCTTTCGGGTTTTCGTCGTTTTGTTGTGTGCGTGTGTGGCATTCATCCATATCATGTTGTCATGTGCATTGCATTGCATTTGTGTTGTCGTTTGCATCCGGTCCCACTCATTCCTTCCCGTTGTCCGTTTCGCGTTCCGGAGCTCTCTCACGTGTCCGTGGCATCCCCGTGGCCTACTTTGGTGTTTGGCCATGTAACGTTTCCGGTTTGGCGTGAGACTTGTCGTGTGTTGTTGTTTTGGTGTGCGTAACCCGCCTGTCAAATCTCGTCGCGTTTGGAGTTTGTTTGCTACCCCAACAGTTATTCTCGTGGGCTCAAAGTACCCCCTCTTTGAGGCCCAAGACACCCCTCCAACAGCCCACCAAACCAACCCAAACCCCTTCCTTCATCTGGGCCATCCAATTCTGATCGCGTGGCCGAAAACTACACCTCATTTGGACAACCCTAGCTCCTTGTGCCTATATATTTGTCCATCTTCCCCAATTTTTGCCCTAAATAAAAAAAGCCCTAGCCCCTTCATCCCCTTCCTCCAGCCACCTTCCTCCACTCCGGCCGGAGCTCGCCGGAGCTCGCGAGAGGAACTCGCCGGAGCCGCGCCACCCTTCACCGCCGCCGGAATCTTCGCCGCCGCCGTGCTGCGGTCGTCCTTGCCGGCCGGCGCCGCCACCTCACCGGCCGTGGCCACCGCATCCGCCACCTCCCGCCGGTCCCCGCCTCTCCTCCCGCCGGCGCAGCCCGCAGGGAGCCCCGCCGCTCCATCGCTCGAAGACCGCCGCCGCCCCTTGATCAGATCGGGGAGGAGCCCCGATCTCGATCCACTCCAGCCGCCAGTGCCTGCTCCGCTGGGCCGGCCCGTCCCGCCTGCCTCCATCGCAGGCCCGAGCCGAAGGCCTCCGCCTCGCCAGCCTCAGGCCGAGCCAGCCTGGGCCGGCAGCCCACTCCGCCCGAGCCAGCCGGCCGATGCCACCACTAATCGGGGGATCGGGAGGATCCCCTCGATCCCGATATGCTAGCGCCGCCCTAACGGGCCGGGATCCGGGCCGAGCCCGTTAACCCGCCGTGGATCCGGCCCGCAACGCGCCCGACCCGCTTCGCCAGGCGGATCCGCGACCCGCCAGAACCGTGAAGCCCGATCCGCCAACCAGCCGCGTTGACTTTGACCCAGACCCGAGGTGGTTATTTTTCTCCAAGTCCCTGGTTATTTTTGTTGTCTGATGCTGTTTTAAAACGTGGATAAATTTTTGTGTGATGGTCCGATTTGAGTGAATGATATGTCAAAATGATCATCGAGACTTGTACTACGTTTTGTTCCATTATGCCATGCATGTTTGAGGTCATCTAGATGCTTAAATATCTGTTAGAAGAGTGCAACTTGTTATAAACTGCTGTTAGTAGTTGTTTTCATGCCATCTTTGCAATGTGATAACTTGGTGCATGTTTATCCAAATGAAGCAAATGAGATGTCCACGTGTTCGTCATGAAATGCTCTACATGTTGATTGCTTTAGCTTGCATGATAGATTTCATCTTTCCATAATTATCTCCTTTCTGAAGTGCTATGTGGCTGTTATGTTGTTAAACTTGTTATGAGATGTCATTTTGAGGAACTCGTTGCTATCGTTGTGTTTGTCCCCTCGATGCATGCTTAGATGTTTTGGATTCACCATCATGTGTACTTTGCTGTGGTGCTTACCACTTGCCATTTTTAGCTTTGAGGTGACTTAAACTTGCTCTCAAAGATGCCATGATGAAACTGCTGTTTTAACACTTGGTGAAATTTCACTAAGTCTGGAATCTGTAATTTCCAGATGCCATGTTTGCTTGTTGTTCTAGGCCAATCCATGTTAGTTTTGGGGTGACTCTTGATGATTCCTTGTAGTATATATTGTTGGCTATCCATTCATGCTCTCACATGCTTATTTGAGTGGCTGTAGCATATTTAACTTTTGCTCCCAAGTTGCAACAAATTACTGCTGTCAGGTTTTGTTGTCAAGTTCAATATGTCTTAGCTTGTTGCTATTGATCCATGGCTCCTTTGGGGATGCTCCAATGGAATTGTTTGCTGTAGGATATGTCTATTTTATGTCCATGATCATTGCCATGATGTTTGAGTACTGTAGCTTATTTATCTATTGCTCCGAAGTTGCTATGTGGCTGTTATTTTCAGCTTGTGCGTATTTATTGTTTCGGGTGTAACTTTTAGCCCGTAGCTCTGATTTGAGCAAGTCCTATATGAAACTTGTGTGATTTTGCATGTAGATTCATAATATCATATTGTTATCATGTTTTGAAGCATTTTGCTTGATGCATATTTTTGTGCGATAACGCTGTGCTTCCATAGTGCATCTGTTTTGCTTCCATAGTGCATCAGCCATGCATCCAGTATTTTAGTGTGCGCATTGCATCTTGTTTGATTCGTTGCCTTGTGTTCTTGTGTTTACTAGAGCCGGAAGTTGAGACCGAGTACGAGTACGAGCACGAGGTTACTACCGAGGTTGACAACGAGGACCCCTCTTACGATCCCATCGACAACTCTTCAGGCAAGATGGCCGAACCCCGATAACATTACTATCTTTGCCTATTGCTAGAAGTCTCGATCTATAGTTTTGCCTCGATGCCCATGTTTTTCCTGTCAGCCTCCTATTGTAACCATGAACCTGTTTAACCACCCTACCTATGCAAACCATTGATTGGCTATACGTAGGCTTCGCTCAGCCCCTCTTATAGCATTGTTAGCTGCAGGTGAAGATTGAAGATTCTTGCTTCTTGTTGAAGCTTGTTGGGATATCACACTATATTAATTATTAAATGAAATCATCTATATATTGGTAATGGGTGGGAGGCTAAGCCTTTTGCTTGGTGATTCATTCCACTCATGCCGCTAGGAACCGTATAAACCGGTGTTATGTTCCTTGATTATGCGTTCCTCGCACGGTTGGGGTTATGGGACCCCCTCGATAAACCACTAAGTGCTAAGTCTTTTCCAGCAAGTCCCAACATTGGTACTATTTGCCTAATAACTAAAAACTTGCATAGGGAGTAATTAACCCTCTTTCTTAATCAACAACCCCGGGCCAGTGCTCCACATGAGTGTTGGTCCGAACTGGGGGTCCTGCGGGGCCACCTCAAGGAAACTCGAGGTTTGGTAAAAACCCGTAGCATCACCCATCCGGTCGTGGCCTGAGACTAGATACGCGCGGCTACTGTCAGGGTGTCGGCACGCCGGGAGGATTTGCTGGATTAGCCTTACCTTAGTTCGGAGTATCTTGAGCACGGGATTCCGAGAATACTCGGGCCTTCCCACCTTAGAGTTGCGACTCCACGGATCGTGGGCTTGTCATGGGCCAAGTTGGTACACCCCTGCAGGGTTATGAACGTTCGAAAGTCGTGCCCGCGGTTATGTGGCAGATGGGAGCTTGTTAATATCCGGTTGTAGAAAACTTGACACCATGTTCAAATACACTACCAGCGTGAGTACCGTGACTGTCATTTTCCGAAAGGGATTCGGGAGATGAACACGGTGGGGTTATGTTTGACTTGATTTAGTTAGGATCACTTCGTGATCATCTCTCGACCGAGGCACCTTCTCTTCTTGCTCTCTTTTACGTAAGCTAGGCTAGTGCTGCTGCAGACTCCTGTTCTTTCTTCAGCCTTGTTCCTCACCCAAGGCTTAAATAGTCGTGTTACCCGGGAACGGGATTGCCGAGTCCTCTGTGGCTCACAGTTACTTCAACACACCAGATGCAGGTACGTTGGTGAGCTACACAGGCGATGGCACTGAGCTAGACTGGGAGTACGACGAGGAGCGTAGCTGTTACTACGTGAACTATCCGGTTGATCAGTAGAGCTTCTACTAGGATTCGATCTAGACCTGTGGTTTAAGTTATGTTTGGTATCTTGTCATTTGGATCTTACCCTTAGATGGGCTGTGATGTTCATTTGAATGATGTTTGAATATGTAATGGATTTGTGTGACGTGGCGAGTGTAAGCCAACTATCTTTTCAGTTTTCCATCCCTATTTTTACATGAGATGTGCAAAGGTACCAAACTTGCGATCATTCCAGAATGGGCTTATATCTTTAAGTCGTGCCTCGACACGTAGGAGATATAGTCCCATCCTGGGCATTACAAGTTGGTATTCAGAGCCTTCTCCGACCTAGAAGCCCCTACTGATTGATCGAATTGTTGACGGTCGAGTCTAGGCACACACCGAAAAAGTTTTGAGTCCTATATTTATATCGGAGAGTAGGATTTCTTTGCTCCTCATCCCCTTTCATTCTGGTGAGGACTCCTGATGACTACTCTTGCCTCTTCTACTTTCAAAAATTGCACCAAATTTTTTTAGGAATCTCGCGAGTATTGTGGGATTGTTTCGATGTCTTTGTGACGAGAATATTGTTCTCGATGCCTCCTGACATTAGGGGTTGTGGCAGTGTCCCGGGGAGTTGAGCTTTGGGGTATTGTCGTCACAAGCATATCGCGACAGTACTAGAATACTTAAGACGGCCGACATCAAAAACTCTCCTATACGGTTAGTGGCAAGATAACCCCGACATCACCCAGTACTGGGGAGGTAATTCGGTAGTATTGCCATAGTTTTGTATAGTGGATGTTTTTCGAAGGTCCGAGGTAGACGGTTTCCGAGAAAGACTGGTTATGTGTTGAAGGATGGATACAGCTGGATGTAGGATTAGAGTTGATTGCGCGGTGCTCCCCCTGTATCCCCAACACCTGATTGCATAACTGGAAACTTTCGGAAATTCATAGGTGGGTTTATCCAGTAGATCGTAGGCATTCTTCCAACGAATGCAGGTTAGCGAGTTCGGGGTTCTACATTGAGTGAAGTGGTTTTATGGCCGATGTTCCGATCGGGAGTTGCATCTTAATGGGTCCTTGGCTATGCTGATCCGGGGATTGCAAAACCCTTTCGTAACGCGTTCATAAGCTTTCTGCACAAAGATGTCGAACGAAGCTCCTATCTTGTGTTTGTTCCATCCGTACCTTGTTGTTTTTCTTATTTACCTTTTGTCTCCCAGTGGCTTCTCGTGAAGATTGTTGTTATCATTAAACTGAGAATTTCATTCGTTCCTCTTGTTCGAATGATTCTTGTGAAGACTATGTTGCATTTCAATCCGTTGTTTCATCTTATACCTTCTGTCAATCAAATTGCTGATTGGTGGTCATCTCTTTCAGGATGGCTCCGAAACGGGTTCCCAACGCTAACCCAGAGGGTGAAGAGGTTCCAGATCGTCCTCCTTCCCCTCCTCCTCCGTCTGAGGCCTGGAGAGCGATTATGTAGACTAAAAATCAGAACACCCAGATGTTGATGCAGATGATGCAGCAAATGCAAGCAAATCAAGCAAATCAGGGTGCTCCAGGGAACCAAGGCAATTTCTTCAACCAACAGCATCATGCTACTCTCAACCAGTTCTTGGCCAATCAACCAAAGGCTTTCAGTTACTGTGTCGACCCTCTCGATGCAGAAGATTGGATCACTGATATCAAGAAGCATTTTGAGTGCAGTAACGTCAGGCCTGAGGACTATGTGAAGTTTGCAGCCTTCCAACTCAAGGACTAAGCAGCTGACTGGTGGCAGCAGTACAAAGATTCCAGAGAAGGGCGTGTGATCTCTTGGGATGATTTCTGCAAGGACTTTCTCTCTCACCACATTCCAACAAGTGTCATCGAGGGTATGCGTGAGCAATTCCGCAACCTGAAGCAAGGCTCTATGACTGTCTACCAGTATAATTTCAAGTTCCAAAACCTCGCCCGCTATGCCAAGCAAGACATTCCGGATGCCAAGAGGAAGATCTATCAGTTCCGTGGAGCTCTCACAGATGAACTTCAACTTGCTCTCACCTTGTTCGAGCCGGAGGAGTTCGACAAATTCTATAACATGGCGCTCAAGCAAGAGGCAGCCCAGCTCAAGATGGAGGCTTCCAAAAAGAGGATTCGAGATGCCGTTCACTCCTCCTCATCTTCTCAAGTGGTCGCGAAACAACAGAAATTTTGGCTTCCTCCTCCTCCAGTGATTCGAGCTCCCTACAACAACAACAACAAGAACTCCGGTGGTCGTGGTTTCTCCCACCCACCCAACCCGAGCAACCAGTCGAGGAATCAGTTTCAGTCTCAAGGTTCCAAGTCAACTGGTTCTTATTACCGTCCTCTCTCAGAAGTGGTCTGCAACAAGTGCACTCAGAAAGGTCACTATGCCAACAAGTGCCGCAACCCAAAGCGACTTCCGCCTCCTCCACCTGTCAGTACAGCTATTGTCAAGCATAATCCCAAGCATGCATGGGTGAATCTGATGAATGCAGCGCAAGCGGAGAATTCTTCTGATGTGATTTTGGGTAACCTTCCAGTTAACTCTATCCCTGCAAAAGTTTTATTTGATTCGGGTGCTTCATGTTCTTTCATGTCTCAACCATTTGCATCCAAGCACAATTTTGACATCAAAAGTCTGCCAAGGGAGTTAGCAGTTATTTCTCCGGGGAGACGAATGCATTCCAGTATATATGCTCCGGATGTTTCTATTCGCATGGGTGATTATCGATTTTCGGCCTCTCCGGTGGTTCTCGGCAATTCCGACATTGACCTTA
Organism: Secale cereale; assembly: GCA_902687465.1. Lineage (NCBI taxonomy): Eukaryota > Viridiplantae > Streptophyta > Magnoliopsida > Poales > Poaceae > Secale > Secale cereale. Next base: position 304,150,788 of record LR738714.1, on the reverse strand, counting down.
TCCTCGGAATGGATTGGCTTTCTCAGCATGATGCTCAAATTGACTGTGCACAGAAGGCAGTCAAAATTACTCATTCCGATGACGATGTGATTATCTTCGCCTCCAGGGATAACACAATCAGGCTTTTCTCTCTCAATGACAAGGGCGAAATGAATGCCATATCTCAAATTCCGGTGGTTAACGAATACGAAGACGTCTTTCCTGAAGAACTTCCAGGCATGCCTCCACACCGTCAAGTGGAATTCATCATTGAACTCGAGCCTGGTACTGAGCCAGCATGCCGGCGTCCGTACAAGCTCTCTCCTAAAGAGTTGAAGGAGTTGAAGAAGCAGCTTGATGAACAGGAGCGTATGGGTCTGATCAGGCCTAGTACGTCTCCTTGGGGCTGTGGTGTCTTATTTGTCAAGAAGAAGGATGGCACGGAGCGTCTTTGCGTAGATTACCGGCCATTGAAGAAGAAGACAATAAAGAACAAGTATCCGCTTCCCAACATCAATGAACTGTTCGAGCAGCTCAAATTAGCTAAAGTGTTCTCTAAGCTCGATCTCTGAATGGGCTATCACCAAATTCGCATTCGAGAAGAAGATATCCCCAAGACTGCCTTCAAAACGAGCTACGACTCATATGAGTATACAGTCATGTCCTTTGGTCTCGCCAATGCTCCACCTACCTTCTCGAGAATGATGCACTACATTTTCAACCCCTACACCGGCGAGTTTGTGCTTGTGTATCTGGATGACATTTTGGTATTTTCCAAGAATGAAGAAGATCACGAAAAGCACCTCCGTCTCGTTCTCGACAGACTCCGTGATCATAAGTTCTATGCCAAGTTCTCCAAGTGCGAGTTTTGGCTGGATAAGGTCTTGTATCTGGGCCATATCATCTCCGCTGACGGTATTGCGGTAAACCCCGAGAAAGTTGAAGCGATTGTCAACTGGGAAGCTCCTCAGAACGTCAAGCAACTCCGAAGCTTCCTTGGTCTTGCCAGCTATTGCAGAAGGTTTGTTGAGAACTTCTCCAAGATTTCCAAGCCTCTTTCGAACTTGCTGCAGAAGAATGTCAAGTACTACCGGTCTCCAGATTGTGAAGTGGCATTCAAAACTCTCAAAGAAAAGCTCGTCTCTGCTCCAGTTCTTACTCCTCCAGATGAATCCAATCCCTACGAAGTATTCTGTGATGCTTCTCTTCAAGGACTTGGTGGTGTGCTTATGCAGGACAAGAGAATTGTGGCATACACTTCACGTCAGCTGAAGCCAAGTGAGAAGAACTACCCCACACATGATCTTGAACTAGCAGTTGTGGTTCATGCTTTGATTACGTGGAGACACCTTCTGTTGGGCAGAAAAGTCGACATCTTCACCGATCACAAGAGCTTGAAGTACATCTTCACACAGCCGAATCTGAACCTCCGCCAGACTTGTTGGGTCGAGATGATCCAAGAGTATGATCCCAGCATCGAATACACTCCTGGCAAGGCGAATGTGATTGCAGATGCTTTGAGCAGAAAGGCATATTGCAACAGCCTTCTTATAAAGTCGTTCCAGCCTGAGCTTTGTGAAGCATTCAGGAAGCTCAACCTCCAAGTTGTTCCGCGAGGTTTTCTTGCAAATCCTCAAGTTGCTCCTACCTTGGAAGATCAGGTCCGTGAGGCCCAACTCAGTGATGCTATGGTGCAGAAAGTGAAACATGGTATTGCAAAGGGTACTCCTAAATACAAGTGCTATCGCGTTGATGAGAGAGATACCTTGTTCTTCAAGGACTGACTCGTGGTTCCAAAAGGTGATCTCAGGAAGCTCATAATGGAAGAAGCACATGATTCCCTCCTTTCCATTCATCCTGGCAGTTCCAAGATGTACCAAGACCTCAAGCAATCTTACTGGTGGACTCGCATGAAAAGGGAGATTGCCCAATTTGTGAATGAATGTGATGTCTGCAGAAGAGTGAAGGCAGAGCATCAACGTCCAGCCGATCTTCTCCAACCTCTTCCTATTCCCGAGTGGAAATTCGACCACATTGAAATGGATTTCGTCACTGGCTTTCCTAAGTCCAAGAGAGGGAATGATTCTATCTTTGTGGTGATTGACAAGCTTACAAAAGTCGCTCACTTCCTTCCAGTCAAAGAATCCATCAATGCAGCTCAATTGGCAGAGTTGTACACTTCCAGAATTGTGTCCTTACATGGCATTCCTCAAGTTATCTCCTCAGACCGTGGAAGTTTGTTCACTTCCAAGTTCTGGGACTCCTTTCAGTCCGCCATGGGCACTAAGATCAGGTTCAGCACGGCTTTTCACCCTCAGACTAGTGGTCAAGTCGAGAGAGTGAATCAGATTCTAGAAGACATGCTCAGAGCCTATGTCATATCTTTTGGCATGAAATGGGAAGATTGCCTTCCATTTGCCGAGTTCTCTTACAACAACAGCTTTCAAGCAAGTGTCGGCAAAGCTCCGTTTGAAATCCTCCATGGCAGAAAGTGTCGTACCCCTCTCAACTGGTCCGAGACAGGTGAACGTCAACTTCTTGTCAATGACTTGATCTCAGAAGCCGAAGAAATGTGCAAAGTCATACGTGAGAATCTCAAGGCCGCTCAGTCGCGTCAGAAGAGCTACTATGACGGCAAGCATCGTGATTTGGCTTTCAACATTGGTGATCATGTCTATCTCCGTGTTTCTCTGATGAAAGGCACCCAAAGATTCGGTATCAAAGGAAAGCTTGCTCCTAGATACGTCGGGCCTTTCAAGATCATTGGAAAAAGAGGCGATCTAGCCTATCAACTTGAGCTCCCTTCCAACTTCGCCAATGTTCATGATGTGTTTCATGTGTCTCAACTCTGCAAGTGCTTCAAGACTCCTGAACGCATGATTCCGTTTGAAGAGATTGATCTTCAACAAGATTTGTCTTACCGAGAGCATCCTGTTGCTATTCTCGAAGAAACCGAACGCAAGACCCGCAACAAGTCCATCAAATTCTTGAAAGTCAAGTGGTCACACCATACCGACCGAGAAGCTACGTGGGAACGAGAAGATCATCTTCATTCCGAGTACCCTTCCTTTTTCCAGTCCTAGATCTCGGGACGAGATCTTTTTGTAGTGGAGGAGAGTTGTAATGCCCCAGATGTAATACTTTCCCTTTTGGGCAATATAATATATCTCTGGCTTCATCTATTCCTTTTCGGGTTCTTCGTCTTTCGGGTTTTCGTCGTTTTGTTGTGTGCGTGTGTGGCATTCATCCATATCATGTTGTCATGTGCATTGCATTGCATTTGTGTTGTCGTTTGCATCCGGTCCCACTCGTTCCTTCCCGTTGTCCGTTTCGCGTTCCGGAGCTCTCTCATGTGTCCGTGGCATCCCCGTGGCCTACTTTGGTGTTTGGCCGTGTAACGTTTCCGGTTTGGCGTGAGACTTGTCGTGTGTTGTTGTTTTGGTGTGCGTAACCCGCCTGTCAAATCTCGTCGCGCTTGGAGTTCGTTTGCTACCCCAACAGTTATTCTCGTGGGCTCAAAGTACCCCCTCTTTGAGGCCCAAGACACCCCTCCAACAGCCCACCAAACCAACCCAAACCCCTCCCTTCATCTAGGCCATCCAATTCTGATCGCGTGGCCGAAAACCACACCTCATTTGGACAACCCTAGCTTCTTGTGCCTATATATTTGTCCATCTTCCCCAATTTTTGCCCTAAATAAAAAAAAACCCTAGCCCCTTCATCCCCTTCCTCCAGCCACCTTCCTCCACTCCGGCTGGAGCTCGCCGGAGGAACTCGGCGGAGCCGCGCCACCCTTCACCGCCGCCGGAATCTTCGCCGCCGCCGCGCTCCAGTCGTCCTCGCCGGCCGACGCCGCCACCTCACCGGCCGGGGCCACCGCATCCGCCACCTCCCACCGGTCCCCGCCTCTCCTCCCGCCGGCGCAGCCCGCAGGGAGCCCCTCTGCTCCATCGCTCGAAGACTGCCGCCGCCCCTCGATTGGATCGGGGAGGAGCCCCAATCTCGATCCACTCCAGCCGCCAGCGCCCGCTCCATTGGGCCGGACCGTCCCGCCTGCCTCCATCGCGGGCCCGAGCCGAAGGCCTCCGCCTCGCCAGCCTCAGGCTGAGCCAACCTGGGCCGGCAGCCCACTCCGCCCGAGCCAGACGGCCGACGCCGCCACCGATCGGGGGATCGGGAGGATCCCCTCAATCCCGATCTGCCAGCGCCGCCCTAACGGGCCGGGATCCGGGCCGAGCCCATTAACCCGCCGTGGATCCGGCCCGCAACGCGCCCGACCCGCTTTGCCACACGGATCCGCGACCCGCCAGATCCGCGAAGCCCGATCCGCCAGCCGGCCGCGTTGACTTTGACCCAGACCCGAGGTGGTTATTTTTCTCTAAGTCCCTGGTTATTTTTGTTGTTTGATGCTGTTTTAAAACGTGGATAACTTTTTGTGTGATGGTCCAATTTGAGTGAATCATATGTCAAAATGATCGTGGAGACTTGTACTACGTTTTGTTCCATTGTGCCATGCATGTTTGAGGTCATCTAGATGCTTAAATATCTGTTAGAAGAGTGCAACTTGTTATAAACTGCTGTTAGTAGTTGTTTTCATGCCATCTTTGCAATGTGATAACTTGGTGCATGTTTATCCAAATGAAGAAAATGAGATGTCCACGTGTTCGTCATGAAATGCTCTACATGTTGATTGCTTTAGCTTGCATGATAGATTTCATCTTGCCATGATTATCTCCTTTCCGAAGTGCTATGTGGCTGTTATGTTGTTAAACTTGTTATGAGATGTCATTTTGAGGAACTCGTTGCTATCGTTGTGTTTGTCCCCTCGATGCATGCTTAGATGTTTTGGATTCAACATCATGTGTAATTTGTTGTGGTGCTTACCACTTGCCATGTTTAGCTTTGAGGTGACTTAAACTTGCTCTCAAAGATGCCATGATGAAACTGTTGTTTTAACACTTAGTGAAATTTCACTAAGTCTGAAATATGTAATTTCCAGATGCCATATTTGCTTGTTGTTCTAGGCCAATCCATGTTAGTTTTGGGGTGACTCTTGATGATTCCTTGTAGTATATATTGTTGGCTATCCATTCATGCTCTCACATGCTTATTTGAGTGGCTGTAGCATATTTAACTTTTGCTCCCAAGTTGCAACAAATTCTTGCTGTCAGGTTTTGTTGTCAAGTTCAATATGTCTTAGCTTGTTGCTATTGATCCATGGCTCCTTTGGGGATGCTCCAATGGAATTGTTTGCTGTAGGATATGTCTAGTTTATGTCCATGCTTATTGCCATGATGTTTGAGTACTGTAGCTTATTTATCTATTGCTCCGAAGTTGCTATATGGCTGTTATTTTCAGCTTGTGCGTATTCATTGTTTCGGGTGTTACTTTTAGCCCGTTGCTCTGATTTGAGCAAGTCCTATATGAAACTTGTGTGATTTTGCATGTAGATTCATAATATCATATTGTTATCATGATTTGAAGCATTTTGCTTGATGCATATTTTTGTGCGATAACGCTGTGCTTCCATAGTGCATCTGTTTTCCTTCCATAGTGCATCAGCCATGCATCCAGTATTTTAGTGTGCGCATTGCATCTTGTTTGATTCGTTGCCTTGTGTTCTTGTGTTTGAGTAGAGCCAGAAGCTGAGACCGAGTACAAGTACGAGCACGAGGTTACTACCAAGGTTGAGAACGATGACCCCTCTTACGATCCCATCGACAACTCTTCAGGCAAGATGACCGAACCCCGATAACATTACTATCTTTGCCTATTGCTAGAAGTCTCGATCTATAGTTTTGCCTCGATGCCCATGTTTTTCATGTCAGCCTCCTATTATAACCATGAACCTGTTTAACCACCCTTCCTATGCAAACCATTGATTGGCTATACGTAGGCCTCGCTCAGCCCCTCTTATAGCATTGTTAGCTGTAGGTGAAGATTGAAGATTATTGCTTCTGGTTGAAGCTTGTTGGGATATCCCACTATATTAATTATTAAATGAAATCATATATATATTGGTAATGGGTGGAAGGCTAAGCCTTTTGCTTGGTGATTTGTTCCACTCATGCCGCTAGGAACCGTATAAACCGGTGTTTTGTTCCTTGATTATGCGTTCCTCACACGGTTGGGGTTATGGGACCCCCTCGATAAACCGCTAAGTGCTAAGTCTTTTCCAGCAAGTCCCAACATTGGTACTATTTGGCTAATAACTAAAAACTTGCATAGGGAGTAATTATCCCTCTTTCTTAATCAACAACCCCGGGCCAGTGCTCCACATGAGTGTTGGTCCGAACTGGGGGTCCTGCGGGGCCACCTCAAGGAAACTCGAGGTCTGGTCAAAACCCGTAGCATCACCCATCCGGTCGTGGCCTGAGACTAGATACGCGCGGCTACTGTCAGGGTGTCGGCACGCCGGGAGGATTTGCTGGATTAGCCTTACCTTAGTTCGGAGTATCTTGAGCACGGGATTCCGAGAATACTCGGGCCTTCCCACCTTGGAGTTGCGACTCCGCGGATCGTGGGCTTGTCATGGGCCAAGTTGGAACACCCCTGCAGGGTTATGAACGTTCGAAAGCCGTGCCCGCGGTTATGTGGCAGATGGGAGCTTGTTAATATCCAGTTGTAGAAAACTTGACACCATGTTCCAATACACTACCAGCGTGAGTACCGTGACTGTCATTTTTCGAAAGGGATTCGGGAGATGAACACGGTGGGGTTATGTTTGACTTGCTTTAGTTAGGATCACTTCGTGATCATCTCTCGACCGAGGCACCTTCTCTTCTCGCTCTCTTTTACGTAAGCTAGGCTAGTGCTGCTGCAGACTCATGTTCTTTCTTCAGCCTTGTTCCTCACCCAAGGCTTAAATAGTCGTGTTACCCAGGAACGGGATTGCTGAGTCGTCTGTGGCTCACAGTTACTTCAACACACCAGATGCAGGTAAGTTGGTGAGCTACACAGGCGATGGCACTGAGCTATACTGGGAGTACGACGAGGAGCGTAGCCGTTACTACGTGAACTATCCGGTTGATCAGTAGAGCTTCTACTAGGATTCGATCTAGACCTGTGGTTTAGGTTATGTTTGGTATCTTGTCATTTGGATCTTACCCTTAGATGGGCTGTGATGTTCATTTGAATGATGTTTGAATATGTAATGGATTTGTGTGACGTGGCGAGTGTAAGCCAACTATCTTTTCGGTTTTCCATCCCTATTTTTACATGAGATGTGCAAAGGTACCAAACTTGCGATCATTCCAGAATGGGCTTATATCTTTAAGTCGTGCCTCGACACGTAGGAGATATAGTCCCATCCTGGGCATTACACAATCCCTTTACGGTCACTTACGAGAGTGAGATCTGATAGAGATGATAGTTTATATTTTTGGTATTTTTGGTTTAATAAAACAAAAAATAAAAGCGGTAAAAGTAAAGTAGATGTAGATTGATATGTTGAGAATAGACCCAGGGGCCATAGTTTTCTCTAGTGGCTTCTCTCATGTTAGCGATATTCTACGGCGGGTAAACAAATTACTGTCGAGCAATTGATAGAAAAGCGAATAATTATGAGACTATCTAGGCATGATGATTGTATATAGGCATCACGTCCGAGACAAGTAGACCGAAACGATTCTGCATCTACTACTATTACTCCACACATCGACCGTTATCCAGCATGCATCTAGTGTATTGAGTTCATACGAACAGAGTAACGCTTTAAGCAAGATCACATGATGTAGAGGGATAAACTCAAGCAATATGGTGTAAATCCCATCTTATTAGACTCGATGGCAATAATACAATACATGCCTTGCTGCCCCTACTGTTACTAGGAAAGGACACCGCAAGATTGAACCCGAAGCCAAGCACTTCTCCCATTGCAAGAACTATAGATCTAGTAGGCCAAACCAAACCAATAATTCGAAGAGACTTGCAAGGATATTATGAGCACACATAAAAAGTTCAGAGAAGAACCAAATATCTTTCATAGATAACCTTGATCATAAACTCACAATTCATCGGATCTCGACAAACACACCGCAAAAAGAGATTACATCGAATAGATCTCCTCGAAGACCGAGGAGAACTTTGTATTGAGATCCAGAGAGAGAGAAGAAGCCATGGTGAGGGCGATGATGTTGATGATGAAGGCCTCCCTGGTGGATCCCCCTCCGGTGGAGCTCGAGAACAGGCTCCAAGATGGGATCACCACGAGAACAGAAGCTATGGCGGTGGAATTAGGGTTTTCTCTCTACGTATGGAGTTTCTGGGGTACGTGGACAAATATAGGAAGAAGGAGGGCACTGGGGGCCACATGAGGAAACCTCGAGGCAGGGGGCGCGCCCTGGGAAGGGGGGCGCCCCCCCCCCCCCCCCC
>LR738714.1:304065181-304142351 GCA_902687465.1 Secale cereale | reverse complement strand
CCCCCCACCCTCGAGGGCCACCTCACTGTCCCCTGACTTGGCCCTGAAGCTCCGCGTGCGTGATTTTCTCCAAAAATATCTCTCGCGAAGGTTTCATTTTGTTTGGACTCCGTTTGATATTCCTTTTCCGCAAAACCTGAAATAGGCAAAAAAAACAGCAATCTGGACTGGGCCTTTGGGTTAGTAGGTTAGTCCCAAAAATGATATAAAAGTGAATGATATAGCCCATTAAACATCCAAGACTTCATAAATAATAGCATGGAACAATCAACAATTATAGATACATTGGAGACGTATCAAGCATCCCCAAGCTTAATTCATGCTCGTCCTCGAGTAGGTAAATGATAAAGAAAGAATTTTTGATGTGGAATGCTAACCAATATAGTTTTTCAATGTATTTCTCTTAATTGTGGCAAGAATGTTCAGATCTGAAAGATTCAAGATAAAAGTCTATATTGACATAAGAAATAACAATACTTCATGCAATACTAACAAAGCAATCATGTCTTCTCAAAATACTATGGCTAAAGAAAGTTATCCCTACAAAATCATATAGTCTGGCTATGCTCCCTCTTCATCACACAAAATATTCATATCATGCACAACCCCGATTTCAGCCAAGCATTTGTTTTCATACTCTATCTTTTCAAACCTTTCAACTTTCACGCAATACATGAGCGTGAGCCATGGATATAGCACTATGGGTGGAATAGAGGTGGTTGTGGAGAAGACAAAAAGGAGGGAGATAGTCTCACATCAACTAGGCGTATCAACGGGCTATGGAGATGCCCATCAATAGATATCAATGTGAGTGAGTAGGGATTGCTATGCAACAGATGCACTAGAGCTAAATATGAATGAAATCTCAACAAAAGAAACTAGTGGGTGTGCATCCAACTTGCTTGCTCACGAAGACCTAGGGCATTTGAGGAAGCCCATCATTGGAATATACAAGCCAAGTTCTATAATGAAAGTTCCCACTAGTATATGAAAGTGACTAAGCATGAGACTCTCTATAATGAAGAGCATGGTGCTACTTTGAAGCACAAGTGTGGAAAAAGATAGTAGCAATTGTCCCTTTTTCTTTTCTTCTTCTTTTTTCTTTTTTTTTTCTTTTTTTGGGCCTTTCTTCTTTTTCTTTCCTTTGGCCTTTTTTTTCTTTTTTTTTTGCGGAGGGGCTTTATAGATTCAGCCTTTCCTCCCATGGGACAATGCTCTAATAATGATGATCATCACACTTTCATTACAACACGAAATTACAACTCGATACTACAACAACAAAGCATGACTCTATATGAATGCCTCCGGCGGTGTACCGGTATGTGCAATGAAACAAGAGTGACATGTATGAAAAGTTTATGCATGGTGGTTTTGCCACAAATACGATGTCAACTACATGATCATGCATGGCAATATGAAAATATGATGCGTGTCATATAAACGGAATGGTGGAAAGTTGCATAGCAATATATCTCGGAATGGCTATGGAAATGCCATGATAGGTAGGTATGGTGGTTGTTTTGAGGAACAATATGGTGGTTGTATTGAGGAAGGATATATAGTGGGTTTGTGGCACCGGCGAAAGTTGCACAGTACAAGAGAGGCTAGCAATGGTGGAAGGGTGAGAGTGCGTATAATCCATGGACTCAACATTAGTCATAAGAACTCATATACTTATTGGAAAAATCTACGAGCCATCAAAACAAAGCAATCAACGCATACTCCTAGGGGGAGGTTGGTAGGAGTTAACCATCGTGCGCCCCGACCTCCACACAAAGGTTGGCACTTTACAAATACCTCATGCTATAACTTCGTCACATAGCGGTTCACCATACGTGCATGATACGGGAATCACTAACCTTAACACAAGCATTTCTCAATTTCATGATATATCCACTAGCATGACTCTAATATCACTATCCCCATGTCTCAAAATAATTATCAAGCATCCAACATCTCATTTTATTCAATGCGCTTGGTGTGATTTTTTTTACTACATTGACATTGGATGTTTATCATGTGAAGACTAGTTTCTTTAGCCAAAACACTTTACCATGCTGTTTTAATAGACTCTCAAATAGATATAATTGAATCATGAGAATTCAACAATTTCTACAAAATATTACCACCACCGTGCTCTAAAAGATATAAGTGAAGCACTAGAGCAAAAACTATTCAACTCAAAAGATATAAGTGAAGCACATAGAGTGTACTAATAATTTCTAGGCCATATTTAACTCTCTAAACTAGGTGTGTCCAGAAAGGACGATTGTGGAAAACTAACAAGCAAAGACTCAAATTATACAAGACGCTCCAAGCAAAACACATATCATGTTGCGAATAAAAAATATAGCTCCAATTATAGTTACCGATGGATGAAGACGAAAGAGGGGATGCCTTCCCGGGGCAACCCCAAGCTTAGTCTTTTGATTATCTTGAATTTAATTGGGGTGCCATGGGCATCCCCAACCTTAGGGCTTTTCTACTCCTTGTTCCATAGTCCATCAAAGCAATACTCAAAACTTGAAAACTTCACAACACAAAACTTAGACAAAAATTCTCCTGAGCTCCGTTAGTATGAGAAAGCAAACCACTACTCAAAGGTACAGCAATGAATTTATTGTTTGTTTATATTGGTGTTAAACCTACTGTACTCCAACTTCTCTATGGTTCATATCCTCCAATACTACTCATAGATGCATCGGAATAAGCAAACAACACACAAAAAACAGAATATGTCAAAGACAGAACAGTCTGTAGTAATCTACAGGGTTCGCCTACTTCTGGAACTCCAAAAAATTCAAACTAAATTGGTCAATTTTAGCAATTTGTCTGCCAATCGGCAGCAGAAAGAATCAACTAAAAAACACCCTCCAATAAAATCCCACGACTAGCGAGCGCTAACGATTCTGTTTTTCACAGCAAGATCATATAAACTTCACACAAGTCTTACCAAAGGTTCTACTTGGCACAAACACTAAACAAAATAGGAAACCACATCTAATCAGAGGCTAGATGCAATATTTATTCCTTAACGGCAACGAAAACCAAAAACATAAAATTGGGTTGCCTCCCAACAAGCGCTATCGTTTTACGCCCCTAGCTAGGCACGATACAAGATAGATCTAGGTATTGCCATCTTTGGAAGGCATTCCATAAGTGGCTCTCATGATAGATTCATATGGTAATTTTATTTTCTTTCTAGAAAAGTGTTCCATGCCTTTCCTTAACAGAAATTGGAATCTAATATTTCCTTCCTTCATATCAATAATTGCACCAATCGTTCTAAGGAAAGGTCTACCAAGAATAATAGGACATGAAGGGTTGCAATCTATATCAAGAACAATGAAATCTACGGGCACATAATTACTATTGGCAACAATAAGAACATCATTAATTCTTCCCATAGGTTTCTTAATAGTGGAATCCGCAAGATGCAAATTTAAAGAACAATCATCAAGCTCATGGAACCCTAGCAAATCACACAAAGTTTTTGGGATAGTGGAGACACTTGCACCCAAATCACACAAAGCATAGCATTCATGATCTTTTATTTTTATAGAAACTTCCAACTCAAGTTATTCTTCATAAGATTGCATCAAAGCATCAACTATGTGTTTAATGAAAGCTTTATTTTGACTATAAGCATGCGGAGAATTTAGTACGGATTGCAACAACGAAATACAATCAATCAAAGAGCAATTATCATAATTTAATCCCTTGAAATCCAAAGTAGTGGGTTCATCACTATGCAAGGTTTTAATCTCTTCACTCCCACTTTTAACAATTTTAGCATCAAGATCTAAAAACTCCGAATCATTGGGACACCTTAAAGCAGAATCATCTCCAATCCTATTCTCATCAAGATTAATACTAGAAAACAAGGATCTAATAGGAGACACATCAATAACTTTCAGATCTTCATCTTTATTTTCATGATAACTAGAAGAACACGATTTAATATAATCTTCTCTTTTAGCACGCATTCTAGCAGTTCTTTCTTTGCATTCATCAAAGGAAATTCTCATGGCTTTGAGAGACTCATTGATATCATGCTTAGGTGGGATAGATCTAAGTTTCAAAGAATCAACATCAAGAGTAATTATATCCAAACTTCTAGCCAATTCATCAACCTTAAGCAATTTCTCTTCAAGCATAGCATTGAAATTCTTTTGCGAGATCATAAACTCCTTAACACAAGTTTCAAATTCAGAAGGCATCTTTCCATAAGAGTTGTTGTAGGAATTACCATAATTATTAGAGGAATTACTAGGGAAGGGCCTAGGATTAAAATTACCTCTATAAGCATTGCTACCAAAATTATTCCTACCAACAAAATTCACATCCAAAGATTCATTGTTACTCTCAATCAAAGTGGACAAAGGCATATCATTAGGATCAGAAGAAGCACTCTTAGCAACAAATAATTTCATAAGTTCATCCATCTTTCCACTTAAAACACTAATTTGTTCGATAGCATGCACTTTTTTACTAGTAGATCTTTCGGTGTGCCATTGAGAATAATTAACCATAATATTATCTAGGAGTTTGGTAGCTTCTCCTAAGGTGGTTTCCATGAAAGTGCCTCCGGAAGCCGAGTCTAACAGATTTCTAGAAGCAAAATTCAAGCCAGCATAAAGTTCTGAATAATCATCCATTGATTCAAACCATGTGTAGGGCAATTACGTATCATCAATTTCATTCTCTCCCAAGCTTGTGCAACATGCTCATGATCAAGTTGCTTAAAATTCATAATATCGTTTCTAAGAATGATCTTAGCAGGAGGGAAATACTTAGAGATAAAAGCATCTTTGCACTTATTCCACTAATCAATACTATTTCTAGGCAAAGAGGAAAACCAAGTTTTAGCATGATCTCTAAGTGAAAACGGAAATAACTTCAGTTTAACAATATCGTTATCCGTATCCCTTTTCTTTTGCATATCACACAAATCAACAAAGTTGTTTAGATGGGTAGTGGCAACTTCACTAGGAAGCTGGAGAATTGATCTTTCATGACAAGATTCAACAAAGCAACATTGATCTCACAAGATTCAGCATCGGTAATAGGAGCAATTGGAGTGCTAATAAAGTCATTGTTGTTTGTATTGGAGAAGTCACACAATTTGGTATTGTTCTGAGCCATAGTGACAAGCAAGCAATCCAACACACACAAGCGAACAAGAAACAAGCGAACGATAAACACACGACAGAAGAAGGGCGAATAAAACGGCAAGGGTGAAGTGGGGAAGAGGAAAACGAGAGACAAATAAATGTAATGCAAAGGATAAGGGTTTGTGATAGGTGCTTGGTATATGACTTTTGCGTAAGCCTCCCCGACAAACGGCGCCAGAAATTCTTCTTGCTACCTCTTGAGCTTGCATTGTATTCCCTCGAAGAGGAAAGGGAGATGCAGCATAGTAGCGTAAATATCTCCCTCAGTTTCTGAGAACCAAGGTATCAATCCAGTAGGAGACCACGCGCGAATCACTCGCACCTGCACAAACAAATAAGAACTTCGCAGCCAACGCGATAAGAGGTTGTCAATCCCTTTACGGTCACTTACGAGAGTGAGATCTGATAGGGATGATAGTTTATATTTTTGGTATTTTTGGTTTAATAAAACAGCAAATAAAAGCGATGAAAGTAAAGTAGATGTAGATTGATATGTCGAGAATAGACTCGGGGCCATAGTTTTCTCTAGTGGCTTCTCTCATGATAGCGATATTCTACGGCGGGTAAACAAATTACTGACGAGCAATTGATAGAAAAGCAAATAATTATGAGACTATCTAGGCATGATCATTGTATATAGGCATCACGTCCGAGACAAGTAGACTGACTCCTGCCTGCATCTACTACTATTACTCCACACATCGACCGCTATCCAGCATGCATCTAGTGTATTGAGTTCATACGAACAGAGTAACACTTTAAGCAAGATGACATGATGTAGAGGGATAAACTCAAGCAATATGGTGTAAACCTCATCTTATTATCCTCGATGGCAACAATACATTACAATACGTGCCTTGCTGCCCCTACTGTCACTGGGAAAGGACACCGCAAGATTGAACCCAAAGCCATGCACTTCTCCCATTGCAAGAACTATGGATCTAGTAGGCCAAACCAAACCAATAATTCGAAGAGAGTTGCAAAGATATTATGAGCACACATAGAAAGTTCAGAGAAGAACCAAATATCTTTCATAGATAACCTTGATCATAAACTCACAATTCATCAGATCTCGACAAACACACCGCAGAAAGAGATTACATCGAATAGATCTCCTCGAAGACCGAGGAGAACTTTGTATTGAGATACAGAGAGAGAAGAAGCCATCTAGATACTAGCTATGGACCCGAAGGTCTGTGACCAGTCACAACTCATGGTGAGGGTGATGATGATGATGATGAAGGCCTCTGTGGTGGATCCCCCTCCGGTGGAGCTCCAGAACAGGCTCCAAGATGGGATCTCCACGGGAACAGAAGCTACGCCGGTGGAATTAGGGTTTTCTCTCTCTGCGCATGGATTTTCTGGGGTACGTGGACATATATTGGAAAAAGGAGGGCACCGGGGGCCACACGAGGAAGCCTCGAGGCAGGGGGCGAGCCCTGGGAAGGGGGGCGCGCCCCCACCCTCGAGGGCCACCTCTCTGTCCCCTGACTTGGTCCTGAAGCTCCGCGTGCGTGATTTTCTCCAAAAATATCTCTCGCGAAGTTTTCATTCCTTTGGACTCCGTTTGATATTCCTTTTCTGCAAAACCCTGAAATAGGCAGAAAACAGCAATCTGGACTGGGCCTTTGGGTTAGTAGGTTAGTCCCAAACATGGAAAACATCATAAATAATAGCATGGAACAATAAAAAATTATAGATACGTTGGAGACGTATCAGTGGGATCCCTTCCCGCTCAATATTTGGGAGGAGGACCCGGGCCACTATAAATAGGACTAGCCACCACAAACAAGAGGAGAGCAATAATCGGACACACCAGCAAGCTCATTCGAGCGCAAGAACACTTCTCCTCATAAGGTTGTTCTTCCAATGTACTAGTTCTTCCCCAGCCTACAAGGTAATCCACCACACCACACTGGATTAGGGTATTACACCACAACGGTGGCTCGGACCAGTATAAACTCTTGTTTCTCTGTTCTTTGAGTTTGTCAAGCTAGGCTTACGAATCGGCGATTAGGCGAGCTAGGGCGGAAGGAGAGATCTTCGTGCGCACCCCAGTGTTTGAACCACAAGGGTTTTGCCGGAACCCAAGATCCGACATCCGGAGACCTAGCCGAACATGCATCCGCTCCGACCCCAGACCCTGCCTCCACAGCTAGAGTCGGTACGGGTGCAATGTCGGATTGTCCTCTCTCGGACGATTCGGATAATGTATCCATCACCAACTCCGAAGTGGAGAGTGCAATGAACCATTGACACCGAAGAGGAGTTATGTACGATCCTGGCTTTACGGAAGAGGCATTCAATGCCTTCAGCTCGGCGGATGCATATATCCGAGGTTCTCGGGATGAGCTTGCTGGAGCCACTTACCAACTTTCAAAGGATATGTGGGTAAGATCATTTTTTGTAAATTTAATAACCATATACCAGTAGCCCCCGAGACTTGACTTCAGTTGAAGCAACTGATTTTAAGGATCGATGTATAATCAGGTACTCGCGGATAAGAACAACATGCTATCCCGGGAGCTAAAACAGTGCCACACCTAGCTAACTGACGTTACCGTCGAACTGGAGAAATCCAAGGAGGCCCCAACTGGTAATGTCCCCTTTCGTCCAGAAAATATAATCAACGACCAATATCGTTTATGTGAATAAACGCTGATGTATTTTATAATGGCAGGATCGTCGGATCAGCTGGAACAGAAATTAAAGACCGCGCAGGCGGATAAAGAACATGCTGAAAGGCATGAAGCCGCTGGTCAACGTGTACTGACACGGATCAGGGTCAAGAAGAACAATCTGCAGGATGCCAACACCCAGCTCGGCGAGGAGCTAAAAGACGTGCGAGCCCAACTGGCGGACGCCTTAAAGGAAAACAGAAATCTGAGAGGCGGCATATTCAGTATGCCCTTTAACTTATGGTCGTACAGTTTGCTAATGCGCAATCCTGACAAGGTTATTTCTGCAGATGTGTTGACTGGGCGGCCCGAAGAAGAGGTGTCCAGATTTCAAGGCGACTTGCTGCAAGAGCTATCCAAGGTGCATGAGCGATCACGGAGGGCAATGAGGAACATTGCTAGGGCTTTATGGCCAACCGATTCTCCTCCAGGAAGTATGGAGGAACTCGTGAATTTATTCAAGGGAGCTCAACGCCGTTTCGGGCTATGGAAGATATCGGTCTGCTGAGAAGGTGCTCGGGAAGCCTAGGCCATGGTAAAAACATGGTACACTGGGCTTGATCTAAATCATATGGCGCGGGTCAGACCTCGAGGATCCGATGGACAAGAAATTCCAGTCAGCCTGGTGTACGACCAAGTGAAGTTGGCCGCCAGGTTTTCCAACAAGATTGTAAACTAGACATTTTATTAGAAGTTATAGAAGAAGAAGAAGTTTGAGTCTGAGTAGTAATGTACTGTTATCAATAAAATTGTCTCCAGCCGAATTTGTAAAATGATTGTCATGACAGACTTTCTGCTTCGACCTCCGGAAACCCTAGGTTCGGAGTGTTTCCGAATACTGTACGCTGGGTAAACGCCCGTGTATGTTCGGAACCCAGGCAGTCCGGTCATAGTTGCTTGAACAGACAAGTTGTATTCGGGGGGTTATGTTATATTACATTTGATTGTAAGAAACATCTTCCAGATAGAATAGTTCCATTAAGGGTTCCTTTCCCTGGTCCAGTATGCGAGTTTTTGTGCATACCGAAGTTGTGACGCTAAAAAATCACAGTATAAGTTGTAACCTAGGGTTTTGTATTGCAACAAGGGCAGTTCGTCTTTTGCTCACCGACCGATCATTCCCTTAAGAATGCTAGTTTTCGGCTTCACCCGTGTGAGGTACACGTCCAGATAACCCGGCTGTAACAATCACATAGGTGCTCCCTTTATGCCCTAGACGAACAAGTGGGAACGTAGGGCATAAGCACAGGAGTCAGGCAACCCAGCTTGACAAAAACTTAAGTCATGAAGGTGCATATAATGGTGGGAAAAATACATATGGGAATAGACGACACATATATAGGCTGATCTTGATGCTCAAAAAATAATTATAATAAGCTTCTTGTAAAAACAAGCCCCCGGGTATTGTGGGGTGTGTACATTTAAGGATGTATACCCCTCAAGTGTGCGATTTATCCGAACACATGCTAAAAAGTCGTATAGAAACGAGAAAATAGAAAATACTGAAAAGAAGAAAAGAAGGAGTGAGGAAATAAGGTATATATGCACGGACTTTAGGCATAGAATCTTCGAAACCTTGCCGCGTTCCATGGGTTTGGCTCCAAGCGATTATCTGAAGCATTGCGAAGATGATAGGATCCTCAGGTGAGAACTTCATCTATAATAAAGGGACCCTCACATTTGGGCTTGAGCTTGTCCTTTTTCTTCTCTTGTAGGCGTAGAACGAGTTCCCCGACAATGTAAGTCTTTGCCCATACTTCTCTGCTTTGGTACCACCTAGCCTGCTGTTGATAAAATGCGGAACGGGCCTTCGTGACATCGCGCTCCTCCTCCAAGACATCTAGGTCGTCCTGCCCATCGAGCTTAGCTTCTCTCTCTTCATACATGCGCACTCGAGGTGCGTCGTGAATAATGTCGCAAGGCAAGACTGCCTCCGCACCGTACACCATGAAAAGAGGTATATATCCAGTCGTTGGGCGTGGTCCGCAGCCCCTAGAGTACGGAATCGAGTTCCTCGACCCAGTGTTTGTCTGATTCTTGCATAGGTCACACTAGTCTGGGTTTGATGCCGCTCATTATCATGTCGTTAGCCTGTTCTACTTGACTGTTTGTCTGAGGGTGATATACGGACGCGTAATCAAGTTTGATGCCCAAAATGGCGCACCAAGTTTTCACCTCATCGGCTGTAAAGTTAGAGCCGTTGTCAACAATAATACTATGTGGGACACCGTAACGGTGTACTACACCAGATATGAAGTCTATAACCGGTCCGGCTTCAGCTCTTTTGAATGGCTTGGCTTCTATCCACTTAGTGAACTTATCGACCATGAACAATACATATTTCCTCTTATGGCTTCACCCTTTATGGGGTCCGACCATATCGAGACCCCAGACCGCAAAGGGCCAAGTGATGGGGATTGTTCTTAGGGTAGTGGGCGGCATATGGCTTTGATTAGCGAAAAGCTGGCATCCAACGTAGCACTGTACGAGGTCCTATGCATCTACCCGAGCCGTGGGCAAAAAGAAGCCCGTGCGGAAGGCCTTAATTACAAGGGCCGGAGCCGCGACATGGTGGCCTCCAAGACCAGCGTGTACTTCAGCCAGGAGCTATCGCCCATCTTCTTCGGAGATACATCTTTGAAGGACTCTGGTAGTACTTTTCATGCACAGTTCTCCTTCGTGAACTTTGTAGGCGTTTGAGCATCGCACAATGCGACGGGCCTCAGTCTGATCCTCCGAGAGCTCATTACTAGTAAGGTAGGCGAGGAAAGGTTCGGTCCACTGGGCAATTATAGCCATGATTTCATGGGCCGATTGTGTTATTTCGGTACCCGAGCCTCCGATGAAATCGGAACTGTTTTTGGAATTTGGGGGTGTGATCGGCTCCGGACTAGTGTTACCGATCTCATCCTGCCACACCACGGATGGCTTGAAGAGCCTTTCCACAAAGGTGTTGGGTGGGACTGGGTCACGTTTAGCGCCCATGCGAGCGAGGATGACTGCGGCCTGATTACTCTCTCGAGCTACATGATGAAACTCGAGACCCTCGAACCGAGCTGATATTTTGAGTACGGTATTGCGATAAGCCACCATCTTCGGATCTTTTGCCTCAAATTATCCATTTATTTAGGATATTGCGATGTTTGAATCAACACGCACCTCAAGGCGTTGTATGCCCATGGAGACGGCCATCCGGAGACCATGCAATAGGGCCTCGCATTCGGCTGCATTGTTAGAGTCTGTATACAATATTTGGAGCACATAACGGACTGTGTCTTCCGTGGGGGATGTCAGGACGACACCAGCCCTAAGTCCGGCTAGCATTTGAGAGCTATCGAAGTGCATCACCCGGCTGGAATATGTGCCGTACTCTTTAGGGAGTTCGGCCTTTGTCCTCGGCGACGAAGTCGGCCAACACCTGAGATTTAATTGCTCGGCGTGGTTTTGTACGTTATTTTAAATGGTGAGAGCTCAATAGCCCATTTGGTGATCCGGCCGGTGGCGTCCCGGTTCTTTATAATATCATTGAGTGGTACCTCTGAAGCCACCGGGATCGAGCACTCTTGAAAGTAGTGCTACAGCTTGCGGGATGCCATAAAGAACGCATATGCTATCTTATGGTAATGCGGGTATCGGGATTTGCATGGTGTGAGGACCGTCGATACGTGGTATACCGGTTTTTGAGTTAGGAATTTATGCCCCTCCTCTTCTCGTTCAATGACGAGCACCGCACTCACCACCTGGTGAGTTGTCGATATGTAGAGCAACATTGGTTCACCGACATTTGGTGCGGCCAGGATGGGGTTGCTTGCTAGCAAAGTTTTTATTTCCTAAAGTCTAGCTGTTGCAGCATCCTTCCACACAGAGTGGTCGGTGCGTCGGAGTAGGCGATACAATGGCAGTGCTTTTTCACCCAATCTGGAGATAAAACGGCTCAAAGCTGTCACGCACCCGGCTAGTTTTTGGACCTGTTTGAGGTTAGTTGGTGTTGCCAATTGTGACAAGGCCCGGATTTTGGCTGGGTTTGCTTCAATTCCTCTATTGGAAACAATAAACCCGAGTAGTTTGCCGGCGGGGAGGCCGAAAACACACTTTTCTGGATTGAGCTTTATATCATATCTTCGGAGGTTGTCGAATGTAAGGCGTAAATCATCCACCAATGATTCAACATGCTTGGTTTTGATGACTACGTCATCTACATATGCCTCCACAATTTTGCCGATTTGCTTTTCCAGGCATGTTTGAATCATGTGTTGGTAGGTGGCGTCGGCGTTCTTGAGCCCAAAAGGCATAGTGTTGAAGCAGAAAGGCCCGTACAACGTGATAAATGTCGTTGCGGCTTGGTTGGATTCCTTCATCTTAATTTGATGGTATCCAGAGTATGCGTCGAGAAAACACAGTGAATCGTGTCCTGCGGTTGCATCAATAATCTGATCGATGCGAGGTAGTGGGAAGGGGTGTTTAGGGAAGGCCTTGTTAAGGTCTTTGAAATCAACACACAGGTGCCATGACTTATCCTTCTTTGGTACCATGACCAGGTTTGCTAGCCAGTCCAGATGTTTGATCTCTCTGATAAACCCGCTTCGAGTAGCTTGGCTAGCTCCTCCCCCATAGCATGTCACTTGTGTTCGGAAAATCGCCGGAGCGTTTGCTTGACCGGCTTGTATCCCTTTAGTATATTGAGACTATGTTCGGCCAGCGTGCGTGGAATTCCTGGCATGTCCGAGGGGTGCCGAGCGAAGATATCCCAGTTCTCACGCAAGAATGCGCGTAATGCGGCGTCCACCATGGGTTCCAGCTGTGCCCCGATAGAAGCTATTTTCTTGGGATCCGTTGGGTGGACTCGAAATTTGACTATTTCGTCCGCTGGCTTGAAGGAGGTGGATTTAGGCCTTTTTCAAGGATTACGTCGTCCCTATCCACTATGGAGTGCAGAGCGGTGAGTTCCTCGGTCGCTAGGGCTTCGGACAGTGCCTCGAGGGCCAGGGATGCGGTTTTATTTTCGGCGCGGAGTGCTATGTATGGATCACTAGAGATAGTGATAACACCACTAGGCCCGGGCATTTTGAGCTTCATATACCCGTAATGAGGTATAGCTTGAAAGCGTGTGAATGCATCTCACCCTAACAGGGCATGATATCCGCTATTGAAAGGGGCCACGTAGAAGATTATCTCTTCGGACCTATAATTTTCTGGTGTGCCAAATACCACATCCAGTTTAATTTTCCCTGAGCATCTTACTTCCCTGCTGGGGATGATCCCTCTAAAGGATGTATTGCTCTTCTCAATGTGACTCCTGTCCATTTGCATTTTATTGAGTGTGTCCTCGTAGATGAGGTTGAGCCCGCTGCCACTGTCCATTAGCACTTTAGTGAGCCGAAAGCCGTCCATGATTGGGTTTAGGACCAATGCCGTTGGTGCCCAGACTGAGCGGGACCTTGGTTCATCATCGGCATTGAAAGTAATTGCCGTATCGTTCCAAGGGTTTATTGCTGCTATTTGGAAGACTTCAGCGAGGTCGCAGAGCGCCCTTTTGCGCTGATTATTCGATGAGAAGGTCTCGAAGACCGTGAATACTTTGCAATCATCATCCTCCGAAGAGTACCTTTTAGGGGTATTGTTGGTGAGGATACCCTCGCTACTCTTAGCCACCTGCCGGAGTATCGAACATGCCCGTAGGCTGTGCGTTGATCGAGCCATTCCTCGAAGACAGTTCTATGTCCGGCAAAGGGCTTTGTTTTCTTGTCAACGGGATCACGAGCGGGTGCCCCACGAGGGTGCACCCTTTTTGCCCGCGCAGGAGATGGCTTAAAGGCCTGTGGTTCCCAGCGGGCCGTCTTGCTTTTCCAAGCACTTTCCATTGCGCAGTACTTATGTACTGTGTGTGCTAAATCTGCGACATGCAGTATGTGAAGGTTATTGAGGGCGTCAAGGATTCCCTCATCCGTACAGTTGTTGCGAAATATGTCCTTTATCTTGTTTTTGATAAGGAGGAATCTGACCTAAAAGTGATGGACTGTCTCCTGAAGCTGCTGTCATACATGCGTTAGGTCGCATATGTCCGGAGGGCCGGAATTGCTTGAAGAATATTGCTTGTGGTGGATGGGCGGGATAAAATTCGCACCCTGCCCACCAGTGGAGTCCGGGATTTGAGGGATTTTCGAGGTGACCAACCCAGGCACCGGAGTCTCCGATGGATTTTCCGGCTTGACGCACGATTTTGTGTTCGGGGGGCAGGGAGTGTCATCCCGAGGATGGGTATCCAGTTCTTCAAGTTTGGAAATCCAAATGTAATTTGTTCTCAACGTAGGAGAAGAGTTGTTGTCAGCTTGTTCCTCCACAACCGCTACCTGATGGGTGATCAGCTGAGTTTTAATCTCTCTCTAGTCGGGTTTAAGCCTAATCCGATCATAATCAGTTGAGGCTCCCAGGGCGGCGATGCGATCTAGCAGCTCATTCAAAGATGACAAATCTGTCGGGTCCATCTTGTCAGAGTATTCAGGGCTAATACGAAGAGGGTTTTCGGCGACTCAGGGGGTTCACTTTCGGCTTAATGGCCGAACGGGCACCCATGGTGAAGCCTCCAAGTCGGAGGGTTTGCCCTGAAACTAAGGATCCTCCGGAGGTGATACTGGCATTGATGACAAGGCGAGCCATCGAGCCTTTCGACGACAGCATAGTGGAACTCTCAATGAAACACCAATGTCGGTGTCAAAACTGGCAGATCTCGTGTAGGGGGTCCCGAACTGTGCGTCTAAGGATCAAAGGTAACAGGAGGCAGGGGACACGATGTTTCACCCAGGTACAGGCCCTCTTGATGGAGGTAATACCCTACTTCCTGCTTGATTGACTTTGATGAGTATAAGAGCATCTCCAGCCGTTGGCCCCCCCAGGACCCATAAAAATTGCCCCCTGTGGGCGAGCCGGCGATACAATCGGCGCTGGGGGCGGTTTTGCGCCCAGTCGTCGCCCCCAGCTCGCCCCCTGGTGCCGAAATTGGCCCACTTTGCAGCCCCATTTCGGCGAATAAAGGGCCCATAGGGGCGAGAATAGGCCCATATTCGGCGTGGTTTCGCCGTGTCTCGGCATTCAATTATCAACACTATTATTTCCTATCACATATTTCATCACAGAAAAATCAAATACTTCAACAAAATAGTACAATACAAATTATATAGTTCAACAAATAAAAATCGTATTTCATCACACGGCGTCCCCCTTGAGCCTCCATAGGTGCTCAATCAGATCTTTTTGCAGTTGATGATGCACCTATGGGTCTCGGATCTCCTGACGCATACTGAGATATGCAGTCCAAGTTGCCGGTAGCTGGTGATCAACTTCGGCTAGAGGACCCTGCCTGTAGTATGGTTCAGTGTCAAACACTGGGTCTTCTTGCTTGCTCTCGATGATCATGGTGTGCAAGATGACACAGCAAGTCATAATCTCCCACATTTGATCTTTGGACCAGGTCTGAGCGAGGTACCGAACAACCGCAAATCGAGATTGGATCACACCAAATGCCCGCTCGACATCCTTCCTGCAAGCCTCCTGAACTTTCGCAAACCAGGCGTTCTTGCCTCCTGCCGCAGGGTTTGAGATCGTCTTCACAAATGTCGACCATCTCGGATAGATGCCGTCAGCTAGATAGTATCCCTTGCTGTAGTGCCGCCCATTGATCTTGAAGTTCACTGGAGGAGAATGATCTTCAACAAGCTTGGCAAAGACAGGAGAGCACTGCAGCACGTTGATGTCATTATGAGTTCCTAGCATACCAAAGAAGGAGTGCAAAATCCTGAGGTCCTGTGTGGCCACCGCCTCAAGCACCACACTGCAACCGCCTTTGGCGCCTTGGTACATCCCTTGCCAACCAAATGGGCAATTCTTCCATTTCCAATGCATGCAGTCGATGCTTCCAAGCATCCCAGGAAATCCTCTTGCTGCATTCTGGGCTAGGATCCGAGCAGTGTCTTCTGCATTGGGTGATCTCAAGTATTGTGGCCCAAACACTGCCACCACTGCCCGACAGAACTTGTAGAAACACTCTATGCTGGTGGACTCGGCCATGCGCCCATAGTCGTCGAGTGAATCACCGGGAGCTCCATATGCAAGCATCCTCATCGCTGTCGTGCACTTCTGGATGGAGGTGAATCCAAGAGCGCCGGCGCAATCCATCTTGCACTTGAAGTAGTTGTCGAACTCCCGGATGGAATTCACAATCCCGAGGAAGATCTTTCGGCTCATATGATAACGGCGTCGAAATGTTTTCTCGTCGTGAAGTGGAGAATCGGCGAAGTAGTCGGAGTAGAGCATGCAGTAACCTTCGAGACGATGCCGGTTCTTTGGTTTCAACCGCCCAGGCGCTGAGCCACCTCGCCGCGGCTTTTCATGGCTCGACAGCAGCTGGGCGAGGGCGGCGAGCACCATGAGATGCTCTTCTTCCTGGACGTCGGCCGCGGCTTCCTCCTCTAGTAGCGCGGCGAGCTCTTCCTCTTCATCCGAGTCCATCGCCGAGACAGGCAAAACGCCGAACACCTTGCGCTCGGTGGGCGTGTACCCACCGCTAAACCGCGCCTCCGCGGCCGGAAACGCCCAGCTGCTGTTGGAGGGGCTGCCGCGGCGAAGCGCTGCTATTTTCCGGCAGGGAATGGCTATCTAGCGGAGTAGGGCGGCGGCCGGCGTCGGGATATAGCTAGTGGTGGCCGAGGGCGCGGGAGGTGGGAGGCGAGTCGGGGATGAAAACCTTGACTTTTCCCCTGGCGGTGTGGGTCAGGTGAGCTTTTCCCTAGCGCTGAAGCCCCCAACTGCTCCCCAGCGCGCCGGGTTTGGCCTGTGACCGCCTGGCGGAAAAAAGGTCCGAACCGGCAATTTTCGGCGTCCTGGGGGCGCGACTGGGCCGTTTTTTTGGCGCCGGCGCCGAAAAAGTGGCCTGGGGGGGCCTGTTAGGGGCGCGGTTGGAGATGCTCTAAGGGTTACAAGAGTTGATCTACCTCGAGATCGTAATGACTAAACCCTAGATGTCTAGCGTGTATGATTATGATTGCTCTATCGACTAAACACTCTGGTTTATATAGACACCGGAGGAGGCTAGGGTTGTACAAAGTCGGTTTACAGAGGAAGGAATCTTCATATCCGCACACCTAGCTTGCCTTATACGTCAAGGAGAGTCCCATCCGGACACAGGAGAAAGTCTTTTGTATTGTATCTTCATGGCCCACCAGTCCAGCCCACGTCACATAGCCTGGACGCCTGAGGACCCCATAATCCTTGACTCCTTCAATCATGCTAATCTTGACTTGGAGGGCACCCTAGCCAGGCTCCACCGCACACCATCAGTCTGGCCCATACATAGTAGGTCGGCGCTCCGAGGATCCCTTAGTCCATGACTCCCTAAGTAACCCCCGAACTAGCCTCCAACGCCGGGGATTGTATTCAGCATCCGCACACCTCACAATCTTCGGCTTGCGTGGCGAGTTCTTCATCTCGTCATGCGCGTGCTCGGAGCTTGGGTGGTACCTGAAAAATGAAGCGTCTATTTCACTTGGCCTCAAAGGTCAAAGTACTCAAGTGTGAATAGTGCCCTCAACTGACAATTTTGGCGAAGAGCCATGACAGGTCATAACGTCGAACGGCTGGCAGTTCTCGATGCGCGGCTAAAGTCCGCTTCTTCATAGGCACGCCCCATCAAGGTGGAGATCGTGTCCCGATTTTCCGGGGATATGATCAAGATCAATTCCCACCGCACACGATGGCATGTGTATATCGGGAAGTGGAGAGGTCTGTGGCGTGGAAAAGGAAACTTAACTTCTCCGATGACCATAAAAGGGGAAACAACTGCAGCCACCAGCCTATGCTATCCTCCACCTCTTGTTGTCGCTTTACAATCTCCAGAGCTCCAGCGCCCTGTTCTTCTTCTCCACAGAAGATCTCATCCTAGTTCCCCCCTTACTCCAGCCATGACCGGATACAGTGCTAATGGCAAGTGGGAGTCCTCCATCGTCACCAACAGAGACATAGAGGATCTTAAGAGAGCTGGCTATTTGCCGGCCAATGCCGCCCGTCGGGCCCCCAAAAAGGTCCATGTCATCCCTACACCTCACCGAGGCGAAAGGGAAGTTTTTCTTCCTCATTTCATCCGAGGACTGGGATTCCCGCTGCACACCTTCGTGCGGGGATTGATGTTTTTCCAAGTGCTAGATTTCCATGATCTAGCCCCAACTCCCTTCTCCATATCTCCACCTTCAACACCGTTTGTGAAGCCCTCCTGCAGGTCCAGTCGCACTTCAGCCTATGGCTGAAGGTCTTCAATGTCAAGCCGATGGTGGTCAGAGGCGCCTAGGCGGACTTCGAGGGGCGATGATCAGCAAGCTCACCCTAGTCAAATGGCCGATGGGCTCGTCCATGGACACCATCATGGTGTGGCAATAGGAACGGTCGTATATCACTGAGCCACAGAATGCGGCCTGGACGGCGGCTCCCGAGTTTAGGTCGAGGCCCGCAATGAGGCTGACCTCATTGACCCGGAGGGCCTTGATTGTGGATCCACCGACGAGCTGAGGAAGTTTGAAGACGCATATCTCCAACATGATGGAGACGGACGCTGAACTGACCAACGTGGTCCACATAATGCTCCGGCGCCGAATTCTACCTGCCAGCAGAGGGCAAAGCCGATGTGGTCTTACAAGCTCGAAGACCCGGTCAACGTGCAACACCTCTTCGGCACCACCTATGACAGGGTGTGGGGTTTGATGTTCAAACCTCAGAAGGAGTGACCCACCAAGGAGGAAGACATCGGCCTTGACGTTGCAAATCTCCCATAGGAGGTAATATATTTTTAATGCCCAATTCATATCCGGGCTGTTCGAGCTTCAGTCTAAGTTTGTTTCCGCCATTTTTATAGGGCTAGCTTAAGAAGGCCGAAAAGATCAGAAGTTCAGCCCCGCTGCCCGAGGGGCCTCAGTCGGCTCAACTGGCGGAGCTGCTAGTCCCGGTGCCTTACAAGGCGCCAGAGAAAAAGGGAAGAAGAATGACATACCGAAGGCTAGGGTTGGCCTCCGCTTGATAGACCGTTCGGACACCAAGGCCGGAGATGTTGCGGCCCCATCTACCCAAGACGGGTAGGAGGATGAGGAGGAGGAGGAAAGTGCCTCCTCCCACTCCAAGACGAGGGCAGCGTCCGAAGACGTCGAGAGGAACAACCTCCTCGAGCCCCGAAAAGGCAATGCATGCCCAAGTTGGTCTTGCCTGACGATTTGGACTCCGATGAGGATCTGTGGCATCTGAATAGGTCCCAGTGAAGGACCGCAGGGTCAATCCCTCTACTGTAAGGTATGAGTTTCAGCACCTCTTATTTCATCTTTAATGGCCCTTCATTAGTAAAGGCTAATTGTGTAGTTCCGCAGCCCACCGTGTGGTCACCCTTCTGAGCAAACCTTTGAGGGACCTCTCCGCCCGCCGAGCTGGCGCACAGTGGATCGGCGTCGCGCGCCACGACTATCTTGGTCTTTGATGCGACCGCGGAGGTGATGTCCTGAAGGACCCCGCCCCATCCGGATAAATGAGAGGGGGCGATGCAGTCATGGCCGAGACAGATTCCTCGGCTACGCAAGGCCAGGAGGATTCGTCCCTCCTAGTGAATATTGTAAGGGGGTTCGAACAGCCCGAACCCTCCTTGTCCGCTGCACCGGAGCTCCCAAGGCCTTCGGAGGTGCCAGTCCCACCTTTTTATGAAGGCGGGGTTAGGGGCCCACCACCCGCGTCGAATACCAACAACCAGGCGGCGGCAGGCTGGCTAGACTCAATGGAGGAGTTGGTGGATAACTCCGCGGTAGTCGACGAGCATGGCGCCCTTATGGGTGCAATTCTTCTGGGTGTTTGGTTCGTCCATAACAGACTGAACAATGCTGTCCAGGGCCTTTTGACAGGCTTTGAGGTGAGTTAAGTAATTCTCTTATCCCAATAGAGCGGAGTTTAATTTTTTGGCTTTATAGTTTTAGTAGGTCTTGTGCATAATAGCCCCCGACACTCTGTAAGGATGGCAAAAAACCTTGCAGAGGGTCAAATGCCCATAAACCTATATTTAGAGTTTGATGGTTGATCTAATATCGCAGGCATCATCCTTGGCTACGGCTACGAATGCCGCCGCTCTAGAGGAGATGAATCGGAAGCTTAAATGCTTCGATGATGAGCTCGACCTCGTCAACAAATGGTTTGATGAGGCGCAAGGTAAGCCCTTATCAAAAGGCATAGTAATATTTCCAGATACCAATGTGCCGGATTGTGTACTGAGCACATGATATTTTATGACTGCAGCTGCCGCTGCTGATGTCGAAAATGTCAAGGCTGCACTGAAGAGGGCAGCGGAAGAGGCGGCCAAAAAGAAATCGGCTGCCGAAAAGGCGGTGGCCGAACTTGAGGCGGCAAAGGCCGCCGGTGACAAGCACGAGGCTCAAGTGGCCGAAGTGCAAGTGGAGCTCAAGGATGCCATCGGAAAATGTGAGGACCTTGAGCAGAAGAAAAAAGAGCAGTGCTCCAAGCTATCCAAGGCGGAGAAGGAGCTCCAAGAGGCAAGGACAAATGTGTGGGGTGTTCGGGAGGAGCTCCGCCAGGTGAAGCTAATTGCAGATGGTAAGAAATACTTACCGCAGAGTGTTTTCGATGGCAATAGGTTTGCCTTGCTAACACGGGTTTGGCGCTCTGCAGGCGTTTTCGCCGATCTTCCGAGGAGTGTGGCGGCTGCGGCGGAGCACTATGTTGTTCGCGAAGACGACTTCAAATAGCAGCTCTTCTGGTCACAGTTTTCGGCTTCTGAACACCCTTTCCTCCTTAGCAACCAGATGAAGCAGCTAATGGAGTTGCATCGGATGTCCGAGACGGCCTTGAAGGATCTCGGTGTCTGGCTTTGGCCCACGGAGCCTATTCCGGATAGCTACTTCCGCCTAGTGCTCAAGCAGCAGGAGGCGTCGCCCCAGATTGATGCTGCGAAGCTCTCTATGTTCCTTGAGGGGGGCTAGACTGGCGTATGTGAAGACCATGGTTCATTGGCCTAAGATTATGTCGATGGACATGGCCACTGGTCCTCCGCCAGTCGAAAAGGAGCATCACCATCCTGAGTTGTATTATGCGCAAGTTATGAATGGCGCTCGGGCGATAGAGGGCCAGTGCTCAAAGGATGTAATCATTGAATGAGTGTACTGAGTTGTCAATTGTACCTTATGCTTTATAATGCGGCCTATTGTGTATGTTTTAAAATATGATAATTTTATTTGGACTCCTGTGCGGCCGTGTGTTTATTCTTAAAGTTACCAGTCATCGGCTTCAACCCCTAAGTGAATGTCACACGGGATGTTTCGTCTCCGTGATGTCACCCTTAGCCGACGTCTCGGTACCCGAAGGCGGTAGTGCTTGAGAGAGACTAGGCAATCAGACTATTCGGTTTTATTTCTTTCACTTAACCGTAGGAGCTTGACGGTGGGAGCTAATGTATAGCCCCCAATATTTATGTGATATACTTGGAAGCCGAGGCCTACCTTGTGAACACATGGTTTGTGCTAAGACAAGCCCTTCTTATGACAAGGAGAAACCGCCAACGGTATTTGAATCTAATAGTCGTCATTGAATCACAGAGCAGTTCTCTCTTACTATGAAAGTCATTTTTTGGCTTTCTCCTCCTGAGGTACTTAGCTCGACTAGCCAGAAGTACAATCGCAGGGGTTCTCCCTTTACCTTTTTAGCCAAACATGCGGAATGTAAGAAGGTAAGCACAGGAGCCGGGCAACCCAGCTATTGACCCAAGACATATTTCAGAACTGATGCATATAGTGCAATATCCGAGACGCTGAACACTCAGCGGAAAGTGGTGCCAGACTTGGTACGTTGAGCTAATGAACAAATTAGGCTCTAGGTCAATTAACCAGTTTGTATGTACTACATAATATTTTCATGTCAGGCTGTTCGAAGAGCGGAGAAGCGGAAAAGAAGGGGGAGGGTTCACACAATATGCATACCCGAACACAATAAACAGTGTTTTTTGTTTATTATTTTCCATAAGCTCAGGACGTCTATCCATACAATTCAAACTGCCGAGGGATTTATTATAAGTAAAAGGAGAAAAAAAAGTTTATAGAGTAAATGTTTATACAGACCCTTGATGCGTGGGTCGAAGCCTCAACTGTGCCCTGCTGCACGTCTGCGCCTTTGCATCTGCAAGGTGAAGGGGATGGGGCCTTCAATGGGACCTTGACGGGTAGCCCTGTCGTCACAACTTGATGTTGGGGGAGTCCGGAGTTGTACCCCTTGCTGTGTGGGGACGTGGTAGCCCCGTAGTTCAGTTTATCCGAACATGTGGTGCCGCTTTATTGATATAGGCCTCACGGCTACCCATGGTATCTTGAGCGTGAAGTTGTGTTGACGAAGCACATGGAGCCCGACTATGTTGGGCATGTCGTGGGGCGCGTGGCCCTATTTGCGGTGAACACATGCGGGTTCCCATCATGGTGAGCGGGTTCGGACCCATTTACTGTTGTCGTCGGCCTTTATGGCGGGCTGATATCTGGGTCTGTAGGCACCGATTTGGTCTTCACCTGCCAGGGCCACAGTGTGCTCCTCGGTCTGGAGTGAGCGTTCCATGTTGTAGTTGATTGTTATGATGCCTGAAGGACAGTGCATCTTCAACTTGAGGTATGCATAGTGCGGGACGGCGTTAAATTTGGTGAACGCCGTTCGACCGAGGAGGGTATGATAGCCGCTGCGGAAGGGGGCAATATCGAAGATGAAGTCTTCGCTTCGGAAGTTGTCTGGTGAGCCGAATACTACTTCAAGAGTCACTGTGCCCATGCAGCGGTCTTCTACTCGACGGCATATACGTCCCACAGCGCTCGCTTTGTAACGCCCCGGACACACCCATTGGTGGTCCTTACTCCTGGCAGGATCTAGACTGGCCCCACAGATTGATAATAGTCTTTTCTGCGCACTTTGTCCTCACTCGTGCGCACCCGGGACCAACTTCCCGGTCGGTCACCCATCCTGAAACTACTCCAAGCTGAGCACGCTTAACTTTGGAGTTCTATCCGAATGGGCTCCCGAAAAAGAAGGAATTCCTTATTGATATGAGTAGTCTATCATCCCTATTAAGCCAGGCCATCACATACACCCCCACTCAGAGGAACCGACATCCTCGTCGGGCCATAGGAACGTTCCCTCTTGGCACATACGTTTGTGCATCCAGTCCGGCACATACGTCTGTGCATCCAGTCCGGCACATGTGCCATGCCGTGTGCCACAACGGGTCACAAATGGCATGCACAACATAACTGCGCACCGATCCGCAAACATCCGTGTAACCATGAGGGTCAGCTCTGATACCAACTTGTAACGCCCAAGATGTGATTCTATCCCGATCACGTAATAACTTTGTGATTGGGGCACAACCCCATTTCGGGCGCTTAGCAAGATGGATATCATTACATCGTACCATTACATGAATAGATGGGGATACATGCAACTCATAAAATTGCCACATGAATACAACAACATCATAAATAAGACATCCATCTACGGATGAAAACACATGAAAAGCACAAAGACATCCATCCTGCTATCACAGGCCGTCGACATGGAACCTATCCCAAGACTGACAAAGAAGAAGAAGAAGAAAGAACTCCAACACAAATAAGCATCGCTCTAATGTCAAGTCATCGGGGACATGTACCTGCAACTGGTTGTTGTAGTATCTGTAAGCCACGAGGACTCAGCAGTCCCATAACCATGGGTATCAAGACTAGCAAAGCTTAATGGGTGTGGAAAGGATAAGTGGTGACGTTGCAGCAACGGCTAAGCATTGTATGGTGGCTAACTTACGAGTCTAGAGAAAGATGAGAAGCTACACAAACGGTCGCAAACTAGTAATGATCACTAAGTGATCCTGAACTACCTACGAGTCAAACATAACCCCACCATGTTCTATTCTCAAATTGAAAAGAGACGATCACAGTTACTCACACGGTTGGTGTATTTTACTTCGGATCCTCTGTCAAGCTCTCTACAACCAGACATTAACAAATTCCAATTTTCCACATAACCGCGGGCACAGCTTTTGAAAGATCATAACCCTGCAGGGGTGTCCCAACTTAGCCCATCACAAGCTCTCACGATCAGCAGAGGTAAAACATCTTAGCTTAGGGACAACCCTATCAGACTTGGAATCCCGGTGCACAAGACATTTTGACAATGGTAAAACAATTCTAGCAAGACCTCTCGGCGTGCCGACACCCTGATAGTAGCCGCGCGTATATCATCTCAGGCCACGCCCGGATTGGCTAAGTTTCCGGCTGGCACACCCGTTGGTGGCCTCGGCTACTGCCATTTTGGACCAACACTCATGAGGAGCACTGGCCTGGGTTGTAAATTAAGTCCTCGGGGTCCGGAAAGTCCATATGCAAGTTTTTTAGTTATTAGGCAAATGGTAAAACCAAAGTTGGGCCTTGCTGGAGGAGTTTTATTCAAAGTGAACTGTCGAGGGGGCCCATAAACCCCAACTATGTTAGGAACGCAAACTCAAGGAACATAACACCGGTTTATCAGTTCTTAAGGCGCCATGAGTGGAACAAAACAACGAGCAAAAGGCCAAGCCTTCCGCCCATTACCAAGTATATATGTGCATTAATTTAACATAATAGATATTGTGATATTCCAACATCGAAGTTCCGACATGGAGCAATCTTCATCTTCACCTGCAACTAACAACTCTATAAGAGGGGCTGAGCAAGCGGTAACAAAGCCATACAACGGATTGCTGGGATGGTGTCAAAGGTTAGAGGGTGTTTCATGGCATGATGGGAGGCTTGATAAACAAGTGGTGGGTAGCGCGACATATAGCGATAGCATCGAGACAACATGCATGGCAATGATAGTAATGAGATCCATGGTGGTGGTCATTTTGCCTGAAATCCCGCAAGGAAGAAGATCAAGTCCATGAAGAAGACGAAGCCACGAAGACAAACAAGCGTAGTCGAACGAATCCTCGCGATTGCAACGAAACAGGAACTGACGAGAAGAAGCAAACAACACGGTAAACACACAACACATGACCAAGACATGATGCACAACCAAGTATGATGCATGACAAGATACATGATGCTACTCATGGCAAGATATGATGCAAACAAGAACATCACAACAAGCAAGTTTAAATAAGGCCGGAAACAACATATAACAACTCCGGTAAGTCCTCATATGCAAATTTCGAAATTGGTCCAGACCTGAACAAACCTTAAGTTCAGGCTGCTAAACAGCAAGTTAACATGCACCATGATGGTCTACACAAATTTCTAGCCAAGTTACATATAAAGTTCATTTAATTCGGAGCTACGGACTAGAAGATATGAGCACAACAAGTTGAACATGGCATTGATGCAAAATGCATTCCAACATCAAGCACAACACTCAAAACATGGATACGACATGATATGATGCATCTACATGCAAAACCAAGCAAGTTTCATATATAGCATGCCCAAAACGGAGCAACGGTTCAACACATACACATGAGCAAGTTAAAGGACAAGTTGTCCAAAACAGCAACTAGGCATCTTACAAGCATCAAAACAACATGCTAGAAGTACAAGATAGGCACAAGCATGGCATGAACTCAAAGTATAGGTCAGATGCTTCCAATATCATCAAGTATCTGGTTCATAGGCATCAATAATAAACTAAAATGATCAAGGCAACAAGCAAACTTTATATCACAGATTATGACTTAGTGAAAAACTGGGCATACATGAGCAGAGTTAATATGTTGACATGTTGAAGGCAAGAAATAATTAAGCTACATCACAAGAACATGGCAAGAAAAAGCATGGCATGCTAGAACGTAACATGGAGCTCAAATCACACAACATGGCATATACATAAGAGCAACAGGTTCATGGCATTCATCAAAACAAGATGCAAGCATGATATAATCTGATTCTCAGACTTAGTGAAATCTGGGAATGCTAGGCAGCAACATTATGATGCTGACTTTGGAGGCACATAACAGCAAGGATAGCAATCCTAATAAGCATGCAAACGACATGAACATGTCGTAGGCATGGCATACTCCAAATAACTCCATTGGCACAACTCCATAAGATGCATAGATTAATAACAACGAGCTTTGCCAAATGGAACATGCTATTGATAGGCTAACAGATTGATCATGATGAAAACTTGAGAGCAAGAAAGAGACATGCTACAGCAATCTATAATTGCAAATAAGGGCATGGATCGATAGAGCATAACATGTTCTTCAAAACATGCTCACTGGGCATTCGAAAAAATGCATGGATTTGACTGTACTATCAAGCAAACATGGCATCATAACATAACAGTTTCGGACTTAGCAGATTTCAACAAGTGTAAGAAAAACAACAACATTATCACAACATGTTTGCAAGCTTGTTGCAGTCACCACAAGGCATATCATGGCATGAAAATAAATCTAGCATCAAGAAGACATAAAAATGAAGCAAAGTCATGGTGGCACAATGCCCATATCACACATGCAGCAAATCACACGAAAAAGACAAGAGAGCAAGTTATAACAGTTTTCAGCAATTAACAGCAACATGCACTTCTGCAACAGAGATAAACATGGCAAAATGCACCCTAACATTAATTCAAAGCACACTGACATGTAGAGCACAGAGAGATGAACATTTTGACATATCATGCATGCAAAACGGAGCAACATGCACAAAGATGTGGCCCTCGCAAATTGTCTATATGATGCTGATATCTCCTAGGACTTAGCCGTTTTCAGGACAAAAACTAAGCAAGCATCAAATAGGTAAAATGTGCATGTGGTCGGGAATAGGTGATGGTGCTCACTTCGCGGGCTAGGCCCAGGTCGATGGTGGATCGAGCCGAGATCTGGAGTGGCTCGGATGGATGTGGGACGGTGGCTGGGTTGCGGCCCACGCGTGCGCTGGCGCAGTGCTAGCCTTGGGTGGCCGGCTGGCCCACCCATTGAGGCGAGCGGGGCGGGGGGTCGTCCTCGACGAGCCCGGCGCACGAGTCTCCGGTGGCAAGGCGGCGGGGACTCGCCGGATCCAGCTGAGGGGTGGAGCAGGGGCACGGATCCGGACCGGGACGAGGTGGGGCGACCGACGGTGGCGCAGGCACCTACGGGCGGCGTTAGATCCCGACGGCGACGACGGCTCCTGACAAGGTGGAGAGAGAGGGTGGGAAGGGGACATGGGCGACGAGGCCTGGCCTGGCCGGAGTTGGTCGCCGGCAAGGCGATGTGGGGAGGAGAAGGACGAGGGATGCGGGGTTGCCGGAGGAGCAGGGCGGCGCGGGGGTGGGGCAGCGCTGCACTCGCAGCGGCGCTGTGTGGGAGGCTCGGGCCTAGATGGGCTTGGTGGGCCCCGATCTAGGTTCCGCGGGCCGCGGCGGCATGAGGCTGACGGTGGGACCGATGGCGCGCGTGGAGTGGACAGGAGCGGCGGCGCGAGCGACAAGTGGCGGCGGGGAGGTGGATGTGCACGGAAAAGGAGGAGGAAGGTGTAAGAAGGCCAAATTTGGCAGGGAAGGGTTGTTTAAATAGGGTAGGGGGTCTAGGGTTAGGGGATTTAGTCCGTTTTCGGACCGTTCGATCACCATCGGACGGTCCGAAGCGGAGGGGGTATGTAGTTTGGCTTAGGCTGGTTTAGTGGGCTGTGTAGATGGGCTAGTCTGAGAGGAGAGGAGAGTAGAGAGGCAGCCCGGTGATGGTTTCCGGAGACCAAAAAAGTCTGACGTTAGTCCAACTATACTACAGATCTATTTTTACTGGTTGGGCTATCAAACGAACTCTGAATGCGACGAAATTTGACAGGCGGTCTACCTACACTATAATAAGAACGCATGCCAAGTTTCAACCCATTCCGAGAATATTTTTTGGCCACTTATAAAATAGAGGTGCCGCGGGCCCGTGCGATTTTTCTGGGCTCAGCAGGCACAATGGAGAGAACCGAGAGGCGGGCAGCTACGAATGGATGAAAGTTTTGAAAACTATGCAGATGAAATGCACATGATGACATGCAAAGTGCAACACACAAGAAAATGACATGGCAATGACAGCGAATAAGAGGAAGACACCTGGCGCATCGGTTTCGGGGTGTGACAACACTCCCCTACTAACAAGAGATCTCGTCCCGAGATCTTAGGAACGAGATGGAAGAGGAATAGGAAGAACAAGTTCTTCTTCGAGATATGAATTAAACAAAAGAATCTTGAGAGGTTGAACAACTTGAAAGAAAGAATACAACCGAGATAAATGAGATTGAGAAGCTCTGGTAACAAGAGGAAACAAGGCATGCGACTGATGGAATCCATTCTTACGTCACTCTATAAAAAGAATTGGAGAATAGCTCCGGAAAATTAGAAGTGTCATGTAAGATCCTGGGAAAAGACCTGTGGGTTATGAGCCCACCGAAGAGAAAACGCCATCAGAAAGGATTGTTCGCAAAAGAAATAGTGCACCGGAACGATTGAAAAACTCGAATGAGGTGACAACCTCGAATTAGTTGGAACACAGACAAATCTCCGGAACAATTGAATAGCGAGATGCGAACGAGCAAGGTGAAACATTTGTGCCTAGGGAAAAGCATATGAACTACCGAAAACTTGAATTGAATCCACCGGAAAAGATGAAGAGATGAAGAATGATGAACTAGATGTCATCGGTTGAAATAATTGAGAAAGAAATCAAAGGCTTCACACGAGTAGGTTGGATACTTCATTAAGGACTCCAGCTCCGAGAAGAAAAAGGGTGGGCGGGTGGGAAAAAGAAAGACCACATCAGACGGGGAACACGACACAGGTTGGAAAGAATAGAGGATTGAACTTGAAAAAGACGAGGAGGGTCAAATCAACTCGAAGAGAAGTGCGTTGGATGAAAAGAGCTGACATCGCAACGAACGGAAACAAACTGCATGATCCCAGAAAAAAATTGAAGGGGAAGAGGAGTAATCCAGAACACCTACGTCAAGATTCCTCACCAGATCGATGAAGGGGCTGAGGAGTAAAAAGAATTCCTACTCTCTGATATAACTAGACTCCAAAAATGGTTTTCTTCTACACTCGACAACGGCCAAGCTACGATCAATCAAGGGGCTCCTATGGTCGGTTGAGGCTCTGATACCAACTTGTAACACCCCGGACAGACCCGCCGGTGGTCGTTACTCCTGCTGGGATCTAGATTGGCCCCACAGATCAATACTAGTCTTTTCTGCGCACTTTGTCCTCACTCGTGCGCACCCGGGACCAACTTCCCGGTCGGTCACCCATCCTGAAACTACTCCAAGCTGAGCATGCTTAACTTTGGAGCTTTATCCGAATGGGCTCCCGGAAAAGAAGGAATTCCTTATTGATATGAGTAGTCTATCATCCCTATTATGCCAGGCTATCACATGCTTCCTTCCCTTCCTTGGTATATAGGTGGCGTAGATCATGTTCAACGTTTTCACTTCGGAAGGGAATTGTTTTAGGCCTCCACTATTCGGCCTACGGGGCTCCTCATCGTCCTTGCTTCGTGGGCTTTTGCCAGAGTCTTCGGCTATGAGTTTGCCGGCCTGCTTTATCACCCAACATGTATGGTTGGAGTGGTTGGCGGGTTTCTCTGATGTGCCGTGGATCTGGCAGGGCCTGTCCAGGATTGCGTCTAGCTTGGATGGACCATCGTTATTGCCTCTAGAGGGCTTCTTCCGGGATCCATACTTCGGATTGCGGAATCCGGCGTTTACTGCTGTCTCCTCGGCGTCGCCTTCGTTGTGGCGATTCTTATTTTTATTGCGTCGCGGCTTGATACGTATCCAACGTATCTATAATTTTTTATTGTTCCATGCTATTATATTATCTGTTTTGGATGTTTAATGGGCTTTAATATGCTCTTTTATATTATTTTTGGGACTAACCTATTAACCGAAGGCCCAATGCCAGTTTCAGTTTTTTCCCTATTTTAGAGTTTCGCAGAAAAGGAATACAAAACGGAGTCCCAACGGAATGAAACCATCGCAATGATCTTTCTTGGACCGAAAGCAATCCAGAAGACTTGGAGTAGAAGTCTGGGACTCCACGAGGAGGCCACGAGGTAGGAGGGCGCGCCCAGGGGGTAGGCGCATCCCCCACCTTTGTTTGGCCCTCGTAGCTCCACCGACGTACTTCTTACACCTATATATACTCTTATACCCTAGAAACACCGGGGAGAGCAACGAAACCACCTTTCCACCGCTGCAACCTTCTTTACCTGTGAGATCCCATCTTGGGGCCTTTTCCGCCTATCCGCCAGAGGGGGAATCAAGCACGGAGGGCTTCTACATCAACACCATAGCCTCTCCGATGAAGCATGAGTAGTTTACCACAGACCTTAGGGTCCATAGTTATTAGCTAGATTGCTTCTTCTCGCTCTTTGATCCTCAATACAAAGTTCTCCTCGGTTCTCTTGGAGATCTATTCAATGTAATACTTTTTGCGGTGTGTTTGCCGAGATCCAATGAATTGTGGATTTATGAACAAGTTTATCTATGAATATTATTTGGTTCTTCTCTGAATTCTTATATGCATGATTTGATATCTTTGCAAGTCTCTTCAAATTAATAGTTTAGTTTGGCCTACAAGATTGATCTTTCTTGAGAAGTGATTAGCTTTGGGTTCAATGTTGTGGTGTCCTTTCCGAGTGACAGTAGGGGCACCAAGGCACGTACTGTGTTGTTGCCATCGAGGATAAAAAGATGGGGTTTATATCATATTGCTTGAGTTTATCCCTCTATATCATGTCATCATGCTTAATGCGCTACTCCGTTCTTATGAACTTGATACTCTAGATGCATGCTGGATATCGGTCGATGTGTGGAGTAATAGTAGTAGATGCAGAATTGTTTTGGTCTACTTGACTAGGACATGATGCCTATATTCATGATCATTACCTTAGATATCTTCATAATTATGCGATTTTCTATCAATTGCTCGGCAGTAATTCGTTCACCCACCATAATACATGCTATCTTGAGAGAAGCCACTAGTGAAACCTATGGCCCCCAGGACTCTTTCCTATTATATTTAATCTCCTTTATTTACTTCACATCTCGTTTACTATTTTGCAATCTTTACTGTCCAATCTATACAAAAAAATACCAAAAATATTTACTTTACTATCTTTATTAGATCTCACTTTTGCGAGTGGCCGTGAAGGGATTGACAACCCCTTTATCACGTTGGTTGCAATGTTCTTGATTGTTTGTGCATGTACTAGGTTACTTGTGTGTTGTCTCTTACTGGATTGATACCTTGGTTCTCTAAACCGAGGGAAATAATTATGCTACTTTGCTGCATCACCCTTTCCTCTTCAAGGGAAAACCAACGCATGCTCAAGAGGTAGCAAGAAGGATTTCTGGCGCCGTTGCTGGAGAGATCTATGCCAAGTCAAGACATACAAAGTACCCATCATAAACTCTTCTCCCTCGCATTACATTATTTGCCATTCGCCTCTCGTTTTCCTCTCCTCCATTTCTAAAACGTTTTTCGAAAACCATTGCCTTTTCTTCGCCCCTCTTCCGCTCGTCGTGTTCGCTTGCTTTTTTTGTGCTCGTGTGTTGGATTGCTTGCTTTGTCACGATGGCTCAAGAAAATACCAAGTTATATGACTTTTCCAACACCAATAATAATGATTTTATTTGCACCCCGATTGCTCCTGCTACTAATGTGAAATCTTGTGAAATTAATGCTGCTTTATTGAATCTAGTCATGAAAGATCAATTTTCTGGCCTTCCTAGTGAAGATGCCGCATCTCATCTGAATAATTTTGTTGATTTATGCGATATGCAAAAGAAAGAGATGTAGATAATGATCTTGTTAAATTAAAACTATTCTCGTTCTCACTACGAGATCAGGACAAAACTTGGTTTTCTTCTTTGCCTAAAAATAGTATTGATTCATGGAATAAGTGCAAAGATTGTTTTATTGCCAAGTATTTTCCTCCCGCTAAGATCATCTCCCTTAGGAACGATATTATGAGTTTCAAACAACTTGATCATGAGCATGTAGCACAATCTTGGGAGAGGATGAAACTTATGATAAGAAATTTCCCCACGCATGGTTTGAATCTATGGATGATTATACAAAAAAAATATGCCGGTTTAAACTTTGCTTCTAGAAATCTTTTAGATTAGGCCGCGGGAGGTACTTTTATGGAAATCACTTTAGGAGAAGCTACTAAACTCCTAGGTTAACTATTCTCAATGGCACACCAAGAGATCTTCCACTAGTAAAAAAGTGCATGCAATTGAAGAAATTAATGTTTTGAGTGGAAAGATGGATGAATTTATGAAATTGTTTGCTAGCAAGGGTACTAATGTTGATCCTAATGATATACCCTTATCCACTTTGATTGATAATACTAATGAATCTATGGATGCGAATTTTGTTGGTAGGAATAATTTTGGTAACAATGCTTATAGAGGAAACTTTAATGCTAGGCTTTTTCCTAGTAATCCCTCTAATAATTATGGAAATTCCTACAACAATTCTTATGAAATTATAATAGGATGCCCTCTGATTTTGAGAATAGTGTTAAGGAATTTATGACTTCACAAAAGAGTTTTAATGCTATGATTGAAGAAAAGTTGCTTAAGATTGATGATTTGGCTAGGAACGTGGATAGAATTTCTCTTCATGTTGATTCTTTCAAACTTAGATCTATTCCACTAAGCATGACATCAATGAGTCTCTTAAAACCATGTGAATTTCCATTGATGAGTGCAAAGAATGAACCGCTAGGATGCATGCTAAAAAGATTGCTTTGTGAAAGCGTGTTCTTCTAGTTTTAATGATAATAATGATGAACATCTAAAAGTGATTGACGTGACTCCTATTAAATCTTTGTTTTCCAATATGAATCTTGATAAAGAAGAGATTGGAGATGAGTCAACTTTAGTTAAAAGGCGTCCCAATGATTCGGAGTTTTTATATCTTGATGCAAAAATTAATAAAAGTGGGATTGAAGAGGTCAAAACTTTAGATAGCAATGAACCCACTATTTTGGATTCCAACGAATTGAATTATGATAATTTCTCTTTGATAGATTGAATTTCCTTGTTGCAATTCGTGTTAAATTCTCCTAATGCTTATAATCAAAATAAAGCTTTCACTAAACATATCGTTGATGCTTTAATGCAATCCTATGAAGAAAAGCTTGAACTATAAGTTTCTATCCCTAGAAAACTTTATGATGAGTGGGAACCTACTATTAAAATTAAGATTAAAGATTATTAATTCTATGCTTTGTGTGATTTGGGTGCTAGTGTTACCACGATTCCAAAAACCTTATGTGATGTGCTAGGTTTACGTGAATTTGATGATTGTTCTTTAAATTTGCATCTTGCGGATTCCACCATTAAGAAACCTATGGGAAGGATTAATGATGTTCTTATTTTTGCAAATAGGAATTATGTGCACGTAGATTTCATTGTTCTTGATATAGATTGAAATCCTCCATGTACAATTATTCATGGTAGACCTTTGCTTAGAACGATTGGTGTAATAATGGACATGAAAGAAGGAAATATTAGATTCCAATTTCCATTAAGGAAATGTATGGAACACTTTCCTAGGAAGAAAATTAAATTTCCTTATGAATATATTATGAGAGCCACTTATGGATTGCATACCAAAGATGATAATACCTAGTTCTATTTGCGTTTTTCTGCCTAGCTAAGGGCGTTAAACGATAGCGCTTGTTTGGAGGCAACCCAATTTTATTTTTGTTCTTTGATTTTTGATTCTATTTAGTAATAAATAATTCATCTAGATTATGTTTAGATGTGGTTTTATGTTTTAATTAGTGTTCGTGCCAAGTAGAACCTTTGGGAAGACTTGGGTGAAGTCTTTGCGATATTGCTGTAAAAAACAGAAACGTTTGCGCTCACGAGATTAGCTGTCATTTTTTTTTACTTGAGAGTGCTTTTAGGTTGATTATTTTTCCAGATGATTAATAGAAAAATTCCTCACGTCCACCAATTTATTTCATAATTTTTAAAGTTACATAAGTATTCTAAAGTTACAAATTGCTACGGACTATTCTGTTTTTGATAGATTCTGTTTTTCGTGTGTTGTTTGCTTATTTTGATGAATCTATGATTAGTATCGGGGGATATGAACCATAGAGAAGTTGTAATACAGTAGGTCTAACACCAATATAAATAAAGAATGAGTTCATTATAGTACCTTGAAGTGGTGGTTTATTTTCTTATACTAACAGAGCTCACGAGATTTTCTGCTAAGTTTTGTGTTGTGAAGTTTTCAAGTTTTTGGGTAAGGATTTGATGGACTATGGAATAAAGAGTGGCAAGAGCCTAATATTGGGGATGCCCAAGGCAACCCACGGTAAAATCCAAGGACAACCAAAAGCCTAAGCTTGGGGATGCCCCCGGAAGGCATCCCCTCTTTCGTCTTCGTCTATCGGTAACTTTACTTGAGGCTATATTTTTATTCACCACATGATATGTGTTTTGCTTGGAGCATCATGTATGATATGAGTCTTTGCATTTTAGTTTGACAGAATCATCCTCGCTGCATACATCTTTAGGAGAGACACGCTTGAATCGGAATTTATTAGAATACTCTATGTGCATCACTTATATCTTTTGAGCTAGATAATTTTGCTCTAGTGCTTCACTTATATCTTTTTAGAGCACGGTGGTGGTTTTATTTTATAGAAATTATTGATCTCTCATGCTTCACTTATATTATTTTGAGAGTATTTTAGAACAGCATGGTAATTTGCTTTGGCTATAAAACTTGTCCTAATATGATGGGCATCCAAGGTGGGTACAATAAAAACTTTCATATAAAGTGCGTTGAATACTATGAGAAGTTTGATGCTTGATGATTGTTTTGACATATGAGGATAGTGATATTAGAGTCATGCTAGTAAACTAATTGTGTATTTGAGTAATTGTAGCGACCACGATCTGAATGGACCGAAGTCTCTGTGTTTCAGTGTCATCCCTGGATCCGTAATGCTGACACACACAGTACTTGAAGGATTTATAACAAAGTGGAAATCACACACTTATTACATCGAATGTCTCCAAAGAGAACTTAATACAAGAGTCTATGGCTTAAGGCCATCTAACAAAATAACAGCGGAAGGCGTGGAAGATAAATGAGTCCATCAACTCCAACGGCATAGCTGAGTGCATGACAAACGACCTAGAACGTCTTACTCCTCGTCTGAAAAGTCTGCAACGTAACATGTTGCAGCCCGAAACAGGTCAGCACATGGAATATGCTGGCAAGATAACATAGAAGATGCAAGTAACAGAAATAAAGGCTACACTATATGCATATTTGGCTGGTGGAGGCTCTAAGTTTAAAGTTTTTGCGTAAAGCCAATTTTCCCTA
Source organism: Secale cereale (assembly GCA_902687465.1). Classification (NCBI taxonomy): domain Eukaryota; kingdom Viridiplantae; phylum Streptophyta; class Magnoliopsida; order Poales; family Poaceae; genus Secale; species Secale cereale. The sequence goes on along the minus strand of LR738714.1, from coordinate 304,107,079 downwards.
CAACAAAGGAATAAATTTTTATTTTAACTATCATGGTAATTGAAACATCATTGAGAACGTACCTCCAACTCAATCCCAATTAAAGTAATCATTAACCCAACAAATTAACTTTAGAGTGATGAGATCAACCAATAATTCAAGTACCAGAAACTCAAGATTATCCATAACCGGGGGCACGGCTAATCATGATCAGTTTGTACACTCTGCAGAGGTTTGTGCACTTTCCCCAGAAGACTCGATCGCCTCCGTTTAATTTCTCGCACTTCAGGGTGTTTGAGAACCGGATGACCGAGACACAGTCTTTCCGAACAGGTCCCCTTAACCGATAGATAGGCCGGTACACCTACAATCCCTCTACATCTGCTAGCCCATCATGGAAAGGTTTCCCGCAACTCACTCAACTATGCCAGAGCCCATAATGGCATTGTGGCTGCACATGGAAGTTTCTAGCATGAATAGTTTTATGATCCCTTTGAGCCTGGGTGGCATTCCATAGGACAATCACACGGAAACCTCGGGATTTCCTAGGACAACACTGGATTCTCCAGGTGCCCTGCAACCAATCCACCCAGATGTGTATTAAAGTAGCCACCTTAAGTTGAACCATTAATTAACAAGTCACATCTGCCATGGATTTCACCCAAACCGAAACCACGTCTACGAGCATAGCATGATAACCTAAGCATAACGTAGAAGTAACTCCCAAGGGATTGAAAATAATGCAGGTAATAGGTTCTACCTCAATCTACATCCCAGACCCACAAGTTAAGAGATCCTACTCATGCAATGTGTGAGGGTTTGATCTAATGCATAAAAACTGGGTAATAAAGGGGTATGATCAAAGTGTTACTTGCCTTGCTGATGATTCGCAAAACCTAGAGACTCGTAGTAGCATGCTTCACAGTCCGGGTATTCTATCGCAAGCAAACAATAGCATACATAAGCGATCAAGCAATGATGCACAAACAAAACTCCAAAAGAGAAGATTTAACCAGAAAGTTCAACTTAAGAACTTCGGTTTGCAAAAAGAATCAAATCGAAAGAAGCAACGAAACTCAAACAGCGAAAGAAATAAGATCCGTTTACTAGTTTGATCTAGAGTCAAATTTTACAGTAGCAAAACTTTGTTCAAGTTGGTTAAACGGAAAGAGGGCGTCGAGACGAAGATCTGGGATTTTGAATCACCTGATTCCGAATCTCGGGCGAAATGGAAAACAAAAAACAAGATCAGGGCAGAAATCGTGATCGAAATAATCGCGGATAAATACCCCGAAAAAGAAAACTGACGAACAGGCTAACGAACGAACGTTCGCTGTCTATGGCTAATGGACGAACAACGTTTGTTAAAACGAACGTACGGACGAACGTCCGCTAAATAACTAAACCGAAAAGAAAAACCGAACCGATCTACGAAAAAAATGAATTTAGGGTTTTACTTAAAGAACCAATCGGTTTTTACAGAAAATCGGCGGCTACCTCGAAAACGACGAACTCCGGCGGCTACTCCGCGGCGGCGGGCGGCGGGTGCGGCAGCGGCGGCGGCGGCGGCGCGGCGCAGGGCTCGAGGCGGGCGGGGCTAGGGTTCGGCGGGGCGGCTGGGGCTTAGCGGGCTGACAGCCTCGCGTTTTAAAGAACCCCGGCTAGGGGAGCCCGAGCTGGTTACGGATCGGAGGCGGTACCCCCTTTTTTTAAAACGAGTCCTTGCGTACAAAAACTAATAAGAGAAATACTAAACGGACTCCAAAAATCCCGAAATAAATTTTCACCGTCCTCTAATAATATTTAGGAAAAAGTGAACATTTTTCCCGGACCTAAATACAATTTTGAAAAACTCATATTTTTCCTATGCAATTAAAATCGCAAATAAATCCGAAAAAATACCAAAAGTGATTTTAATATTTTCCCTCCATTATTTCTGTTATTTTGGAGAAGTCATATTATCTTCGCTCATATATTTTATTTAGAAATATTTTTTTGTAGAGAAAAATAATTAAAACCAATGTTATCCTCGTACCGGTATTCGAGTGAACTCAAATACAAAAACGGTAGAATTCCCAACTCTCTCCGTAGGTCCTTGAGTTGCTTAGAATCTTCGAGGATTGCCACGCTCAAAATGCAAATATGCAATGCAGTATGATCTATGTATAACATTCCAAATTGAAAATTTGGGATGTTACAGTAATACTTGTGTTAAAGTTTGTGATTCCGGTAGCATGCACGTATGGTGTACCGTTATGTGATGGAGTTGAAGCATGACTTATTTATTGATTGTCTTCCTTTGTGTGGAGGTCGGGATCGCGCGATGGTTAAATCCTACCAACCCTTCCCCTAGGAGCATGCGTGTAGTGCTTGGTTTTGATAACTTATAGATTTTGCAATAAGTATATGAGTTCTTTATGACTAATGTTGAGTCCATGAATTATACGCACTCTCACTCTTCCACCATTGCTAGCCTCTCTAGTATCGCGCAACTTTCTCCGGTACCATACACCCACCATATACCTTCCTCAAAACAGCCACCATACCTACCTATTATGGCATTTCCATAGCCATTTCGAGATATATTTTTATGCAACTTTCCACCATTCCATAAATTATGACACGCTCCATCATTGTCATATTGCCTTGCATGATCATGTAGTGGACATTGTATTTGTGGCAAAGCCACCATTCATCTTTTTTTCATACATGTCACTCTTGCTTCATTGCACATCCCGGTACACCGCCGGAAGCATTCATATAGAGTCATATTTTGTTCTAAGAATCGAGTTGTAATTCTTGAGTTGTAAATAAATAAAAGTGTGATGATCTTCATTATTAGAGCATTGTCCTAGTGAGGAAGGTATGATGGAGACTATGATTCCCCCACAAGTCGGGACGAGACTCCGGACGAAAAAAAAGAGGCCATAAAAAATAGAAAAAAATAAGAAAGGGCCCAAATAAAAAAAAGAGAGAAGGGGTAATGCTACTATCCTTTTTACACACTTGTTCCTCAAAGTAGCACCATGATCTTCATGATAGAGAGTCTCTTGTTTTGTCACTTTCATATACTAGTGGGAATTTTCATTATAGAACTTGGCTTGTATATTCCAATGATGGGCTTCCTCAAAGTTCCCTAGGTCTTCGTGAGCAAGCAAGTTGGATGCACACCCACTTAGTTTCTTTAGTTGATCTTTCATACATTTATAGCTCTAAGTGCATCCATTCCATTGCAATCCCTACTCACTCACATTGATATCTATTGATGGGCATATCCATAGCCCATTAACACGCCTAGCTTATGTGAGACCATCTTCCTCATTTTTGTCTTCTCCACAACCACCACTCTATTCCACCTATAGTGCTATGTCCATGGCTCACACTCATGTATTGCGTGAAAGTTGAAAAAGTTTGAGAATACTAAAGTATGAAACAATTTCTTGGATGAAACCGGGGTTGTGCATGATTTAAGTATTTTGTGTGATGAAGATAGAGCATAGCCAGACTATATGATCTTATAGGGGTGAACTTCTTTGGCCATGTTATTTTGGGAAGATATGTTTACTTTGTTAGTATGCTTGAAGTATTATTTTTTTCATGTCAATATTAAAATTTTGTCTTGAATCTTTTGGATCTGAACATTCATGCCACAATAAAGGAAACTACATTGGTAATTATGTTAGGTAGCATTCCACATCAATAATTCTGTTTTTATCATTTACCTACTCGAGGAAGAGCAGGAATTAAGCTTGGGGATGCTTGATACGTCTCCAACGTATCTATAATTTTTGATTGTTCCATGCAATTATATTATCTGTTTTGGATGTTTAAGGCTTTAATATGCTCTTTTATATTATTTTGGGGACTAACCTATTAACCGAAGGCCTAGTGCCGGTTTCTGTTTTTTTGCCTATTTTAGAGTTTCACAGAAAAGGAATACCAAACGGAATGAAACTTTCGCGATGATCTTTTTTGGACCGAAAGCACTCCAGAAGACTTGGAGTAGAAGTCTGGGACTGCACGAGGAGGCCACGAGGCAGGAGGGCGCGCCCAGGGCGGGTAGGCGCACCCCCCACCCTCGTGGGTCCCTCGTCGCTCCACCAACCTACTTCTTCCGCCTGTATATACTCTTATACCCTAGAAACATCGGGTAGAGCAGTGAAACAACTTTTCCACTGTCGCAACCTTCTGTACCCATGAGATTCCATTTTGGGGCCTTTTCCAGTGATCTGTCGGAGGGGAATCAATCACGGAGGGCTTCTACATCAACATCATAGCCTTTCCAATGAAGCGTGAGTAGTTTACCACAGACCTTCGGGTCCATAGTTATTAGCTAGATGGCTTCTTCTCTCTCTTTGATCCTCAATACAAAGTTCTCCTCGATTCTCTTGGAGATCTATTTGATGTAATACTAATTGCGGTGTGTTTGCCGAGATCCGATGAATTGTGGATTTATGAACAAGTTTATCTATGAATGTTATTTGGTTCTTCTCTGAATTCTTATATGCATGATTTGATATCTTTTCAAGTCTTTTCGAATTATCAGTTTAGTTTGGCCTACTAGATTGATCTTTCTTGCAATGGGAGAAGTTCTTAGCTTTGGGTTCAATCTTGCGGTGTCCTTTCCCAGTAACAGTAGGGGCAGCAAGGCACGTATGGGATTGTTGCCATCGAGGATAAAAAGATGGGGTTTATATCTTATTGCTTGAGTTTATCCCTCTGCATCATGTCATCTTGCTTAATGCATTACTCCATTCTTATGAACTTAATACTCTAGATGCATGTTGGATAGCGGTCGATGTGTGGAGTAATAAGAGTAGATGCAGAATCGTTTCGGTCTACTTGACACGAACTCGATGCCTATATTCATGATCATTGCCTTAGATATCTTCATAATTATGCGCTTTTCTATCAATTGCTCGGTAGTAATTTGTTCACCCACCGTAATACATGCTATCTTGAGAGAAGCCACTAGTGAAACCTATGGCCCTCGGGTCTCTTTCCTATTATATTGAATCTCCTTTCTTTACTTCGCATCTCGTTTACTATTTTGCAATCTTTACTTTCCAATTTATACAACAAAAATACCAAAAATATTTACTTTACTATCTTTATTAGATCTCACTTTTGAGAGTGGCCGTGAAGGGAGTGACAACCCATTTATCGCGTTGGTTGCAAGGTTCTTGATTGTCTGTGCAAGTACTAGGTGACTTGTGTGTTGTCTCCTACTGGATTGATACCTTGGTTATCAAAACTGAGGGAAATACTTACGCTACTTGGCTCCATCACCCTTTCCTCTTCAAGGGAAAACCAACGCATGCTCAAGAGGTAGCACGACTTTCCGTTTCTGTCCCGGATTTCGGAGGTACCGGGTGTTTTGCGGTTGGCGCTTTTACGAGCGAGCCAACTGTCTTCTCCCGCGTAAAAGCGGGTCATTGGGAGGTAAGTGTGGCCATCGTCCTGGGTTTGTCCTGGCCAAGTGATACGTCTCCAACGTATCTATAATTTTTGATTGTTCCATGCTATTATTTATGAAGTCTTGGATGTTTAATGGGCTTTATCATTCACTTTTATATCATTTTTGGGACTAACCTACTAACCCAAAGGCCCAGTCCAGATTGTTGTTTTTTTTTGCCTATTTCAGGGTTTTGCAGGAAAGGAATATCAAACGGAGTCCAAACGGAATGAAACCTTCGCAGGAGATATTATTGGAGGAAATCACGCACGAAAGACTTCGGGGCCAAGCCAGAGGATAGAGGGGCCACCCTCGAGGGTGGGGGGTGCACCCCCCTTCCCAGGGCGCGCCCCCTGCCTCGAGGGCAGCCCCTGTGGCCCCCGGTGCCCCTCTTCTTCCTATATATACCTACGTACCCCAGAAACTCCATGCGTAGAGAGAAAACCCTAATTCCACCGCCGTAGCTGTTGTTCCCGTGGAGATCCCATCTTGGAGCCTGTTCCGGGAGGGGGATCCACCGCGGAGGCCTTCATCATCATCATGATCGCCCTCACCATGAGTTGTGAGTAGTTTACCACAGACCTTCGGGTCCACAGCTAGTATCTAGATGGCTTCTTCTCTCTCTCTGGATCTCAATACAAAGTTCTCCTCGGTCTTCGAGGAGATCTATTCGATGTAATCTCTTTTTGCGGTGTGTGTGTCGAGATCCGATGAATTTCGAGTTTATGATCAAGGTTATCTATGAAAGATATTTGGTTCTTCTTTGAACTTTTTATGTGTGCTCATAATATCCTTGCAAGTCTCTTTGAATTATTGGTTTGGTTTGGCCTACTAGATCTATTGTTCTTGCAATGGGAGAAGTGCTTGGCTTCGGGTTCAATCTTGCGGTGTCCTTTCCCAGTGATAGTAGGGGCAGCTTGGAACGTTTTGTATTGTTGCCATCGAGGATAAAAAGATGGGGGTTTCATCATATTGCTTGAGTTTATTCCTCTACATCATGTCATCTTTCTTAAGGCGTTACTCTGTTCGTATGAACTCAATACACTAGATGCATGCTGGATAGCGGTCGATGTGTGGAGTAATAGTAGTAGATGCAGAATCGTTTCGGTCTACTTGTCTCGGACGTGATGCCTATATACAATGATCATGCCTAGATAGTCTCATAATTATTTGCTTTTCTATCAATTGCTCGACAGTAATTTGTTTACCCGCCATAGAATACCGCTATCAGGAGAGAAGCGACTAGAGAAAACTATGGCCCCCGGGTCTATCTTTATCATATTACTTTCCCGTCAATTTCTATCTCTGTTGTTTATTTGCTGTTTTATTAAACTAAAAAATATGAAAATATTATCTTATCATCTCTATCAGATCTCACTATCGTAAGTGACCGTAAAGGGATTGACAACCCCTTATCGTGTTGGCTGTGAAGTTCTTATTTGTTTGTGCAGGTGCGAGGGACTGGCACGTGGTCTCCTACTGGATTGATACCTTGGTTCTCAAAACTGAGGGAAATACTTAAGCTACTGTGCTGCATCTCCCTTTCCTCTTCGAGGGAATACAACGCAAGCTCAAGAGGTAGCAAGAAGAATTTATGGCGCCGTTGTCGGGGAGGCTTACGCGAAAGTCATATACCAAGTACCTATCACAAACCCTTATCTTTCGCATTACATTTTTTGCCTCTCGTTTTCCTCTCCCCCACATCACCCTTGCCGTTTTATTTGCCCTTCTTCTGCCGTGTGTTTATCGTTCGCTTGCCTCTTGTTTGCTTGTGTTGCTATGTGCCCTCATTTAGCTTGCATCTTTGCTTGCTAAAGTATGACTCCTCATCCACTTGCTCTCCTCATCCACTTGCTAATCTCTTTAAGAGATCCAATTATGTTGAACCTATTGCTAGTGAGTTGCGTGCACTAGATTATCTTTATGGGGTTTTGCTTGAAATTTATGAATCTGGAAATTGTGAGGAATTGTTAAAAGAAAAAATTATTCATGTTAGCTCCTTAAATAAAAAGCATGATTGCAATGATGTTACTATAAATTCTATTGATGTCAATTGTGCTAATAATATGCAAAACCCTAAGCTTGGGGATGCTAGTATTGTTATGTCCACCACTTGTTGCTATGATCATGATTGGGGTGATGATTCTTACGATCTTGAAAATTTATTTAAACCCCATCATGAATATGAGATTGATAATAATGTTTGCCATAATATTGAAAGTGGATTTGAAAGAGTGTCAACTTTTGATCCCACTACTTTAGATATTGATCAATCTTATGATTTTTTTGATAAAAGTGGGCTTGGAGAAGCAATGACTTTGTTCTATGTTAATCCCACTATTTTGAATGAGTGTCAACTTCGCATGCATGTGGATCGTGTTGAGAATATGTTATGTCATAGCTATATTGTTGAATTTTCTTATGATCCTACATGCAATTATTATGGGAGAGGAAAATATAGTTGTAGAAATCTTCGTGTTACTAAATTACCTCTCTTCATGTTGAGATTGATCTTGTTTCTTTCTTCTTCCTTGCATACGTTAGATCTTGCTTGCTATGATGATTTGTTTGCATATAAAATACCTATGCATAGGAAGTATGTTAGACTTAGATGTGATTTTCACATGCTATATGATGCTCCCTTTGTGCTTCAAGCCTTATCTTTCATGTGAGCATCATTGAATTCTCAAGCCTATCTTAATGGCTAAAAAGAACGAGCTTGTTGGGAGGCAACCCAATATATTTTTTGTTTTTGTTTCTGTGAGGGAATAAATATTGCATCTAGCCTCTGATTAGATGTGTTTTCATGTTTTGTTTAGTGTTTGTGCCATGTAGAACCTTTGGTAAGACTTGTGTGAAGTTTATTTGATCTTGCTGTGAAAAACAGAATCATTAGAGCTGGCTAAAGTAGACTTCAGATTTTACTGGAGCGTGATTTTTAGTTGATTCTTTTTGCTGATGATTGGTAAACAAATTGCTCAAATTTAACAATTTAGTTTGAATTTTTTGGAGTTCCAGAAGTAGGCGAACCTAGCAGATTACTACAGACTGTTCTGTTTTTGACAGATTTTGTTTTTCGTGTGTTGTTTGCTTATTCTCATGCATCTATGAGTAATATTGGAGGATATGAATCATAGAAAACTTGGAGTACAGTAGGTTTAACACTAATATAAACAATGAATGAATTCCTTGATGTACCTTTGAGTGGTGGTTTGCTTTCTCTTACTAACGGAGCTCACGAGAATTTTTGTCTAAGTTTTGTGTTGTGAAGTTTTCAAGTTTTGAGTATTGTTTTGATGGACTATGGAACAAGGAGTAGAAAAGGCCTAAGCTTGGGGATGCCCATAGCACCCAAAGTAAATTCAAGATAATCAAAAGCCTAAGCTTGGGGATGCCCCGGGAAGGCATCCCCTCTTTCGTCTTCATCCATCGGTAACTATACTTGGAGCTATATTTTTATTCGCAACATGTTATGTGTTTTGCTTGGAGCATCTTGTATAATTTGAGTCTTTGCTTGTTAGTTTGCCACAATCATCCTTGCTGGACACACCTATTTGAGAGAGTTAAATATGCCCTAGAAATTATTAGAACACTCTATGTGCTTCACTTATATCTTTTGAGTTGAATAGTTTTTGCTCTAGTGCTTCACTTATATCTTTTAGAGCATAGTGGTGGTAATATTTTGTAGAAATTGTTGAACTCTCATGCTTCACTTATATCTATTTGAGAGTGTATTAAAACAGCATGGTAAAGTGTTTAGGCTAAAAGAAACTAGTCTTCACATGATAAACATCCAATGTCAATGTAGTAAAAAAATTCACATCAAGTGCATTGAATAGAAAGAGATGTTGGATGCTTGATAATTGTTTTGAGACATGAGGATAGTGATAATAAAGTCATGCTAGTGGAGTAATTATGAAATTGAGAAAAAATGTGTTAAGGTTGGTGATTCTCGTAGCATGCACGTATGGTGAACCGTTATGTGACTAAGTAAAAGCATGAGGTATTTGTAGAGTGTCAACCTTTGTGTGGACGTCGGGGGTGCGTGATGGTTAACTCCTACCAACCTCCCCTCTAGGGGCATGCGTTGATTGCTTTGTTTTGATGACTCGTACATTTTTGCAATAAGTATATGAGTTCTTATGACTAATGTTGAGTCCATGGATTATACGCACTCTCACCCTTCCACCATTGCTAGCCTCTCTTGTACCGCACAACTTTCGCCGGTGCCGTAAACCCACTATATATCCTTACTCAAAACAGCCACCATATTGTTCCTCAAAACAGCCACCATACCTACCTATCATGGCATTTCCATAGCCATTCCGAGATATATTGCCATGCAACTTTCCACCGTTTCGTTTATATGACATGCATCATATTGTCATATTGCCATTGCATGATCATGTAGTTGACATCGTATTTGTGGCAAGGCCACCATGCATAATTTTTATACATGTCACTCTTGTTTCATTGCACATACCGGTACACCGCCGGAGGCATTCATATAGAGTCATACTTTGTTGTTGTAGTATCGAGTTGTAATCTTGTGTTGTAATGAAAGTGTGATGATCATTATTTTTAGAGCATTGTCCCATGGGAGGAAAGGTTGAATCTATAAAGCCCCTTTGCCAAAAAAAGAAGAAAAAAGAGAAAGGCCAAAGTAAAAAAGAAAGGCCCAAAAAAAGAAAAGAAAAAAGAAAAAAGGGACAATTGCTACTATCTTTTTCCACACTTGTGCTTCAAAGTAGCACCATGTTCTTCATTGTAGAGAGTCTCATGCTTAGTCACTTTCATATACTAGTGGGAATTCTCGTTATAGAACTTGGCTTGTATATTCCAACGATGGGCTTCCTCAAATGCCCTAGGTCTTCGTGAGCAAGCAAGTTGGATGCACACCCACTAGTTTCTTTTGTTGAGCTTTCATTCATATTTAGCTCTAGTGCATCCGTTGCATGGCAATCCCTACTCACTCACATCGATATCTATTGATGGGCATCTCCATAGCCCGTTGATACGCCTAATCGATGTGAGACTATCTCCCTCTTTTTGTCTTCTCCACAACCACCTCTATTCTACCCATAGTTCTATATCCATGGCTCACGATCATGTATTGCGTGAAAGTTGAAAGGTTTGAAAAGATAGAGCATGAAAACAAATGCTTGGCTGAAATCGGGGTTGTGCATGATATGAATATTTCGTGTGATAACAAGGGAGCATAGCCAACACTATATGATTTTGTAGGGATAACTTTCTTTAGCCATAGTATTTTGAGAAGACGTGATTGCTTTGTTAGTATTGCTTGAAGTATTGTTATTTCTTATGTCAATACAGACTTTTATCTTGAATCTTTCAGATCTGAACATTCATGCCACAATTAAGAGAATTACATTGAAAAACTATTTTAGTTAGCATTCCACATCAAAAATTCTTTCTTTATCATTTACCTACTCGAGGACGAGCAGGAATTAAGCTTGGGGATGCTTGATACATCTCAAACGTATCTATAATTTTTTATTGTTCCATGCTATTATTTATGAAGTCTTGGATGTTTAATGGGCTTTATCATTCACATTTATATCATTTTTGGGACTAACATACTAACCCAAAGGCCCAGTCCAAATTCCTATTTTTTGCCTTTCTGGGTTTTGCAGAAAAGGATTATCAAAGGAGTCCAAACGGAATGAAACCTTCGCAGGAGATATTTTTGGAGGAAATCACGCACGAAAGACTTCGGTCCCAAGCCAGAGGACAGAGGGGCCACCCTCGAGGGTGGGGGCGTGCCCCCCTTCCCAGGGCGTGCCCCCTACCTCGAGGGCCGCCCCTGTGGCCCCTGGTGCCCCTCTTCTTCCTATATATACCTACGTACCCCAGAAACTCCATACGTAACGAGAAAACCCTAATTCCACCGCCATAGCTACTGTTCCCGTGGAGATCCCATCTTGGAGCTTGTTCCTGGAGGGCGGTCCATCATGGAGGACTTCACCATCATCATCATCGCCCTCACCATGAGTTGTGAGTAGTTTAGCACAGACCTTCGGGTCCATAGCTAGTATCTAGATGGCTTCTTCTCTCTCTCTGGATCTCAATACAAAGTTCTCCTTAGTCCTCGAGGAGATCTATTCGATGTAATCTCTTTTTGCGGTGTGTTTGTCGAGATCCGATGAATTGCGAGTTTATGATGAAGGTTATCTATGAAAGATATTTGGTTTTTCTCTGAGATTTTAATGTGTGCTCATATTATCCTTGCAAGTCTCTTCGAATTATTGGTTTGGTTTGGCCTACTAGATCTATAGTTCTTGCAATGGGAGAAGTGCTTGGCTTTGGGTTCAATCTTGTGGTGTCCTTTCCCAGTGACAGAGGGGCAGCAAGGTATGTATTGTATTGTTGCCATCGAGGATAAAAAGATGGGGTTTTCATCATATTGCTTGAGTTTATCCCTCTACATCATGTCATCTTTCTTAAGGCGTTACTCTATCCGTATGAACTCAATATACTAGATGTATGCTGGATAGCGGTCGATGTGTGGAGTAATACTAGTAGATGCAGAATCGTTTCGGTCTACTTGTGTGAGACGTGATGCCTATATACAATGATCATGCCTAGATAGTCTCATAATTATTCGCTTTTCTTTCAATTGCTCGACAGTAATTTGTTTACCCGCCGTAGAATACCGCTATCATGAGAGAAGCCACTAGAGAAAACTATGGCCCCCGGGTCTATCTTTATCATATTACTTTCCCATCAATTTCTATCTCCGTTGTTTATTTGCTATTTTATTAAACTAAAAAATACCAAAAATATTATCCTATCATCTCTATCAGATCTCACTCTCTTAAGTGACCGTAAAGGGATTGACAACCCCTTATCGCGTTGGCTGCGAAGTTCTTATTTGTTTGTGCAGGTGCGGGGGACTGGCGCGTGGTCTCCTACTGGATTGATACCTTGGTTCTCAAAACTGAGGAAAATACTTATGCTACTGTGTTGCATCTCCCTTTCCTCTTCGAGGGAATACAACGCAAGCTCAAGAGGTAGCACCAAGCTGTCACACAAGTCATTCCTCCATGACACTGTGTTCGAAGGCGGCTAAGGCTTCGGCGTCTGAACAATCGACAATCTGGTTCTTCTTGGTCAAGAATCGATTCCAGAATTGTCTGCCTGATTCTCCGGGCTGTTGTGTGATGTGATTCAACTCATCGGTATCTGGAGGCCGGACATAGGTGCCCTGGAAGTTCGCTCAAAAGCATGCTCAAGCTCTTCCCAACAACTTATGGAGTCTTCGGGAAGGCTATTCAACCAGTGTCTAGCTGGTCCTTTGAGCTTTAATGGCAAGTACTTGATGGCGTGGAGATCATCTACTTGCGCCATGTGAATGTGGAGCACGAAATCGCCCTATCCATATGGCTGGGTCTGTGGTTCCGTCGTATGGTTTGATGTTCACGGGCTGGAAGGCCTCCAAGAATTGGTGCGGCATTACCCTATTAGTGAAACATAGTGGGTGTGGGGTCCCCCGAACTTGGGCTACATCGTGCCGGAGGTCCTCAGCCATCCGGGCCCGTTGCTGCTCCCGAACTCTATCATTTTGGTTCAGCCAAGTGTAGTGTCCCTCTCGACTAGCGGGTGGGTTTTCCTTGGGTCCGTAGATGGACCTTGTACGGCCTCCTCGAGCGTAGATGTCATGAAGGAGGTCATATTCATAGGTAGGCCGTGATGTCTCCTTACCGTGACGGCGAGATGGGGTGGCGGGGTATTCGACCTCATCATCCTTCTGTCCCGCCCTCTAGGAGGGCGGTCCGGATGCTCGGCATAGGTGTGTTTTGGATGTGTTGGCTCTATGGCCTCATCGTCAAATTGCATGTAATTTTCGCTTTGGATAGCTTTTAGTCTGTCGCTCGTGATCGCCCCCCTGCTCAGCAGCTAGGACTTTGGTCCATCCGTCGTTGAAGGTGCCTTGTTTGACCTTTATTTTATGTTATTGCTTCTTCAAGCTACGCACGGTGGCGATGAGCTGTCGTTTGAACCGCTCCTGCTCCAACGGATCTTCGGGGACGATGAAATCCAGATCCCCTAGACTGATCTCCTCTTCAGAGAGTGGGAGGTAGTTGCTATCTTCGGAGTCGTTCAGGTCTTCTAGGTTGAGCGGATCCTCGTGCTCCTCGGGGTCATCTTGTTGATGGTCAACAGCGGAGGCTCCTATGAATCCGTCTGTGTTATCTAGGGTGCTGTCTTTCGCCGAGTTTGTGTTACTTGCATGGCTTCGGCGTTCCATAGAGCGACGTTGTTGTCTGCTGGTGTTTGGACGACTCGTCTCTGGGTTTGTTATCGTCTGATGACCCAGAAGTATAGGGGATCTATCGTAGTCCTTTCGATAAGTAAGAGTGTCGAACCCAACGAGGAGCAGAAGGAAATGATAGGCGGTTTTCAGTAAGGTATTCTTTGCAAGCACTGAAATTATCGGTAACACATAGTTTTGTGATAAGGTAATTTTTGATGAGTAACAAGTAATAAAAGTAAATATGGTGCAGCAATATGGCCCAATCCTTTTTGTAGCAAAGGACAAGCTTGGACAAACTCTTATATAAAGGAAAGCGCTCCCGAGGACACATGGGAATTATCGTCAAGCTAGTTTTCATCGCGCTCATATGATTCGCGTTCGTTACTTTGATAATTTGGTATGTGGGTGGACCAGTGCTTTGGTACTGCCCTTCCTTATACAAGCATCCCACTTGGATCCAAATCAGCCCCTTACTAAGCAAGGCATAAACTAGGGTTTAAGCTTCTGTCACTCTAGCAACCCATCATCTACTTATTACTTCCCAATTCCTTCCTCGAGGCCCAAACAATGGTGAAGTATCATGTAGTCGATGTTCACATAACACCACTAGAGGAAAGACAACATACATCTCATCAAAATATTGAAAGAATACCAAATTCACATGACTACTTATAGCAAGACTTCTCCCGTGTCCTCAGGGCCAAACGTAACTACTCACGAATCATATTCATGTTCATAATCAGAGGGGTATTAATGTGCATAAAGGATCTGAACATATGATTTTCCACTGAATAAACCAACTAGCATCAACCACAAGGAGTAATCAACACTACTAGCAACCCACATCTACCAATCTGAGGTTTTGGGGCAAAGATTGGATACAAGAGATGAACTAGGGTTTGAGAGGAGATGATGCTGGTGAAGATGTTGATGGAGATTGCCCCCTCCGATAAGAGGATTGATGGTGATGACAATGTGACGATTTCCCCCTCTCGGAGGGATATGCCCCAGCAGAACAGCTTCACCGAAGCCCTAGATTGGTTCCGCCAAGGTTCCGCCTCGAGACGGCGGCGCTTCGTCCCGAAAGCTTCCTTCTGATTTTTTCCAGGGCAGAAGACACCCTATACTAGAAGATGGGCATCGGGGGGCTGCCAGGTGGCTCACGAGGCGGGGGGTGCACCCAGGGGGGAGGGCACGCCCCCACCCTCGTGGACGGTGGGTGGCCCCCCTTTGTTGCTTTCTTCGCCCGATATTTTTAATATATTCGAAAAATGACTCTCGTGGAGTTTCAGGACTTTTTGAGTTGTGAAGAATAGGTCTTTGTCGGGGGGAAGAACCCTAGGCAGACAACGGAAGCTGGATCCTTTTCAAAAATGACGGGGCCAGCATCGCCCCGCAATCCGCCTCTGACTTGGCCGGGTCGCTCGACCCGGCGAGGACCCACGATCCAGCAAGACTCTTCAGTCCGGCCGGCTCCCGCGATCCGGCCGCAATGGCCCGCTCGAGGGATCCGGACCCTGCATGCCAAGACTTCTCCAACAAGCCAGACCGACCCGTGGTGTGTTCCCCAATCCGGCCACGGGTCAGCTCCTATCCCATCTCAATCGTACGATGGGACGAGACGCACCTACTGATGACCTAGGAAACAGTGCCTCGCCCATGCCCCTAGTCAGTCGGGGCGTGGCTACATTGTAATCATCACAGCCCACGACGCTGGCAGACGGTGACATGACGGAGCATGCCGTACCCGACTCAGCTCGGCCAATCCTTGGCGACCGACAAGACGGCACACAGTGCCCCCATACCCGGTGGGCCCCGCACCCGGAGAACCCAGCGAGCCCTGTACCCGGCGGGTCCCAGCTCTGGCTTCCTGGACAATGACAATCTGGCCCCACGGTCTTGTAACTTTACCATTATATCCCTGGAGGGTTGGCCTATATAAAAAAAACCCGGAGCCCTCATGCAGAGGGCGATGAATACTAGAGAGAACAGGATAGACACACCTCAGGAGAAGCAGCCTAAGCCCTGGTCTGTCTTCCTCCTTCCACCACATAGCTCAAGGAGCAACTCTGTACTGGTAAACATCAACCAAATTCGGCAGGATTAGGGGTATTATCTCCCCGGAGAGCCCCGAACCTGGGTATGTCTTGCGTCCCACGCTCGCGCATGCCAACCCCGCCTCTGAAGTCCACTAGTGCCCTCTAGCCGCCTCCTATCTTTAGCCATCTCTTGGCATCTACCGTGCACCCACCATGACAGTTGGAGCCCACCGTGGGGCAGCTCGAGGTCCTGGCAAGGAGCATGCTTCAGACGGGGCCCCGCTCCTACTCCGACGAGCTTGTTGTGCTGACGGGCGACGTCGTTAACGCCCTCGCTGTCTCCTTCGCTGCCTTGCGCATCTCCGATGCACCAGCGGTCGATGAGTACCCCAGCGAGGTACTTGACTTCTCCGACTCACCCATCACTCCCGGCGGCAGCACTCCCGACGGAGCGATGGACCTCTGCGTAGAGGTTTTTTTCACCGACACTGGCGCCACCTCTTCGTCAAGCACGACGAGGAAGGCTGCTGAAGCTGAGGCCGCGGTGGAATGGGCCGGCCCGCCCGACCCGCTGTGCACCACGATCCAGAGCCTCCGCATTCCCATCGGCACCGACATCAATGCCTGCAACATCGCCGAGGCACGGACCCGCCTCGACGGGGACCGCCAGCGCCTGCTGGACCTCACCCAGTCGCTCACCGCAACGAAGCGCCGCCTCGCCTCTGCTCAGATGGAGCGTGATGTCGCCTATGGTTTCACGCTCGATGTCGCCGAGCCAATCCGGGTCGCGGATGTGCGGACCCGTGGCGGCGTGATCGGACGCGCCCTCGGCGCCCTCCCTCCCATCTACGAAACTCCCGTGAAGAACATGCGCGCCGCTCAGGCGGCCGCGGTCGGCCTGGAGCAGCTCGCAGGCGAAGAGCTATGGGAGCACCTCAAGAGGGTGAGCGACCTTCTCACAACGGCCAATGCACAGCAGGACCGCCTCAACCAGCTTGCCAAACCAGTCGGATCCGGCTCTACCCACGTCGTTGGAGCCGGCGACGGCCAGCACACGGCGTCTTCACCACCCGGTGAGGCGCACTTCGACCGCACCCAAACCCGGAGTAACCCCGCCCCGACGACCACTAGCGGCTAAGGCGACGATTCGCCTTCCGAAGCCCAGCGTCTGCTCAACCCTGCTCCCCAGCTGACCCGGCAGCAAACTGCAGTCGACCCCGGTCCGAGTGGGGCGGTAACATGCCGGCTGGGCCCGTGCGCTATCGACACCGCCGATGCCCGCCACCGCCTCGATCGGCTCGCCCGCTCCTAGGAGCTGGAGGAAACAGGCGCGGTCGATCTGGCGTGCTTCGGTCTGCGCATCCGGAGCGAGCCCTTTGCCAAAGGGTTCACGCTTCCCTGCGACACGCCTAAGTACAACGGCACCGTGAAGCCAGAGGACTGGCTCACCGACTACACCACCACCATCGGCAACCACCGCCTCGCCGTTCGCTACGCACCATTGATGCTCCAGGGATCAGCCCGCACGTGGCTGAACAGTCTGCTGGTGGGCAGCATCAACATGTGGGTCGATTTCGAGGAGGCCTTCGTGCGCAACTTCACCGGGACCTACCGGCGACCCGACCGTCATAGCCAGCTCGCCATGTGCGTACAGGGGCCGACGGAAACTAGCCGGGAGTACCTAGCACGCTGGACCGAGCTCCGGAATAGCTGCAAAGTCGTCCACGAGTTCCAGGAAATCCAGTACTTCGTCAACGGGTGCCGGGATGGTACCCTCCTCAAGCACAAGCTGCTACGCTCCGAGCCGACCACCATGTCCGTGCTCATAGGGACGGCGGAGAAGTACGCAAAGCCGACTCCGCCATGAAGATCCAGGTGGCCCTAGACGAAGCCGGCAAGACCAAATCGGTTCCCCCTCCGAAGCCGGCTGGCGAAGGAAGCCGGCAGTATTAGCACAACCAGCAGCAACACAAACGCAAGGCTGAATAGCAGGCCCAGCGACACGACAACCGGCTCGTGGCGGCCGCCGAGCAGGCGCCCGCAACTGAGCCGGCCACCATGTCAGGCCCAAGATGCAATTCTGTCCCGATCACGTGACAAACTCGTGATTGGGGCACAACCGCATTTCGGGTGCTTAGCAAGATGGATATCATTACATCGTATCATTACATACATACAGGTGGGATACAACAATTCTGACAAGTCACATGAATATAACATCATCAATACAAGGCATCCTACTACGGATGCAAACATGAAAAAACACAATGACATCCATCTGCTATCCCAGGCTACCGACCAGGTAACAAGAAAGAACTGCAACACAAAGAACATCGCTCTCACGTCAAGTCATCGGACATCTGCACGTGCAACTGGTGTTGTAGTATTTTTTATCCACGAGGACTCAGCAATCCCATAACCATGGGTATCAAGACTAGCAAAGCTTAATGGGTATGGAGAGGTAAAGTGGTGAGCTTGCAGCAGCGGCTAAGCAAAAGTATGGTGGCTAACTTACGAGTACAAGAATAAGATGAGCATCTACGCAAACGGTCGCAAACTAGTAATGATCGCTAAAGATACAGAACTACCTATGAGTCAAACATAACCCCACTGTGTTCTCTTCGCAAAGTGAAAAGAGACGGTCACGGTTACTCACGCGGTTGTGTGTATTTTAATTCGGATCCTCTGTCAAGTTTTCTACAACCGGACATTAACAAATTCCAATCTACCACATAACCGCGGGCATGGCTTTCGAAAGATCATAACCCTGCAGGGGTGTCCCATCTTAGCCCAACACAAGCTCTCACGATCAGTGGAGGTAAAATAATAATAATAATAATAATAATAATAATAATAATAATACCCCTTATCTTAGGGACAATCCGGTCAGACTAGGAATCCCGGTGCACAAGACATTTCGACAATGGTAAAACAAGTCCAGCAAGACCTCCCGGCGTGCCGACACCCTGATAGTAGCCGCGCGTATCTCGTCTCAGTCCACGACCGGATAGGTCAGCCTACGGGAGCCAGATACCTCGAGTTTCCTCGTGGCGGCCTACGGGAGCGCTAACTCCCTATGCAATTAATTAATTAAGTTTTTATTATGTTGCAAATTAAAAACCAATGTTGGGCCTTTCTGGAGGAGTTTTATTCAAAGACAAACTGTCAAGGGGTCCCCATATACCCAACCGCGGTAGGAACGCAAAATCAAGGAACATAACGCCAGTTTATCGGCTCCTAAGGTGGCATGAGTGGAACAAAACACCAAGCAAAAGGCTAAGCCTTCCACCCATTGCCAAGTGTATAGGTGTGTTAATAATAGTTATAGATATTGTGATATTCCAACAACAAGTTCCAACATGGAGCAATCTTCATCTTCACCTGCAACTAACAACGCTATAAGAGGGGCTGAGCAAGCGGGTAACAAAGCCAATCAACAGTTTGCTGGGAAGGTGTCAAAGGTTAGAGGTTTCATGGCAACAAGTAGAGGCTGACAACAGAAGATAGGTAGCTCGAAATATAACGATAGCATCGAGACAACTAGCATGGCAATGATAGTAAAGGTAGCCAAAGGGATGGTCATCTTTCCTGAGATCCCGCAAGGAAGAAGAACGAGTCCATGAAGAAGACGAAGAAGAAGCCACGGAGTCGAACCAAGTGTAGACGAACCAATCCTCACGATTGCAACGGAATATGAACTAGCGAGAAGAAGCACACAACATGGTAAACACACCACTCAAGAACATGACAAGAAGCTCAACCAAGTATGATGCAAGACAAATATATATGATGCAAAACATGGCAAAGGATTATGCGTACAAGAACAACACAAAACAACAAGTTTAAATGAGGCCGGAAACAACATATAACAATTCCGGTAAGTCCTCATATGCATATTTCGAAATGGGTGCAGAACTGAACAAACATTAAGTTAATGTTGCTGAACAGCAATTTAACATGCACCATGATGATCTGCTCAAAATTCTGGTCAGGTTACATATAAAGTTCATTTAATTCGGAGCTACGGCCTAGAAGATATGAGCAAAACAAGACAAGCATGTCAATTATGCAAGATGCATCCAAACATCAAGCAAACACACTCCAAACATATAAGCAACATGATATTATGCATCTACATGCAAAAACACACAAGTTTCATATAGGACACGCTCAAAACGGAGTAACGGTTCATCACATACACATGAAACAAGATATAACAACAAGCTGTCCAAAAATAGCAAAATGGCACTTAGTTGACATCAAGACAACATGATACAATAACACTTCATGGCAACAAAGGACATGGCAAGCATGTACATGTCCAGCACCACAAGCATGACCAAAGTGCTACTACAAAACACTACTAGAATATACTCAAAACATCAAGGCAAAATTGCAAAAGATAACAGATTCACAAACTTAGTGAAAATAAACTAGACATGGCAGCAACAATGACAAGTACGCATGTTTGCAAGCTTGTGCAACTCATCTCAAAGCATATCATGGCAAGTGAATATAACCAAAATCAAGAAGACATGTTTATGAAGCTACTCATGGCAAGAACATGGTCATAGGATGCATAGATCAGTAGCAATTCACATGACAAAACTGAACTTGCTGATAACAGGCTGACACAAACATTTTATAGCAACTTGAGAGCATGAAAACAACAAGCTACAGCAGGCCATATATGCAAACAAGGGCATGGATGGATAGAGCATCACCTGGACAACAAGACATGATCATTTGACATACTAAAACATTCATGGATTTGAGTGGGGAATCAAGCAAACATGGCATCAGGTTATAACAGTTTCAGACTTAGCAGTTTATAACAAGTCCTAGAAAACAACAACAGCGGGTAGGACACTTTGCAAGCTTGTTTCAAACACCATAAGGCATATCATGAAAAGTGGATTGCACCACAGCAAAGATGGCATGATTGTGCTTCTAAAACATATTGACATGTAGCTCAAAAAAATCACACATAAAGATGCAAAAATGACAAATCAGCATCTCATAACAAGTTTCAGCACTTATCAGCCACATGCACTTTTGCAACAGAGATAAACATGGCAATATGGCACCAAACATGAATGCTACCGCAACCATCATGTTGAGCACTTCACAATGAACATTTTGACATATCATACAGTCCATTTGGACCAACATGCTCAAAGTTACCACATCATAAACATGCTAACATATTGTTGGCAGACAACAAGGACTTGACACTAACATCACATAGCAGTTTTGCAACGAAGATTAGGGCATCAAGATGAACTCAAACAAGCATGGCACAGTACAACAATATGAAGAACATCACGAGACGAGCATTTGATATATCATTCACTCAAAATGGAGCATCATGCACAAAGATACCATCATCAAAAACATGCAACAAAATTACAGTTTCTGAGGACTTAGCAGTTTTTTACAAAAAAACACAGTGAGCGCAAAATAGCTATAATGCGCACGGGGTGAGGGATAGGTGTGTCAGCTCACCACGGGCTTCGGACGGATGGAGTCAGACTAGGCCGGGGTCACGCAGGCGCTGGGCCGAGCCGGGGCCGATGGAGGATGAGGCCCACGCGGCGCTGGGCCTCGCGTGGCCGGCTGGCCCACGTGCGGAGGCGAGCAGGCATTCGGCCTCACCTCGAGCAGGTTCGAGGCTACCATGGAAGCGGGTGGCGGCGGCAAGGCGACCCAGCGATGCGGCGGCATGATCCAGAGGGGGCCCGACCGGACTTCGACAGATCTGGACGGGGCGGTTCCATTTCAGGCCATGAGGAGGCTCGGAGTGGCGCAGACGTGGAGATCAGGGGAGCGGGACTGCTGCAGGCGCATGCGAGCTCATCTAGGCAGCGGCGGGGCGCACGTCGGCGGCCGGCGAGGAGGGCTATCGGGCCGCACGGACGGAGGACGGCGAGAGGCACTCGGGACAGGAGCCCGACGGTGCGGGACGAGCCCATGGCTCGGGCGCTCGGACCTAGGGCGGGAGAGGCGGCGCGGGATTCGGGCCGGGCGGGCCTCCTCAGGGCCCAGGCGGGGTGCGCGGTGCGAGGAGGGTTGCGGGGCGACATGGCGCCCCCGGATTGGCTGGGGCGCGGTGGCGGCGGCGCCAAGTGGCGGAGCCGGATCGGCTGGGCATGGATTTCGAGGAGGGAGGTTGGAGGCTAGAGGTAGGGGAAGCTAGGCTGCCATATTTGGAAGGGGAAGGGGTTTATATAGGGAAAGGGGGCTAGGGTTAGCTGTTTAGGCCGATTCGGAGCCGTTCGATGACCATCGGACGGTCCGAAACGAAAGGGGGTGCTCGGTGGGTTAGATGGGCTGTGCAAAGAGGTCTCGGGCTGCGAGGAGAGAAGAGAAGAGAGGCCCGCGGAGGTTTTCGGAGACCGAAAACGTCCAACGAAAAAACCGACAACGGTGCCGCTACGAGTTGACGGTTGGGCTATCAAACGAACTCCGAATGCGACGAAATTTGGCAGGCGGTCTGTCTACTCTATAATAAGACCACACGTCAACTTTCATCCCATTCCGAGATTGTTTTCCGGCCACTTATAAAATAAATATTCGAAGGTGCCGCGGGCGCGTGTGAGTGTGTCTGGGCTCCGAACGGACAACGGAAAGGACGGGCGGACTTGGGCGGATGCAAATTTTGAAAACATGTTGATGCATTGCACATGATGACATGGAAAATGCAACACGCAAGCAAATGACATGGTAACGCAATGAATAACTGGCTGACACCTGGCGCATCAGTCTCGGGGCATCACAACACTCCCCTACTAACAAGATATCTCGTCCCGAGATCTTAGGAATGAGACGGAAGGGAAAAAGTAAGAAGGTGAAGCCAAAGAACCTTCAAAGGTTGAGCCACTTGAAAGAAACGATACAACGAAGATGAACGAAGTTGCAAAGACTTCGTTGGAAAAGAAGAAGAAGGGATACGACGAGAATCAAGTAGGTTGAAAGGCACGAAACTAGAGCTGAAGGAAAAAAGAATGAATTCGAAACCACTCCGTTTAATAAGAGATATAAAGGAATTGAACAATGGAATTTGGGCAGCACTCTGGCTGAAAAAGGAAGGGATAGAACATGAACCTGAGAAGAAGAAACGAAAACATGACGAGATGAACAATACAATGCCTATGGAAGAATGGAAAGAATGCAATGAAAAGGACGGAGAAGAAGATGACAACTTACACCATGAATGAATTTAAAAGAGCATCTTCATAAGAAAGGCTTGAACGCAGTTGTTGAGAAAATCAACAACAAAAGAATAAGCTTGTTGTGGACTTATGGAAATCATCCCGAAACTTGAGGTGATATTATGCTGCAACCAAAGTATTGATGAGCTGAGAAGAGCAAAGAATGCAAAACTCCACTTCAAAAGAATACGAAGAATTATTTGCATCTCAAGGTGTAAGAAGAAGAATGCTTGAGTCTCCAACAAGAATCTTTATGAACACTTGAAGAATGATTTGAATCACGATGAACCACCATGAAGAACTCCGGTAACGAAAGGAATGCTGATAGACGTGAGGGATGCAAGAATAAGAATAAAGCCTTGCGATTATTTAGACTGGTGTTCCGACGAGAAGGCCGAGAAACCTTGAACTCCGGGGAAGAAAATATTAAAGCACTTGGGACTAGAATTTATTCATCAAGAATAAACTCCGAAGGAAAGGATTAATCAACTTGACGAGAATGAATAAGGTTATGTTATGCTCATCTGTCATCAATTAAACTGATGAAAGCAATGGATTAACATACTACTTATTCTTGATCAAATTGATTAAAGAGGGATATAGTTCAAACTTGAGAAAGTATTCATGAACCACCGGTAGGATTGGAATAAAAATGAAAGGATTGATATGATAACATCTTGAAAGAACTCTTGAGCGAACCACCGTAAAAATTGAAACCGAGTAATGAAAGAGAACAAACCACCAGGAATTTTTTTAAAATTGAGTGAATACGATGAATAGCTAGGAAGAATAAAGCACTTGGGGAATTTAGATACGAGAGAACGAAGAGATCGCGAACTGATTAAAGAATACTTGAACGAAGCACCGGAAGAATATAGAGACGAACGAAGAGACATCAATGAAGAATATTTGGAGGACGAAGTTGAAAACTAAGAACGAAGAAATCTTCTGAAATGATGGCCTTCGGAGTATCACAATGGAAAAGAATTGATGAAATGCTCCGGACGGTAAGGAAAAGAATTTATGACGAACGGAATAACTGAGAGGATAACATGAAGCTAGAACCACAAATCTTTAAGAGAACGGTCAAGATTTAGAGGAAAACTCTTCTTCGATCTTCAAATGACGAAGAGAAAGACCACCAAGAATTATTGAGATACTCTGGATGAATGAAAAGAGGGAAAATTGAACCAATGATGAAAAGAATTTTGAAACGAACTTCGAGAAGGCATATGACTGATGGAATCCATACTTACGTCACACTTGAAAAGAATTTAGGAATACTCCGGGAAATTAGAAGAGTCGGGAAAGATCCTTGGAAAAGACATGTGGGTTAGGGCCCACCGAAGAGAAACACCGTTGAAAAGGATTATTCGAGTGAGAAACGATGCACCGGAATGTTCGAAAGACTCGAATGAGGTGACAACCTCGAATAATTTAGAACACAAACAAATCTCCTGAGATGTCTCCGGAACTCCAGGATGATTAAATGGCGAGAGGCGAACGAGCAAGAGGAAACAATTGAGCCGAGGAAAAAAAGAACAACACCGACAACAAACTGAATTGAAACCACTCCAAAAGAAGAAGTACGAACTAGACGAGAATTCACCAGTTGGAATAATTAAGAAAGCAAAGACTTCACACGAGTAGGATGGATGATTGATTAAGGACTCCGGCTCCGAGAAGAAAAGGGGTGGGCAGGTGGGAAAAAGAAAGACAACTTCGGAAGGGGAAACAACATCAGTTGAAAGGAACCGAGGATTGAAGCAAAAGACGAGGGTCAAATCAACTTGACGAGAGATGCACCAAATGAAAGAACTGACATCACAACGAACGAAAACTACCCGCGTGATCCTAAAAAAATTTGAAGGGGAAGAGGGGTAATTCA
Organism: Secale cereale; assembly: GCA_902687465.1. Classification (NCBI taxonomy): domain Eukaryota; kingdom Viridiplantae; phylum Streptophyta; class Magnoliopsida; order Poales; family Poaceae; genus Secale; species Secale cereale. The sequence goes on along the minus strand of LR738714.1, from coordinate 304,082,232 downwards.
AAACACCTACGTCAAGATTCCTCACTAGAGCGATGAAGGGGCAGGGGAGTAAAAAGAATTCCTACTCTCTTATATAACTAGACTCCGAAAATGTTTTCTTCTAGACTCAACAACGGTCGGACTACGATCAATCAAGGGGGCTCCTATGGTTGGTCGAGGCTCTGATACCAACTTATAAGGCCCAAGATGCGATTCTGTCCCGATCACGTGACAAACTCGTGATTGGGGCACAACCGCATTTCGGGCACTTAGCAAGATGGATATCATTACATCATACCATTACATACATACATGGGGATACAACAATTCATACAAGTCACATGAATATAACATCATCAATACAAGGCATCCGATTACGGATGCAAACATGAAAAAAACACAATGACATCCATCTGCTATCCTAGGTTGCCGACCAGGAACCTAACCCAAGACCGACGAGGAAGAAGAAGAAAGAACTCCAACACAAAGAACATCGCTCTCACATCAAGTCATCGGACATCTGCACGTGCAACTGGTGTTGTAGTATCTGTGAGCCACGAGGACTCAGCAATCCCATAACGATGGGTATCAAGACTAGCAAAGCTTAATGGGTATGGAGAGGTAAAGTGGTGAGGTTGCAGCAGTGGCTAAGCAAAAGTATGGTGGCTAACTTCTGACTACAAGAATAAGATGAGCATCTACGCAAACGGTCGCAAACTAGTAATGATCGCTAAAGATCATGAACTACCTATGAGTCAAACATAACCCCGCCGTGTTCTCTTCTCAAAGTGAAAAGAGACGATCACGGTTACTCACGCGGTTATGTGTATTTTAATTCGGATCCTCTGTCAAATTTTCTACAACCGGACATTAACAAATTCCAATCTGCCACATAACCACGGGCACGGCTTTCGAAAGATCATAACCCTGTAGGGTGTCCCAACTTAGCCCATCACAAGCTCTCACGATCAGCGAAGGTAAAATAATAATAATACACCTTATCTTAGGGACAATCCGACCAGACTCGGAATCCCGGTGCACAAGAAATTTCTACAATGGTAAAACAAGTCCAGCAAGACCTCCCGGCGTGCCGTCCCCCTGATAGTAGCCGCGCGTATCACGTCTCAGGCCACGACCAGATAGGTTAGCCTACGGGAGTCAGATACCTAGAGTTTCCCCATGGCGGCCCCGCAGTCTGCCCATTTGGGACCAACACCATCAGCACTGGCCCCCCTGTATGTAGAATAATCCTCGGGTAGCGCTAACTCCCTATGCAATTAATTAATTAAGTTTTTAATATGTTGCAAATTAAAAACCAATGTTGGGCCTTGCTGGAGGAGTTTTACTCAAAGACGAACTGTCAAGGGGTCCCCATATACCCAACCGCGTTAGGAACGCAAAATCAAGGAACATAACGCCAGTTTATCGGCTCCTAAGGTGGCATGAGTGGAACAAAACACCAAGCAAAAGGCTAAGCCTTCCACCCATTGCCAAGTGTATAGGTGTGTTAATAATAGTTATAGATATTGTGATATTCCAACAACAAGTTCCAACATGGAGCAATCTTCATCTTCACCTGCAAATAACAACGCTATAAGAGGGGCTGAGCAAGCGGGTAACAAAGCCAATCAACGGTTTGCTGGGAAGGTGTCAAAGGTTAGAGGTTTCATGGCAACAAGTAGAGGCTGACAACAGAAGATAGGTAGCGCGACATATAACGATAGCATCGAGACAACTAGCATGGCAATGATAGTAAAGGTATCCAAAGGGATGTTCATGTTGCCTGAGATCCCGCAAGGAAGAAGAACGAGTCCATGAAGAAGACGAAGAAGAAGCCACGGAGTCGAACCAAGTGTAGACGAACGAATCCTCACGATCGCAACGGAATATGAACTAGCTAGAAGAAGCACACAACATGGTAAACACACCACTCAAGAACATGACAAGAAGCTCAACCAAGTATGATGCAAGACAAATATATATGATGCAAAACATGGCAAAGTATTATGCGTACAAGAACAACACAAAACAACAAGTTTAAATGAGGCCGGAAACAACATATAACAATTCTGGAAAGTCCTCATATGCATATTTCTAAATGGGTGCAGAACTTAACAAACATTAAGTTAATGTTGCTGAACAGCAAGTTAACATGCACCATGATGATCTACTCGAAATTCTGGTCAGGTTACATATAAAGTTCATTTAATTCGGAGCTACGGCCTAGAAGATATGAGCAAAACAAGACAAGCATGTCAATTATGCAAGATGCATCCAAACATCAAGCAACCACACTCCAAACATGTAAGCAACCTGATATTATGCATCTACATGCAAAAACACACAAGTTTCATATAGGACACGCTCAAAACGGAGCAACGGTTCATCACATACACATGAAACAACAACGACAAGTAGACATGTTTGCAAGCTTGTGCAACTCATCTCAAAGCATATCATGGCAAGTGAATATAACCAATAGCAAGAAGACATGTTTATGAAGCTACTCATGGCAAGAACATGGTCATAGGATGCATATATCACTAGCAATTCACAAGACAAAAGTGAACTTGTTGATAACAGGCTGACAGAAACATTTTATAGCAACTTGAGAGCATGAAAACAACAAGCTATAGTAGGCCATATATGCAAACGAGGGCATGGATGGATAGAGCATAACCTGGACAACAAGACATGATCATTTGATATACTAAAACATTCATGGATTTGAGTGCAGAATCAAAGAAACATGGCATCAGGATATAACAGTTTTAGACTTAGCAATTTTTACCAAGTCGTAGAAAACAACAACAGCGGGTAGGCCACTTTGCAAGCTTGTTGCAAACACCACAAGGCATATCATGAAAAGTGGATTGCACCACAGCAAAGATGGCATGATTGTGCTTCTAAAACATATTGACATGTAGCTCAAATAGAAATCACACATAAAGATACAAAAATGACAAATCAGCATCTCATAACAAGTTTCAGCACTTATCAGCCACATGCACTTTTGCAACAGAGATAAACATGGCAATATGGCACCAAACATGAATGCTACAGCAACCATCATGTAGATCACTTCACAACGAATATTTTGACATATCATACACTCCATTTGGACCAACATGCTCAAAGTTACCACATCACAAACATGCTAACAAATTGTTGGCAGACAATAAGGACTTGACACTAACATCACATAGCAGTTTTGCAACGAAGATTACGGCATCAAGATGAACTCAAACAAGCATGCCACAGTACAACAATATGAAGAACATCACGAGACGAACATTTGATATATCATTCAATCAAAACGGAGGATCATGCACAAAGATACCATCATCACAAACATGCAACAAAATTATAGTTTCTGAGGACTTAGCAGTTTTTTACGAAAAAGAACACAGTGAGCGCAAAATAGCTATAATGTGCATGGGGCGAGGGATAGGTGTGTCAGCTCACCTCGGACTTGGGTCGGAGGGAGTTGTACTGGGCCGGGGTCACGCAGGCGCTGGGCCGAGCCGGGGTCGGCGGAGGATGAGGCCCACGAGGCGCTGGGCCTCGCGTGGCCGGCTGACCCACGCGCGAAGGCAAGCGGGCGTTCGGCCTCACCTCGAGTAGGTTCGAGGCGGCCATGGAAGCGGGCGGCAGCGGCTGGGCGACCCGGCGATGTGGCGGCGTGATCCAGAGGGGGCCCGACCGGACTTTGACGGATCTGGACGGGGCGGTTCCGTTTCCGGCCATGAGGAGGCTCGGGGTGGCGCAAACGTGGAGATCCGGGCAGCAGGACTGCTGCAGGCGGCGGCGAGCTCGTCTAGGCGGCGACGGGGCGCATGCCGGCGGACGACGAGGAGGGCTACCGGGCCGCACGGACGGACGACGGCGAGAGGCGCTTGGGACGGGAGCCCGACGGCGCGGGACGAGCCCCTGGCTCACGCGCTCAGTCCTGGGGCGGGAGCGGCGGCGCAAGATCCGGGCCGGGCGGGCATGTTTAGGGCCCAGGCGGGCCACGCGGTGGAAGAAGGGATGCAGGGTGACGTGGCGCCGCTGGATTGGCCGGGGCGCGGTGGCGGCGGCGCCAAGTGGCGGAGTCGGATTGGCTGGGCACAGATTTCGAGGAGGGAGGTGGGAGGCTAGAGGTAGGGGAAGCTAGGCTGCCAGATTTGGAAGGGGAAGGGGTTTATATAGGGAAAGGGGGCTATGGTTAGCTGTTTAGGCTGATTCGGAGCCGTTCGATGACCATCGGATGGTCCGAAACGAAAGGGAGTGCTAGGTGGGTTAGATGGGCTGTGCAAAGAGGTCTCGGGCTACGAGGACAGAAGAGTAGAGAGGCCCGCGGAGGTTTTCGGAGACCGAAAACGTCCGACGAATAAACCGGCAACGGTTCCGCTACGAGTTGACGGTTGGGCTATCAAACGAACTCCGAATGCAATGAAATTTGGCAGGTGGTTTGTCTACACTATAATAAGACCACACGCCGACTTTCATCCCATTTCGAGAACGTTTTCCAGCCACTTATAAAATAAATATTCGGAGGTGCCGTGGGCGCGTGCGAGTGTGTCTGGGCTCCGAACGGAACACGGAAAGGATGGGCAGACTTGGATGAATACTAATTTTGAAAACATGCTGATGCAATGCACATGATGACATGGCAAAATGCAACACGCAAGCAAATGACATGGTAACGAAACGAATAACTGGCTGACACCTGGCGCATCGGTCTCGGGGCGTCACACGCCAAGCGCGGGCAGACCGGCAAGACAACATGGCAACCCGCCATGAGCTTCGAGGAGATGCTCGACGCTCCCTGCAAGAAGCACAGCGGCGCGAGGCCATCCACCCACACGCTTCGGTAGTGCGCCATCACCAAGTGCATCATGAGGGGCGACGTCCCGCCGCCTCCAGCCCCAGGAGCAGGGCAGCAGCCTCCACCTCCCCCACCACCTCTGGCTTGTAGCGCCATCCGCAACGATGCCTACCCGGACCCGAACGCGGCTTACGTTGCCTTCACCAGGCTCAGCGACGACAAGCGCAGTGAGCGCCTCATCCAGCAGGAAGTAAACACTCTCACCCCGGCCAGGCCGGAATACATGCACTGGTCAGAGCGCCTGATCACATGGACACGGGAGGATCACCCGACCGTCATGCCGAACCCAGGTGGATACACCCTCGTCCTCAACCCCACCATCATCGCGCGTCGGCGCACATGCAAGTTCTCCCGAGTTCTCATCGACGGCGGGAGCAGCATCAACATCCTCTACCGGGACACCATGACCAAGCTCGGCCTCGAAGCCAAGGACCTGGAGCTGACCAGGACCGTCTTCCACGGCATCATGCCCGGCCACTCCTGCTCTCCAATCGGTCGGATCCGGCTCGACGGCCTATTCGGCGATAGCAGCCATTTCCGACGCGAGCCGATCTGGTTCGAGGTGGTGGACCTATCCAGCACATACCACGTGCTGCTCGGCCGGCCCGCGCTCGCCAAGTTCATGGCGGTCCCCCACTACGCCTGCTTGAAGATGAAGTTGCCGGGTCCAAAGGGCCTCATCACCATCACCGACGACTATCGCAAGTCTCTGGAGTGCGCCCGAGACGGATCGAAGTTGGCCGAGTTGACGGTCATCGCCGAGGAGCGGCGCTAGCTCGACCGGATCGTTGAAGAGCCGGCCACCGAAGCCTCGTTCAAACCCTCCAAGGAAACCAAGAAGGTGAAGTTGAACCCAGAAGACCCCAGCTGCAGCAAGTACGTCGTCGTGGGCACTCGCCTCAGCGACAAATAGGAAGGCGAGCTCGTCGACTTCCTCTGTGAGAATCGGGATATCTCTGCATGGTCCCCCAAAGGACATGTCAGGCATCCCGAGGAAGTATGCCGAGCACAAACTTCACGTGTGCAAGGACACAGAGCCTGTCCGCCAACCCCTACGACATTTCTCCGAAGAGAAGAGAAGGACCATCGGTGAAGAGATCGCCAAGCTTTTGGCGGCCGGCTTCATCATGGAATTATTTCACCCCGAGTGGCTGGCCAATCCAGTCCTTGTCCTGAAGAAGAACAACACCTGGCGCATGTGTATCGACTACACCAGTCTGAACAAAGCCTGCCCCAAGGATCCATTCACCCTCCCGTGGATCGAACAAGTCATTGACTCCACCGCCGGGTGCGAGCTCCTGTCCTTCCTGGACACTTACTCCGGCTACCATCAGATCAAGCTGGACCCGGCCGACGCGCTGAAGACATCCATCATCACGCCCTTTGGGGCGTATTGCTACATCACCATGTTGTTCGGCCTGAAGAACGCCGGAGCCACCTTCCAGCAGTGCATGCAGAAATGCTTACTGCCGCAGCTCGGCCGCAATATCCACGTCTACGTGGATGACATCGTGGTGAAGACCAAGCAGCACCTCATGCTCCTCGACAATCTGAAAGAAACCTTCGCCAACCTGCACGAATACAAGGTCAAGCTCAACCCAGAGAAATGCATTTTCGGCGTCCCAACCAGAAAGTTACTCGGCTTCCTCGTCTCGGAGCGCGGCATTGAGGCAAACTCGGAGAAAATCAAGGCCATCGAGCACATGTGCAAGCCGGCTCGGCTGAGTGATGTCCAGAAGTCACCGGCTGCTTGGCCTCGGTCAGCCGATTCCTCAGCCGGCTGGGCGAGAGAGCCTTGCCCCTATACCAGCTGATGAAGAAGACGATGTCGTTCGAATGGAACGACCAAGCAGATGTAGCTTTTCGGGACCTCAAGCGCATGCTCTCCACCGCACCCGTCCTGGCCGCCCCAGCCGAGAAGGAGCCGATGTTGCTCTACATAGCCGCAACCTCTCGCTCGGTTAGTACGATGCTCATGGTCGAGAGACCAGAGAAGGGCATGATCCAAGCCGTCCAGCGTCCCGTCTACTACCTGAGTGAGGTGCTCTCCGCCTCAAAGCAGAACTACCCGCACTACCAGAAGATGTGCTACGGCGTGTACTTCACCGCCAAGAAGCTGAAGCAATACTTCCAAGAGCACGAGATCACCGTGGTCAGCACGGCCCCCCTCGGTGAGATCATCGGGTGCCGAGACGCCTCTGGCCGGATCGCCAAGTGGGCGCTCGAGCTAGACGTCCACACCATCCTCTATGAGCCTCGTACAATGATCAAGTCCCAAGCTCTGGCCGACTTCCTCGTCGACTGGACATAGACACAGTACTTCCCGCCGCCTCCAAACTCAATGCACTGGCGCATGCACTTTGACGGCTCGAAAATGCGTCGCGGCTTGGACCCGGCTCGGCCGCCGCCGCCCCTGAACCAATCATAATGGTCGTTAGCACCGTGGTGACAGCGCCATCTTGGGCCCTGCCCATCTCAGAGTTCCTGGAGAGCGGGACCTTCCCCATCGACGAGACCGAAGCTCGGCAAGTGCAGCGCCGAGCGTCCGCCTACAGCATCATCAACAACGAGTTTGTCAAGCGCAGTCCCACCGGCGTGTTTCAACGCTGCGTCGAGCAAGACAAGGGCATGGACATCCTCCTCGACATACACCAGGGCGAGTGTGGGCACCACGCCGCATCATGATCCCTGGTGGTCAGGGCTTTTTGCCATGGTTTCTACTAGCCCACGGCCCTCCAAAACGCCGAGTCGCTCGCCCTCAAGTGCGAGGGATGCGAGCGCTTCAGCAAACGCACCCACCAACCAACATCGGCACTCCGAACCATATCGATCGCCTGGCCTCTCACGGTCTGGGGGCTCGACATGGTGGGACCTTTCAAAACAGCCTGAGACGGCATGGCACATTTATTGGTAGCAATTGACAAATTCACCAAGTGGATCGAGGCAAGGCCGATCAAGAAGCTGGATGGGCCAACAGCCGTCCGATTCATCAAGGAAATAGCGGTGCGCTACGGCATGCCGAACAGCATCATCACGGAGAACGGCACCAACTTCGCCAAGGGCACGCTCCCGCTGTACTGCTCTGTCTCCGGCATCCGCCTCGACCCGGTGTCCGTTACGCACCCACAGTCCAACGGCCAGGTCGAGCGGGCAAACGGCCTCATCCTATCCGGCATCAAGTCGCGGCTCTTCGAACCACTCATCCGCTCACCTGGCAGCTGGCTCGATGACCGGCCAGCCGTCCTCTGGAGCCTCCAAAAAATGCCGAACCGGTCAACCGGGTTCACCCCGTTCTTCCTCGTCTACGTAGCATAAGCCGTGATCCCGACCGACGTCGAGTTTGACTCGCCGCGTGTCACGATGTACACTAACGCCGAAGCCAAAGAAGCCCGCGAGGACGGTGTCGACCTACTTGAAGAGGCGCGTCTCCTAGCGCTCAGCCGCTCAGCCATCTACCAGCAAGGCCTCAGGCACAACCGCAGCAACAAGATCAAGCCCCTCGCTTTCCGCGAGGGAGACCTCGTCCTTCGACTAGTCCAACAGCAAGCCAGCCAGCACAAGCTGTCCTCCCCATGGAGGGCCCCTTCATCAGCAGCAAGGCTCTGTGCGACCACAACGCCTACTACCTCATCGACGCGCGCAAGTCAAACACGTGCAAGAGGGACACGGCCGGAGAAGAAACAACTCGGCCCTGGAATGTGGAACTCCTCCGTCCGTTTTACAGTTAGCCGTGTATGTGTATGTATCGCTGCCTTTTGCGCTCAATTAAAAACTATGAGGTCCCCAAATGATGCTTCGGGCCACCCTTTCCGACCAAGTTATTTGTGTCTAGCATTTTATGCTTTACCTATATCTTCGTCCAAACCCGGCCACCGGTTCGACTCATTCGACCCGGGGACTCGAGGGCTGGCCGGCTCGATCACCACCCATCGCCTCGCTTAGCATCTCTTGGCACGTTGAGATCGCCGCGGTCTCCTACTCCGCCTTAAGCCATAGATCCGGCTTCGGCTGTTGGTCAGCGAGAACGCAAAGGCCAGAGCACCAGCACGCCACGAGAACTAAGCCAAGGACCGCCGGGTCACCCAACCCGGCCACGCCACGAACAGTCAAGTCACTACATGGCCTGCTGATCGTCACCCGGCCACGCCGGATTGCCGCCAGCTGGCCCAGTGGGTGTTTCGCTCGCGCTCAACGTTTCGAACACCTAACTACTGCACGTCCTCTCCCAAAGGCCAAACCCCTTGTCATGGACCGGAGCCTCGGCCGTCAGACTCGCGGGGGGGAGGCCCGGAGGGGGAGAAGCACAGGAAAACGGCTCGAAAAACAAATAAGCAAGAGCACAAACATCCACGACATTCATATAGACGTTTAAATTCATAATGGCCCAAGGCCAGAATTCATTACACCCAATGCACCCAGTGGGTGGGGTGGACCTGCTGTCTAACAAAGATATGTATAAGGATTAAAAACAGAGGCTTCAGGCGTCCGCCTCCGCACCCGCCGGTCCTGTCGAGGTGCCGGTGTCTTCATCGTCGACACCCGTGTCGCGGTAGACTCCCGTCTCCTCGGAGTTGCCGTCCAGATCGTTCAGGAGCAAGCCGAAGTCGTCATCAGGCACGACTACGCCGTCTTCCGTCCACTCCGGTCGGAACTCGTCGAGGTTGGAGAACCCGACGATGTAGTTGGCCCGGGCGACAATCTCGCCTGCCTGTGCGTGCAACTGGCTCTCCGAGCCGGCTCGCTGGCCCATCAGCACCTTCAACGACAAGTCCTGATGCCAAGACATCGCGAACCTGAGCGCCATCTCGACAATGGCACGGGCGGCGGAAAGGCGCCAGTCATGGAGCCAATCTGGCCCCGCCTCAAGCCACCGCGCAAGCCGCAAGAAGCTGGTCGGCGCAGAAGAGCCCGGCCAAAGGGCCGCCGTCATCCCTGCACCGGCCTCAGAAAGCCACGCCATCTGCCTGCCTAAGGCTTGTAGACGAGCCTCGACAGCGGTTATGAGCTCTGAGAAGGTCCAAGCCACATTTGGATCAGTCCCGGAGCCGACCTCGCCCCCCGGATCACGGTGGAAGCGGACCGCCTCCTCCGCCAAATCCTGCATCTCTGGGAAGACCCCTGTCAAAAAAAAGAATCAGAAGAAAGTCACAATGAAAAAAGAAGCCGGAACCTAAGCCCGGCAAAACACTCCAGAAAAGCACTTACTGGAGAAGGATTCTTCCAGGTGCTGCGCCTCAAGCAACATACCGCGCCGTTCCTGGTCGAGGGCGCGGTCGCGATCCTTGACCGTCGCCTCCAATTGGGTGACTGCGGCTTTGGCTGCCTTCAGCTCGGCGTCCTTGTCCGCGGTCGGCTTCTCGGCCTCCTCGCGACGCCGGGTCTCCCCCTGCTTGGCCTCCTCCACCACGGCCACCAACCCCTTCAGGCGCTCCTCCTCAGGCTGAAGCTAACCCTTGTCGTTGGCTAGCTTGCCGCGCAGCTGGTCCGCCTCGGCAAGGGCCCGCTGCGTCTCCACGACCTTGGCGGTTTCAGCCCGGAGCTGCACCACCTCAGCCTCAAGGCGGCTCTTGTCGTCCGCCATCTACCTCTGCAGCTGGTCGGCTTCGTCGAGCGCCTGCCGGGCTCCCGTCGCCTCCTGCCTCGCCCACTCCACCGCGGCTACGGAAGAACGACTCAGAAACAAAGCACCCCAAGGACTCGCAAGAGAGAAAGGGAAAAGAAAAGAGAAAATACCCGTCACAACGCGGAGCTCCTCCTCCTTGGCGTCCAGCTGCTCCTTGAGCCGCTCGTGCGCATCAAGGAGCCGGTTGAAGACACCGACCCGATAGGAGTCCAGTTGCTGCACAACGAAACAACAATCAACAAAGAAGACAGCAATTTGAAGATTCGACCCAACTGCTACGCAGTTGGCCCAAATCTCGGGGACTACACCCAGTGGGTGCGCTAGAGCGCCCCCACTAAAGAGAAACAAGCAACAGTAACAGAAGACTTACAAGCACGGCGTCCTCCAGCTCCCGCGCCTGCTCCAACTCGTCCAGGGCGTAGGAATCTTCCCGGTCCTTCCGCCCTTGCAGGCGCCGAGTCACGGTGGCTATGGCCGCCTCCTCCTGGGTCGGCAACCCGAAGAAAACCTCGCCAGCTCCGTGTCGCGGCGGCTGCGGCCCAACGGCCCGGTGGCCCCCGGACTGAAGCACCAAGGCGTGTTCACCGCTAGCCGCCTCCCCCACGGCCGGCATCCTCTTCGGCGCCGCCATCGTCGGTGCCCCCAAGACGACGTCACCGCCGCCTCCACCGGCCCCCGCCCGCTCGGCCGCGTCGGCCCGCTGCGGGGTCCCGTCCTCGATGACCACGACCTCCCGTTCGAGGTCCATCGCATCGGCACGGCCGCCTCAGTCGTGCCCCTCCTCCAACAGCAGGACGAAAATTGTCGTCGCCATCGTCGTTCCGGCCGGCATCTCCGGCCACGCCGGCTCGCGCCCACGCCTCCGCAGCCATGGTCCAAGCCCGGGTCGATGCCGCCTTCAGCGCGGCCTCGGCACGATCTCGGTCTCGCCAGGCCCGGCCCTCCGCGTCGGACGGATCCAGACCCCCCTCCTCCTCGCTCGGATCGACGGTGTTGGACCGAATCTTCCGGAACCCAGCACCATCGAGGGACGCGGCCTCTGCCGCCACCAACACCAGCGAGATTGACGATCTAAAGAATCAGGACAAGTTAGTAAAAGGTGGGCTCAACGGAGCCGCCCGGCTCGGAGCCAAAAAAGAAAAACTTACCCCGACAGCACCAGCACGGGGCGCCTTGACGGCTGGGTGACGTGCCACCTCTTGGTGGCTGGCTTCATGCCCCCAACCGCGCCCGCGGCGCACTTCGCGGGTGGAGCCGGCGGAGCGGCGCTGCCCTTCCCGTGCGGCCGGCCTGCCGCCGGCACCACCTGAGACGACCCAGCTCCAGCCGCGCCACCACCGCGGCCTCCCGCCGACGAGGTCACCGCCCGGGATGACCCGGCCCCGGCCACGCCACCGCACCGTCCGCCTGGCGCCGCTACACCAACAACTCGCGTCAGCACCTCCGACGTCGTCCCGTAACTGTAACACAAAGGAGAAAGATAGGCGCACCTGCTCGGCGCCCCGCGCCCGTGTCGGCGACCGCTCCCTCCCCTCCGCCGTGGGCCTCGGGCTCATCCGAGGCGGCGTGCACCACCTGCGTCCCCGTTCGGTCGTAAGGATGTCAGATGGCATTCAGAATCACCTCCCGCGTCGCGTCTGGGCAGATAAGAAGATGAGCGGCGGAAAAATATGGAGAGAAGGACTCACCATCGGTGCCGGGTTCGCGTGGCTATACGGGACCTTCCCGTATTGCCAGTTGTCTGGCAGGTTGGCCTTGGAGATGTCATTGACCCGGTGCGCAACCTGGTCTGCCCTCAGACGCAGTTTGGACATGCGGTCGGGTCGTCAAGGCCTTTCATCTCGCCAATGAGATGAACGTGCTGCTGCAGCGGCAGCACCCGCCGCGCGATGAAGGCGGTGATGAGGTCGCTGCCATTGAGCACCGCCCGCGGCGGCCGCTTGGGGTAGTACGACTAGTTCCGCTTTTCCCGCGGCGGCGCGTCGACAAACGGCGGCAGATTGATGTGATCTGCGCCCAAGTTGCGGATGTAGAAGAAGGAGTGCTGCCACTTCTTGGAAGAATCCTCCAGTGGCACCTTTGGGCACTCGTCCCCCTGGCCGCCTGTAGATGACGGCGGCTCCGCACTACGACATCTCCCTAGTCTTCGGCCCCTGCTACTTCAGGGAGAAGAGGCGCGCGAAGAGATCGATGGAGGGCTCAACTCCGAGGTACGCCTCGCAGAGCGTGACGAAGCCGGAGAGCTGCACGATGGCGCCAGCTCCAAGATGGTGGGGCTGGAGCCCGTAGAACTCCAGGAACTCGCGGAAGAAGTCGCTCGCGGGTAGCCCAACCCCGCGCTTGAAGTGCGTGAAAAAGACCAAGCGTTCCAAGCCCTCGAGGCGCGGCTCCCGCTCGGCTCCTGGCAAGCGCACGGCGACCTCCATCTCCGGCGGTAGGCGCTTGGTGGTGCGGAGGTAGGCGATGGCGTCCTCGGAGACGGTCGAGCCCATCCACGAGCCCGACGGCAGCGCCATCGACAAGAAGTGTGGAAGAGAGAGAAGAAGAAGCTGGCCTCTGCTCGAAAACGACGGGCGTTGTGATGTGCGGCGGTCACAAGAAGCAGAGGAGGCAAGGAAAGGTAGGAGGGCGCAGGCGAGAACGATCTCAGCAGGACCCTCGGCCCAATTTATAACCCACGGTTCAAACATGGGGGAGTGGGATCAATTGCGCCCCGCCTCTCCCACTTCCCCACAATAAATGCGCATGTACGTGCGCAATAACTGCCCCGAGAAGGGCAACCGGTTCGCGGACGCCACAATAAATCCGCGGGCACAGGCCGAGGCTGCGCGGGCGCGGGCCCCAGCACATCGCCCCATCCCGTCGCGCGCGTGGCCTGTCAGGCCTCTCCAGCTTCCGGGCACCATGTGGCGCCCGCACGGAACCCGAAAGATCGTTCAAGATTTGGCGGGCTCCTCGATTTCCCGCCATCACCGAAACGCCTCGATCCTGCTTCCAGAAGCCGGCACACAGCGGGTGCTGCCGAGATCGGCCCTAAGCTTGCCTCCAAGGGAAGGAAACTGCGAAGGCCCTTTCACCCGAAGACGGCGGACCTTCACAGCTTCGGGGACTACTATCGGGGGGATGAACCCCATGCAGGCAACAGAAGCCAGATCCTTTTCAAAAATGACGGGGCCAGCATCACCCCGCAATCCGCCTCTGACTTGGACGGGCCGCTCGACCCGGCCAGGACCGACGATCCAGCAAGACTCTTCAGTCTGGCCGGCTCCCGCGATCCGGTCCCAACAGCTCGCTCGAGGTATCCGGACCCGACATGCCAAGACTTCTCCAACAAGCCAGACCAACCCCTGGCGTGTTCCCCAATCCGGCCACGGGTCAGCTCCCGTCCCATCTCAACCGTATGACAGGACGAGACGCACCTATTGATGACCTAGGCAACAGTGCCTCGCCCATGCCCCTAGTCAGCCGGGACGTGGCTACAGTGTAATCATCACAGCCCATGACGCCGGCAAACGGTGACATGACGGAGCATGCCGTACCCGACTCAGCTCGGCCAATCCTTGGCGACCGAAAAGACGGCACACAGTGCTCCCATACCCGGCGGGCCCCGCACCCGGAGAACCCGGCGAGCCCTGTACCCGGCGGGTCCCAGCGCCGGCTTCTCGGACAATGACAATCCAGCACCATGGTCGTGTAACTTTACCATTGTATCCCTGGGGGTTGGCCTATATAAAACCCCCGAGAGCCCTCATGGAGAGGGCGATGCATACTAGAGAGAATAGTATAGACACACCTCAGGAGAAGTAGCCTAAGCCCTAGCCTATCTTCCTTCTTCCACCACACAGCTCAAGGAGCAACTCTGGTAAACATCAACCACAGAGCAGCAAGATTAGGGGTATTATCTTCCCGGAGAGCCCTGAACATGGGTATGTCTTGCATCCCACGCTCGCTCATGCCAACCCCGCCTCTGAAGTCCAGCAGTGCCCTCGAGCCGCCTCCTATCTTTAGCCATCCCTTGGCATCTATCGTGTGCCCACCACGACATTCTCTAATATTTGCTCCTTTTCCAGCCCAGAATTCCTGCTGCCGGCATTCTCCCTCCTCATGTAAACCTTGTAAAATAAGAGAGAAAAGGCATAAGTATTGTGACATAATATGTAGCAACAGCCCATAGTGCAATAAATATCAATATAAAAGCATGATACAAAATGGACGTATCAACTCCCCCATGCTTAGACCTCGCTTGTCCTCAAGCGGAAGCCGATATCGAAAAATATGTCCACATGTTTAGAGATAGAGGTGTCGATAAAATAAAATACGGACATGAGGGCATCATGATCATTCTTATAACAACAACATATATATTGTCATATGATTTCTTATGCTAAAGTAACAATCTATTCACAATGTCAAGTATGAATCAGAAACCTCATTGAAAACTAACAAACTATGATCTCAGTCATCGAAGCAATTGCAATTTATCTTAACATCGGAAAGAGTCAATATAAGAGCTTTTCAGCAAGTCCACATACTCAACTATCATTTAGTCTTTCACAATTGCTAACACTCACGGAATACTTATGGGTATAGAGTTTTAACCGGACATAGAGAAAGATAGGGGCTTATAGAGTTGCCTCCCAACCTTTTACCTCAAGGGTAATGACAACAATAATAGTTTATGAAAACTTACATCCAATTGGATATATATGCCAGGATCTTTCCAACACAATGTTCTTGCCAAATGATAAAATGTAAAAGGGTAAAGTGAAGATCACTAAGACTCTTATATAAGACAAAAACAAAAGATAGGCCCTTCGCAGAGGGAAGCAGAGGTTGTCATGTGCTTTTATGGTTGGATGCACAAAATCTTAATGCAAAAGAACGTCACTTTATATTGCCACTTGTGATAGGGACCTTTATTATGTAGCCAGTCGCTTTTATTTCTTCCATATCACAAGATCTTATAAAACTTATTTTCTTCACACTAATAGATCATGCATATTTAGTGAGCAATTTTTATTGCTTGCAAAAATGACAACTTACTTGAAGGATCTTACTCAAACCATAGGTAGATATGGTGGACTCTCATGGAAAATCTAGGTTTAAGGATATTTGGAAGCACAAGTAGTATCTCTACTTGGTGCAAAGGATTTTTGGCTAGCATGAGGGGGAAAGGCAAGCTCAACATGTTGGATGATCCATGACAATATACTTTATTTTGAATATAAGAAAACATAACCCATTACGTTGTCTTCCTTGTCCAACATCAACTTTTTAGCATGTGTAAGTGCATCTAGTGCCACCCCTAGTTGGTTTTGGAGTATTGACGACAAACCTGGTTGAGGGACTAATGTGTTTGTGAGAATTGCAGGATAACACAGGTAGTAGTCCCTCATTGATTCGGTTTACCTACCGGAGATGACCCCTAAAAATGTATGAAGACATTGATATCAGTGGTGGTATATGAAGATAATCATATTGAAGACTATGACATGAGAAGACATTGTGTGAAAACTATGGAAAGCGAAGACGTAGATGTTTCGTTGTTTCCTTTTCTTCTTTGTTGAGTCATAGGAACCACCGTACTGTTAAGTGGGGTCCAAGTGAACTAAGTCAGAGTGACTGAAGTGATGCTCAACCAAATCCTATGTCTTTGAGCGAAGACAATGAGAGCAAATCTTATCCAGAGCCGGATGAGTCAGCTTTACTTGCAGCTCAAGTAAAGTTGCCGTGTGTGTTTGAAATCTGACCGTTGGAACACGTATCAGTTCCTTAGTGACCCAGGGTCACTTCGGACAAATCAGGTCGGGTTGCCCAGTGGCTATAAATAGCCCACCCCCTACACCAGAAATTGGTGGCTGCTCAGAGTTATTGCACGGCTTTTGTCGTTTGAGAGCAACCCACCTCCGAAGCATTTGAGAGAGAAATCCTTGCGAGGACAAAGCCCAAACACCCAGAGCCAAAGAGTGTTAGGCATCACTGAAGTCTTTCTGTCTGTGTGACCTGAAGACTTATTACACTTGAGGACTGTGTTTCCTCCAGCCGGTTAGGCGTCGCGTTCTGAGCATCCATGAGTCATTGTGGATTGCCGGTGAACGAAGTCTGTGAAGGTTTGGAAGTCTACCTTGAAGACTTACCAGAGTGATTGGGCGAGGACTAGGTGTCCTTAGCTCAAGGGGAACAAGGTGAAGACGCTATCTTCTGGGTTAAATCTCAGCCTCCCTAACCAGATGTACAGTTGTCACAGCATCTGGAACTGGTCTAACAAATCACTGTCTTCCCCGAGCTACTGGTTCTATCCTTTCCTTCCCTTTACATACTGCTCTATGTTGTGAAGTCATTGCATGCTTGCCTTATCTGATTGACTTCACTGAGTATCTACTTGTTGTGATTGGCTTCATTCCTTCGTCCATCATGATCCCTACTGCCTAGCTGCTATTAGTCTTCGTGCTTTCACTTCATTGAATACATGACTATGGCTTATCTAGTGTAGTCCACTTTCCGCTGCATACTAATAGGATTGAGTTTATCTTTTGTCTTCGAAACTACCATGTTTTGAAGCATTTCATAAAAATCGCC
>LR738714.1:304052378-304065091 GCA_902687465.1 Secale cereale | reverse complement strand
GTCGATATACTGCACTTTCAATTGGTATCAGAGCAAGGTACACCCTTGTTCTGTGTGATTCGATTTAACCACCTGGAGTTTTAGCTATGTCGACTACAGGGATAATCAAAGTCTCCGTTGCGTGCCCCGTCTTCGATGGCACCGAATATCCCTACTGGAAGAACAAGATGCGCATGCACCTTGAAGCCATTGACGTGGACCTCTGGTTTGTCGTCAAGAACGGCGTTCCCAAGACTCGTGAAGGCACCACCCCTGCTGATGTCAAGAGGCTCATTCAATTGGATTCAACGGCCAAGAACATCATCTGTGGTCATCTGACCAAAGGACAGTATGGTCGTGTAAGTGTTCTGGACACGTCAAAGGAAGCTGGGACTGGCTCTCAAAAGTCAATGAAGGAGTCTCTACCCAGAGAGATCAAAGGATCAGCGTCCTTCACAATCTCTTCAATCGCTTCAAGAGTCATGACAATGAGAATGTCCAGCACACATTTGATCGTCTCACTGACATCACAAATGAGCTTCAAGCACTTGGCGCCACTGAGATTACCAAGCATGAAATCGTCAAGACTCTCCTAAGATCACTCGACAGCTCATTTGATATCCTTGCCCTGATGATTCAAGAACGCCCAGACTTCAAGACTCTCGATCCGTCTGATATACTTGAGAGGCTCAACACACATGAGTTCCAGCTATCTGAGAAACGTGACATCTATGGTCCCAACTATGGCCAATCTCGCGCCTTAAAGGCAAAGGTTGTTTCTTCATCTGAAGAAGAATCTGACTGCAGTTCTGATGATCCTGAAGGCATTGGAAAGGAGCTTGCCATGCTTGTGAAGAAGTTCCAGAAATTCACTAGGAAGAAAGGCTTCAGAAAGTCTTCACGATCCAGCTCAAGAAATGATGAAGCTTCCACCCATGACTACAAGAAGAGAACATGTCATAAGTGCAAGAAACCTGGTCACTACATCTCTGAGTGTCCTCAGTGGGACAATGAGAAGAAGAAGAAGAAGAAGAGCAAGGAATATGATTCTGATGACAAGAAAAAGAAGAAATACTCAAAGTCTTCTTCTAAGGCTTCATTAAAGTATTCATCACACAAGGAAATGGATTCTGAGGAAGAGTCTGCTTCTGAAGAGGCGGAGGTGGAGTCGGAGGAGGAGTCTGATTCTGGTGCTGCAAGTCTGGCTCTAGCCACTGCCTACGTGGGCAAGTCCATCTTCAACACTGAAGACAACGGCCCCGTCACCAACATTGATGATGAGGACGACGACTCTGCTCCCACCTACTGCTTCATGGCACGCGGTGCCAAGGTAAAATCACATGATGCTTACTTTCAAACTTCTAGTGAAGATGACTCTGATTGTGAAGCAAAACCTAGATACAAAACACTTGCTAAAATTGCCACTGAAAGCAGAAAGCCATGGAACATATTCAAAAATTGTTAGACAAAAGCGATGATCTGTTGGACGCGGAAATGACCCGTTCTCAGTCCTTAATTGAAGACATAAAAAATCTTCATGTTAAGTACAAGGAACTTGAAGGTCATTATGAATCACTCTCAAAAACTCATGAAAAGCTTTCCCACGATTACATTCAAAGGAAATGAGAACTTGAGAAATTGAAAGCGGATCATGAAGATCTTCAAAAAGAAAATGAGTCACTCCGCGCACAACTGATCAGCTCTTCTCACGAAAAGTTTGAACCACCATGTCTAAAATGCATTGAGCGTGATAACGCTACATCTGTTGCTGAATGTTCTACTGCTGCCACTATTGCAATATCTTCAACTACTGATGTGGTAACTAACCCCTCTGCTGAGGATACCACTACTATTGCTGATGAAAATGCTAGGTTGAAGACTTTGCTTGAAACAGGGATGTACAAAAGCCTCAAATGGCATCAGACTCTATGTGATGTCCTCAAAAAGCAGATACTGAACCGAAACCCTAGAAAAGAGGGTGTTGGGTTCGACGGGAAAATGAATGTTGATGGTTCATACTGGAAGCCTGAGCAGTATCCCAAAACCACATGGGTTGCTGCAAAGGAACCTTTAGTGGATCCATCTACCCTATCTGGCTTCACTTGTGCTAATCCTATTATCATTGATGAATCCTTTGATGCAAACCATAAACTGTTTAAGAATCAAAATGGTGAAGTGTTTGCCAGGTATATTGGTACTAACTGCAGGAACGGGCCACCTATGAAGAAGATCTGGGTACCCAAAGGTTGTCTTGAGAAACTTCCAGCAAATGTTATCATGACACCTCCTGGGAAGAAGACAAACCCCAGACCAAAGGCTTCATATGGTCCTAAGGCTTCATACAGACAAAGGACTCACCTGAGTCACCCTAACGCGGATGTTTTGCAGGGAAACCATACTCAGACCCATGAATATGAGCGTGTTTCTTCAAACCGCTATATTCATAAAACAAAGAATTTTTCTGCCTATTCTTATGAGTATTATTCTCCTCCCGCAAGATTATTTGCTAGGGCTCCAAAGCCAAAATTCTCATATGCTGCTCTTAGACTCATTGCTTTTAAGCCACCCCTGAAAATGTGGGTGGTTAAGAAGAACTAACTTTCTCTTGCAGGGAAAGGTCTCCAGCCGAAAATCAAAGGCTTCTGATGCTATTGTTGGGGACCTAAAACACTTGTAGGGCACAAGATCAAATGCCCAAATGACTTACTGCTCATACTACTCATGAATCACTTGCTAAACATCTTATCAGTCCTAACCCTCGTTTGAGCTTTCATAATCCACTTATATGTCAAATGTTTATGCTTCATAATGGCTTGTGGTGAAGCCTATCCTCCTAACTGCATTGTAGGGAGTGACACCAAAGTCTTCAGAATGGATTATGGATAGCGGACGCACAAATCATATGACTGGTGATTAGAATCTTCTTATGGACTCAACCTTACGTCCATCTAACAAGAGTCACATCACATTTGTTGATACTGGTAAAAGCAAAGTGTTGGGTCTAGGTAGAGTTGCAATCTCAAGAGATCAGCACATGGATAAAGTCATGCTTGTTGAATCTCTTGGCTTCAACTTAATGTATGTCTCAATGCTTTGTGACTTAAACATGATTGTGATCTTTGGCAAATTTCATTGCCTTGTACTAATGGAATCTGACAAGTCTTTAGTATTTGAAGGATACAGAAAAGGTGATCTGTATATGGTAGATTTCTCAGCTGGACCGCAGAGGGCCGTATGTCTTCTAGCAAAAGCTTCAGAGTGTTGGCTCTGGCATCGGAGGCTAGGACATGCTGGCATGAGGAACTTGCACACTCTCGCAAAGAAGAAGCCTAACGTAAGTTACTTCAGAGTATTTGGAGCTAAGTGCTGGATCAAGGATCCTCATCACAAGTCAAAATTTGCACCAAAAGCACATGAAGGCTTCATGCTCGGATATGGAAAGGATTCACACTCCTACAGAGTCTTCAACATCTTTCTCTATAAAACTTTTGAAACTGTGGATGTGTGGTTCGATGAGACAAATGGTTCACAAAGAGAGTCCCTATCAAATGTGCTAGATGAGGCTTCACCAAATGAATCCATCAAGCTAATGGGAATTGGTGAGATCATACCTTCTGAAGCACAACCTGACGAGGAACTAATCATCTTTGCTCCAAATCAACCTGACGACAATGCTCAGCCTGAAGACAACAATCCTAATGATGACAATGTACAGCAAGAGCAAAATCTTCGTCCAGCTCATCCTCGTGTTGCAAATGAAGTACAAGTTGAAAAGATAATTGATAGCATAAATGCTCCTGGTCCACTGACTCGCTCAAGAGCAACACAGCTTGCCAATTTCTGTGGGCACTTTGCTTTTGTCTCAATATCTGAACCCAAGAAAGTTGCTGAAGCTTTTATGGAACCCGAATGGATTCAAGCAATGCAAGAAGAGCTTCAACAGTTTGAGCTGAACAATGTGTGGGAACTTGTCAAGCGTCCTGACCCTCGCAAGCACAACATAATAGGCACAAAATGGATCTATCGCAACAAGCAAGATGAGCATGGTCAAGTGGTCAGAAACAAAGCTCGTCTCATTGCTCAAGGATACACTCAAGTCGAAGGGATTGACTTCGATGAAACATTTGCTCCTGTGGCTAGATTTGAAGTTATTCGTATACTACTAGCCTATGCAAATCATCACAATATACTTCTATATCAAATGGATGTAAAGAGTGCTTTTCTCAATGGAAGGATTGAAGAAGAAGTGTATGTTGCACAACCACCTGGCTTTGAAGATCCAAAACATCCTCATACGGTATAAAAGCTCAATAAGGCACTGTATGGCCTCAAATAAGCGCCTCGTGCTTGGTATGACACTCTCAAAGACTTCCTGAAGAGCAAAGGCTTCAAACCTGGATCCCTAGACCCCACACTCTTCACGAAGACATATGATGATGAGCTATTTGTCTGCCAAATCTATGTGGACGACATTATCTTCGGCTGCACGGACAAGAAATATAGTGATGAGTTTGGTCACATGATGCAAGAGCAATATCAAATGTCCATGATGGGTGAGCTGAAGTTCTTCCTTGGTCTTCAAATTCGTCAGCAAAGCAACGGCATCTTCATATCTCAAGAGAAGTACCTTAAAGATTGCCTGAAAAAGTTTGGAATGCAAGACTGCAAAGGGTACTCGACGCCAATGCCTGCCAAACATCATCTGGGTCCCGACGCCAATGGTAAAGAGTTTGATCAACAGGTATACCGCTCCATGATTGGTTCTTTGCTTTATTTATGTGCATCTAGGCCAGATATTATGCTTAGTGTTTGCATGTGTGCTCGGTATCAAGTGGCACCAAAGGAGTCGCATCACTTAGCTGTGAAGCGAATACTTCGATATTTGGCTTACACCCCAACACTAGGATTATGGTATCCAAAGGGCTCAGAGTTTGATCTAGTTGGATTTTCAGATGCTGATTATGCTGGTGACAAAGTTGATCGCAAGTCTACATCAGGCACATATCACTTTCTGGGAAGATCACTTGTCTGTTGGTCTTCAAAGAAGCAGAACTGTGTATCACTCTCCGCTGCTCAATCTGAATACATTGCTGCTGGATCTTGCTGCGCTCAGCTTCTCTGGATGAAGCAAACACTCAAGGACTATGGCGTCCATCTGAAGCATGTGCCACTCTACTGCGATAATGAAAGAGCTATCAAGATTGCCAACAACCCAGTTCAGCAATCAAAGACAAAGCACATTGAAATTCGTCATCACTTTCTCAGAGATCATGTTATGAAGGAAGATATTGATATCATACACGTCAACACTGAAGAGCAACTGGCAGATATCTTCACAAAGCCCATGGATGAGAAAAGGTTTTGCAAGTTGCGGTGTGAGCTAAATATCTTAGAACCATCAAATGTCCTGTAATCAGGCACACATCCTAACACTTATGCAGATGACTTAGATGTGCAACACACGAAGTAAAGTATATCTTCAATCAATGAAGACTTACATTCTAAGTGTGAATACATTAACATGGAATTTGACTTCGGAGCTCCACGATAATTGTGTGTCGTGTCTGGGTCTAATACTTCCTATACGGTGGGTAACACCACCACCAAATTCTTGTTTGAAGTGTTTCTTGTGGCGTTAAATATGCAAAGTCTTCGCACTTGGTTTATCTTCATATAGGATATATAGAGTTGTGTTCTGTCCTCAACAGCATTCACTTATAGCTATGTCTTCATATTTGAATCTTTTGGACTAAGTGAATGTGATCGGACCCTAACCTCTCTATTCTTTCTCATCTCACACTCTGTCTGTCCAAGTCATATGCATTCTGTTGAAACTGTCGAATATCTTCTCTGCGTCCTTGTCAGTAGAAGATACGGAGACAAACTTTAAATCTGATTTTAATGCTCCATCCTTTATGCCTGAAACCCGGAGAAGCCAGAACGACCACTCCGACAGTCGTGGTAAACGTGGGATCATGGGACAACTCCCAATGCGTTACATGACCGCCATGTGTCACTCATACGTGAACCGTCAGGGGCACCTGCGTAATTGCGCTGTGCCGTCTCCCATGCCTATAAATGCACGTCCCATCACGGTCAAAAGTTCTTCTACCACCTCTCCACCTCGACCAACCCTAGCGCCTCCGCTAGCTTTCGACGACGCCGGCGACGAAGCGCTTCGCTGCCGCAACCTCGTCGACTTCGTCCTCACGCCGGCCGCGGACATCTTCTACTCTGCCGTCGCCGTAGTTGTCCTCCGTCGGCAAGTTAGGGCACGGAAGACCGAACTGCTAGGCATCCAACTCCTCTTCGTCTAAGCAGTTCATCGTGTGGTAAATAAAACTTGCCTTCCATCTTCTTGATCCATAAAGATTCATCTATTTTACCACAAGAGGTTTCTGCCTACTTAGATATATAGATCTATCCTGTCTACATCTCATATCTTGCCTAGTACATTCACATATGCTTCAACCATAGTTAGATTCCTCGCTTGTACCTATTCGTGGATTCGTACAAATCTGGAACCAACTCTCATGAGTGAATGTCTTCGCGCTATGAGGTCAAAGTCTTCAAAACTGTTTTAATCTTCAAAACTTCTGAGAATGCATATGACCTCTTCCCCTTCCCTCGCATCTCTAATGCTGTCACAGGTACATGTCCGTGGGAGAATCCCTTGGTTCTCATAGTCTGCATTCATTTGCAGAATTTTTGCAGCGTCACATTCACTCCCCTGAAGACAGTTCCTGTCTGACCAGCAGACCGAAGCATTTGCCTGTTTTGAAGCCATTCAGTTTGAAGCCCTTCAGGTTGAAGCAAATGGCAACTGACAAGATAGTTAGAAAGGGTGGCAGACAACACCGTGGCAACACCTCCATTGATTTGCCTCCTGATCTCATTGAGATGTACAAGACTGATCCAGAGAAGGCTTATAATCAGAGGAAGACACGAATCCGATGGATTCGAAGATACTGGGCTGAACAGTGGTTCAAGTACAGGTTCGTGACCCAAGAGTATGCTGATAAGAACGCCATCAAGCATCCATGGGGAGATATCACCTATAAAAATCTTCCCCCCAAGACTCGTGCTAAAGCCATTGCTCAAGGCATCTATCCTTGCATGGTCAGAGGGCCTCAGCCTGCTGATGCTGTTCCTAGCTCTCTGCTCTGGTGTCGCGACGACAATCTGTTCAAGCGAAATCTTCAATATGCCTAGAACTCGGCCAAAGAGAATAAGAAGCGTTGGGGATTAGACTTCAATCCTGGCCCCTCTGTGCCCCGCGCTGATGGCACGCGCGAAGCTGAACCAAACCTGGTTGGGCCCTTCTACAACTTAGAAGGCCTCATCAGTCACATCAGGGTTCAAGGGGCGGATGTGGATCAGCGTGCAGCAGATGCTGATTCTGAAGAAGTGCCTGCAACACCGAAGCCCAAGAAGAAGAAATCAAAGGCTTCGAAGACCACTCCACCAATTGCTTCTAGAGTGAAGCCTCTGGCCACTACTCCACCTGCACCGAGTGTGCAATCTGAGGAACACTCTCGTATCTCCAAGAGCAGACAGCTGAAGAAGAAGCCATCGCACAACCCCAGGCCAGCTCTCACTCCTGACGCTGTTCTGAAGACTGCCAATGATGCCCTTGATCTCTCAAGTGATGAAGATCTTGGTGACGATGCTCTGGAGCTACTGATCAAGAGCAAACAAGATGCTGAAATCTTCAATGATTTGCCGCTCTTTGACGTGGAAGTGCTCAATAACTTCATTGATGAATGGTTTGACACCCCCAACCTCAGCTTCGACGATCTTCAACTTCCAGT
Organism: Secale cereale; assembly: GCA_902687465.1. Classification (NCBI taxonomy): domain Eukaryota; kingdom Viridiplantae; phylum Streptophyta; class Magnoliopsida; order Poales; family Poaceae; genus Secale; species Secale cereale. Next base: position 304,057,301 of record LR738714.1, on the reverse strand, counting down.
TGGCCTCAGCGTCACCTTCCATGGCGCCATTGCTTCTGGGCTGGCTCTGGCTCAGAGAATTGTTGAGCTGAAGCAAAAGATCGACTATGAAAAGGCTCAGTTCAAGAAGCATGTGGACAAGCTCAGCGTACAAGAAATTCAAAACTTCAAAGTTATGATGCATGAGCTCAAGGAAGCCTTTCGCCAGAGGCATGATGAAGCTAAAGGTTCTCGTGAGTGAATCAAGGACTTGGCTGCCAAATGTGTTCAAGCGTTCAATGAAGCTGAAAAGCGCAAGGCTCTTGGGCGTCCTGGCATTGACCCAAGGATGGCTCCCAAGAAAAAGAAGAAGCAACCCGTGCCCGAAGCTGAAGAATCAGGGCAGGAAATGCCTCGCATAGTCTTCCCTGCCAGCATGACCGGCACGAAGCCTAAGGCAACCCCAACTGTTTCAAAGCTCAAGAAGACAAAGGTGGCTGAAGCTGAAGCTCGCAAGCGCAAGCAAACTACTGATGAAGCTCCACCCACCAAGAAGGATAAGGCTGCTTCCAAAGAGCCTATCTTTGTCGAGCCAATCTCAGTTGCTCGTCCTGCATCTGCCCAAAGAGAACGTCAAATGACTGTTCATGAGCCTGCTCCCATAGAGGCTGAAGACATTGCAGCTGCTGACCCCACCGCAGCTGAAGACATTGGTCCTCATGACAATGTTGAAGATGATGAAGTCCTTCCTCAGATCGAGTACAACGTTGAATCTTCGCCTGTTCTTACGAACAACAAACGCATCAGCATTGGTCGTCCATTGACGCCAATTGCACAGCATGACTCGTGGGCTGATCACCCACAGGATACACTAGCCACACCTCAGCCAACTCAATACACCAGTTCGGTGCTTAAAGATGAAGACTTTGAGGCCCAACAACCTCCATCCCCTCAGGCATCGCCAGCTTTTCGCAGGCTTCACAAAGGACCAAGGACTCAAGTCGTCACCCCAAGTGTTCGAGAAGGAGTAGAGCAACCATCTGTACCTGACGCTGCTCCTACTGTGAACCCCTCATAATCTGAAGCCAAAGCGGCTGAAGATATTCCGGCTGCATCAGCTGAAGAAGAACCACTCCAAGGAGAAGAACAACCCCAAGCTGAAGATGAATGTACTGCCACGCCCCCTGTTCTCGAGGAGAACGTGTCCGACCCTCCAGCTCCTGAAGTGGAGATTACAAATTCAGAGGCTGCCACCACCAACACTGAAGCCAATGACGTGGTCACGGCTGAAGCTAATGTGGCACCTGAAGACACAGTGGCGCCGGAAGTGACTGCGCCTGAAGCCGGTGCTGCGCCTGAAGCCAATGCTGCACCTGAAGCAAATCTGCAGCTTGAAGATAATGCCTCTGCTCCTGTTCCACCTCCAAGGCCCCATACCATTGAGCAAGCATACAACCAAGATGATCAACTTATTACTGCCCGGTGGCCCATTCAGACACCACCACCTCCTACTGGTCCGCATGCTACTGGTCCTCAGTTTGATCATCATGTTGAGCACAGGCTTCAAGTTCAGAAGCCTAAGCCAAGACTGCCAAGGTTTCCAGGTATTGCAACTTCTCAAGGGTCATTCAATGCCAATAGCTTCACTGCGCACAACACCTTCTTTGACAGCGCCAAGAACCCATATTCCAAGCCAAGAATATCATCAGATAGGTTCTGGAGCCATCAGCAGCGCAGTTACTACTCAAGAGTACTCTATGATCAAGGGCGCATTTCCCCTCATATGCGTCTTGACAATGAAGCTATTGCTGGTCTGCCTTGCCTGGAGGAAGCTCTTGACTGTTTCCGTGATGCTGGCCTGCTAAATGTTGTAACTGACAAGGAGCATTGGAATGAAGAGCTGCTTCTGCAATTCTATGCAACCCTCCACATTTGAGGCTATAGCAGGGATCCGAAGACATGGGTCCTTGAGTGGATGACAGGAAATGTCCATCATGAAGCTAAAGCCTTTGATCTCATTGAGCTTACTGGCCTGCCCACTCCAGAAGATCTGTATGAACCTGGCTGTCAATTGCACAATGAAGCCTTGGAGAGTATATTTTAGAAGCGCCAGCCCAACATGAGCCAAATGCTAAGCATGATGAAGCCTCTGCCAAGTGATGCTGAATATCCTAAGGAATTCTTTGTTGAAGACCTAGAGTACCTTTCGTGCACCATCTATCATATCATCAGGCGTACTCTATGGCCCGTCAAAGGACATTCTTCATCAGCCAAGCTTGAAGGCACTATGAAGACTTTGGTCTTCTGTATCTTCAATGGCATCAGCTTCAATGCTCAAGATTTCTTCATTAGGCAAATGGCTATGTCTGGATCTGATGTATTTGGCCTGAAATTCTATGCCCCTTGGATTATGCGCCTTATCAAGCTGCATTCAGCTGTCACCTATAAGCCCTCTGCTCGCAACCATCACATCTTCTTGCCTGAGGTTGATATGTCAGCTGAAGCTATCTACCAAGAGCCTGCCAAAGAGCCTGTTAGTCTTCACAACGCTGATCACCAGAGCTTCACTCAGCAGATTGAAGGAGTTCCAGCAGTCTCATGCATTTATCGTCTGGCTGGCCGTACTCGTCTACCTCGATACGCTGAAACTGAAGCCACTGAGAGCACCATCGCCCAAAGGCCTCAGAAGCGATCTCGTGCCCTGAATAACCGAGAGCTTTTGGTTGCCCTTCATCAGAAACAGGATAAGCATCACCTCTGGCTAAAGCGTCAGATGCAAAGCCTCTTGGTGGATGTCAATCGCATTCGCAATCTTGCCACCAAGAATGCCTTTGTTGCTCATGAAACCTGTCGGAGGTCTTGGAAGAGTTTGACCTTGCTGAGTGCTGAAGCGGATCTTCAAGACGATGGCTTCACAGAGAGATTCAAGTTTGACCACACTTCTCCAAGGACTGTTGTTATGCGTCGAACTACATCTCTTGAAGATTCTGAATACTCCTCCTCCCCTGCAACAATTGACGCCAGGGTGATCGTTGATCAAGATGATGCTACCTCACCTCCTCCTACTTCAGCGCGCATCGACACTGCACCAACTACTTATGCACCGCCAAACACCAACGTCGACCCTGCATCCTCTCCTGCTGCAACTGGGAACGAGTAGAGGCTCTATGTCTTCAAACCTTTTTGGTCCTTACTGACAAAAGGGGGAGAAGCATATGAGTTGATAGTCTTCAAGCGGGTCCATATGGGCGGGTGCTTTAGAATTTGCCTAGTGTTTACAACTCTCGTTTTGCTACATTTGGTTCTTTGAGTTGTAACACTTAAACTGATGGTCGTCTGCTACGTTTTTATGCTACTCCGTAATGCAATGATAAATTCCGCATCTCCTATCTTATATTCCGCACTTAGTCATTATTGCAGACGTCCATTTTTCATTATGCATGTCATTATCTTCGACATATCAATTGTGCATGATAAATTGTCTTCATAAGTTGAAGAGGATCTCCACAAGTACAACCTGCCATGTGCATTTGCATTCAAAGGCAAATCAACTATATGCACATCTTCAGGGGGGGGCCTTTTGCTACTTACGAAGACAATACCTTTATCCTTTACAATTTCACATATCTTTATCCCCGTTGAAAACTTCAACCAGTTTGTCATCAATCACCAAAAAGGGGGAGATTGTAAGTGCATCTAGTGCCACCCCTAGTTGGTTTTGGAGTATTGACGACAAACTTGGTTGAGGGACTAATGTGTTTGTGAGAATTGCAGGATAACACAAGTAGTAGTCCCTCATTGATTCGGTTTACCTACCGGAGATGACCCCTAAAAATGTATGAAGACATTGATATCAGTGGTGGTATATGAAGATAATCATATTGAAGACTATGACATGAGAAGACATTGTGTCAAGACTATGGAAAGCGAAGACGTAGATGTTTCGTTGTTTCCTTTTCTTCTTTGTTGAGTCATAGGAACCACCGTACTGTTAAGTGGGGTCCAAGTGAACTAAGTCAGAGTGACTGAAGTGATGCTCAACCAAATCCTATGTCTTCGAGTGAAGACAATGAGAGCAAATCTTATCCAGAGCCGGATGACTCAGCTTTACTTGTAGCTCAAGTAAAGTTGCCGTGTGTGTTTGAAATCTGACCGTTGGAACACATGTCAGTTCCTTAGTGACCCAGGGTCACTTTGGACAAATCAGGTCGGGTTGCCCAGTGGCTATAAATAGCCCACCCCCCTACACCATAAATTGGTGGCAGCTCAGAGTTATTGCACGGCTTTTGTCGTTTGAGAGCAACCCACCTCCGAAGCATTTGAGAGAGAAATCCTTGCGAGGACAAAGCCCAAACACCCAGAGCCAAAGAGTGTTAGGCATCACTGAAGTCTTTCTGTCTGTGTGACCTGAAGACTTATTACACTTGAGGACTGTGTTTCCTCCAGCCGGTTAGGCGTCGCGTTCTGAGCATCCAAGAGTCATTGTGGATCGCCGGTAAACGAAGTCTGTGAAGGTTTGGAAGTCTACCTTGAAGACTTACCAAAGTGATTGGGCGAGGACTAGGTGTCCATAGCTCAAGGGGAACAAGGTGAAGACGTTGTCTTCTAAGTTAAATCTCAGCCTCCCTAACCAGACGTACAGTTGTCACAGCAACTGGAACTGGTCTAACAAATCACTGTCTTCCCCGAGCTACTGGTTCTATCCTTTCTTTCCCTTTACTTACTGCTCTATGTTGTGAAGTCATTGCATGCTTGCCTTATCTGATTGACTTCACTGAGTATCTACTTGTTGTGATTGGCTTCATTCCTTCTTCCATCATGATCCCTACTGCCTAGCTGCTATTAGTCTTCGTGCTTTCACTTCATTGAATACATGACTATGGCTTATCTAGTGTAGTCCACTTTCCGCTGCATACTAATAGGATTGAGTTTATCTTTTGTCTTCGAAACTACCATGTTTTGAAG
>LR738714.1:304027405-304052328 GCA_902687465.1 Secale cereale | reverse complement strand
CCCCCCTCCAATCGATATACTGCACTTTCAGCATGTCATATTTTAATGAGTGCTCACAATCATAAAATATGTCCAAGATAGTATATTTATATGTGAAAACCCCTCTTTCTTTGTTACTTCCTATTAATTGCAACGATGACCAAAACTATGTTTGTCAACTCTCAACAACTTTTATTCATCATACTCTTTATATGTGAAGTCATTACTTTCCATAAGATCGATGTGATCTCTTTATTTCTTTTTATACTTTCTTTTATTCCCTCATGATCATAGTGAGATAATCAAGCCCTTGACTCAAAACTAATCTTTATTATATATATAGCTCACGGAGTTGATTACATAGATAAGGATCATAAAGCAAAGCTCACAACTAGATCATACTAAACTTTATTCTACTAGATCAATATATAACCAAAAGGATCGAACTAAGAAATACGGTAAAGATAGAAGTGTGATGGTGATACGATATTGGGGCACCTCCCCCAAGCTTGGCAGTTGCCAAGGGGAGTGCCCATACCCATGTGTTTATGTCGCTTTCTTCGGAGGTGGTGACGATGGAGTTGTTGATGATGTAGGCTTGTTGTCCATCTTCCAAGGCATAGGCTCACCATCATAGAAGGATGATCGAGTCTCCGGGATCCTCAAATCTACAGCCAAACTCATCTTCTTGAATATATATTCAAACTCACAGTTTTGGTTTTCCATGTCATATATCTGGGCTTGGAGGTGCTCGATTTTCTCTTGAAGCTTGAACATGGCCTCCCCAATATTCTTGGAATCTAGCTTGTGGTTGTTGGTGAACTCCGCGATCATCATGTGGTTAGCGTTGAGTCCTCGTTCCACCATCCCCTGGCACTTGAAAACTTGTTGCTCCATTGCTTCGAGTCTTGTCTCTACGCTTCCGGTCCTCCTCGGTCCCACAACATCGCAGATGTGTAGCACCCCCTCACGCATCTCAATGGTTTGAGGGTGTTGCAGCACCTCCGTGAGGTAGGGGTTGATGACCTTCTCAAAAAACTTGTCCTTGGGGGCGCTTGAAGATATCATGGTGATCTAGATCTGTCAGAAAAACAGCTTGAAACAAAAGCAGAGGATTTTGTCGTGGTACCGTGGTCAAAACCTTCGAGGGATTATATAATGAAATTTTTACCGACCAAAAGAAGTATCGTGCAAGAAAAGGAGTCCGGAGGGCACACGAGGTGCCCACGAGGCAGGGGGCGCGCCCTCGACCCTCGTGGATGCCTCGTGTCTCTTTCGGACTGCTTCTTATTTTCCTATTTTCTTAAATATTCCAAATTGGAGAAAAATTGTTGTTAGAACTGTTTTGGAGTCGGTTTACTTACCGTACCACATACCTCTTCCTTTTCGGAGTCTGAAACATTCTGGAGAGTGTCCCTTATGTATTCCTCCGGGGTTACAGTTTCAATGACATTAGTTTCAACATTTATGGGATTACCTGAGATATAATGTTTGATTCTTTGACCGTTCACCACCTTCGGATTTGTGCCTTGGAAGTTGTTGTTTTTTATGGCATCGGAACGATAGACCCCCTCGATAACGTAAGGGACATCCCATTTAGAGAGAAGTTTTCCTGCAAAAAATCTTAAACGAGAGTTGTATAGCAAAACATAATCACCTACGTTAAACTCACGTTTCTGTATCCTTTTGTCGTGCCATCTTTTAACTTTTTATTTAAACAATTTGGCATTCTCATAGGCCTAGGTTCTCCACTCATCGTGTGAGCTAATGTCAAATAACCTCTTCTCACTTGCAAGCTTGAAATCATAATTGAGCTCTTTAATGTCCCAATATGCCTTATGTTCTAGTTCAAGAGGTAAGTGACATGCTCTTCCATAAACCATTTTGTACGAAGACATACCCGTAGGATTTTTATATGCAGTTCTATAGGCCCATAATGCATCATCAAGTTTCTTGGACCAATTCTTTCTAGATCTATTAATGGTCTTTTGCAAGATTAATTTTAGCTCCCTATTACTCAGTTCTACTCGACCACTAGACTGTGGGTGGTATGGGGATGCAATTCTATGATTAACATCATACTTAGCAAGCATTTTACGGAAAGCACCATGAATAAAATGTGAACCACCATCAGTCTTTAAGTATCTAGGGACTCCAAACCTTGGAAAAATAACTTCTTTAAGCATCTTAATAGAGGTGTTATGATCAGCACTACTTGTTGGAATAGCTTCTACCCACTTAGTAACATAATCAACAGCAACTAAAATATGTGTATACCCATTAGAGGAAGGAAACAGTCCCATATAATCAAAGCCCCAAACATCAAATGGTTCAATAACAAGTGAATAGTTCATAGGCATTTCTTGACGTCTACTAATATTGTCAATTCTTTGACATTCATCACAAGACAAGACAAATTTGCGGGCATCCTTGAAGAGAGTAGGCCAATAAAAGCCGGATTGCAATACCTTATGTGCAGTTCTATCTCCAGCGTAATGTCCTGCATATGCCTCGGAGTGACTCTTGTGTAGGATCTGTTCCTGTTCATGCTCAGGTACACAACGTCTAATAACACCATCTACTCCTTCTTTATAAAGGAGCGGGTCGTCCCAGAAGTAATGTCTTAAATCATAGAAAAACTTTTTCTTTTGCTGGTACGTGAAACTAGGTGGTATAAATTTAGCAACAATGTAATTAGCGTAATCAGCATACCATGGAGCAGTGCGAGAAGTATTTATGACAGCCAATTGTTCATAAGGAAAGCTATCATCTATAGGTAGTGCATCATCAAGAACATTCACTAACCTAGATAAGTTGTCTGCAACGGGGTTCTCAGCTCCCTTTCTATCAATGATATGCAAATCAAATTCTTGTAGTAGGAGAACCCATCTAATAAGTCTAGGTTTAGCATGTTTCTATCCATAAGATATTTAATAGCAGCATGATCAGTGTGAACAGTTACTTTAGAATCAACAATATATGGCCTGAACTTATCACAAGCAAATACAACTGCTAAAAATTCCTTTTCAGTAGTAGCATAATTTCTCTGGGCACTGTCTAGAGTTTTACTAGCATATTGGATGATATTTAATTTCTTATCAACTTTTTGTCCTAGAACAGCACCTACAGCATAATCACTAGCATCACACATAATTTCAAAGGGTAAATTCCAATCAGGTGGTTGGACAATAGGTGCAGAGATCAAGGCTTTCTTAAGTATTTCAAATGCTTCTACACAATCATCATCAAAGACAAAAGGAACATATTTTTGTAAGAGGTTAGTCAGAGGCCTAGAAATTTTTGAGAAGTCTTTAATGAACCTCCTATAAAAACTGGCATGACCAAGGAAACTTCTTATACCTTGATGTCTTTAGGAAACGGCATCTTTTCAATAGCAACAACTTTGGCTCTACCAACTTCAATACCTCTTTCAGAAATTTTATTCCCCAAGACAATACCTTCATTAACCATAAAGTGGCACTTCGCCCAATTCAAGACAAGATTAGTTTCTTCACATCTCTGCAAAACTCGATCAAGGTTGCTCAAGCAATCATCAAAAGAAGTTCCATAAACGGAAAAATCATCCATGAAAACCTCAACAATCTTTTCACAAAAATCAAAGAATATAGCCATCATACATCTTTGAAAGGTAGCAGGTGCATTACATAAGCCAAAAGGCATACGTCTATAAGCAAAGGTACCGAAAGGGCAAGTAAAAGTGGTCTTTTCCTGATCCTCTTTTGAGACATGTATTTGAGAAAAACCAGAATAGCCATCTAGAAAGCAAAAATGTGTGTGTTTGGATAATCTTTCTAGCATTTGATCAATAAAAGGTAAAGAGTAATGATCCTTTTTAGTAGCTTTATTTAATTTGCAAAAATCAATTACCATTCTATAACATGTAACAATTCTTTGTGGGATCAATTCATCTTTATCATTAGGAACAACAGTAATACCTCCCCTCTTAGGGACACAATGGATAGGACTTACCCACTGACTATCGGCAACAGGATAAATTATACCTGCCTCTAGAAGCTTTAGTATTTCTTTCCTTACCACTTCTTTCATCCTAGGATTTAACCGTCGTTGGTGATCAACAACTGGTTTAGCGTATTTCTCCAATTTTATTTTGTGTTGGCACAGAGTGGGACTAATGCCCTTAAGATCATCAAGAGTATATCCAATAGCAGCACGGTGCTTCTTCAGAGTTTTCAATAATTTATCTTCTTCCTGCCCTGAGAGGTTAGCACTAATAATAACAGGATATATCTTCTTTTCATCGAGATAAGCATATTTAAGAGTATCAGGTAATGGTTTGAGCTCAAACACGGGATCACCCTAGGGTGGAGGAGGATCCCCTAGAATTTCAACAGGCAAGTTATGTTTTAATAAAGGTCCTTGTTTAAAGAATACTTCATCTATTTCACTTATCTCATTCATAAACATATCATTTTCATGGTCTAGCAAATATTGTTATAAAGGATCGTTAGGAGGCACGGCAATAGAAGCAAGACCAATAATTTCATCCTTACTAGACAGTTCTTTATCATGGGGCTGTCTACGAAATTTAGCAAAATTAAAGTCATGGGACATATCCCCTAAACCAACAGTAACAATATCCTTTTCGCAGTCTATCCTAGCATTAACAGTATTCAAGAAGGGTCAACCAAATATAATAGGGCAAAAGTCATCTTGTGGGGAACCAAGAACAAGAAAATCAGTTGGGTATTTTAATTTCCCACAGAAGACTTCAAAATCTCTAACAATCCCAACTGGTGAAATAGTATCTCTATTGGCAAGCTTAACTGTAACATCAATACCTTCTAGCTCAGCAGGTGCAATACCATGCATAATTTCTTCGTATATGGAATGAGGTATTGCACTCGCACTAGCACCCATATCACATAAGCCATGATAGCAATGATCTCCTATTTTAACGGAAATAATAGGCGTGCCTACAATAGGTCTATGTTTATTTTTAGTATCGGGTCTAGCAATTCTAGCAGCTTCATCACGGAGGTAAAAAACATGCCCATCAATATTATCGACCAAGAGATCCTTAATCATAGCAATACTAGGTTCAACTTTAATTTGATCATAGGGTGTAGGTGTTTTAGTATTACTCTTATGAACCACTGTTGAAGATTCAGCATGATCCTTTATTCTAGCAGGGAAGGGTGGTTTCTCAATATAAGCGGTAGGAACAATAGGATCAACATTATAAGTGATAGTGTTTTCTTCAACTTTAACAGGTTCAACTACTTTTACTTCAATGGGAGGATGATATTTAAACCACTTATCCTTAGGGAGATAAACATGAGTAGCAAATGATTCACAGAAAAAAAGCTACTATCTCAGAGTCAAGTCCATATTTAGTGCTAAATTCATGGAAAACATTGGTATCCATAAAAGATTCAACACAATCAAACTTAGGTGTTATACCTGACTCCTTACCTTTGTCGAGATCCCAATCTTCAGAGTTGCGTTTATTCTTTCCAATAAATCTCATTTGAATTCAATAGTCTTCATCATAAAAGAACCAGTACAAGAAGTATCGAGCATGGAGCGGTTATCGAGAGAAAGCCGAGCGTAAAAATATTGAATAATAATTTCTCTTGAGAGCTCATGATTGGGGCATGAATATAACACTGACTTAAGCCTCCCCCAAGATTGAGCGATACTTTCTCCTTCGCGAGGCCAAAAATTATATATATAATTACGATCACGATGAACCTGATGCATAGGATAAAACTTCTGATGAAATTCCAATTTCAATCGGTTGTAGTTCCAAGATCCAATATCATCGCATAGCCTAAACCATGTAAATGCCTTTCCCTTCAAAGATAAAGGGAAGACCTTCTTCTTGATAACATCCTCGGGCATACCTGCAAGCTTAAATAATCCACAAACTTCATCCACATAGATTAGGTGCAAATCAGGATGCAATGTTCCATCTCCTGTAAAGGGATTAGCTAGCAGTTTCTCTATGATACCCAGGAATTTCAAAGTAAAGATTTTCAGTAGGTTCAGTAGGTTGAGGAGCAACTCTTTTCTCTACTGGCCGGGGTGAAGATACCCCGAACAAGCCCCTCAAAGGATTATGTTCCATAGTAACAAGTGACAATGAATTTCAGCACACTATATAAATTTTTCCTTACCAAAGGCGCTTCACTCCCCGGCAACGGCGCTAGAAAAGAGTCTTGATGACCCACAAGTATAGGGGATATATTGTAGTCCTTTCGATAAGTAAGAGTGTCGAACCCAACGAGGAACAGAAGGAAATGATAGGCGGTTTTCAGTAAGGTATTTTCTGCAAGCACTGATATTATCGGTAACAGATAGTTTTGTGATAAGGTAATTTGTAATGAGTAACAAGTAATAAAAGTAAATAGGGTGCAGCAATATGGCCCAATCCTTTTTGTAGCAAAGGACAAGCCTGGACAAACCCTTATATAAAGGAAAGCGCTCTCGAGGACACATGGGAATTATCGTCAAGCTAGTTTTCATCACGCTCATATGATTCACGTTCGTTACTTTGATAATTTGGTATGTGGGTGGACCGGTGCTTGTGTACTGCCCTTCCTTGGACAAGCATCCCACTTATGATTAACCTCTATTGCAAGCATCCGCAACTACGAATGAAGTATTAAGTTAAACCTAACTGTAACATGAAACATATGGATCCAAATCAGCCCCTTACCAAGAAACGCATAAACTAGGGTTTAAGCTTCTGTCACTCTAGCAACCCATCATCTACTTATTACTTCCCAATGCCTTCCTCTAGGCCCAAACAATGGTGAAGTGTCATGTAGTCGACGTTCACATAACACCACTAGAGGAAAGACAACATACATCTCATCAAAATATCGAACGAATACCAAATTCACATGACTACTTATAGCAAGACTTCTCATGTGTCCTCAGAAAAAAATGTAACTACTCACAAATCATATTCATATTCATAATAAGAGGGGTATTAATATGCATAAAGGATCTGAACATATGATCTTCCATCGAATAAACCAATTAGCATCAACTACAAGGAGTAATCAACACTACTAGCAACCCACAGGTACCAATCTGAGGTTTTGGGGCAAAGATTGGATAAAAGAGATGAACTAGGGTTTGAGAGGAGATGGTGCTGGTGAAGATGTTGATGGAGATTGACCCCCTCCTAATGAGAGGATCGATGGTGATGACGGTGGTGATGATTTCCCCCGCCCGGAGGGATGTTTCCCCGACAGAACAGCTCCGCCGGAGCCCTAGATTGGTTTCGCCAAGGTTCCGCCTCGAGACGGCGGCGCTTCGTCCCGAAAGCTTCCTTCTGATTTTTTCCAGGGCAGAAGACACCTTATACCAGAAGATGGTCATCGGGGGGGGTGCCAGGTGGCCCAAGAGGCAGGGGGCGCGCCCAGGGGTAGGGCACGCCCCCACCCTCGTGGACGGTGGGTGGCCCCCCTCTGGTGCTTTCTTCGCCCGATATTTTTAATATATTCCTAAAATGACTTTCGTGGAGTTTCAGGACTTTTTGAGTTGTGCGGAATAGGTTTCTAATATTTGCTCCTTTTCCAGCCCAGAATTCCAGCTGCCGACATTCTCCCTCCTCATGTAAACCTTGTAAAATACGAGAGAAAAGGCATAAGTATTGTGACATAATATGTAGTAACAACCCATAATGCAATAAATATCGATATAAAAGCATGATGCAAAACGGACGTATCATCGTCCTGCTTGGGCGTGCTGTCGCCGTCTTTGGGGGTATCTACCATGTAGATGTCGTAGGTGGACGTCACTGACCAGCGGCTAGTGATGGGGGGAGCGATGTCAGTGTGGACCTTGGCTCCGCTATCCTCGTCCATGTATTCGTTGTTCTCCGAAGTGTAGTCCAGCATGTCAGTTAAGTCTTCGACTGTGGCTACCAAGTGGGTGGTGGGTGTGACGTAAAATTCTATGTATTCTGCGACGAGGGACTGTTGTACGCAGGTCGGGGGCGGGCTATCTTGGATGGCCATCATCCGGATTCGGTCGAGTGCGTCGTTGAACAGAGCGAGGTTTGCTGAGCTCGTGTGCGGTAGCCGCACGGACTTGATCTCCAGGTTGGCGGGAGGAGGCGTGAGCCGGATCTGGGCTAAACCCTGGCCTCGAAGGGTCGAGTCGACCTCAGTGCCAGGGCCAGATACGTGGCTGAATAAGCAGGGAGGACCGAGGGTGAAACCTGGTCTTCGGATGCTTGCTCCGTATTAGGGCTCTAAGCCAAGTTTGTGAGGGGAGTTCGGTAAAGGATGATTCCTAATTTTCGAACATTGACCTGTCAACGGTGCTCAAAGCTAGATCCATGGCATGATATGTGGGTTCGGCCGGGAGTGACTCCTGGAGTCCGAACACAGCCCCCGTGTTGAGGCCTAAAGCCGAGTCTTCGGTGAGCATCATTGGCGCGGTCGAGGGGGATTCCTGGTCTCCGGATGAGATGGAGACGTCCAGGTTTAAGGCCATCTGATGAGTTGAGGCCGGTCCGTAGATCCGACTGGGAGGAGACTCTGGAGCAAGCCCTTCGGGTCCTAGGCGAGGTTGTAAAACCGGTGAAGACCAGGTCACCTCGGACACCTGCTTTGTATTCCAAGTTGCAGAATCTAATTTTGCGTTCAGTAGCGAAATTGTTGATTTGGTCTAGATGACCCATTGGGTTGGCATGCAGCACGATTCTGCCGAACGCGAGGAGCTGGCCAAGGACAAAGAGGTCCTCGGAGCTGACGCCCTCCTTGAAGATAAGATGAGCCATCAATCCTTTGGCGACCCAATAGCGAAACTCTCAATGAAAACACCAATGTCGGTGTCAAAACCGACAGATCTTGGGTAGGGGTCCCAAGCTGTGGATCTAGGATCGATGGGGAACAAAGGACGATGAATACAATATTTATCCTGGTTCGGGCCCTCTCGAAGAGTAACACCCTATGTCCTGCTTGATTGCATTCGATCTGTATGGTATGATTACAGAGTAGATCTACCTCGAGAACAGGCGAGCTAAACCCTAGGTTTATGAGGTGGTGGATGTAGCCCTTTCCCTAAAGACCAAAACCCTCGGTTTACATAGACACCGGTAGGGTTAGGGTTACATGAGGTCGGTTACAATGAAGGAAAGATCACGCTAAGCTTGACTTGGAGGGCACACCATGACTATGAAGATCTTCTATCAACATCCGGATCTGCACCCTAGCCGGGCTCCACGCGACCCATCAGTCCAACCCATACATAGTAGGCCAGCGGCCAGATGACCCGTTAGTCCATGACTCCCTTACTTAGTGTGCATAGGCCAACGACCAACTCAAATCAAATATCTAGACTTGTTATGCATGTTATTTTGAAATAACCATGGACAATGACTAGGGAGGAGGTCCACCTCTCTCCTGGGTGGTCTCAACCTGCCCTGTCGCTCTACCACAAAGAATCACTCGGGGGGCGTTGGGAACCCAGACCCATCACAACCTGGATGGAACCACCTGCCCCTTCAGCCCCCAGTCCATGAATCACAAGCCGGTACTCTATGAGCCGACCCGACTTTAGTCACATCATATATTATGTATAATATGTATATAGTATATACCCGTGATCACCTCCCGTAGTAATCAGGGCCAGATAGTATAGCATAGTAGATGGACAATAATGTAGGGCCACTAATAGAATACTAGCATCCTATACTAAGCATTTAGGATAGAAAGTAAAGGTATCAACAATTGTAGCAATAGTGACATGCTATGCAACAGAATAGGAGCTATCGAATCAACAACAGTAGCAAACCTAATGCGTGAATAAGAGAGAAAAGAATGGGCGATATCTGGATGATCAAGGGAGGTTTTCTTGTGATGTAGGGTGGAACCCTAATCAGCAGATCTTTCACGTTTGGAGAGTATCCCACGATGAACACGGAGAACACAAGGCGGAAACGAGGGAAAACACGAGAGGAAAACACTCAAATCAACACAAAGATGGTCACACAGGTGCTAGATCCACGATACACATAGAGATACACGGTCCATAGTCAACGACGGTGATACAAGGATAGTCTTCTCCCGGAGGAGGTCTTGGTTATCCCGTAGGATCTTCCCCGATGTGGAGGTCTTGAATCCGAGGTGGATCTTCTCCGAAGAGGCGCGCAGTCTCGTGGGAGAGAATCCACACAGAGGTCTGAAATGAGCTATCCAAAAGCTACCTCGAAAGAAGGGAACTCAACGAGTATATATTACATGAGTGGTCGCCGTCGGGGCGGACGTCCGCTGGTTACCGGACGTCCGGAGGTTCCGGAGGGACCGGACGTCCGGTAATCCTCGGATTTCCGCTATTTAGCTTCTGTGGTCGTTGTCACGGACGTCCGGTGGCTTCCGGTCGTCTGGGAGAGGCCGGACGTCCGGTGGCTTCCGGTCGTCCGGTGCAGGTCGGACGTCCGGTGCCTGTAGCATCTTCAGCCTTCCTTCTTCTTGTTCCCGGCACTTGTCGAACTCGCCGTCTTGACCAATGCGCAGAGCTGTCCCGTGGCCTTCATCCAAGTACCTAAGTATGCACAGAGTTCCTGATGAGGGTAGAATCCATGTCTCATGTATATCGGAAGGATCTATAGCAAGGAGTGAAGTCACCTCGGTCTCGAGAGCTCTTTCACGGGCTCGAGTCATTGGTCCTATGGGCACTTGATGAGGCGATGAAGGGTCCATGGGGATGACCTTAGGATGCTCCGCATCATCTCCCCTCCCTTGGGAAAGATCCGACCTCGGATCAAAATCTTCATCACCATGGAAAGGAGATAGGTCCTTGATGTTGAAAGTATCGCTCACAGAGTACTTGTCTCGTGGGATGTCGATCTTGTAGGCGTTGTTGTTGTAGCGTGCTAGCACCTTGAAGGGTCCGTCGGCGCGAGGTAGAAGTTTGGACTTGCGCTCTTTTGGGAAACGGTCCTTGCGAAGATGTAGCCAAACAAGATCTCCCGGAAGGAACACCATTGGTGCCTTGTTGACGTTGAGCTTGGTGGCGAGACGATGTACTTGTCGTTCGATCATTGCTCTTGTATCCTCGTGCACCTTCTTGAGATAGCTTGCTCGTGCACTTGCGTCCATGTTCGTGCGCTCTTGGAGAGGTAGCGGTAGGATGTCCAATGGGGACAACGGTTTGAAGCCGTAGACGAACGTCTTGTCGCGTCCAAAGTGTCCCATGAGTCCTCCTCCATGAGATTCCTGCAAAAAGAGCAAACGAAGCGAAGACTCGGGAATGCAAAGTTTGTTAGCTATCATAAGATATCCATCCTTGATGTAGTAACGTTCCCAAGAAGTGTGAGTCAAGCACTTAGCATAAGGATTTGCAAAGAAAGGATCATGCTCATATAAATCTTTTAGGTGCTCAAAGCCAATCACATTCAACTCAAGTTGTGTAACAAGTAAGCATTTGCGTAACAAGCATGCATTTGCGTGAAAACTTCCATCTTCCTTAGGCAAGAGAATAACCGGAGCGGCACAAGGGCTTAAGCTGTCACATACATGACCTTTGTCGATGAGTTTGTGCACTTGCCGTTGTATCTCCTTGGTTGCCTCGGGGTTGACGCGGTAGGGAGCCTTGTTGGGAAATGGTGCGCCGGGTATGAGGTCGATGCGGTGTTCTATTCCGCGAAGTGGAGGTAGACCCGGAGGTAGCTCATCGGGAAAAATGTCCGAAAATTCCTGCAACAAATTAGACAACACTAAAGGTAGAGGTGGTGAAGTGTTAGTAGGTTTGGCTTCCCCTTTGCATAAAAGCACAAGGTGAAAGACACTCGATGGGTTCTCACACACTTCTCTCATCTCACTTTTGGTGGCAAATAGGACTAGTTGCTTCTTGTCGCTCATCGTGGAGTCGCTCATATTTGGCTTGTGGCTCTCACTTTCTTTTGGGTGGCTCACTCTCTCACCATTCTCTCCACGATGGTTGGTAGGTAAAAGCTTGTCGGCGGCTACTTGTTTTGGAGACATTGGTCGAAGCACGAATTCCTTGCCCTTCATCTTGAAATGATAGTGATTTGTCCGTCCATTGTGTGTGACTCCACGATCATATTGCCATGGACGTCCAAGAATAAGGTGGCACACGGACATGGGTATCACATCATAGTCAAGAGTGTCCTCGTAGACGCCAATCTTGAAAGAGACTTGCACGGTGTGCTCGACTCGAAGGATTCCGGCGTCGTTGAGCCACTGGACCTTGTAGGGGTGAGGATGCTTCGTCTTGACCAAATGAAGCTTGTCGCATAGCTCTTCGCTTGCCAAGTTGTGACAACTTCCTCCATCGATGATAACCTTGATGGAGCGTCCATTGATGCCGGCCTTCGTATGGAAAATGTGACATCGTTGGTCGTCATCTTGTTGGTGTTGGAGTGTCAAGACTTTGGAGACAACAAGATTGGGGCTTGAGTCATTGTCACAAAACACTTGACGGTCTTCTTCTTCATTCACTTGTCGATGCATAGCGACATGCTCAAGTGCTTCCATCTCATCATCGCTCATGGAGTCATAAGATCCGTCATCGTTGATGATCATGGTGCGAACGGTCTTGCACTCAAATGACTTGTGGCCTCGTCCTTGGCACTTGAAGCATTTGATGGAGCTCGTCTTGTTGTTGTCTTCGGTTGGAGTTGTAGTTGAGGAAGCTCTTGGCTTGAAGTTGTTGCTAGAAGGTGGACGACTCGATGTAGTCGCATTCTTGTAGCTTGGCTTATCGCCGAAGTTTGTAGATGGCTTGGTAGAGGTAGGAGGAGTAGCCGAAGTCGTTGAAGCTTGGTTGTAGGAGCCGAAGTTCTTGGAGTTGAACTTGGAGTACTTGTAGTCCTCTTGAACTTGTCGCTCCGCTTTGGTTGCTTGATGTACTAGCTCGAGGAGATTGTTGTATGGTTGGAAGTCCGCAATCTTGTTGATGGGATAGTTGAGTCCATTCAAGAATCTCGCCATTGTTTGCTCTTCATCTTCCGTGATGTTTGCTCTTATCATGGCAATCTCCATCTCCTTGTAGTACTCTTCAACGGACTTGGTACCATACTTGAGGAGTTGTAGCTTCTCGAACAAGTCACGATTGTAGTGGGTAGGCACAAAGCGTGCTCTCATGACTTCCTTCATTTGAGCCCAAGTGGTGATAGGAGGTTCGCCTTTTGCTACTCTTCTCTCTATAATTTGCTCCCACCAAATGAGAACATAGTCTTGGAACTCAAGTGATGCCATTGCGATCTTCTTCTCTTCATCGAAGTTGTGAAGGCGAAAGATCTTGTCAACTTTTAATGCCCATGAGAGATAGTCTTCGGGATCAATGCTTCCGGAGAACTTTGGCATTGTGAATTTGAGCTTGCCATAGCGATGCTCGTCATTGTTTCCTTGCCTATTGGGAGGGCGGTCTCGATTTTGGCGGTTTGCCATATCTTGTTGCTCTTGTTGATGTAGATGTTCTTGTTGGGGTTTTTGCTCTTGCCGCGCTTGAGGAGGAGCTTCTTGTTGCATTCTTGCTTGATGGCGTCCCTCTTGCACCTCATCCCGAAGGAAATCCTCTTCTTGACAAGTGTGTCGAGTGCGGGCAGCCACATTGCGATGTGCATCTTGTAACGCTCGTTGCGCCTCCATAGCT
Organism: Secale cereale; assembly: GCA_902687465.1. Taxonomy (NCBI): domain Eukaryota; kingdom Viridiplantae; phylum Streptophyta; class Magnoliopsida; order Poales; family Poaceae; genus Secale; species Secale cereale. Next base: position 304,038,729 of record LR738714.1, on the reverse strand, counting down.
TGAGCTTCTCGACGTTGTTGTGCTTGGCGAGTAGCCTCGGCATCAAGTTCTTCTTGGTGTTGACGTGCTCGCTCTTGTTGTTGTTGGCGTAGTCGTTGCCGTTCTTGTGCTTGCTCAAGTGTAGCTTGGTTGTGACGACGTCGGCTTTCTTGCTCGTCGAATAGCTCTTGTGAACTCTTGTTATGAAGAGGCTGCCGGTTGTCATGTCGAGCTTGACGTGCGGCTTGACGAAGAGTGTTGGACGTAGGGGTACTTGAGTCTTGCGTGGAGTCGGAATGTCGACTTGAGCAGCTACGTCTTTGAGAGGATGTTGAGGAAGAACATCGGTTGACTATCAAAGTCCGGAGCTCGTTGAATTGAGTAGACATGTTGGTGTTGATGATGTCGAATTTTTCTTTTGTCCTTGCTTCAAATTTTCGCGCGTCCTCGACGACTTGACCAATGTACTCGCGCATAGCTTCACTCTCTTGATGTAGAGCTCGTTGGACACCGAAGAGATGTTGTTTGGTGACGTAGTTGTTCACTTCTTGAGGATCGTCGAAGATCGGGTTGGAAGATGTAGTTGGCCTATCCATCATCACAAGCAAGTATGTGAGTGGGAGAAAGGAGAAGACAATACCAAAAGTACCTTAACCGAAGTTGAAAATGGATCAATGATCACTCGATAATGTAACCCGGAAATAGCACTATTGGTACCACTTCGTGTCGATTCTCACACCTACACAAGTAAAGCTTTGAGAGGAGCTTGGTTAGGATGTGGCACAAATTCAATGCAATCGTCAAAGTGACTCAATGATGTTGAAAATGGTTCACAATTTGCTCATTCAACAAGTAGATCACTAGCAAAGTAGCACACGGAACACACGCACGGATAGATAAATGTGGTTGTGCAACCAAGGGTGAGCGAAAATGTGGAATCCACGGAAAATGCTCGTGTTGCACAACGCTAGAGAGACGCTAACCGATTGCTTAATAGGCGGATACGCACTTGTGCACGACCTATAAGAGGCAAAACGTAACGACTATCTATCACAAGTATGCTATGAGTGTAATGTGCCGATGCTTGAGCACAAGATTATGTTGCTATGATGTATGATCTCTTTTGATGCAAGGCGTATGATGCTATTGTCTTTATGCTTTGGTTGGCTCTTTTGCTTAAAAGCTTGTGAGCTCTTTCTTTGGGCGCTTATGCAAGCTTCTCGGATCAAGGTAGCTATTGTGTATGCGGAGCACTCTTGTGGCACACGGAGATATGATGATACCAAGATGAATGTAGTATGCAATATCTATGACTATCACTAATGTGCACAAGTGTCGTGGCCCGGCAATACTCAAATGGCTAGTCTCAATGGGAAAGCTACGCAAAAATGGTTCTTAGGGTGACAATGCAATTGCAAGGTAGGATGAGCGAAGTGTCGTCGATGTTACCGTCCTTGCCGAAGTTGAGCGGTGGTGTTGTCGAAGTCTTGCCGTTCCAGGGTAGCCTAAACATCCAAGGAAACGGTGAAATCACATCTCATGTATCCAAGGCAAAGGGAGACAAGATGTTCCAAATCGTAGCGGTTACTCGATGGTGGTTGCGGAAGGTGGGATGAAAGTTGGGTGGTAGCGGAAGGTGGTACGAAACTGAACAAGTTCAGCTTCGTCAGGGTCTGTCGGACGTCCGGAAGGTACCAGTCGTCCGGTCGGATAGAAGGGGTCGGACGTCCGGAAGTTCCGGAAATCCGGTAAAAGTTTCTGTAAGCGGGGTGCCGGTCGTCCGGTGTTTAGCGGTCGCCGGTGTCTCGAGGCGTATCGGACGTCCGGTAAACGTCGGTCGTCCGGTAGGTCTGGTGCTAGGTTTCTCGGGTCCGTAGAGAAATTGGTCCAACGTGGTCGAATTTGCGGAGGAAAATCGGTGAAAAGGTGGGGAAATGCTAGATCCACTCGTGGTATAGCAAATCCATGGAACAAAATCAACAAAATCTTGCCAAATCAACAGATCACAAAAAAAAATTTGGGGCTATTTTTGTGGGGAATTTTCGAAATTGGGAAGAACACAACAAAAACAAGCTAGAAAACAGGGTGTGGGGCTCCAAAATCGTGATCAACCTATGCTCTGGATACCAAGATGATGTAGGGTGGAACCCTAATCAGCAGATCTTTCACGTTTGGAGAGTATCCCACGATGAACACGGAGAACACAAGGCGGAAACGAGGGAAAACACGAGAGGAAAACACTCAAATCAACACAAAGATGGTCACACAGGTGCTAGATCCACGATACACATAGAGATACACGGTCCATAGTCAACGACGGTGATACAAGGATAGTCTTCTCCCGGAGGAGGTCTTGGTTATCCCGTAGGATCTTCCCCGATATGGAGGTCTTGAATCCGAGGTGGATCTTCTCCGAAGAGGCGCGCAGTCTCATGGGAGAGAATCCACACAGAGGTCTGAAATGAGCTATCCAAAAGCTACCTCGAAAGGAGGGAAGTCAACGAGTATATATTACACGAGTGGTCGCCCTCGTGGCGGACGTCCGCTGGTTACCGGACGTCCGGTAATCCTCGGATTTCCGCTATTTAGCTTCTGTGGTCGTTGTCACGGACGTCCGGTGGCTTCCGGTCGTCCGGTCGTCTGGGAGAGGCCGGACGTCCGGTGGCTTCCGGTCGTCCGGTGCCTGGAAGTCACCGGTCGTCCGGTGCAGGTCGGACGTTCGGTGCCTGTAGCATCTTCAGCCTTCCTTCTTCTTGTTCCCGACACTTGTCGAACTCGCCGTCTTGACCAATGCGCAGAGCTGTCCCGTGGCCTTCATCCAAGTACCTGAGTATGCACAGAGTTCCTGATGAGGGTAGAAGCCATGTCTCATGTATATCGGAAGGATCTAGAGCAAGGAGTGAAGTCACCTCGGTCTCGAGAGCTCTTGCACGGGCTCGAGTCATTGGTCCTTTGGGCACTTGATGAGGCGATGAAGGGTCCATGGGGATGACCTTAGGATTCTCCGTATCAGCTTGCCTGGAAGCTCGACAGAGAAGGACGGGTCGTTAACACCATAGTCGATCGAGGCAGCAGCAGTGGTGTCAGTCTCGAAGTCTAACGAAGAGAAGAGGGGGGGAAATAATAAATACAATGCAAACAGATGCATGACAATGAATGACATGGGAATAAAGGTGCTAGATGTGATCTAATGCAGTACTACGCGATACTGGAGAAGTGGGAAACATCCGGGAGATTATTCTCGGTGTTAGGCATTTTCAGACAGACGAAACGGAGGGGGACGATTGCAGGTCCGCTATGATAGGGACATGTGGCAGATGAACGGAGTGCGTATTCGGATTTGTCATGTTTTTCTTAGCAACTCTCATGTACAAAGTATTTCGTCCGAGATACAGTTTATTTTATATTCATTTTTAACTTTCTAACTAGTAAATGTGCCCGTGCATTGCTACGGGTTGAACATTGACCATGTGCGTTGCTACGGGTTGAACATTGACCTTGGCGACCGTTCATACATGTAAATGTGGCAACCTAGTGGCTTCTCCCCATACTCCAATTGATCTAACAATGTCCAGAATGTGCAAAGTGCAATCAACATGGAGTTTAATCACTCGTCAGGTGTTGAACCAAATCTAAAAAAATTGTCCAACACCACACTTTAAAGATTGTTGCCACCGGCTGAACAATATTTATATGATATAATCATATAAAGATAACTTAGCACATTTACCATAAATAATGGATATTTATGAATTCATGGCACAGTAGAACAAATCAACGAAGCAGTCTACTGAAGTAAGCAGAACTGACAAAGAATGGCCCAGATTTCTTGCCAAAATGTCCAAAAGCAAGCTTGAAAAAAAACATTTTCGTTGTGGAACCCCAATGGCATTAGTCCTTCTCCCATCATGAAATAAAAAATTTATATTCTCTATTTGTTTGTTGATGCATGGTTTTATATAAATAGTAAAAAGGCCCATGCATCGCACCGGGTAATAAAATTGTAATTGCGGCCTTGAAATCAAGCACTGATAACATAACATAATACATGTAATGATTATAAATAGTGTACAACCAACATTACTAATTGGAATCAAATAAACTTGCTCACGGGCTAGACTTAAAAATCAAAAATACTCAGGCTAGTGATCATCCACTTCTCTTTCATGCGCATGAATTTGGGTGTTCTTATGGAACTGAAAGTGATGGGAACCATTGACAATATTTGAAGGAGATCTGATGATGCATGGTGGTTTCTAGTGCATGCATCATCGGCTTGGGGCCTATTCGGTTGCACTCACTCTTGGCTCCGCCGCTATAACCTCAAGCTCCTCCTCACCGTGATGATTTCTTCCACTTGCCATCATTATTCCGAGTCAATTTCTAACACCTGAGTCACGCATCAACTGTAAGAGCAAAACCAACATGTTAAACTCATGCCAATAGCAAGCAAAGTCGATGGTGCAAGTCTTGTTCTTTGTTTAACCAGTCATTCTTTACAACTTCGGTTCATTAGTAGTGGTATACTCAAGGCTTTGGCATTTCCTAATTATGTGATTGAAGAAATCCTGCAATTCTGACATATTCTATTTTCCGTCAGAGCTAATGATCCAACAAAGCATATTGTCAGCATTTTTGTTGAAGCAAGATCTGTGATTTACTATTTTCCCTCCTTTTCTTGCATGTTCAGACCCCAACCGGCCTAAGTGCAACATTGACCTTTAGTGCTGAATGACCATGTGCAGGCCTATAGTCTTTAGTACAGAACTTCAAGAGGATATTTAGGAAGAAATGTCAGTCTATCTGTATCTTCACTGCAATCACTCAAGTCACCGTTCCTAACAAATAATCACCGGAAATAATGCTCAATCCACTATACCACCGGTCCTCCTCTGTGCCCTTCTAGTCCTTCTCCACGCTGGTCTATTTCTAGATTATTGCAAATATCACCTCATGGAAAACAAAGCATTCTTTTCAACTGACCAGGACAACCAATAAGATTGTTCTAAAAGTACTGGCATGCTATACTTGCAAATAAGAAAAGTAGGTTTACCAATAACTTGATAGACACATATTCTCAGTACTCATGAGAAGTAGGAGAGGAAAAACGCTGAAAATATGAAGCAGTTGATGTAACTCAGAGTTGCCACAGAAAAGAGCCTGATTTATGACCATCTCGGCTGTACAGAAAAAAAAGTAAGCATCAAACGATGGGAGTGGGTAGGGGATTTTCAATCAAAAGGGGAAAGCATTTATTATAAAACAGCATGGGAAACAAAATGTAGTCAGTTAAAATATGCTCTACATTGACAATCAAATTGGTGTAGCCTTGGCAAATGAATGGGAAACTGAACTGAAGTGTATCAAAATAATGTTCAATTGAATTAACATCCTAACATAGCATACAAACAATAAATAATGGATGGCTAAGTATAAGGCCATAACTTGAATTTGTTGAATTGGAGAAACAACAAAGATGGATAACAATATTAATGAAGACTAATGATTTTCCAGAAAAGAAAATAAAGGATTAGCATTTATGCTTTGTATAGTGTACCAATAGCCGGTCAATTCCTTCAGATTCCAGCGTTCAAACTGCGCGCATCACTCTTTGTGCTTTCCACTAACAGAACTCATGTCAGTGCCGTCAGTCTATTTCCACTGTGAAGTTTGCATACTCTACATTGGGCATGAGGAAATATTTAAATTTCCATATGTATCTGCAAGATGGCAAATCAGAGGTTCTGTCCACTCTAAATAAAATTTAATGCTTCTAATGTGAAAGCACAGTTGACGTGATCCAATGTTGAAATTGGCTATCAACATGGCTTTATGAAACAAGCAATTTCCATTAATTCAGACTTAAAGCATATGGGAAATCATGTGAAGGTTGTTGATGCCCACTTCATTTTAAATGTTTTGAGCATGATTTACCTATTAAATCAACTTGTTTTATATGTTCTGAACACAATCCACCTGCAGTACAGGCCTATACTTTGAGGCGGCTTTGAAGTTTCTACATGTTGTGTCTCTATTGGAAACTCACAAATATTTCTCTTTTCGTATATTCAATTTCTGTATATGTTTCCCCAAATAAAAAGAATGTATGCTGGTGTGAACTAAGTGCACATTACGATTCTTTGCCTAGTGCTAGAAAAAAACTATGTTTTGTAACAGGACAGCTGACCACATATGCTTCAGTCGCAAAATTCATATGTTCCTTTTGAGTTCCAAGGAGTAAATTAGCAATCGTAGTAAAGTAGTAGCAGCAACAACACTCATCAAAAAGTAGGGAAGCAGGAGCATCACGCAGCAAACACCAGGGAAGTAAAAACATCATGCACCAGGAGGGCGTCTACCTTGTCCGTGGCTGCAGGGGAGGTGTGCGTTCCACGAGAGCGAGACTATCTTCCGCCGTGCGCACATGCTCTGCTTGTTTATGTCATGAAGGCACGAGAAACCACCGGCAGTACACGCCATGTTAGCGAAGACGCCCACCGTAGCACGACGACGGGGAGCTTGAGGAGGAGAATGGGCGGATCTGGCACCGCCCACCATTGGAAGGAACCAGTCTTGGTTGAGGATGACATATCACCGTCGTCCGGGCGCTTTAGGCCTGCCTCCTCTTGCATCTTCGTGGTTGCCGTCGTCCGGAAGCCTTGGGCTAGTCTCCTCATGCATCGTTGTGGTAGCCATCGTCTAGCCGCCTCATGCTCGCCGCACAACAGTCGTCGGCGGTGGCTTGGGCCTGAGGCCAGCGGGAAGTGAAGGAGAGCCACGGGGAGGACCTGACTTCGATCTGCACGGATGCCACGGAAGAAGCGGCTTCGGCCCCAAGGAGGTCGCGAAGATCATCACTTCATCAGGCTGTGTGGGGAGGGGATGGGGGCGCGGCCATCCAACGTCGTGCTCCTCCTCCTGCTCTATGGCACACATATCTAGATAAAATAGATGATGTGGCAAGCAATAAATGAAGAAAAAGAGGCATGTGGTAACATAGCTAGTTACTACTAGTATGAGTAACATCACACATATCAAGGTAAGATGAGTCTATAGCCTAATAAATGAAGTCTTTCATGTTACCACACATATGTAGAGGTAGTAACATAGAGTAGTAACATGGGCATGTTACTACTCTATGTTACTACCCATTGTGGCTAGTCTCACGGGCCGGCTGCGGATGTGGTGCGGCAGCGCGTGGTCGGGCGCGGTAAAAGTGCTTCGGACAATGTCGAATTAGCTTAACATTACATAAATGAAGAATTTGAGTGCTCGCAGACGTTTGTTTCTGTAGAGCCATCATCAGTGGTAACATTACACCTTGGACGAGATCATTGGTCTTTTGCTTGACAAGGCGAGATATTCATTTTAGTTGCGGTTTCATCAAAAAGCAACTATCTCGATCACCTATCATCTCAAATATTGCCCAGGTTGTTTTCAGGATACCAGTCAGGTGACTTCCTTTGTGCAGCTATTGGTAAATTGTTTTCCTTTCTGAAATTTTCAAATCCTTCGCCTTATTCCAATCAATCATCGAGTATATGTTTTTTTGTCAACAGTATTTTGTCAACAAATTAATTTTCTCATGCATCAGAAATAGTAATCTATTCTCAAAAATAGTAACCAAATTCTATCAAGGCACACTGCCCCATACAAAACTTGTAAAACAACTAAAAGAGAAAAATATAAAAGCAACTCATGTTAGTAATAGATGTTGTACTACACAATCCATCATTTTAATTCGTCAAGGATTTTCTTTTCAGCCTTGCTTCAAGTTCAAAATGAAGCAATGAATATTTGCAATTCATCACGGCAACGATCACTCAGCACTAGCTTTGGGTAAATAGGAACATGAGCAAACAAATTGAACACTATCTTACATGATCACTCATGTAACTTTCCGACCAAGGGCTTCCTCATCTGACTCCCCACATCGCCTACCGAGTGGTGACTGAGCTCTAGGTTGTGCCCAACTAAATCAAAAGTTAAAATAAGATTACGTTGTTGTATGTGGCAAATATTGATAAAATCAATAATGATATACAAATGAGTAGACGTGGCTGATGCAGGCGATTGAGAGCATTGGCAACCAGCCGTGTAGTGGATGCCAAAGGGGCAACGACGACATTTGTATATGGAGCTTAGAAAGAACATTGTTAATTCTATTGGTTGTAACCAATGTCAACTTTAAATAAAAATTATGCAGCTAGTTCATATGCATCTGGTAAAAAAATAGAACACATGTTTCAATTCGTAGTCTGGTCACACAAAAAATTACTCCCTCCGTCCCATAATGTAAGACGTTTTTTGACACTACACTAGAGTCAAAAAACATCTTATATTATGGGCCGGAGGGAGTAGAACACATGCTTCAGTTCATATTCACGAGTCACAAAAAAATTCATCATAAAAAATCAACAACAATGTTTTTCTTGTTACATTCTTTTACTTGTTTGCCGCATATTACCATACCGAACTGGAGGTAAAGTGCAAGGCAAAAGAATTAATCAAATTGAAGGCATGTTTTCTAGGGTTCATATAGGAGAGAAGAGGGAGGCATGGGACGAGAAGACGGCGAGAAGGCGGCATGGGGTGAGAAACAGAGAGGAGTGCCACGGGATAGGACTGGGAGGGGCGCCATGGGAGGAGGGTGTGACAAGATACAGGAAGGTAGGCTACGGGAAGAAGATATATTGGTGTGGGGATACAGAGATAAGGTTAACTACATCCCCGTTGAGGTTTCTCGGTCGCCGTCCTGCTCTTGCTCTTCGATAGTGAGGTTGGAGGAGGCTTTGGCGAGGGAGTGGAGGGAGGTCGCCGGCAGTGGTGAGCTGGTGAGGAGGCGAGGGCGCATGGGGCAAAGGAAGAGGCGAGTTAGGTGACTCGGGGCTAGCGAGCCTGCCTAGGCCACGACGGCGGCCACCTCCAGCAGTGCGATCTCGTCGCCGGTGGAAGGAGGATGCAGAGGATGCGGTGGGAGCAGCGGCGGCGGGCAAGTGTTGAGTATAATGTTTATTAGGAAAGAAGAGATAGACTAGGATTTGTTCTGCCTTGTCTTGTACTACAAGTAGATCATTGTACTCCTATATATATGCCCACGAGGCTCAAGCAATACAATAAGTATTCCATCAAACCCCTCTCTCTCTTCTAACATGGTATCTATCGCAAGTCGATCCTAAACCCTAGTCGCCACCGCTTCGGCATCCGCGCGCCGCCCCCGGGGCGGTCGGCCTCCATGACCGCCGCCGGGGGCTGCGCCACCCGTACCTAGGGTTCGTCCGCCGGCTGTGTTGACCGGCTGCCCTAGAGAGTCTTTTTCCCGAGCGCTTGCTCCGGGTTTTTTCACTCTCTCGCCGGTCGTTTTGATCGGGGTTTTTCTTTTTGGTTTTCCGACCCAATCTAGATCGGCTTGCGTCACCCGCCGCCGCCGTCGACCTCACGCGCCTCTATTCCGACTACGGCAGCGACTGGCCGGCTACTTCACCGACCCGGTGGCCTCTCGCGACAGGCGGCCTATCAAGGCCGTCATCCGCGCGCCGGCCCGCCCGTCGCCCTGCGCCGGCCGTCACCGCCCTGCTCCGACCGGGACACCTGCATCGCCCACCCGGTGGCCTTGCGCCATGCGGCGGCCAATCATAGCCGTCGTTTGCGCGCCGGTCCGCCCATCTATCCACACCACCCGCCTCCGTCGTGTCTGCACGGCGGCCATGCGGTCTACCTCGCCGGCCTCGTCTTCGACGGCGTCAGGCTCATCGATTGTCTTAGCTCGGGCACCGCTACTACGTTGGTCGATCGAGCCTCGCTGCCCGGGCGCCGGCGCTGGTTGGCAGCCCGGGTGCCGGTCGCATGACGTCCCACGACGTCCGTCCTCGCCGGCTTCATCTCGGACTCCGCCGCCACCCCGTCTTCATCGAACGGCATCCCCGACCTCGCGAGCGGTCGGATTGATCACCCGCCCGCCGCCGCGATCCGCCACATCTACGCCGGGCGACCGACCTGGCCCGTCGGTTGCGCGCGTCTCCACAGGTCCCGTGAAGATCGTCCTGAATACTATGCGCCTCTCCGCCGATCGAGCATCGGGCTGCCGCAGCGTCGCCCCGTCGGGCCGCAGCGCCGCCGCCCCGTGGTTCTCCTCACGGCTGCATCAACTCATGTTTCGCCGCTGCATCGCTCCTTCGGGCCGTAGCACCGCGATACGCGGTCCCCGCCGTCGCTCCGAGGCTGTCCCCGCGGTTGCACCGACTCGCGAACCGCCGTTGCGTTGCCCCTTCGGGCCGCAGCGTCACGGCCCGCGGTCCCCGCCGCCGCCCCGAGGTCTTCCTGCCGTCGCCCCAACCCGCCTGCCGCCGCTGCGTCACCCCTTCGGGCCGTAGAGCCGTGCCCCGTGGTCCACTCCGTCGTCACCGCACATCGACTTCCCTTGATGCGTGTCGCGCCATCTCCCTTGGCGCGGGAGCGTCACCATCCACGCCTTTCTTCGTCACGCTGTCAGGGTTCTTCGCCTACTTCGAGCATCGCCGCCGCACACCTAACCTAGCCGCAGTCGCCGTCGTCAGGCCGCCGCCGCCGCTCTTCTTTGGCCGCCACCGCAGCTACCTTCGTAGCCGCCGCTGTCGCCCATCCACCCCTTCGTCTTCGTCCAAGCACCAGCCCGTCGCCAGCGTCGCCGTCCTCTACCCAGACCACTTCGTCTACTCCGACCACTGTTGGTGACATCGACCCCGCGCCGATGGACGCTGCAATCGTCGTCGAGTTCTTCTCTGCTGGCCCCTTCAACTTCTCCGACATGGCGTACAGCTCGTGCAGGTCCCTCGTCTACGCATGCCCGGTACTGGCAACAACGATGCGTGCCTTCATCCACAACGTGTCCCCGGGCCTGGCAAGCCTGGTCGGCGCTTCGTCAACTTTGTCTTCGTCCGTCTACGCATGCCCGGTGCTGGCAACACCGGTGCATGCCTTCGTCTACGATGTGTCCCCAGGCTTGGCAAACCCGCCGTGACGCGTCGTCAACAACATCTTCTTCCCGGCGCACCACTACTTCGACACCACAACGCCCATACTAACTCGGCGCCCCCTTGCGCCCGCGGCTCCACGGCAACTTCCTCGACACCGGCTACCCCGACTCGACATCGACCACGGCATTCTTCGCACGGCTACCTCGACCATGGCTCCACCACCCTACGCTCTCGGCTACCTCGACAAACGGCACAAAGGCCTACCTCCTTGCTTCAGAAACCTTGTTGGCGTCCACTCCAGCCACGACTCCGCAATGCATCGATCGTTACGACTGTGGGGGGGGAGGTGTCCGTTGGCTTGCGTTCGGATTCTTCTCCAGTCTCATCGTC
>LR738714.1:303992547-304027190 GCA_902687465.1 Secale cereale | reverse complement strand
GATGTTGAGTATAATGTTTATTAGGAAATAAGAGATAGACTAGGATTTGTTCTGGCTTGTCTTGTACTCCAAGTAGATCATTGTACTCCTATATATATGCCCATGAGGCTCAAGCAATACAATAAGTATTCCATCAAACTTCTCTCTCCCTTCTAACAGCAAGGACCTGCCCTGCTTGCTCTCTTCTTCTTTTTCTTTTTTCCTCTTAGGCGTCTCCAATCTGATCATTTTTCCCCGCCCGTCTCCGTGAGCTAGCGGTATTTACTCGGGAATCGATCGACTTTTTTTCTTTTGACAATAGGAAATCGATTGACTGATTGTATCCGTCTTGATATGCACCGATCAATCTAGTCTATCCTCCACCAGTAGGAAGTATGTCGTTTACCAAACGGTTTCTTCTTAAGGCATGTACAATAGTTGATAAGGCAGTTTTATCTTAAATTCTACATGTAATTTAGAGATGACAAAAAACATGCCAACAATGGGTCATCTCTTGGCCTTATCTTTCATAACTAGTTATTCCTAAAAACGTGGTGAGACATATTGCGCTAAGAGATCATCTCTTGCCTTCTCTTACTCTACCTCATCATTTATCCTACGTGGCATTGCTAAGATAGAACCATTGTATTCGCCCTTATTTTGACAATAGGAAATCAATCAACTGGTCATATTCGTCTTGATATTTACCGATTGATCTAGTCTGTCGTCCACCAATAGGAATTCTGTCGTTTACCAATAAGTAGGAGAGAAATCTCAGCCATCAATTTTTATTGTTAACAATAAAATCAACGGATATAAAGAGATGATGTTGAAGAACTATGAAATATTCCGTCCTTTTTTTGCGGTGGGAAATATTATGTCCTTTAATATTAGGTATAGATTCATTTCTGGAATTAACAGATTAATTTAATTCTAAAAATCATTATTGCGACAGCATGATGTCAGCGGTCAACTCTGGCCGTTGACCATTCAAACTGACGGTGGGGCCTGTTTGTCATTGTCACCATTAAACTAAGCAAATTTAATTAGTTTAATTAAGCGATTAGGTTAATTAAATAGAGTTAATTAAGGTAGTTATTTTTTTATTTTTATTATATTATTTTTCTATTTCTTTTTTTGTTCTTTTTTCTAGGGCGTGGGGCCCCAACGTCATTGGCCCACAGGGCGCCTAACGAGCGCGATTGTTAACGGGGCGGAGCGGAGCGGGGAGGCCGATCAGGCACCCGCCTAGAAGGGGATGAGGCCACGCCCGATGGCGGCCTCAGTGCGGGTGGCTGGCTGCGGCTACGAGCAGCGGGAATGGGCGGCAAGGGAGCAGCAAGGGGGGCAGCGCGCGGGCGTGACGGTGGTAGCGGCCAAGAACAGCGAGCAGGGAGGTGCGGGACAGTGAGCGTGGCGCTACGAGCGTGCGCAAGGCAGCCAGTGGCAGTGGGGTGACAATGACAGAGGAGAGGTGAGGCAACATCGGGGCTGGGGCGGCGGAGCCGAGGCGGCATAGCGAGTGGAGCGGCGGCCAGAGATAGTGTGGCCGGCTAAGGGCGCGGTTGGTGGCGAGGCCAAAGTGGTCGCGCGTGACGAAATAGCGGTGGTAAGGCATCACAGCAGCAGTAGCAGGTGCAGGGGGAGCGGGCAACAGTTCACGGCGAGCGGGGCAACATGGCAACGGGAGGCTACAAATGCATTGACGGGGCGACCAGAGGTGCGTGAGCGTAGGGCGGGCTCAACCAGGCCGCGACAAGGCGTAGTCAAGTGTGCGTGATCGCAAGCAGGGGTAGAGCTCCAGGCGCATGGTGGAACAGCGGTGTATGACGGCGAATCAAGGGGGTAAGCTGGGGGATGGAGGAGGAGCTCACTTCGAGCCTATAGATGAACAAGGTGGGCTCGGGGAGGCTCCAGCGAGGGAGAATTGCAGACGAACGCTGAAGTGCTCGAGGATGAAGACGACGGCGATCCGGCGATGCAACGGGGATGGTCTCGAGCTGGTCCTTGAAGACGAAGGAGCGAGCAGCGAAGGTTCTTCTGGATGCGCTAAGTCGACTTGGGGTCGAGGTTGGTCGCGGCGGCGACGTAGTCCATGGCCACGACTATGGGTGTGTGCACTTGGTGAAAGGGTGCGGTGCGAGGGAGAAGAAAGAGGCCTAGGGTTTGAGTCCAACGCATCGAGAGGGGTCTTTATGCGCCAGGCGGGGTTGAGGGATGGCTGACACGGCGGCAGCGGCGACCAGAGGTGGCCTGGATGGCCGCCACGCCTTCCTCTTCCTCCACTTTAGCGGGAGGTAGGGAAAAAACCGGTGGTGGGCTGGGCCATGTGCACCATGGCCACTAGGGCCCACTGGCACAGTAGGTTTGCTTTCCATTTTTTTCCTATTTCCCATTTTCTGTTTTCTATTTATTTCAGCTATCAAAAGACTTCTGTCAAATGTGAAACTCTGCTCATAAATCCTAGTCAACACTACAAGGTTGCACAAAAAGTTTGAGACCAATTGGATCTGTTTAAATTTATATTCGAAATAAAATATGCTTATTTAGTCCTTTGGGTAAACTAAATTAATTCTATGGGCAATTTGGGAATCCAGATTAGGTCGGTTCCAACATGACAATTATCCTGGAATTATTTGCAACACTTTGAACATTTTTCCCATGTTTATGAATTTGAATTGTGATTTGGATCAAAGTGAGATTAAGAACAGTGATTGTGATGATGTCGCGCCATTAGCATGGTATTATTGTAGCGTAATTATTGGGGTGTCACAATGAAAATGGACAAATTGTTCGAAGGTTGCATGAGGTGTCTGCTGAGGCTCAACATTTTCACCCTGGGGTCGTGGATGCTATCATCATGCTCATCCTCCACGATCATGTTGTGCATAATCACACAAGCAGTCATCACCTCGCAAAGCTTGTGAGTGCTCAATGTAAATGCAGGGTTTCGAACGATACACCAATGAGACCGAAGGACACCAAAAGCACACTACACATCGTTCCTAGCACTCACCTGCATTTGCGAAAACATATGTCTCTTCTCTCCTTGTGGATTAAGTAAGGTCTTCACAAGAGTGGACCACTATGAATAGATACCACCACCAAGGTAACATCCCTTGTTGTACTGGTGACCATTGATCTCAAAGTTGACCCCCGGGCAGTGGCCTTCTGCAGGCCTTGCAAACACTGGAGAATATTGATATCATTGTGAGAACCAGCTATGCCAAAGAAAGAGTGCCATCGCCACAGATCTTGTGGAGCCACCGCTTCAAGTATGATAGTAGCACCTTACATATGCCCCTTGTACTGCCCCTACCAAGCAAATGGAAGTTCTTCCACTTCCGGTGCATACAATCAATATTACCAAGCATGCCCGGAAAGCCCCTCTTAGCATTGATTGCCAACAACCTCTTTGTATCAGCGGCAGTTGGCTCTCTCAGGTATTCAGGCCCGAACACTACCACTATGGCCTTGCAAAAACTATACACTGAGAGGAGACATGTGGACTGATACGTCTCCAATGTATCTACAATTTTTTATTGTTCCATGCTATTATTTATGATGTTTTGGATGTTTAATGGGCTTTGTTATACACTTTTATATTATTTTTGGGACTAACCTACTAACCCAAAGGCCTAGTCCAGATTGCTGTTTTTTGCCTGTTTCAGGGTTTTGCAGAAAAGGAATATCAAACGGAGTCCAAACGGAATGAAACCTTCGGGAGAGATATTTTTGGAGAAAATCACGCACGGGAGACTTGAGAACCACGGATTAGGGGCCACGTGGTGCCCACGATGGTGCCCCCCCTAGGGCGCGCATCCCAGCCTCGTGGGTCCCACGTAAGGCCCCCGGTGCCCTCCTTCCTCCTATATAAGCCTACGTACCCGAAACCATCAGAGGAGGAGAGAAAACCCTAGTTCCATCACCGTAACCTTTTGTTCCCATGAGATCCCATCTTGGGGCCTGTTCCGGAGCTCCGTCGGAGGGGGGATCTACCACGGAGTGCTTCTACATCATCATCATCGCCTCACCATGAGTTGTGAGTAGTTTACCACAGACCTTCGGGTCCATAGCTAGTATCTAGATGGCTTCTTCTCTCTCTCTGGATCTCAATACAAAGTTCTCCTCGGTTTCCGGGGAGGCTTACGCAAAAGTCATATACCAAGTACCTATCACAAACTCTTATCCTTCGCATTACATTTTTGCCTCTCGTTTTCCTCTCCCCCACTTCACCCTTGCCGTTTTATTTGCCCTTCTTCCGCCGTGTGTTTATCGTTCGCTTTACCCTGTCGTCATGGCTAGCCCCTTATCCGCTCCTTTGTCTCCCGAGTTTGAAGTACTTCACTTCAAGCAAAAGCAAGGAGAAAATTTGAAAGATGCTTGGTTTAGGATGGTGAAATCTTATCGTAAGTGCACCTTAGAGGTGAATTTTAGAATCTTGCTTCGCAATTTTTATGTTGGATTGAATATGTCTCCTAGGCAACTCTTGGATTGCGTTGCCAAAGGGAATTTTATCGAAGTTGATCCTTGTATTGCGCATGAAATTTTAGAGGGAATAGTGGGAACACTACCTCCCCAAAAAGGGCCACATCCAACCCAGGAAGGGACGCAAGTTTTTGAGAAAATTTGCGAAGTAACAAAATTACTACAAAAGTCTCTTGAACCTCTTAAGAGTGTTAGTGGGAATCTCCACGGCATGAACATGTTGATTACCCTTTGTAATAAGCGGTTGGATTCTTTAGATCTAAAGATTTCCGATTATGAAGGGAAACGTAAAGAACCTCCCGGATTCGAGCTTGACCCCATAAAAAGGGTAAAGATCAAAGATGGCAATACCTAGACCTATCCATGTATCGTGCCTAGCTAGGGGCGTAAAACGATAGCGCTTGTTGGGAGGCAACCCAATTTTATATTTTTTGTATTTTCTGCTGTTAGGGAATAAATATTGCATCTAGCTTCTGTTTAGATGTGGTTTTGTGTTTTGTTTAGTGTTTGTGCCAAGTGAAACCTTTGGGAAGACTTGTGTGAAGTGTATGTGATATTGCTGTGAAAAACAGAATCATTAGCGCTAGCTAGAATGGTCATCAGATTTTACTGGAGCGTGCTATTTAGTTGATTCTTTTTGCAGATGATTAATAGACAAATTCCTCACGTTTACCAATTTAGTTTGAATTTTTTGGAGTTACAGAAGTATGAGAAATCTGCAGATTACTACAGACTATTCTGTTTTTGACAGATTTTGTTTTTCGTGTGTTGTTTGCTTATTTCAATGCATCTATGAGTAATATTGGGAAGTATGAACCATAGAGAAGTTGTAATACAGTAGGTTTAACACCCATATAAACAAAGAATTGATTCATTGCAGTACCTTTGAGTAGTCGTTTGCTTTCTTATACTAACGGAGCTCACGAGATTTTTTTCTAAGTTTTGTGTTGTGAAGTTTTCAGGTTTTGAGTATTGCTTTGATGGACTACGGAACAAATAGTAGAAAGGGCCTAAGCTTGGGGATTCCCAAGGCACCCCAAGTAAAATTCAAGGACAACCAAAAACCTAAGCTTGGGAATGCCCCGGGAAGGAATCCCCTCTTTCGTCTTCATCTATCGGTAACTATACTCGAAGCTATATTTTTATTCACCTGATGATATGTGTTTTGCTTGGAGCGTCTTGTATAATTTGAGTCTTTGCTTGTTAGTTTGCCATAATTATCCTTGCTGGACACACCTATTTGAGAGAGTTAAATATGGCCTAGGAATTGTTAGAACACTCTATGTGCTTCACTTGTATCTTTTAAGTTGAATAGTTTTTGCTCTAGTGCTTCACTTAAATCTTTTAGAGCACGGTGGTGATAATATTTTGAAGAAATTGTTGAACTCTCATGCTTCACTTATATCCTTTTGAGAGTCTATTAAAACATCATGGTAATGTGTTTAGGCTATAAAACTAGTCTTCACATGATAGACATCCAATATCAATGTAGTAAAAACGTTCACACTAAGTGCATTGAATATGATGAGAAGTTGGATGCTTGATAATTGTTTTGAGATATGAGGATAGTGATATTAGAGTCATACTAGTTGAGTTGTTATGAAATTGAGAAATGCTTGTGTTAAGGTTAGTGATTCCCGTAGCATGCACATATGGTGAACCACTATTTGACGAAGTTAGAGCATGAGGTATTTGTAAAATGTCAACCTTTGTGTGGAGGTCGGGGGCGCGCGATGGTTAACTCCTACCACCCCCCCCTAGGAGCATGCATTGATTGCTTTGTTTTGATGACTCATAGATTTTTGCAATAAGTATATGAGTTCTTATGACTAATGTTGAGTCCATGGATTATACGCACTCTCACCCTTCCACCATTGCTAGCCTCTCTTGTACCGCGCAACTTTCACCGGTACCATACACGCACTATATATCCTTCCTCAAAACAGCCACCATATTATTCCTCAGAACAGCCACCATACCTACCTATCATGGCATTTCCATAGCTATTCCGAGATATATTGCCATGCAAATTTCCACCGTTCCGTTCTTATGACACGCATCATATTGTCATATTGCCATGCATGATCATGTAGTTGACATCGTATTTGTGGCAAGGCAACCATGCATAATTTTTCATACATGTCACTCTTGATTCATTGCACATCCCGGTACACTGCCAGAGGCATTCATATAGAGTCATACTTGTTCTAGTATCGAGTTGTAATTCAATGAAAGTGTGATGATCATCATTATTAGAGCATTGTCCCATGTGAGGAAAGGCTAAATCAATAACGCCCCTCTACAAAAAAGAAAAAAAGAAAAAAAAGAAAGCCCAAAGAAAAAAAAGGCCCCAAAAAAAGGAAAAGAAAAAGGGACAATTGCTACTATCTTTTTCCACACTTGTGCTTCAAAGTAGCACCATGTTCTTCATGATAGAGAGTCTCATGTTCAGTCACTTTCATATACTAGTGGGAATTTTCATTATAGAACTTGGCTTGTATATTCCAACGATGGGCTTCCTCAAATGCCCTAGGTCTTCGTGAGCAAGCAAGTTGGATGCACACCCACTTAGTTTGTTTTGTTGAGCTTTCATACATATTTAGCTCTAGTGCATCCGTTGCATGGCAATCCCTACTCGCTCACATTGATATCTATTGATGGGCATCTCCATAGCCCGTTGATACGCCTAGTCGATGTGAGACTATCTCCCTCCTTTTTGTCTTCTCCACAACCACCTCTCTATTCCACCCATAGTGCTATGTCCATGGCTCACGCTCATGTATTGCGTGAAAGTTGAAAGGTTTGAAAGAATAGAGTATGAAAACAAGTGCTTGGCTGAAATCGGGGTTGTGCATGATATGGATATTTTGTGTGATGAAGAGGGAGCATAGCCAGACTATATGATTTTGTAGGGATAACTTTCTTTAGCCATAGTAGAAGACATGATTGCTTTGTTAGTATGCTTGAAGTATTACTATTTCTTATGTCAATATAGAATTTTGTCTTGAATCTTTCAGATCTGAACATTCATGCCACAATTAAGAGAATTACATTGAAAAACTACGTTGGTTAGCATTCCACATCAAAAATTGTGTTTTTATCATTTACCTACTCGAGGACGAGCAGGAATTAAGCTTGGGGATGCTTAATACGTTTCCAACGTATTTATAATTTTTTATTGTCACATGCTATTATTTATGATGTTTTGGATGTTTAATGGGCTTTGTTATACACTTTTATATTATTTTTGGGACTAACCTACTAACCCAAAGGCCCAGTCCAGATTGCTGTTTTTTTATCTGTTTCAGGGTTTTGCAGAAAAGGAATATCAAACGGAGTCCAAATGGAATGAAACCTTCGGGATAGATATTTTTTGGAGAAAATCACGCACGGGAGACTCGAGAACCACAGAGTAGGGGCCACGTGGTGCCCACGAGGGTGGGGGCGCCCCCCCTAGGGCGCGGCCCCCTGCCTCGTGGGTCCCACGTAAGGCCTCCGGTGCACTCCTTCCTCCTAGATAAGCCTACATACCCCGAAACCATCAGAGGAGGAGAGAAAACCCTAGTTCCACCGTCGTAACCTTCTGTTCCCGTGAGATCCCATCTTGGGGCATGTTCCAGAGCTCCGCCGGAGGGGGGATCTACCACGGAGTGCTTCTACATCATTATCATCGCCTCACCATGAGTTGTGAGTAGTTTACCACAGACCTTCGGGTCCATAGCTAGTATATAGATGGCTTCTTCCCTCTCTCTGGATCTCAATACAAAGTTCTCCTCGGTCTTCGAGGAGATCTATTCGATGTAATCTCTTTTTACGGTGTGTTTGTCGAGATCCGATGAATTGTGGGTTTATGATCAAGATTATCTTTGAGAAATATTTGGTTCTTCTCTGAAATCTTTATGTATAATTATAGTATCCTTGCAAGTCTCTTCGAATTATTGGTTTGGTTTGGCCTACTAGATCTATAGTTCTTGCAATGGGAGAAGTACTTGGCTTTGGGTTCAATCTTGCGGTGTCCTTTCCCAGTGACAGTAGGGGCAGCAAGGCACGTATTGTATTGTTGCCGCCGAGGATAAAAAGATGGGGTTTATATCATATTGCTTGAGTTTATCCCTCTACATCATGTCATCTTGCTTAAGGCGTTACTCTGTTCTTATGAACTCAATACACTAGATGCATGCTGGATAGCGGTCGATGTGTGGAGTAATAGTAGTAGATGCAGAATCGTTTCGGTCTACTTGTCTCTGACGTGATGCCTATATATAATGATCATGCCTAGATAGTCTCATAATTATTTGCTTTTCTATCAATTGCTCGACAGTAATTTGTTTACCCGCCGTAGAATATCGCTATCATGACAGAAGCCACTAGAGAACACTATGGCCCCCGGGTCTATTCTCAACATATCAATCTACAATCTACTTTACTTTTCCGCTTTTACTTTCTGTTCTTATAACCAAAAATATAAACTATCATCTCTATCAGATCTCACTTTCGTAAGTGATCGTAAAGGGATTGACAACCCCTTATCGCGTTGGCTGCAAAGTTCTTATTTCTTTGTGCAGGTGCGAGGGACTTGCGCGTGGTCTCCTACTGGATTGATACCTTGGTTCTCAAAAACCGAGGGAAATACTTACGCTACTGTGCTGCATCTCCCTTTCCTCTTCGAGGGAATACAACGCAAGATCGAGAAGTAGCATGGACTCACTCATACAAACATACTCATCCACAATATCACCACGAATTCCATTTGCAACCATGCGGGTAGCCGTAGTGCTTTTCTGGTAAGAAGAGAAGCCAAGCTTGTCAAGGGAATCCTCTTTGCACTCAAAGTATGGGTCATATGCTACCACTCCCTCTCGAATACGCATGAACACATGTATCGCCATACGGAACCGGCGAGGAAATTCGTATGGTTTGAAGAGTGTGTTATTCTCAAAGTAATCGGCATAGAGAATGGTGTGGCCTCTCTCCTGGTTGTGGTTCAAGGTTGGAACATGGACGGGGATTGTTCCCCTGAACTGAGGCTGCTTCCTATTAATGTGGTCGTGGATGACCAATGTACCCACCACAATATCTTCATCATTTGATGAACAGATGAAATTGTGAAAAAAACTCATCCCCGCTATCCATGATACCTTATGAGCAATGCGTTGAACACCTTGCAGTCGTGGTGGAGACGCGGCCCAAAAGCATAAGTTGATGAAGCGCAGCAAGGTTGGTGCTGGTGGGGTGGTCGCCCTACGACAATGCAGCGCCTACCAAAAGTTGTTGGGGTCGATGGTCGGCATCGGCGGCTGTAACTTCTCTCCCACTGACAACAAGGAACCACGAACGCCGGCAAAAAACTCTACTGAAACGCGGGCGTGGGACGGCTATGACATGGCCCGGTTGTGGGGAGGACGACCTTGATGGAAGGCGATTTGGCCGGGAATAGGGGTGACCACGGCGATGGTGGGGCTGGAGAGCGGAGGCCAAAGGGAAGAGAAAAGTGGTTGTGTCCCCGACGAGCGGGCCTGGGGGCGCCTGTCCGTGCGTATCCATTTGGCCGCAAACACAACCCAACTTTGAACCGAGAATATCGAAAGAGGACCAAAAATTGACAATGGTTCATTTGCTCCCGAGCGTCGGGCGACCTATTATGTCCGTTTACCCCAAACAAACATGGACGAACCATTTGGTTCATGCGTTGGAGTTGGCCTTACGTCGTCACCCAGACATGATTGTTGTGGGAACTCAATGTCAGCAACCCTCTATCCTGACTGGGCTATGGGTCATCTATCATGGGCCAATTGCCACAGGCTGGGCCCATCTGGACGCAGTCGAGCAAGGCAATTACATATACTCGAGGAAAGGAACGAGCAACAGTATCAAGTGGATCGCGGCTGAACGGCACCCGGTGGCTCCCTTCTCCTACCTCCATCCCTCTTCCTCTTGTTCTCTGTGATTTATGTAGCTCCATTGATGCTTGTAATCCAACCTTGTATCCATTGTAAGAGCAGTATAACGTGAGAGAGGTGATAACCCACAAGTGTAGGGGATCGCAACAGTTTTCGAGGGTAAAGTATTCAACCCAAATCTATTGATTTGACACAAGGGGAGCCAAAGAATACTCTTAAGTATTAGCAGCTGAGTTGTCAATTCAACCACACCTGGAAACTTAGTATCTGCAATTAGGTAATTTAGTAGCAAGGTAATATGGAAATAATGGTAAAAGTGACAAAGGTAGCGATAGTAGTTTTGCAGTGATTGTAACAATAGCAACGGAAAAGTAAATAAGCAACAAGCAATAGGTGAAAAGCTCGTAGGCATTGGATCGGTGATGGAAAATTATGTCGGATGCGATTCCTCATGTAATAGTTATAACCTAGGGTGACACAGAACTAGCTCCAGTTCATCAATGTAATGTAGGCATGTATTCCGAATATAGTCATACGTGCTTATGGAAAAGAACTTGCATGACATATTTTATCCTACCCTCCTGTGGCAGCGGTGTCCTAGTGGAAACTAAGGGATATTAAGGCCTCCTTTTAATAGAGTACCGGACTAAAGCATTAACACATAGTGAATACATGAACTCCTCAAACTACGGTCATCACCGTGAGTGGTCCCGACTATAGTCACTTCGGGGTTGCCGGATCATAACACATAGTAGGTGACTATTGACTTGCAAGATAGGATCAAGAACACACATATATTCATAAAAACATAATAGGTTCAGATCTGAAATCATGGCACTCGGGCCCTAGTGACAAGCATTAAGCATGGCAAAGTCATAGCAACACCAATCTTAGAACATAGTGGATACTAGGGATCAAACCCTCACAAAACTAACTCGATTACATGGTAAATCTCATCCAACGCATCACCGTCCAGCAAGCCTACGATGGGATTACTCACGCACAGCGGTGAGCATCATGGAATTGGTGATGGACGAAGGTTGATGATGACGATGGCGATGATCTCCCATCTCCGGAGCCCTGAACGGACTCCAAATCAGCCCTCCCAAGAGAGATTAGGGCTTGGCGGCGGCTCCGTGTGATAAAACACAATAATTCTTTCTCTCTGATTTTTTTCACCCCGAAACTGAATATATGGAGTCGGGGGAGATGTCGGTGGAGCAACGGGGGCCCACGAGGCACGGGGGCGCGACCCCACCCTTGTGGACAGGGTGTGGGCCCCTTGGCTTGGTTCTTTCCGTAGATATTTTTTATATATTCCAAAATAATTCTCTGTTTAATTTCAGGTCATTCCGAGAACTTTTATTTCTGCACAAAAATAACACCATGGCAGTTTTGCTGAAAACATCGTCAGTCCGGGTTAGTTCCATTCAAATCATGCAAGTTAGAGTCCAAAACAAGGGCAAAAGTGTTTGGAAAAGTAGATACGTTGGAGACGTATCAACTTCCCCAAGCTTAAACCTTTGCTTGTCCTCAAGCAATTCAGTTGATAAACTGAAAGTGATAAAGAAAAATTTTGACGAACTCTGTTTGATGTTGTTGTTGTAAATATGTAAAGCTAGCATTCAAGTTTTCAGCAAAGATCATGAACTAACCACATTCACAATAACTTTCGGGTCTCATGTCTACTCATATCAATGGCATAATCAACTAGCGAGCGATAATAATAAACCTCGGATGACAACACTTTCTCAAAACAATCATAATATGATATAACAAGATGGTATCTCGCTAGCCCTTTCTGAGACCACAAAACATAAATGCAGAGCACCTTTAAAGATCAAGGACTGACTAGACATTGTAATTCATGGTAAAAGAGATCCAGTCATAATCATACTCA
The DNA here is from genome assembly GCA_902687465.1 of Secale cereale. NCBI lineage: Eukaryota > Viridiplantae > Streptophyta > Magnoliopsida > Poales > Poaceae > Secale > Secale cereale. The sequence goes on along the minus strand of LR738714.1, from coordinate 304,014,923 downwards.
ATGCAAATTAATAGCACTACATGCAAATGACAGCGATGCTCTCAAACTGGTGCTCTTTAATAAGAGGATGATGACTCAACATAAAAGTAAATAGATAGGCCCTTCGCAGAGGGAAGCAGGGATTTGTAGAGGTGCCTTAGCTCGATTTTAAAATAGAGATGAATAATATTTTGAGCGGTATACTCTCATTGTCGACATAACAACCAAGAATCTCGATATCTTCCATGCTACACACCTTATAGGCGGTTCCCAAATAGAATGGTAAAGTTCATACTCCCCCAACCACCAACAAGCACACTCCATGGCTAGCCCGAAACAACGGGTACCGTCCAAACCAACAACAGCCCTGGGGGAGTTTTGTTTAATTATTATCATTTGAGCATGGGACTGGGCATCCCGGTTACCAGCCATTTTCTCATGAATGATGAGCGGAGTCCACTCATCATGAGAATAACCCACCTAGCATGGAAGATATAGACTGCCCAAGTTGATACATGAGTTGTTCGAGCATACAAAATAGAATTTCATTTGAAGGTTTAGAGTTTGGCACATACAAATTTACTTGGAACGGCAGGTAGATACCGCATATAGGAAGGTATGGTGGACTCATGTGGAATAACTTTGGGGTTTATGGAAGTGGATGCACAAGCAGTATTCCCGCTTAGTACAGGTGACGACTAGAAAGAGACTGGGAAGCGACCAGCTAAAGAGCGACAACAGTCATGAACATGTATTAAAATTAATCAACAATGAATGCAAGCATGAGTAGGATATAAATCACCATGAACATAAATATCGTGGAGTCTATGTTGATTTTGTTTCAACTACATGCGTGAACATGTGCCAAGTCAGTGTTGGAAATATGCCCTAGAGGCAATAATAAAAGAGTTATTATTATATTTCCTTGTTCATGATAATCGTTTATTATCCATGCTATAACTGTATTGATTGGAAACTCAGATACACGTGTGGATGAATAGACAGACTTTGTGTCCCTAGTGTGCCTCTACAGGACTAGCTCGTTGATCAAAGATGACCGCGGTTTCCAGGTCATAGACATGAGTTGTCATTTGATAACGGGATCACATCATTAGGAGAATGATGTGATGGACGAGACCCAAACGTTAACATAGCTTTTGATCGTGTCAGTTATCGCTATAGTTTTCTGCATGTCAAGTATAAGTTCCTATGACCATGAGATCATGTAACTCACTGACACCGTAGGAGTGCTTTGTGTGTGCCAAACGTCGCAACGTAACTGGGTGACTATAAAGGTACTCTACAGGTATCTCCGAGGGTGTCTGTTGAGTTGACATGGATCAAGACTGGGATTTGTCACTCCATGTGACGGAGAGGTATCTCCGGGCCCACTCGGTAATACGTCATCTCAATGAGCTCAAAAGTGACTAAGTAGTTGGTCACGGGATTATGTATTACGGTAACGAGTAAAGAGACTTGCCGGTAACGAGATTGAACTAGGTATAGAGATACCGACGATCGAATCTCGGGCAAGTAACATACCGACGAGACAAAGGGAACTGTATACGGGATTGCCTGAATCCTTGACATCGTGGTTCATCCGATGAGATCATCGAGAAACATGGAGGAACCAATATGGGTATCCAGATCCCGCTATTGGTTATTGACCTGAGAGTGTCTCGGTCATGTCTACATGGTTTCCGAACCCGCAGGGTCTACACACTTAACGTTCGGTGACGCTAGGGTTGTTAGTGAGAAGAGTGCATGGTTACCGAAGGTTGTTCGGAGTCCCGGATGAGATCCCGGACATGACGAGGGTCTCCGGAATGGTCCGGAGACGAAGATTGATATATAGGATGAAAGGTTTCGGAGTACCGGAAGTGTTCCGGGGAGCATCGGGAAATCGGCGGAGTACCGGGAAGGTTTTCGGGGGGTCCGGAAGGTGTTCTGGGCCTATTGGGCCACAAGGGGGGACACCACAGCCCTCAGGGGGCTGTGCGCCCCCCCCTGGGCCCTCTCCCCATGCGGCTAAGGGGGTGGGACCCCCTAGGGCTGGCCGCACCCCTTGGGCTTGGGGGGCAAGGCACCTAGGGGGGAAACCCTAGGGCCTGGGCGCCTCCCCCTGCCCTGGCCGCCGCCCCCTCCCCTTGCCCTGGCCGCCGGCCCCTAGGGGGAAACCCTAGGGCGCCCTAACCTCTCCACCCCCCCTATATATAGTGGGGCAAAGGGAGGGCAGCACATACAGTTTGTGCCTCGGTGCTGCCCTCCCTCTCCCGTCATATCTTCTTCTCCCGCGGTGCTTAGGCGAAGCCCTGCTGGAGTTCTTCTCCACCATCACCACCACGCCGTCGTGCTGCCGGTTCTCCATCAACCTCTCCTCCACCCCTTGCTGGATCAAGAAGGAGGAGACGTCCCCGAGCCGTACGTGTGAAGAACGCGGAGGCACCGTTGCTTCGGTGCTAGGTCTTCGGCGATCTGAATCGCGACGAGTACGACTCCATCATCCGCGTTCATAACGCTTCCGCTTAGCGATCTACAAGGGTACGTAGATCACACTCCCCTCTCGTAGTTGCTTCTACTAGATTGATCTTGGTGAACGGTAGGAAATTTTTTGTTTCCCATGCAACGTTCCCCAACAGTGGCATCATGAGCTAGGATCTTGCGTAGATGTTTTCTCGAGTAGAACACAAAGAAGTTTGTGGCGTTGATGTTTAAATTGCTGCCCTCCTTAGTCTTTCTTGATTCAGCGGTATTATAGGATGAAGCGGCCCGGACCAACTTTACATGTCCACGTACATGAGACCGGTTCCATCGACAGACATGTGACTTTTGTTGCATAAGATGGCTGGCGGGTGTCTGTCTCTCCTATCTTAGTTGAATCGGAATAGAACAAGGCGGTCCTTGTAGAAGGTTAAATAGCAACTTGAATATCACCGTTGTGGTTTTGCGTAGGTAAGAAGCGTTCTTGCTAGATACCCATAGCAGCCACGTAAAACATGCAACAACAAATTAGAGGACGTCTAACTTGTTTTCGCAGGGTATGTATGTGATATGATATGGCCAATGACATGATGAAATATATTTTGATGTATGAGATGATCATGTTGTAATAGTTAACATCGACTTGCATGTCGATGCATACGGCAACCGGCAGGAGCCATAGGGTTGTCTTTATTTTTGTATGACCTGCGTGTCAATCATTAAGCGCTTTGTAATGCTTTACTTTATCGCTAAACGGTAGCAATAGTAGTAAGAGCATGGTGGGGCGCCGACAACCCCGATGGCAACACGATGATGGAGATCATGATGATGGAGATCATGGTGTGGCGCCGGTGACGATGGAGATCATGCCGGTGCTTTGGAGATGGAGATCAAAAGCACGAGTTGATGGCCATATCATGTCACTTATGATTTGCATGTGATGTTAATCCTTTTATGCATCTTATTTTGCTTAGGACGACGGTAGCATTATAAGATGATCCTTCACTAAAATTTCAAGATAAAATTGTGTTCCCCCGAGTGTGCGCCGTTGCGAAGGTTCGTCGTTTCGAAGCACCACGTGATGATCGGGTGTGATAGACTCTACGTTCGCATACAACGGGTGCAAGCCAGTTTTGCACATGCAGAACACTCGGGTTAGACTTGACGAGCCTAGCATGTACAGACATGGCCTCGGAACACGGAGGACCGAAAGGTCAAGCATGAGTCATATAGTAGATATGATCAACATGTTGATGTTCACCATTGACACCACCTCATCTCACGTGATGATCGGACTTGGGTTGGTGAATTTGGATCATGTCACGCTCGAATGACCGGAGGGATGTCAATTTGAGTGGGAGTTATAATTAATTTGATTAGGTAATAACTCACTTATCATGAACAATAGTCTAAAATGTCTTTGCAAATTTATGTTGTAGATGGCTCGCGCAGGAGTTCCCCTGAATTTTAATGCGTTCCTAGAGAAAGCTAAACTGAAAGATGATGGGAGCAACTTTGTGGACTGGCTCCGCAATCTGAGGATCATCCTCACAGCTGCCCAAAAGGTTTATGTCCTAAATGCACCGCTAGGTCAACCCCCCGCTCCTGGAGCCTCTGCGGACGATATGAACGTCTGGCAGACGCGTTCGGATGACTATTCGATAGTACAGTGTGCCATGTTGTACGGCTTGGAAGGAGGACTCCAAAGGCGTTTTGAACGTCATGGTGCATATGAGATGTACAAGGAGTTGAAATTCATCTTTGAGAAGAATGCTAAGATCGAGAGGTATGAGACCACCGATAAATTCTTCGCTTGCAAGATGGAGGAGAATTCGTCTGTCAGTGAGCACTTACTGAAGATGTCTGGGTACTATACCCGCATAGCTGATCTGGGACTTGTGTTCCCGGATGAGGCTATCATTGACAGAATTCTCCAGTCACTCCCTCCAAGCTACAAGAGCTTCGTCCAGCAGTACAACATGCAAGGGATGAATAAAACCATCGCCGAGCTGTTTTCGATGCTGAAAGTCGCTGAGGCAGACATCCAGAAGGAGTATCAAGTGTTGATGGTCAATAAGACCACCAGTTTCAAGAAGAATGGCAAGGGCAAGAAGGGTAACTCTAAGAAGGGTGGCAAAGCAGTTGCTAATCCAATGAAGAAACCCAAGGCTGGGCCCAAGCCAGAGACTGAGTGTTTCTATTCCAAGGGGAATGGCCACTGGAAGCGGAACTGCCCCAAGTATCTGGCGGACAAGAAGGGGGCCAACAACAACAAAGGTATATATGATATACATGTTATTGATGTGTACCTTACCAACTCTCGTTGTAGTGCCTGGGTATTTGATACCGGTTCGGTTGCTCACATTTGCAACTCTAAACAGGAACTGCGGAATAAACGGAGGCTGGCGAAGGACGAAGTGACGATGCGCGTGGGAAATGGTTCCAAGGTTGATGTGATCGCCGTCGGCACGCTCGCTCTTCGATTACCATCGGGATTAGTTATGAACCTGAATAATTGTTATTTAGTGCCTGCGTTAAGCATGAACATTATATCTGGATCTTGTTTATTGCGAGACGGTTACTCATTTAAGTCAGAGAATAATGGTTGTTCTATTTATATGAGTAATATCTTTTATGGTCATGCACCCGAAGTTAGGGGTTTATTCTTATTGAATCTCGATAGTGATGATACACATATTCATAACATTGATGCCAAAAGATGTAGAGTAGATAATGATAATACCACTTTCTTGTGGCACTGCCGTCTCGGTCATATCGGCGTGAAACGCATGAGGAAGCTCCATGCTGATGGACTTTTGGAGTCTCTTGATTTTGAATCACTTGACACGTGCGAGCCGTGCCTCATGGACAAGATGACAAGGACCCCGTTTTCAGGGACAATAGAACGGGCAAGTGACTTATTGGAAATCATACATACCGATGTGTGCGGTCCGATGAGTGTAACGGCGCGCGGTGGATATCGTTATTTTCTCACCTTCACTGACGACTTAAGTAGATATGGGTATATTTACTTGATGAAGCATAAGTCTGAAACTTTTGAAAAGTTCAAGCAATTTCAGAGTGAAGTTGAAAATCATCGTAACAAGAAGATCAAGTTCCTACGATCTGATCGAGGGGGAGAATATCTGAGTTATGAGTTTGGTGATCACTTAAGAAAATGTGGAATTGTTTCACAGTTGACACCACCTGGAACACCACAGCGTAATGGTGTGTCCGAACGTCGTAATCGAACCCTATTAGATATGGTACGTTCTATGATGTCTCTTGCCGCCTTGCCACTATCGTTTTGGGGATATGCGTTAGAGACAGCTGCATTCACTTTAAATAGGGCTCCATCTAAGTCCGTTGAGACAACACCGTATGAACTGTGGTTTGGTAAGAAACCTAAGTTGTCTTTTCTCAAGGTTTGGGGTTGCGATGCTTATGTCAAAAGGCTTCAGCCAGAAAAGCTCGAACCCAAAGCGGACAAATGTGTCTTCATAGGATACCCAAAAGAAACAGTTGGGTACACCTTCTATCTCAGATCCGAGGGCAAAGTGTTTGTCGCTAAGAACGGGTCCTTCCTCGAGAAAGAGTTTCTCTCGAAAGAATTGAGTGGGAGGAAGGTAGAACTTGATGAGGTTATTGAACCTCTGCTTCAACCAGAAAGTAGCGCAGCACAGAAAGATGTTTTTGTGGAGTCTACAGAGGTTGAAGAGGAAGCCAATGATGATGATCAAGAAGCTTCCGATCAAGTTACTACCGAACCTCGTAGGTCGACAAGGGTACGCACTGCACCTGAGTGGTATGGTAACCCTGTCTTGGAGGTCATGTTGTTAGACAACGGTGAACCTACGAGCTATGGAGAAGCGATGGTGGGCCCAGATTCCGACAAATGGTTAGAGGCCATGAAATCCGAGATGGGATCCATGTATGAAAACAAAGTATGGACTTTGGAAGTATTACCTGAAGGGCGGAAGGCCATTCAGAATAAATGGATTTTTAAGAGGAAGACGGACGCTGACGGTAATGTCACCGTGTATAAAGCTCGACTTGTGGCAAAGGGTTTTTCACAAGTTCAAGGGATTGACTATGATGAGACTTTCTCACCCGTAGCGATGCTTAAATCCGTCCGAATCATGTTAGCAATAGCTGCATTTTTCGATTATGAAATTTGGCAGATGGATGTCAAAACAGCGTTCCTTAACGGTTTTCTTAAGGAAGAGTTGTATATGATGCAACCAGAAGGTTTTGTTGATCCAGAGAATGCTGACAAAGTATGCAAGCTCCAGCGTTCCATTTATGGGCTGGTGCAAGCATCTCGGAGTTGGAATCTTCGCTTTGATGAGGTGATCAAAGCGTTTGGGTTTATACAAGTTTACAATGAAGCTTGTATTTACAAGAAAGTGAGTGGGAGCTCTATAGCGTTTCTAATATTATATGTGGATGACATATTGCTGATTGGAAACAATATAGAATTTTTGGATAGCGTGAAGGGGTATTTGAACAAGAGTTTTTCGATGAAAGATCTCGGTGAAGCTGCTTTCATATTGGGCATCAAGATCTATAGGGATAGATCAAGACGCTTGATAGGACTTTCACAAAGCACGTACCTTGATAAAGTTTTGAAGAAGTTCAAAATGGATCAATCCAAGAAGGGGTTCTTACCGGTATTGCAAGGTACAAAGTTGAGTAAGACTCAATGCCCAGTGACTGCGGATGATAGAGAAAAGATGAGTGTCGTCCCCTATGCTTCAGCCATAGGCTCTATCATGTATGCAATGCTGTGCACAAGACCAGATGTCAGCCTTGCCATAAGTATGGCCGGAAGGTTTCAAAGTAATCCTGGTATGGATCACTGGACAGCGGTCAAGAATATCCTAAAGTACCTGAAAAGGACTAAGGATATGTTTCTCGTTTATGGAGGTGATCAAGAGCTCGTCGTAAAGGGTTACGTCGATGCAAGCTTTGACACTGATCCGGATGACTCTAAGTCACAAACCGGATACGTATATATTCTCAACGGGGGAGCGGTAAGCTGGTGCAGTTCCAAGCAGAGCGTGGTAGCTGATTCTACATGTGAAGCGGAGTATATAGCTGCCTCGGAGGCGGCTAAGGAAGGTGTCTGGATGAAGGAGTTCATGACAGATCTTGGAGTCGTGCCTAGTGCACTGAACCCAATGACTCTGTTCTGTGACAACACTGGTGCCATTGCTCTAGCCAAGGAACCAAGGTTTCACAAGAGGACCAGACACATAAAGCGACGCTTCAATTCCATCCGCGATTCGGTCAAGGAGGAGGACATAAACATTTGCAAAGTACACACGGATTTGAATGTTGCAGATCCGTTGACTAAGCCTCTTCCACGGGCTAAGCACGATCAACACCAAGACTCTATGGGTGTTAGATTCATTACCTTGTAATGCTAGATTATTGACTCTAGTGCAAGTGGGAGACTGTTGGAAATATGCCCTAGAGGCAATAATAAAAGAGTTATTATTATATTTCCTTGTTCATGATAATCGTTTATTATCCATGCTATAACTGTATTGATTGGAAACTCAGATACACGTGTGGATGAATAGACAGACTTTGTGTCCCTAGTGTGCCTCTACGGGACTAGCTCGTTGATCAAAGATGACCGCGGTTTCCAGGTCATAAGACATGAGTTGTCATTTGATAACGGGATCACATCATTAGGAGAATGATGTGATGGACGAGACCCAAACGTTAACATAGCTTTTGATCGTGTCAGTTATCGCTATAGTTTTCTGCATGTCAAGTATAAGTTCCTATGACCATGAGATCATGTAACTCACTGACACCGTAGGAGTGCTTTGTGTGTGCCAAACGTCGCAACGTAACTGGGTGACTATAAAGGTACTCTACAGGTATCTCCGAGGGTGTCTGTTGAGTTGACATGGATCGAGACTGGGATTTGTCACTCCGTGTGACGGAGAGGTATCTCCGGGCCCACTCGGTAATACGTCATCTCAATGAGCTCAAAGTGACTAAATAGTTGGTCACGGGATTATGTATTACGGTAACGAGTAAAGAGACTTGCCGGTAACGAGATTGAACTAGGTATAGAGATACCGACGATCGAATCTCGGGCAAGTAACATACCGACGAGACAAAGGGAACTGTATACGGGATTGCCTGAATCCTTGACATCGTGGTTCATCCGATGAGATCATCGAGAAACATGTAGGAGCCAATATGGGTATCCAGATCCCGCTATTGGTTATTGACCTGGGAGTGTCTCGGTCATGTCTACATGGTTTCCGAACCCGCAGGGTCTACACACTTAACGTTCGGTGACGCTAGGGTTGTTAGTGAGAAGAGTGCATGGTTACCGAAGGTTGTTCGGCGTCCCGGATGAGATCCCGGACATGACGAGGGTCTCCGGAATGGTCCGGAGACGAAGATTGATATATAGGATGAAAGGTTTCGGAGTACCGGAAGTGTTCCGGGGAGCATCGGGAAATCGGCGGAGTACCGGGAAGGTTTTCGGGGGGTCCGGAAGGTGTTCTGGGCCTATTGGGCCACAAGGGGGGACACCACAGCCCTCAGGGGGCTGTGTGCCCCCCCTGGGCCCTCTCCCCATGCGGCTAAGGGGGTGGGACCCCCTAGGGCTGGCCGCACCCCTTGGGCTTGGGGGGCAAGGCACCTAGGGGGGAAACCCTAGGGCCTGGGCGCCTCCCCCTGCCCTGGCCGCCGCCCCCTCCCCTTGCCCTGGCCGCCGGCCCCTAGGGGGAAACCCTAGGGCGCCCTAACCTCTCCACCCCCCCTATATATAGTGGGGCAAAGGGAGGGCAGCACATACAGTTTGTGCCTCGGTGCTGCCCTCCCTCTCCCGTCATATCTTCTTCTCCCGCGGTGCTTAGGCGAAGCCCTGCTGGAGTTCTTCTCCACCATCACCACCACGCCGTCGTGCTGCCGGTTCTCCATCAACCTCTCCTCCACCCCTTGCTGGATCAAGAAGGAGGAGACGTCCCCGAGCCGTACGTGTGAAGAACGCGGAGGCACCGTTGCTTCGGTGCTAGGTCTTCGGCGATCTGAATCGCGACGAGTACGACTCCATCATCCGCGTTCATAACGCTTCCGCTTAGCGATCTACAAGGGTACGTAGATCACACTCCCCTCTCGTAGTTGCTTCTACTAGATTGATCTTGGTGAACGGTAGGAAATTTTTTGTTTCCCATGCAACGTTCCCCAACAGTCAGACCACTTGAATCGTTCAAAGGAGGATACCACCCTATCATACCACATCACAACCATTTTAATATCATGTTGGCACGCAAGATAGACCAGTATAATCTCTTAGCTAATTAAGCATGGCATGAGCAGCTATGATCTCTGATTGTCATTGCAAGCATGTTTCATTCATAATGGGCTGAATTAGGAACGATGAACTATCATATTTACAAAAACAAGAGAGGTCGAGTTCATACCAGCTTTTCTCATCTCAATTAGTTCATCATATATCATCATTATTGCCTTTCACTCGCATGACTGAACGGTGTGGATAATAATAATAGTGCACGTGCGTTGGACTAAGCTAGAATCTACAAGCATTTAATACAAGAGAGAAGACAAAGTAATATGGCTCAAGGTTAAATCAACAATAAAGCATATGAGAGCCACTAGGAATTTTCATCACGGTCTTCTCCTCTTGAACCCCAAAGAAAGAAAAGAAACTATTCACACGGGAAAGCTCCCAACAAGCAAAAGAAGAATGAGAAATCTTTTTGAGTTTTCTTTTAATTACTACTACTACATGCATGGAAAGTAAACTAGCTAAAAGCTACAACTAATTTTTTGTTTTTCTTAAGGTTTTTTCTAACACGCAAGAAAAAGACTAAGAAAAGAATTGAAACTAGCATGGATAGTACAGTGGAAGAGTGTGAGCACCGACAACTAGAATAAGTGTGTGATCATGAATGTAATGTCGGTGAGAAATACGTACTCCCCCAAGCTTAGGCTTTTGGCCTAAGTTGGTCTATGGCCAATATTGGCCTGATGGATATTCCAAAGTCGTAGTTGGGGTTGTACTCAGATGAAGTGGCTACTGCCTGACGAGCTGCATCTTGGAGACGAGCTGCCCTCATCGTCTCCTGATACTCATTCGCCTCCTCCCTGGTTATAGTATATCTCCCTTTTGCCTGGAAGTCAAAGAAGGTAGGAGCAGGGAGAGCAATATGGACAGTGCGACGCCTGTGAAAGATTAGTCGATACTGGAGGGATTGTTCATCCCTCTCTACAAACCGATGGCTAACCATAGCATTATAATCTAAATAAGCAGGTGGTAATAGTGCATCATTTTCATGTGTAGGCACACCAAGACGATTGGCTATGCGGGTGGCATAAATCCCACCAAATAAATCTCCATTTAAACAATTACGATGTAACCTATGTGCAACAATGGCCCCCAAATTATATTGTCTATCACCTAATACCGCACTTTTGAGGACATTAAGATCCGGAACGCACATATGGCAAGCCTCATCTTTACCGTTGATGCATCTACCAATAAAGAGAGCAAAATAATGTATTACAGGAAAATGAATGCTCCCTATGGTAGCTTGTGTGATCTCTCTAGATTCCCCCATAGTGATACTAGGAAGGAAGTCTTTATATTCAGATTTGCGAGGTTCACTAATATTTCCCCACTGCGGGAGCTTACAAGCATCATTAAAATCTTCTAGGTCCATGGTATAAGATTTATCATATAGATCAAACAGGACATTGTGAGAATTATGTGAAGACATAAATTTAAACCTTCTCACAAAGGTATCAGTTAAGTAATGGTACTGAGGGCATTTATCTAGCATGAGGCCCTCGAGGTCGGCATTACGCATATATGTGTCAAACTCCTCCTTAATGCCTGCCCGTACCATGAACTCTTCTGACGACCATTCACAAGGCCGCACTTGAGCTTCCCTCGGTAATTCATTATCTGGCTCACGTATCGCGAGCCTTGGTCCTTGCTTCCTTGAGGAACCACCTTGGAAGATTTTCCTATGCGTTTTTCTGAAATTTTTAGTAACTCAAAATAAAAGTGAACCAAACTCAACAAGATTGATAGCAACTACTCCTACAAGTGCCTAGAGACTATATCATGCTGATACGTCCATTTTGCATCATGCTTATAAGTTGATATTTATTGCATTATGGGCTATTCATACATGTTTTGTCACAATACTTATGCCTTTTCCCTCTTATTTTGCAAGGTTTACATGAAGAAGGGGGAATGCCATCAGCTGGAATTCTGGGCTGGAAAATGAGCAAACTCTGGAAACCTATTCTGCACAACTCCAAAAGCCCCGAAACTCCACAGAACATTTTTTTGGAAAATTTAAAAAATATCTGGCGAAAGAAATCCATGAGAGAAGCCACTGGCTGGCCTCGAGGGTGGGGGGCGCGCCCCCCTTCCCAGGGCGCGCCCCCTGCCTCGAGGGCCAGCCGGTGGGCCCCAGGTGCCCATCTTCTCCTATATGAAGCGTTTTGACCTCGAAAAAATCAGAAGGAGGCTTTGAGGACCAGACGATGCCGTCTCGAGGCGGAACCGAGGCGGAAACCAATCTAGGGCTCCGGCAGAGCTGTTCTGCCGGGGATACTTCCCTCCGGGAGGGGGAAATCATCACCGCCGTCATCACCAACAACTCTCCCATCTTGGGGAGAGAAATCTTCATCAACATCTTCACCAGCACCATCTCCTCTCAAACCCTAGTTCATCTCTTGTATCCAATCTTTGTATCCAAACCTCAAATTGGTACCTGTGGGTTGCTAGTAGTGTTGATTACTCCTTGTAGTTGATGCTAGTTGGTTTATTTGGTGGAAGATCATATGTTCAAATCCATTATGCATATTAATACCCCTCTGATCATGAATAATATTATGTCTTGTGAGTAGTTGCTTTTGTTCCTGGGGACATGGGAGAAGTCTTGCTATTAGTAGTCATGTGAATTTGGGCTTCGTTCGATATTTTGATGAGATGTATGTTGTCTCTCCTCTAGTGGTGTTATGTGAACGTCGACTACATGACACTTCACCATTATTTGGGCCTAGAGGAAGGCATTGGAAGTAATAAGTAGATGATGGGTTGCTAGAGTGACAGAAGCTTAAACCCTAGTTTATGCATTGCTTCTTAAGGGGCTGATTTGGATCCATATGTTTCAGACTATGGTTAGGTTTACCTTAATACTTCTTTTGTAGTCGCGGATGCTTGCATTAGAGGTTAATCATAAGTGAGAGGCTTGTCCAAGTAAGGGCAGCACCCAAGCACTGGTCCACCCACATACCAAATTATCAATGTACCGAACGCGAATCAGATGATCGTGATGAAAACTAGCTTGACGATAATTCCCATATGTCCTCGGGAGCGCTTTACCTTGCATAAGAGTTTTGTAAGTGCATCTAGTGCCACCCCTAGTGGTTTTGGAGTATTGACGACAAACCTGGTTGAGGGACTAATGTGTTTGTAAGAATTGCAGGATAACACAGGTAGTAGTCCCTCATTGATTTGGTTAACCTACCGGAGATGACCCCTAAAAATGTATGAAGACATTGATATCAGTGGTGGTATATGAAGATAATCATATTGAAGACTATGACATGAGAAGACATTGTGTGAAGACTATGGAGAGCGAAGACGTAGATGTTTTGTTGTTTCCTTTTCTTCTTTGTTGAGTCATAGGAACCACCGTACTGTTAAGTGGGGTCCAAGTCAACTAAGTCAGAGTGACTGAAGTGATGCTCCACCAAATCCTATGTCTTCGAGCGAAGACTATGAGAGCAAATCTTATCCAGAGGCGGATGAGTCAGCTTTACTTGGAGCTCAAGTAAAGTTGCCGTGTGTGTTTGAAATCTGACCGTTGGATCACGTGTCAGTTCCTTAGTGACCCAGGGCCACTTTGGACAAATCAGGTCGCGTTGCCCAGTGGTTATAAATAGCCCACCCCCTTCACCATAAATTGGTGGCTGCTCAGAGTTATTGCACAACTTTTGTCGTTTGAGAGCAACCCACCTCCGAAGCATTTGAGAGAGAAATCCTTGCGAGGACAAAGCCCAAACACCCAGAGCCAAAGAGTGCTAGGCATCACTGAAGTCTTTCTGTCTATGTGACCTGAAGACTTATTACACTTGAGGACTGTGTTTCCTCCACCCGGTTAGGCGTCACATTCTGAGCATCCAAGAGTAATTGTGGATTGCCGGTGAACGAAGTCTGTGAAGGTTTGGAAGTCTACCTTGAAGACTTACCCGAGTGATTGGACGAGGACTAGGTGTCCTTAGCTCAAGGGTGACAAGGTGAAGACGCGGTCTTCTGAGTTAAATCTCAGCCTCCCTAACCAGCCGTATAGTTGTCACAGCAACTGGAACTGGTCTAACAAATCACTGTCTTCCCCAAGCTACTGGTTCTATCCTTTCCTTCCCTTTACTTACAACTCTATGTTGTGAAGACATTGCATGCTTGCCTTATCTGATTGTCTTCAGTAAGTATCTACTTGTTGTGATTGGCTTCATTCCTTCTTCCTTTATGATCACTACTACCTAGTTGCTATTAGTCTTCACGCTTTCACTTCATTTAATACATGACTATGGCTTATCTAGTGTAGTCCACTTTCCGATGCATACTAATAGGCTTGAGCTTATCGTTTGTCTTCAAAACTACCATGTTTTGGAGCATTTCATAAAAATCGCCTATTCACCCCCCCTCTAGTCGATATACTGCACTTTCAATTGGTATTAGAGCAAGGTACTCCCTTGTTCTGTATGATTCGGTTTAACCACCTGGAGTTTTAGCTATATCGACCACAGGAATGAAGACTGTGTCTTGCCCCATGTTTGACGGTCAAGAGTATCCCAAGTGGAAGGCCATGATGAAGAAACGTCTCATGGCGATTAACAGTGAGCTGTGGACCGTCACTGAGATTGGTCTTACCAATCTATGCAAGAGGGCAGAAGCTGATGATATTCGCAAGTTCACTCTTCTCAATCTCACAGCGAAGGACGTCATCTGCTCCTGTCTATCTCAAGATCAGTTCAGGAACATTATGCATCTTGATCATGCGAAGCTTATCTGGGACCGTCTCTCTGAAGTCTATGAAGGTCATCGAACTCGTGATGATTCTGGGTTTGAGAAATTCAAGGAATCTCTCAAGACGATGACTTTCGATCCAGAACCATCATCCTCTGCACCATGTCTTATGGCAAAAGGTGCCAAGGTAACCGAATGCTATTCATCTGAATCTAGTGATGATGAATCTGGTGATGAATTTGGACCCAGCTATGTCAAGCTTGCTTCCCTTGCCACTAAACAACAAATTGCTCTGGAAAAGGCTCAAAAAATGCTTAATAAGAGCAATAAAATGTTGGGTGAAGAAATGGATGAGTCGAAAAACTTAGCTGAAAGTCTTCAGAGGCTCCAGGCTAAGTTAACTACGCTTCAAAGTCTTCATAACACTCTCTTATCCGATCATGAAAAGCTAAGAGGATGTTATGAAGATCTTCAGAAGGAGCATGATTCATTACTTGCCGAACATGTCAGTGCTTCTCACGAAGAGTTTGAACCAGCATGTCTAAAATGCATTGAACATGATAATGCTACATCTGTTGTTGAATGCTCTACTGCTGTCACTGTTGCAAAATCCTCAACTATTGATGTGGTAACTAACCCCTCTGCTGAGGAAACCACTACTATTGCTGATGAAAATGCTAGGTTGAAGACTTTGCTTGAAACAGGGATGTACAAAAGCCTCAAGGGCATCAGACTCTATGTGATGTCCTAAAAAAGCATATACTGAACCGAAACCCTAGGAAAGAGGGTGTTGGGTTCGACAGGAAAATGAATGTTGATGGTTCATACTGGAAGCCTGAGCAGTATCCCAAAACCACATGGGTTGCTGCAAAGGGACCTTCAGTGGATCCATCTACCTTATCTGGCTTCACCTGTGCTAATCCTGTTATCATTGATGAATCCTTTGATGCAAACTATAAACTGTTTAAGAATCAAAATGGTGAAGTGTTTGCCAGGTATATTGGTACTAACTGCAGGAATGGACCACCTATGAAGAAGATCTGGGTACCCAAAGGTTGTCTTGAGAAGCTTCCAGCAAATACTGTCATGACACCTCCTGGGATGAAGACAAACCCCAGACCAAAGGCTTCATATGGTCCTAAGGCTTCATACAGACAAAGGACTCATCTGAGTCACCCTAACGTGAATGTTTTGCAGGGAAACCATACTCGGACCCATGAATATGAGCGTGTTTCTTCAAACCGCTATGTTCATAAATCCAAGAATTTTTCTGCCTATTCTTATGAGTATTATTCTCCTCCTGCAAGACTATTTGCTAGGGCCCCAAAGCCAAAATTGTCAGATGCTTCTCTAAGACTCATTGCTTCTAAGCCACCCCTGAAGATGTGGGTGGTTAAGAAGAACTAACTTTCTCTTGCAGGGAAAGGTCTCCAGCCTAAGATCAAAGGCTTCTGATGCTATTGCTGGGACCTAAAACACTTGTTGGGCACAAGATCAAATGCCCAGAATAACTTACTGCTCATACTATTCATAAGTCACTTGTTGAACATCTCATCAGTCCTAACTTTCATCTAAGCTCGTAATCCACTTATGCATCAAATGTTTATGCTTCACAATGGCTTTTGGTGAATCCTATCCTCCTAACTTCATTGTAGGGGGAGACACCAAAGTCTTCAGAATGGATTATGGATAGCGGATGCACAAATCATATGACTGGTGATCGAAATCTTCTCATGGACTCAACTTTACGTCCATCCAACAAGAGTCACATCACATTTGCTGATACTGGTAAAAGAAAAGTGTTGGGTCTAGGCAGAGTTGCAATCTCAAGAGGTCAGCACATGGATAAAGTCATGCTTGTTGAATCTCTTGGCTTCAACTTAATGTCTGTCTAAATGCTTTGTGACTTAAACATGATTGTGATCTTTGGTAAATTTCGTTGCATTGTACTAATGGAATCTGACAAGTCTTTAGTATTTGAAGGATACATAAAAGGTGATCTGTATATGGTAGATTTTTCAGCTGGACCGCAAATGGCCGTATGTCTTCTAGCAAAAGCTTCAGAGTGCTGGCTCTGGCATCGGAGGCTAGGACATGCTAGCATGAGGAACTTGCACACTCTCGCAAAGAAGAAGCATGTCATAGGCATCGAGGAAGTCAAGTTCAAGAAAGATCATCTATGTGGTGCCTGTGAAGCTGGGAAGATGACTAGATCCAAGCACCCCTCGAAGACAATCATGACGACATCTAAACCCTTCGAGCTGCTCCACATGGACTTATTTGGCCCTACTCACTACTCCACATTCTCTACCATAGCCTGTCTCTATGGCTTCGTCATTGTTGATGATGACTCAAGATACACATGGGTGCACATAATACTCTACAAGACTGAAGTTCAAGATGTCTTCAGACGCTTCGCCAACCGTGCCACGAACAATTATGACATCAAGATCAAACATATCAGAAGTGACAACGGCACTGAATTCAAGAACACTGGCCTCGATCTTTATCTGGTTGAGATGGGAATCACTCATGAATTCTCAGCCCCATATACACCTCAGCAAAATGGGATCGTTGAGCGCAAGAACAGAACTCTAATTGAGATGGCTCGAACGATGCTCGATGAGTACAAAACACCAAGAAGATTCTGGCCCGAAGCTATTGATACTGCATGCCATATCATCAACCGTGTTTATCTTCACAAGCTTCTGAAGAAAACATCCTATGAACTCTTCACTGGAAAGAAGCCAAATGTAAGCTACTTCAGAGTATTTGGAGCTAAGTGCTGGATCAAGGATCCTCATGATAAGTCAAAATTTGCACCCAAATCTCATGAAGGCTTCATGCTCGGATATGGAAAGGACTCACACTCCTACAGAGTCTTCAACATTTTTCTCTATAAAACTGTTGAAACTGTGGATGTGAGGTTTGATGAGTCAAATGGATCACAAAGAGAATCCCTACCAAATGTGCTAGATGAAACTTCACCAAATGAATCTATCAAGCTAATGGGAACGGGTGCGATCATGCCTTTTGAAGCACAACCTGACGAGGAAGTCATCATATCTGCTCAAAATCAACCTGACGATAATGCTCAGCCTGAAGACAATACTCCTGATGAAGACAATGTACAACAAGAGCAAAATCTTCGTCCAGCTCATCCTCGTGTTGCAAATGAAGTACAAGTTGAGAAGATAATTGATAGCATAAATGCTCCTGGTCCACTCACTCGCTCAAGAGCAACACAGCTTGCAAATTTCTGTGGGCACTTTGCTTTTGTCTTAATATCTGAACCCAAGAAAGTTGCTGAAGCTTTTATGGAGCCTGAATGGATTCAAGCAATGCAAGAAGAGCTTCAACAGTTTGACCTGAACAATGTGTGGGAACTTGTCAAGCGCCCTGATCCTTGAAAGCACAACATAATAGGCACAAAATGGATCTATCGCAACAAGCAAGATGAGCATGGTCAAGTGGTCAGAAACAAAGCTCGTCTCGTTGCTCAAGGATACACTCAAGTTTAAGGGATTGACTTCGATGAAACATTTGCTCCTGTGGCTAGGCTCGAAGCTATTCATATACTACTAGCCTATGCAAATCATCACAACATACTTCTATATCAAATGGATGTAAAGAGTGCCTTTCTCAATGGAAGAATTGAAGAAGAAGTGTATGTTGCACAACCACCTGGGTTTGAAGATCCAAAACGTCCTAATATGGTATACAAGCTCAACAAGGCACTGTATGGCCTCAAACAAGCGCCTCGTGCTTGGTATGACACTCTCAAAGACTTCCTGAAGAGCAAAGGCTTCAAACCTGGATCCCTAGATCCCACACTATTCACGAAGACATATGATGATGAGCTATTTGTCTGCCAAATCTATGTGGATGACATTATCTTCGGCTGCACGGACAAGAAATACAGTGATGAGTTTGGTCACATGATGCAAGAGCAATATCAAATGTCCATGATGGGTGAGCTGAAGTTCTTCCTTGGTCTTCAAATTCGTCAGCAAAGCAACGACATCTTCATATCTCAAGAGAAGTACCTAAAAGACTGCCTGAAGAAGTTTGGAATGCAAGACTGCAAAGTGTACTCGACGCCAATGCCTGCTAAACATCATCTGGGTCCCGACGCCAATGGTAAAGAGTTTGATCAACAGGTATACCGCTCCATGATTGGTTCTTTACTTTATTTATGTGCATCTAGGCCAGATATTATGCTTAGTGTTTGCATGTGTGCTCGATATCAAGCGGCACCAAAGGAGCCGCATCACTTAGCTGTGAAGCGAATACTTCGATATTTGGCTTACACCCCAACACTACGATTATGGTATCCAAAGGGCTCAGAGTTTGATCTAGTAGGATTTTCAGATGCTGATTATGCTGGTGAAAAAGTTGATCGCAAGTCCACATCAGGCACATGTCACTTTCTAGGACGATCACTTGTTTGTTGGTCTTCAAAGAAGCAGAACTGTGTATCACTCTCTACTGCTGAATCTGAATACATTGCTACTGGATCTTGCTGCGCTCAGCTTCTCTGGATGAAGCAAACACTCAAGGACTATGGAGTCCATCTGAAGCATGTGCCACTCTACTATGATAATGAAAGCGCCATCAAGATTGCCAACAACCCAGTTCAGCACTCGAAGACAAAGCACATTGAAATTCGTCATTACTTTCTCAGAGATCATGTTATGAAGGAAGATATTGATATCATACACGTCAACACTGAAGAGCAACTGGCAGATATCTTCACAAAGCCCTTGGATGAGAAAAGGTTTTGCAAGTTGCGGTGTGAGCTAAATATCTTAGAGTCCTCAAATGTCCTGTAATCAGTCACATGTCCTAACACTTATGCATATTGATGACTTAGATGTGCAACACACGAAGTAAAATATATCTTCAATCAATGAAGACATACATTCTAAGTGTGAATACATTAACATGGAATTTGACTTCGGAGCGCCACAATAATTGTGCGCCGTGTCTGGGTCTAATACTTCCTATACGGTGGGTAACGCCACCACCAAATTCTTGTTTGAAGCGTTTCTCGTGGCGTTACATTTGCAAAGCCTTCGTACTTGGTTTATCTTCATGTAGGACATATATATATATATATATATATATATATATATATATATATATATATATATATATATATATATATATATATATATATATATATATATATATATATATATATATATACAGCCGGTCTATTCTCATAACATTATGAGAATAATATTCTCATAACACTTCCGAACTGCATTGTAAAACTGCAATGGAAAGCTATGCGCACTGTACCACAGAGACCAGCGAACTTCATGTTTGAAAAAACAGTACGTGTTGTTTTTTCGGTACCTTTTTTGCTCTAGTTTTTTAACCGTTTATCAGAATTATGCGTGTAATATACCGTTGAAAATCTATGGTGTAGACGCAACTTCGCCATGTTGAACACTTTTCAAAATTCATCATAGTTTAAGAGCAGTTTCGAAAATCGTGCAGCTCACAACGAATGGCAGCGAGCGTTTTTTGGCGTTTCTTTCTAAACCGCTCGTCGGAATGAAATATATGATACACCGTTGGAAAGGTATCGTCGCCGCACATCTTTTTCATATCTATTATTTTTTTCTAATTCGCTACGGTTTAAGAGCAGTTTTGAAATTACTAAATCGTGGAATTGTGTTTTTCGAATTTTTTCAAATTTTCGGTACTGTTTTCTCTCCAGTTTTCTAACCGTTTGTCGAAGCAAGGCATGTAATATACCGTTGGAAAGCTACGAACGAGGCGCAACTTTCATATGTTGAAATGTTTTTGAGATTCCTTACGGTTTTTAGTTAAATTTGAAAATCGTGCGACTGACTATGAACGGCAGCGGCCGTTTTTTCGTGAAATTTTTACAAAACGTTGGTCGGAATGATCCAAATGATACACCGTTGGAAAGATATCATCGAGACGCTACTTTTTCATGTAGAACACGCCCTCTAATTCATTACGGTTTAAGAGAAGTTTTGAAATTACAAAAACGCGGAAACTATGTTTTCCGCGACAAGAAAATCGACGCGTGCACTGCATCGGACAGAAAAGCGCACTGCTTCAGACTGAAGAACGCACTGCATCAGACAGTCAAACGAACCTCATGATTTATTTTGTTGGACGTAGATTTTTCTCAGAGGAGTTTTGTTGTGTTTTTTCCAACTTTTTTTTCGAAGGAAAGTGGACCGCAACATTCCCGTAAGTAAAAGCGGAACACTACCAAAAGTGAACCTCATGATTTGCTGTTGTCTTTTTTCGTACTAATTAATTTTTTTACGCGCGTTGAGAAGTGTTGAGAAGTGAGCTGCTTTCCGATGTGTTTTTGTTTTCTGATCACAAAGTGAACCACAAAGGTTTTTTTTATGGCCAACCTCGTGAGAGAACAAAGTGAGCTTCAAAGAGTCCTTTGCAATGGACTTTTGTAGACCAAAGTGCACTGCATTTGTTTGTTTTTTAAATGTAGCTTGGATAGTGGAGTAAACCTCCCGGGAAAAAAACAAAAAAGATGTGCATAGTAAAGCGGAGAGAACCTCTCCACACAATAAAAAGATGTGCATTTGCTGGTTGTCTTTGTCTCTGCAAAAATAATAAAACTAAACTACAAGAACAAACAACACCAGCATGCAGTGCACTAGTCTTTTTGACTATTCACTAGCAATGAATCAAAAATAAGCAAACTAAACAGCAAACTCCAGCGGCAACTGAATTACATGGGGCCATGGGGCTGCCGCCACCACCACTAAAATATATGTGAAAAAGCACATGTGGACAGTGGTATGCACCATGACTTTTCAAGCCGTTTTCCACCACACAACGAGCACTTCGTCGAAATCCAGGCAAACTGCATGGGCTTAGCACCGAAACACAAAATGTACCTAATTCTACCTCATCAGTGAATACATGTGGACTGCACATTGTTAGTTAAGCCCACAAGATGGAGCAGAGGGCATCCTGGAGCTGGCGAGGCGAGGGACAGCCGCCATCGTGGTGGACCTGGGCTGACCTCTCGCCACGAGCGGCCGAACTACAGAGCAGCGCTAGAGATGTCTATGGCCATGGGAGGAGACGAGGCACCGAGAGTCCATCGTCGTGCCTGAGGCAGAGGGGAGGATGGTGGACAGCCTTGCCTCGCCGCCACCGCCTCCACATGCCCCTCCCTCACGTGCACCTCCCTCACCATCCCCACCCGCCAGTGGCCCGCGCGCCACCGGCTGCACCCTCACCGCCGCCTCCTCCGCAGACATCGCCTACCTCCTCGGCGCGAGGTCGGGAGCATCTCGTCCGCGCAGGCCTCACCGAAGACCTTCTCCGTTTTCAAAGCGAACTGCACATGAAAAGAAATTGAGGGAAGCCTAGGTGCTGCACTCGGCAACACATCAACCAAAAATCAATTTCAAATACAAAGAACAAACAAAAAAACTTGCCAGCTACCGAACCGCACCGAGCACTACCATCGAGCCGCATCGCCACAACGATGCGTACTGCATCAGGCGGCGCCTCAACGGAATGAACTGCACATAACGCTGCAGGAGCAAGGCGTGGCGGATCCCGGCGCCGGCCACGCCTGAGGTGCTCGCGCCCAGATGGCCGCCGCGGGGCGTCGACTGCACCAGGATGGGAGATCGACCAGGACGCGGAGATCCACTAGAAGAGACATCCAGTGGTGGCGCAGCTAGCCGGCGAGGCAGGGGTGCGTTGGGGGAGGCCACCTCCGCCTCCATAGGGTGGCGGCTGGTGCTCCTTGGACGAGTGCCGGAGTTGAAGAGGGATTGGGAAGGGCATGGGGCTCGCGCTGGCTGTCCATCGGGCCGAATCAAGGGCGGCTGGTGGTAGGGCAACG
>LR738714.1:303973924-303992274 GCA_902687465.1 Secale cereale | reverse complement strand
GTGAGCCTGCGCGCAGTTCGTTTTGTGTTGCACTGGTTGGTTCGACGGGTGTTAGCAGAATAAGAGGAAGTGTTATGAGAATAAGGTCTTAAGGGGTGTTGTGAGAATAGACCCACCCCATATATATATATATATATATATATATATATATATATATATATATATATATATATATATATATATATATATATATATATAGTTGTGTTCTGTCCTCAACAACATTCACTTATAGCTATGTCTTCATATTTGAATCTTTCGGACTAAGTGAATGTGATCGGACCCTAACCTCTCTATGCTTTCTCATCTCACACTCTGTCTGTTGGAAATATGCCCTAGAGGCAATAATAAAAGTATTATTATTATATTTCCTTGTTCATGATAATCGTCTGTTATTCATGCATGAATTGTATTGTACGGAAACAGCGATATATGTGTGAATGTATAGACCACAATGAGTCCCTGGTAAGCCTCTAGTTACTAGCTCGTTGATCAACAGATGGTCATGGTTTCCTGACCATGGACATAGGATATCGGTGATAACGGGATCACATCATTAGGAGAATGATGTGATGGACAAGACCCAATCCTGAGCATAGCACGAGATCGTATAGTTCGTAATGCATAAGCTTTTCGGTGTCAAGTATTTATTCCTTAGACCATGAGGTTGTGCAACTCCCGGATGCCGTAGGAATACTTTGGGTGTGCCAAACGTCACAACGTAACTGGGTGGCTATAAAGGTACGCATCAGGTATCTCCGAAAGTGTCTGTTGAGTTGGTACGAACCGAGACTGTGATGTTGTCACTCCGTATGTCGGAGAGGTACCTCTGGGCCCACTCGGTAAGACATCATCATAATGATCTCAAGGTGACCAAGGAGTTAGTCACGGGATGATGGATTACGGATCGAGTAAAGAGACTTGCCATGACGAGATTGAACAAGGTATCGGGAATGCCGACGATCGAATCTTGGGCAAGTACCGTACTGATGGACAAGGGGAATAACTACGGGATTCAGTGAAACCTTGACATAGTGGTTCATCCGATGAAGATCATCGAGGAACACGTGGGAACCAACATGGGTATCCAGATCCCGCTGTTGGTTATTGACCGGAGAGTGGTCTCGGTCATGTCTACGTGTCTCCTGAACCCGTAGGGTCTACACACTTAAGGTTCGGTGACGATAGGGTCGTAGAGATACAAGCACGTGGAAACCCGAAAGTTGTTCGGAGTCCCGGATGAGATCCCGGACATGACGAGGAGTTCTGGAATGGTCCGGAGGTAAAGAATGATATATAGGAAGTCCAGTTTCGGCCATCGGGTGAACTCCGGGGGTCACCGGGAGTGTCCCGGGACCACCGGGTGGGGCCCCTAGGCCGCAAGGGGAAGGGGGCTAGCCCCTGGTGGGCTGGCCCACCCAGCTGGGCCCCCCTTCCATGCGCCTAGGGTTGGAACCCTAGGGGGAGGGGGCGCCCCCTTGCCTTGGGGGGCAAGTTTGCCTCCCTGGCGCCGCCCCACCCTGCAGATGGGATCTGCAGGGCTTGGCGCACCCCCCTGGCCCCCTATATATATGTGGGGGGAGAGGGCAGCAGCACCCAATCCTGTGGCGCCTCTGCCCCTCCCGTCACAACCCCATCTCCTTACGCAGGGCGCCGGCGAAGCCCTGTAGGATTTCCCGCTGCATCCACCACCACGCCGTCGTGCTGCTGTATCTCCGACGACCTCTCCTCCCCCCTTGCTGGATCAAGAAGGAGGTGACGTTGCTGTACCGGACGTGTGTTGAACGCGGAGGTGCCGTCCGTTCGGCGCTAGATCATCGGTGATGAAGAACGTGAAGAGTATGACTACTTCATCCACGCTTTTTCGAAAGCTTCCGCTCGCGGTCTACAAAAGGGTATGTAGATGCACTCTAATATGCTCGTTGCTAGATGTCTCCTAAGATTGATCTTGGTGAAAGCGTAGAATTTTTTTGAATTCTGCTACGTTCCCCAACAGTGGCATCTGAGCTAGGTCTTTTGCGTAGCATCTTGCACGAGTAGACCACAAAGCAGTTGTGGGCATTTGAGTTTGCTCAACTTTCTTGCCGTTACTAGTCTAATCTTGATTCGGCGGTATTGTGGGATGAAGCGGCCCAGACCGACTTTACACGTACGCTTACGTGAGACTGGTTCCACCGACAGACATGCACTAGGTGCATAAGGCGGCTGGCGGGTGTCTGTCTCTCCTACTTTAGTCGGATCGGATTCGATGAACAGGGTCCTTATGAAGGGTAAATAGAAATTGACAAATCACGTTGTGGTTTTGACGTAGGTAAGAAACGTTCTTGCTAGAAAACCTATAGAAGCCACGTAAAACTTGCAACAACAATTAGAGGTCGTCTAACTTGTTTTTGCAGCATGTGCTATGTGATATGGTATGGCCAAGAAGATGTGATGAATGATATATGTGATGTATGAGATTGATCATGTTCTTGTAATAGGGAATCACGACTTGCATGTCGTTGAATTTGACAACCGGCAGGAGCCATAGGAGTTGTCTTCATTATTGTATGACCTGCGTGTCACTGAATAACGCCATGTAATTACTTTACTTTATTGCTAAACGTTAGCCATAGTAGTAGAAGTAATAGTTGGCGTGACGACTTCATGAAGACACAATGATGGAGATCATGATGATGGAGATCATGGTGTCGAGCCGGTGGCAAAGATGATCATGGTGCCCCAAAGACGGAGATCCAAGGAGCAAAGATGATATTGGCCATATCATGTCACTTTAATTGATTGCATGTGATGTTTATCATGTTTATGCATCTTGTTTACTTAGAACGACGGTAGTAAATAAGATGATCTCTCACTAAAATTTCAAGAATTGTGTTCCCCCTAACTGTGCACCGTTGCTAAGGATCGTTGTTCCGAAGCACCACGTGATGATCGGGTGTGATAGGTTCTAACGTTCGCATACAACGGGTGTAAGCCAGATTTACACACGCAATACACTTAGGGTTCACTTGACGAGCCTAGCATGTACAGACATGGCCTTGGAACACGGAAGACCGAAAGGTCAAACACGAGTCATATAGAAGATACAATCAACATGAAGATGTTCACCGTTGATGACTAGTCCGTCTCACGTGATGATCGGACACGGGCTAGCCGATTCGGATCGTGTATCACTTAGATGACTAGAGAGATGTCAATCTGAGTGGGAGTTCATTAAAATTTGATGAAACTTAATTATCATGAACATAGTCTAAATTCTTTACAATATCTCTTGTAGATCAAATGGCCCACGCTCATGTCACCCTCAACTTCAACGCGTTCCTAGAGAAATCCAAGCTGAAAGACGATGGTAGCAACTACACGAACTGGGTCCGTAACCTGATTATCATTCTCATAGCTGCCAACAAAACTTATGTCTTAGATGCACCGCTAGGTGACGCTCCCGCCCCGGCAAACCAAGATGTTATGAACGCTTGGCAGTCGCGTTGTGATGATTACTCCCTGGTTCAGTGCGGCATGCTTTACAGCTTAGAATCGGGGCTCCAAAAGCGTTTTGAGCACCACAGGGCATTTGAGATGTTCCAAGAGCTGAAAATGGTTTTCCAAGCTCATGCCTGAGTCGAGAGATATGACGTCTCCGACGCATTCTACAGCTGTAAGATGGAGGAAAACAGTTCTGTCAGTGAGCACATCCTCAAGATTTCTGGGTTGCACAACCGCTTATCTCAGTTGGGAATGAATCTCCCAGACGAAGCGGTCGTTGACAGAATCCTCCAGTCGCTCCCACCAAGCTACAAGAGCTTCGTGCTGAACTTCAATATGCAGGGGATGGAGAAGTCCATTCCCGAGGTGTATTCAATTCTGAAATCAGCGGAGGTGGATATCAAGAAAGAACATCAAGTGTTGATGGTCAATAAAACCACTAAGTTCAAGAAGGGCAAGGGTAAGAAGAACTTCAAGAGGGACGACAAGGGAGTTGCCGCGCCTGGTAAGCCTATTGCCGGGAAGAAGCCAAATTATGGACCCAAGCCTGAGACAGAGTGCTTTTATTGCAAGGGAACGGGTCACTGGAAGCGGAACTGCCCCAAATACTTAGAGGACAAGAAGGCCGGCAACGTCAAAGGTATATGTGATATACATGTTATTGATGTGTACCTTACCAGCGCTCGTAGTAGCTCTTGGGTATTCGATTCCGGTGCAGTTGCTCATATTTGTAACTCTAAGCAGGAGTTGCGGAATAAGCGGAGACTGGCGAAGGACGAGGTGACGATGCGCGTCGGGAATGGTTCCAAGGTCGATTTGATCGCCGTCGGCACGCTGCCTCTACATCTACCCTCGGGATAAGTTTTAAACCCCAATAATTGTTATTTAGTACCAGCTTTGAGCATGAACATTGTATCTGGATCTCGTCTTATGCGAGATGGCTACTCATTTAAATCTGAGAATAATGGTTGTTCTATTTATTTGAGAGATATGTTTTATGGTCATGCCCCGCTGGTCAATGGTTTATTTTTGATGAATCTCGATCGTGATGATACACATATTCATAGTGTGAATGCCAAAAGATGTAAAGTTGATAATGATAGTCCCACATACTTGTGGCATTGCCACCTTGGTCATATTGGTGTCAAGCGTATGAAGAAGCTCCATAAAGATGGACTTCTAGAGTCTCTTGATTATGAATCATTTGACACGTGCGAACCATGCCTCTTGGGCAAGATGACCAAGACTCCGTTCTCCGGAACAATGGTGCGAGCAACCAACTTATTGGAAATCATACATACCGATGTGTGCGGTCCAATGAGTGTTGAGGCTCGCGGAGGCTATCGTTATGTTCTCACCCTCACGGATGACTTGAGTAGATATGGGTATATCTACTTGATGAAGCACAAGTCTGAGACCTTTGAAAAGTTCAAGGAATTTCATAATGAGGTTGAGAATCAACGAGACAAGGAAATAAAATTCTTACGATCGGATCGTGGGGGTGAATATTTGAGTCATGAATTTGGCACACACCTTAGGAAATGTGGAATTGTTTCACAATTGACACCACCCGGAACACCTCAGCGTAACGGTGTGTCTGAACGTCGAAATCGTACTCTGTTGGACATGGTGCGATCTATGATGTCCCTTACCGATTTACCGCTATTTTTTGGGGGTTATGCTTTAGAGACTACCGGATTCACTTTAAATAGGGCTCCGTCGAAATCCGTTGAGACGACACCGTATGAACTTTGGTTTGGCAAGAAACCAAAGCTGTCGTTTCTGAAAGTTTGGGGTTGCGATGCTTATGTCAAGAAACTTCAACCTGAAAAGCTCGAACCCAAATCGGAAAAAATGTGTCTTCATAGGATACCCAAAGGAAACGATTGGGTACACCTTCTGCCACAGATCCGAAGGCAAGGTCTTTGTTGCCAAGAATGGATCCTTTCTGGAGAAAGAGTTTCTCTCAAAAGAAGTGAGTGGGAGGAAAGTAGAACTTGATGAGGTGACAGTCACCCCTCCTGGACCGGAAAGTAGCGCAGCACAGGAAATTGTTCCTGAGGTGCCTTCACCGACAAGGGAGGAAATTAATGATGATGATCATGAAGAAACAGATCAAGTTACTACTGAACTTCGAAGGTCCACAAGGGCACGTTCCGCACCAGAGTGGTACGGCAACCCTGTCATGAAAATCATGTTGTTAGACAACGGTGAACCTTCGAACTATGAAGAAGCAATGGCGGGCCCGGATTCCAATAAATGGCTTGGAGCCATGAAATCCGAGATAGAATCCATGTATGAAAACAAAGTATGGACTTTGGTGGACTTGCCTGATGATAGGCACGCCATAGAAAATAAATGGATATTTAAGAAGAAGACAGACGCGGATGGTAATGTGACCATCTATAAAGCTCGGCTTGTCGCTAAGGGTTATCGACAAGTTCAAGGGGTTGACTACGACGAGACTTTCTCTCCCGTAGCGATGCTGAAGTCGGTCAGAATCATGTTAGCTATTGCCGCATTCTATGATTATGAGATATGGCAAATGGACGTCAAAACGGCATTCCTTGATGGCTTCCTCAAGGAAGAGTTGTATATGATGCAGCCGGAAGGTTTTGTCGATCCAGAGAATGCTAACAAGGTATGCAAGCTCCAGCGCTCGATTTACGGGCTGGTGCAAGCATCTCGGAGTTGGAATATTCACTTTAATGATGTGATCAAAGCGTTTGGCTTTATACAGACTTATGGAGAAGCCTGTATCTACAAGAAAGTGAGTGGGAGCTCTGTAGCATTTCTCATATTATATGTGGATGACATATTGCTGATGGGAAATGATATAGAATTCTTGGAAAGTGTAAAGGCCTAATTGAATAAGAGTTTTTCAATGAAGGACCATGGAGAAGCAGCTTACATATTAGGCATCAAAATCTATAGAGATAGATCAAGACGCCTCATTGGTCTTTCACAAAGTACATACCATGACAAGATATTGAAGAAGTTCAATATGGATCAGTCCAAGAAGGGGTTCTTGCCTGTTTTGCAAGGTATGATATTGAGCAAGGCTCAGTCGCCGACCACGGTAGAAGATAGAGAAAAGATGAGTGTCATACCCTATGCCTCGGCCATAGGTTCTATCATGTATGCCATGTTGTGTACCAGACCTGATGTGAACCTTGCCATAAGTTTGGTAGGGAGGTACCAAAGTGATCCCGGTATGGAACACTGGACAACGGTCAAGAACATCCTAAAGTACCTGAAGAGGACTAAGGATATGTTTCTCGTTTATGGAGGTGACGAAGAGCTCGTCGTAAAGGGTTACGTCGATGCTAGCTTCGACACAGATCTGGATGACTCTAAGTCACAAACCGGATACGTGTATATTTCGAATGGTGGAGCAGTCAGCTGGTGCAGTTGCAAGCAGAGCGTCGTGGCGCATTCTACATGTGAAGCGGAGTACATAGCTGCTTGTGAAGCAGCACAAGAAGGAGTGTGGATGAAGGAGTTCATCACCGACCTAGGAGTCATTCCAAGCGCGTCAAGCCCGATGACTCTCTTCTGTGACAACACTAGTGCTATTGCTGTTACCAAGGAGCCCAGGTTTCACAAGAAGACCAAACACATTAAGCGCCGTTTCAACTCCATCCGGAATTATGTTCAAGATGGAGACATAGATATTTGTAAGGTGCATACGGATCTGAATGTTGCAGACCCGTTGACTAAACCTCTTCCACGGGCAAAACATGATCAACACCAGAACTCTATGGGTGTTCGATTCATCACAATGTAACTAGATTATTGACTCTAGTGCAAGTGGGAGACTGTTGGAAATATGCCCTAGAGGCAATAATAAAAGTATTATTATTATATTTCCTTGTTCATGATAATCGTCTGTTATTCATGCTTGAATTGTATTGTACGGAAACAGCGATACATGTGTGAATGTATAGACCACAATGAGTCCCTGGTAAGCCTCTAGTTACTAGCTCGTTGATCAACAGATGGTCACGGTTTCCTGACCATGGACATAGGATGTCGGTGATAACGGGATCACATCATTAGGAGAATGATGTGATGGACAAGACCCAATCCTGAGCATAGCACGAGATCGTATAGTTCGTAATGCATAAGCTTTTCGGTGTCAAGTATTTATTCCTTAGACCATGAGGTTGTGCAACTCCCGGATGCCGTAGGAATACTTTGGGTGTGCCAAACATCACAACGTAACTGGGTGGCTATAAAGGTACGCATCAGGTATCTCCAAAAGTGTCTGTTGAGTTGGTACGAACCGAGACTGGGATGTTGTCACTCCGTATGACGGAGAGGTACCTTTGGGCCCACTCGGTAAGACATCATCATAATGAGCTCAAGGTGACCAAGGAGTTAGTCATGGGATGATGGATTACGGATTGAGTAAAGAGACTTGCCTTGACGAGATTGAACAAGGTATCGGGAATACCGACGATCGAATCTCGGGCAAGTACCGTACCGATGGACAAAGGGAATAACTATGGGATTGAGTGAATCCTTGACACAGTGGTTCAACCGATGAAGATTATCGAGGAACACGTGGGAACCAACATGGGTATCCATATCCCGCCGATGGTTATTGAACGGAGAGTGGTCTCGGTCATGTCTACGTGTCTCCCGAACCCGTAGGGTCTACACACTTAAGGTTCGGTGACGCTTGGGTCGTAGAGATACATGCACGCGGAAACCCGAAAGTTGTTCGGAGTCCCGGATGAGATCCCGGACGTGACGAGGAGTTCCGGAATGGTCCGGAGGTAAAGAATGATATATAGGAAGTCCAGTTTCGGCCATCGGGTGAACTCCGGGGGTCACCGGGAGTGTCCCGGGACCACCGGAGGGGTCCCGGGGGTCCACCGGGTGGGGCCACCCATCCCGGTGGGGCCCTAGGCCGCAAGGGGAAGGGGGCCAGTCCCTGGTGGGCTGGCGCACCCAATTGGGCCCCCTCCATGCGCCTAGGGTTGGAACCCTAGGGGGAGGGGGCGCCCCCTTGCCTTGGGGGGCAAGTTTGCCTCCCTGGCCGCCGCCCCACCCTGCAGATGGGATCTGCAGGGCTTGGCGCACCCCCTGGCCCCCTATATATATGTGGGGGGAGAGGGCAGCCGCACTCAATCCTCTGGCGCCTCTCCCCCTCCCGTCACAACCCCATCTCCTTACGCAGGGCGCCGGCGAAGCCCTGCAGGATTTCCCGCTGCATCCACCACCACGCCGTCGTGCTGTTGGATCTCCTACGACCTGTCCTCCCCCCTTGCTGGATCAAGAAGGAGGTGACGTTGCTATACCGGACGTGTGTTGAACGCGGAGGTGCCATCCGTTCGGCGGTAGATCATCGGTGACGAAGAACGTGAAGAGTACGACTACTTCATCCACGCTTCTTCGAAAGCTTCCGCTCGCGATCTACAAAAGGGTATGTAGATGCACTCTAATATGCTCGTTGCTAGATGTCTCCTAAGATTGATCTTGGTGAAAGTGTAGAATTTTTTTGAATTCTGCTACGTTCCCCAACACTGTCTATCCAAATCATATGCATTCTGTTGAAACAGTCGAATATCTTCTCTGTGTCCTTGTCAGCAGAAGATACGAAGACAAACTTTAAATCTGATTTTAATGCTCCATCTGTTATGCCTGAAACCCGGAGAAGCCGGAACGACCACTCCGACAGTCGTGGTGTACGTGGGATCGTGGGACAACTCCCAATGCATTACATGACCGCCACGTGTCACTCGTACGTGAACCGTGAGGGGCACCTGAGTAATTGCGCTGTGCCATCTCCCATGCCTATAAATGCACGTCCCATCACGGTCAAAAGTTTCTTCTACCACCTCTCCACCTCGACCAACCCTAGCGCCTGCGCTAGCTTTCGACGACGCCGGCGACGAAGCGCTTCACTGCCGTAACTTTGTCGACGCCGTCCTCACGCCGGCCGCGGACATCTTCTACCCTGCCGACGCCGTAGCTGTCCTCCGTCGCCAAGTTAGGGCACGGAAGATCGAACTGCTGGGCATCCAACTCCTCTCCGTCTAAGCAGTTCATCGTGTGGTAAATAAAACTTTCTTTTTACCATCTTCTAGATCCATAAGGATTCATCTACTTTACCACAAGAGGTTTCTGCCTACTTAGATATACAGATCTATCCTTTCTGCATCTCATATCTTGCCTAGTACATTCACATAAGCTTCAACTACAGTTAGATTCCTCACTTGTACTTATTCGTGGATTCGTACAAATCTGGAACCAACTCCCATGAGTGAATGTCTTCGCACTATGAGGTCAAAGTCTTCAAAACTGTTTTAATCTTCAAAACTTCTGAGAATGCATATGACCTCTTCCCCTTCCCTCGCATCTCTAATGCTGTCACAGGTACATGTCCGTGGGAGCATCCCTTGGTTCTCATAGTCTGCATTCATTTGCAGAGTTTTTGAAGTGTCACATTAATTCCCCTAAAGACAGTTCCTGTCTGACCAGCAGACCGAAGCATTTGCCTGTTTTGAAGCCATTCAATTTGAAGCCCTTCAGGTTGAAGCAAATGGCAACTAACAAGACAGTAAGAAAGGGTGGCAGACAGCGCCGTGGCAACACCTCCATTGATTTGCCTCCTGATCTCAGTGAGATATACAAGACTGATCCAGAGGAGGATTACAATTAGAGGAAGACACGAATCCAATGGATTCAAAGATACTGGGCCGAACAGTGGTTCAAGTATAGGTTCGTGACCCAAGAGTATGCTGAGAAAAACGCCATCAAGCATCCATGGGGAGATATCACTTATAAGAATCTTCCCCCCAAGACTCGTGCTGAAGCCATTGCTCAAGGCTTCTATCCTTGCATGGTCAGAGGGCCTCTGCCTGCTGATGCTGATCCAAGCTCTCTGCTCTGGTGTCGCGACGACAATCTATTCAAGCGAAATCTTCAATTCGCCAAGAACTCGGCCAAAGAGAACAAGAAGCTTTGGGGATTAGACTTCAATCCTGGCCCCTCTGCGCCCCGCGCTGATGGCACGCGTGAAGCTGAACCAAATCTGGTTGGGCCCTTCTACAACTTAGAAGGCCTCATCAGTCACATAAGGGTTCAAGGGGCAGATGTGGATTAGCCTGAAGCAGATGCTGATTCTGAAGAAGCACCTACAACGTCGAAGCCTCAGACACTACTAGGAAAATGCCTACTAATGGCGCACCTAATTTGGCCATTAATGGCGCATTAGTGGTGCGCCATTAGTGCCATGCCATTAGTATATTTTACTAATGGCGCACTGGTATACTAATGGCGCACCTCAGATGCGCCATTAGTATATACCACGGTGCGCCATTAGTATGCCTCCCAGGGGGCCATATATACCCAGGTGCTTTGGCATACTAATGGCACACTGCTTAATGATGCGCCATTAGTAACTTTGGCATACTAATGGCGCACTGGTTAATGATGCGCCATTAGTATCCTTTGGCATACTAATGGTGCATTGTGATGTGATGCGCCATTAGTATGAATATTAGGTTTTTTATTTATTTTTTAATTTTCTGTTTTTTGCACAGGTTACAAAATGTATTATTGGACAGAATATAGACAACACACATCAACAACAGATTCATCGAATACAATAGAAGATTAGTCTCTGAATACAATTCATCATATTAGTCTCCGAATACAATTCATCATATTAGTCTCCGAATTGAAAAGACCGAACAAAGATAGAACATTATATTACAAGTCTCGAGACCGCGAGTAGCGAGTTTGTCTTCACATTACAAGTCAATATCGATCATCTAAACTACCATCACATAGAAGAGAGCTGCGGTCATCACGATGAGCATCATCACGATGAAACCCGTCTTCATCCGGTTCCTCCAACGCTCCCTCCCCTCTCCCGCTAGATAGCGGGCGTATCTAGATTCCGCCTCGGCCCTAGTGGTGTACCCTTTGTAACTGTTACCGCTGAATTGGTGAACCTGTCTCCGACACTCCTCCCAGTCGTCGTAGACTCCGGGAACCTTACCCTTGTACACGACATACGACGGCATCGCTATGCACTAGCCAAACGAAACGTTAGTACCAATTCACAGACAATACATAAGCAATATATAAGTATGCAACAGAACGATCGAAAGAGAAAAGCAAGACATTAATAGCATCGATTACATCTCAGTTGAACGACAGTCAAAACCAAAGAGACATACTACAAGTTCATTAAAGTTTAATTACAACATGAGACAATCGATGTTTCAGAACTAGACACAGCATCACTACTTTCGACTCGACGCAAGGGACCGGAGCGTGGATGAAGCCGGCGTCTATCGTGGGAGTCATGAAATCGTGGGTGTTGTCAGCCTGCATTTGTTGCATTGTGTCGATGTCACTGTTGGACAGTTGATTTCTGAGGTAGAACTGCCCCGAGGTACGAAGGACATCTTGATGGATGATTTCCGCAAACTCCGACTGGATGCGAAAGAATTCTTGTCTGATGTCCGCGCCTAGATTGCCGACACGCTCGCGGCCCAATCTTTGAGTTTACTCGGTAGCAGAAGTTGATGATGGTCCCGTACGATCGCACGCATGTGATGGATGGTGTAGTAGGCACCTTTTTGACCGCCAGGCGGCTGCTTGACGCAGCAGAACGTCGTATTGTGGGAGAACACGTGCTTGTCGGTCTTACAAATAGGCCTGGTGAAGGTGCCTCCAGATCTGGCGTAGCCGGGGAGAACATCATCAAGAACCTTCTTGACATTTGTGTAGTCTACGTTCGACTGACGGTCCGAGTCGAAATACGTGGCCATGGAATATTTGGGGCTTAGGAGGATGAGCGTGCAATGTGTGTCATGGCAGAAAACACAGAATGTTAAAATAAAAACGATCGAAATCTAAGAATTCATATGTTACGGGGTGGTTGAGGGGAGGACTTACTCGGGAAAGTAAGGCACGAGGAAGTTATCCTTATCTCGGTTTGCTAGAATGACGCCTTTGAGGTAAGAACTCGCGACTTGCCGGTCCCCAGCGCTGCCCAAGATCTTGGCACGCTTGTAGAAGGGGTCGACTATCACGATGTCCAGGGTCTTGTCGCGAATGATCCGCATCTCCATACTCAGCGAAAATAGTCGAACGAAGGTGTAGTACAGCGGATGAAGGTTCAACATAGCGTAGATGTCATCAAACCGCAGGACGATCGTACCCCCGATGGAGTTATCCACAAAGCCCTTGCCCTCTGGCACCTTGGCTGCGAAAACCGGGTATGCCACATCCTTCTCTTTGAGACGCCGCTTCTCCAAAGAAAGAACACTGTCATGCAGACTCCGCATAGCACCGGTTGCAGCATCGAGCATATTTCTCGGTAGCATCGGCCTACCCGCCACATGCACCCTCATCATTACATCCTCAGGTGAAGGTGGCCCGTCCTGAGCATGGATCGTACTCGGTGCCGGCTGGCTCGCACCCTTGTTAGTCTTTCTTTTGCGTGCCTTCTTCTTCTCCTGTAATGGGACCGAGTTCTGCTCACAGATCGCCTTCTTGAGTGTGTTGGGGCTGATAATATTTTGCACCTCGCCTATCTGAGGCTCGGTGAAGTCGGCAGCTGGAGGCGTCTCCTGAGAACTAAACGGCAGACGACGCCTGTTACAACTTGGTTTCTCCGCGGTACCAGCTAGATCGCGCACGTCTTCTGTAGGGTTGGGTTCTTGAGAAGGAGGCCCCATGAAGTCGCTACCGTACCCATGATCGGCAAAGTACTGATCGACGTTGTCAAATGTATCGTCGTCGTTGTCGTCGTCGTCGCTCAGATCCTGTGCCATATGCATGTTTGGATCCAGTGGCATAGGGATGTCCGGCACCGTTGTGGCGGTCTTGCCATGGGGCCGACTTGGCGCCGGCACGACTGGCGGTGTTGTCTTTGGGGTGGTGTCCCCCGCCCCCAAACGAACTAGCTCTTCGGCCAAAGCAGGGGCCAGCTCAGGCAGGCGCTGAGGGTCATCACGTCATCATCGTCGGCCCCGACGGGTCGAATTGGAGGTAACAACTCGTCGCAGCCTGGCAGCACCCGAACCAGTTGAACCCTGAACAAGTTGGGTGGCATCCTAGTACCGTGGAACACGGGGTTGCCCGGTTGAACGATTTTGCCCTTGGCGACATCGACCAACTCGTTGTTCACGAAGTGCAGGAGAGTGCACGGAACGTCGGTGGCGCCCTGCGAAAACATGTAGGGCGTCAGGGATGCCCAGTCAAAGGCAAGGAGATGAAGTCCTCGGCCGAGAGAGGATTAATTAGTTACCGTGATGATGGCGTCGAGCTCGGCTAATGTCGAGGCACCGCCAACGGCGGGCGTGCAGTTGACGAAGGGGCCGCTTGCTGCAGAGGTGCCGGCCGGCGTACACCCGGGTGCATTAAGCTCCCATGCCGGCGTCGGAGATACCAATGTCGCCTCCGCCGGAGACACCAATGGCCCCGCCATCGCGTTCTGCGAGTTGCTGTCCGTGAAGCTGGGAATCGGGGGCGGCCCCTGTTGGCCGCCCGCAATCCACGCGTGCAACCCCTCGATCAAGGTAGGCACAATGGCGGTGATCGTCGCTCCGAGTTGTTGTTGCGCTTGCTCTTGGACAATCTCCGGAATAAGCGCCACCTGTGCCTTGAGTTCTTGAACCTCGCGTGCCTGGCTTTCCGAGCTGGTCTTTTTCTCCTTTTCGCCCACCAGCGTTATAGTATGACGACCATTTTGTGGACAAGCCTTTGCCGGCCACACGACCAGCTGACGTCGGCTTACTGAGCTTATCCTTTTTCTTCATTACATTCAACGCCCTACTTAGAGTGGTGTCCCAAGGGTTGCTCTTAGTCGACCCCGCGCTATTGCTTTCAGTCGCCTGCGGAAGGAATGTGAACCATTTAGAAATTTGGCTTCATTAATTAGAATGCAACCATATGGAGCTAATTACGCGGGGGTGTATTCCTTACCAGAACAAGCTCAAGCGACCTGGTCTTCGGATCCATGGTAAGCTCCTTTGTTTTCGGGTCCTTCTTGTACCGGGCCTTGACAAAGTTCCTGGTCTGCTTGTCACCGTATTTATTGAAGAGGGGCGGTAGGCCTTGCTCGGCACGGTCCGCCTCCTCCTTGTCCCATATAGGCTCCGCCACTCTGTAATCGCCGGGACCGAGTGTGTGTTCCCCTAAGTTCAGCTCCCGCATTTCTTTCCCCCACTGACTTGATTCGGAGGTTGCGGTGCTCGAGCACTTGATCTTGAAGTCGTTGTAGTCATCTTCGGTGATCGAAGGATTTTTCTCCTTGATCTTCTCATAACTCTCACCTTTCTCGATCATTCTCTTCACATTGCTTTTCCAAGTAGACAGGGCCGTGCTCATCTTCGTGAGGGCGGTATTGTTCACTTTATTCCCTTTTAGGCTTGTGTTTTCAAATTCAGCGGGGAACTTGTATCGTTCGTGCAACTTCGTGAAGAGGAGGTTGCGCAAATTCCCTCGGTCAGGATGCCTCAGGTTCTCGGTGTTGATCGAGACGGTGCTCCGGAGAATGCACCCGAGCTGAACCGAGTACCCCTTGACTATTCGTTCGGGCGCCATTAGATTCCCGTCGGAGTCCACTTCAGTAAATTCCTCCTTGAGGGTGCGGAGCACGGTCGGGCGCCGGTCCTTCCGTTGCCTCTTCGGTTGGCTGCCATCTGTGCGTGCGCCGCCATCATCAGTGGTGGCATGCTCGACGGCACCATCAGTGGTGGCATCCTCGGCGGCACCATCAGTGGGGTCATCCTCGGCGGTACCGTCAGTGGTCTCAGGATCGGTGGGGAAGGCGGCGTCCTCATACAAGTGAGGTTGTTCCTCCATCTCCCGGGACAGCTCCCAGAATGCCTTGCCGCCCGAACCCCCGGCCTCATCGTTGTTGGCCATGTTTCTCTCTAAATAGGAAAAAAGTTTGGTCAAAAAGTTGGTTATTGTCAAGGAACAAGATCACGGTCTCATCATTTAGGGTTGGTCGACACCGAGGCATCCTAAAAGCTAAGCTTTTATCATTGAGGGTTTTTCGACGCCGAGGCACCCTAAAAGCCTAAGCTTTCATCATTTCGGTTTTTATCGACACCGAGGCACCCTAAAAGCCAAGGTTTTATAATTTATGGTTTGTCGACACCGAGGCATCCTAAAAGCTAAGCTGGGAAGGAGAATTCTAAGTTGGGCCTAATCACTTGGCTCTATTGCCGCCTATGTTTTAATGCAGCTAGAATAAAGGGGCAGTTGATCCTACTTAATTAACTACTAATATACCCCGGCCCATGCATTAGTCACAAGTACCCCATATGTCCTATTTTTAGCAAAGTCATGCTAAAATTCACGGAAAATTTCAGCATAACCTTTGCTGAAAATAGGACATATGGAGTACCCGAATTTGCCGGAACGGAAGTTAATCGACATTCCAGCAAACTCAAGGGCCTCTCGGGGTACCTGCAAAATCATCACGACACGATGGTCGGAGACAAAACCCAGCAGTGCAAAGTGGGGAAATCTGCCATGTCTAAACATGGATATTTCTAGTAGGTGATTGGACCAGTGAAGCTATAAGATGTTACAGTACAAACAAATTAAAGCAGCAGCAATAATAACAGGCTAAAGTGCATGAACAAGACTCTGTATCTATTGTCGCTATGATCTAGTAATAAGAACAAGACATGTCAATTTCAATTTCAATTACCCATCACATAAATCAGATCGACCTTGTTGATTTGATTCACAAATCTACCAAAATATTGTGGCAGTCACTTCCAAGCAAGAAAACACAAAATTCACTGACCAATTTTAATTTGTAAGACAATTAAGCTAAAATCTCAGTGTACTGAAGCTGAAACTAGTTAACTGTATCAAGTATATGTATGAAGATGACATATAGATGAGCTCTTTCATGTGCTTGCAGTTACATCAACAGCTTTTTGTGTCTTTTGACAGTACCACATTGATAAGATCCATTACGAAAGAGAACATATTTTTCAAATAAATCAATGGTCAGAAGTCACATTGGAGACTGTGAAAATACCCAATTAACATGTAGTTTGACTCGGATGGTAAGAATTTTGACTGCAAATAGTTATAACATTTTTATAATAATAAGTTGAATGAAGTTAACTAATGGAGTTAACTGAATTTAATTAACAAAGACGCGCTACTAAACTGCAACAGTAAACAAAGACGATATGCTGCCTATGGATTAGTAACTGCATGCAGTTAACTGAATTTAATTAACAAACTAGAAAACAGAAGGCAATGTATTTTAGTTCTACTAGATACATCTCTTCTTTGTCCATT
Organism: Secale cereale; assembly: GCA_902687465.1. Taxonomy (NCBI): domain Eukaryota; kingdom Viridiplantae; phylum Streptophyta; class Magnoliopsida; order Poales; family Poaceae; genus Secale; species Secale cereale. Next base: position 303,975,492 of record LR738714.1, on the reverse strand, counting down.
TTGATGACAAGTATTTTGGGATGGAGGGAATACATCAGAAAGTTCAAGCATCCAAATAGGAGTATCACTGTCAGAAGAAGGGGGTTTTAGTTTGAACCAAAGACAACAATTCAAGCCAACTGTTGTAGCTCTGTTCATCTACACATCTCATAAATAATAGCTTTAAAACAACACCAACCCAGACATATGCAACAGTGGCATCTTGTTGCTGGCAGATACCAAAACAGAAGGCAATGTTTTGCCATTATCTAGTTTCCACTTATAAAAATTCTTAGCAGCATCAAAAGCCTAAGAGATACTTTTCCAAAAGGGAGACCCCCCCCCAGACCAGGGTAAGCCCACAAAATGTTAGGTTTGTCAGTACCATACTTGAACCAAAGAACATTCTTCCAGTCACTAGGCCTATCATCAACGAATCTTTTACTCCAAGAGGCCACCATGGCCAAGTTAAAACCCCTAAAATTAGGGACACCCATACACCCAAGAGAAATGGGACATCTGGAACTAGAAGGTAATGGCAGCAATAGCCCACTTAGGGAATGAACATCAAATAAGTGGGAAATGTTGGCTATGCAAGTTGTAAGTAAGATTAATTTGCCCCTATATGACAAGTTCCTCTTAATTTCTTAAAATGCAGGGGAACAACCAGATATTTAAACTTGAACATGCTCTGGAAAAAAGATAGGATGCGAGAGGAAGGAGGGAGGAGTGGTGGCTACCTGCCTCTGGATTGGTCGCCGGCGTAGCTCCGGGCGGCGGCGTTGCTGCTCGACGAAGGTGGCGAGGCCGCGGCAAAGGCGAGGGGCTCGTCCAGGGGGGTGGGGAGGCGTCGGTGGCGAGGCCGCAGCAGCGCTACGGCACGGCGAGGGCGTCGGGGGTGCGGGCATCGGGGGAGGACGTCAGGGGCGTCGGGGGAGGCGGCGCACGTAGGGGCGGCGGCGTCGTGGGTCTGGCGAGAGGGGGAAGTGGATCTGGCGAGAGGGAGGGACGAAGGGGTCGGGCGACTAGCTATAGGGGGGAAGATTACTAATGGCGCACGCCCTAGCGGTGCGCCATTAGAATGTTTTTTATACCAATGGCGCACCAGCCAGCGATGCACCATTAGAATGTTTTTTTATATCAATGGCGCACCAGCCAGCGATGCGCCATAAGTAATTATTTTTATAAAAACATTAATAATTTTTTATTTGAAAATATTTATGAATATAAAAAAATATCATGAATATGAATATGAATATGAAACAGTAATAATTTTTTATAAAAACAATAATAATTTTTTATTTGAAAATATTTATGAATACAAAAAAAATATCATGAATATGAATATGGAACAGTAATAATCTTTTTTAAAAACAGTAATAATTTTTTAAAAAATATCATCAGATTTTTTTATTTGAAAATATTTATGAATATCAAAAATATCATCAAATTTGTTATTTGAAAATACCATCAAATTTGTTATTTGAAAATATAATCAAATTTGTTTTTTGAAAATATAATCAATTTTTTTAGTTGCATTCATTTGTGACGGTGGAGCGGGGGAGGGTGCGGGGGTCGTCGGCGGTGGT
>LR738714.1:303880726-303973795 GCA_902687465.1 Secale cereale | reverse complement strand
GCAAGGGGAATCTGGCGAGGGGGGATAACGATCGAGATGGAGGGGGATCGAGATCGAGTGTTCTCATGAATTCAAAAAGTGCCCATGAAATTTCAAAATATTCATGATAGTTCAAAAAGTGCCCATGAAATACAATCGAGAAATGAAGGCTACGATTTAAATACAATCGATCTTAGCTAGCTATCTGTTCACAATCTTCTTGCCCTTCTTTTTCGCAAATGGAGTTCTTCTGTGGAACGGACGTCATTTAGGTAGGGTGGTCCTGCTTCTTCTTGTGGTGTATGCTGCTACTTCATCATCGTCGTCATGTTCGATCCTCGGGTCGCCGTACTTGTCGAAGTCTTGCTCATTGGCTACTCCATCCATTCCGATGATCTTCCTTTTGCCTCTCCTCACGACAACACGACTGGGCTTTAACGGGTCGGTAATGAAAAAGCATTGGTCAACTTGGGAAGCCAGTACCCATGGCTCATTTTCCGCGGTGACGATTGCGCCCGCGGTCTTGGATTTGGCTTCGGGTATAACCATGGTGGTGAAATACCGGTCTTCTTTTAGGACGCTCTTGGCCCATCTGACACGGAACATCTGGACCTTCTCTCCAGCGTAGCTCAGCTCCCAGATCTCCTCGATCCTTCCGTAGTATCTGTCCTTGTCGTTACCGGTGTAGGATTCCATCGTTACCCCGGAGTTCTGATAACCATCGCTCTTCATGTCCTTGGCCTCGGTGTATAATGTGTAGCCGTTGATATCGTACGCCTCATAGGTCATCAGGTTGTGCTCGGCGCCCTATGACAAGGCGAATATGAGTTGTTCTTCCGCGGAAGAATCCTCATGTAAAGGGTACGACAGAAGCTTCTGCTTGAACCAACGCGTGAAACATGAGTTGTGCTCTTTGATTATATCTCCGTCCGTCCTCTGTTGGCCTCGGTCATTGTACGTTTTCTCAATAAAGGTTTTGTGCTCTACCACCCAAGGATCGACCACGTCTATGTGTTATAGCGCGACTAGGTTTGCTCTTTCAAAGTCGGCGAGTCGACCCTTGAAGTCGACATGCATTTCGCGGCGACCCTCACGGTGACCCCATCCAGCGAGCCTGCCGAGGTGCCTGTTGACGGGCAGACCAACGGGGTTCTCGATGCCTAGATAATTCGTGTAGTAGGAGATGCACTCTTCGGTCAGAAAGCCCCTGGCTATGCTTCCCTCTGGACGCGACATGTTGCGAAAGTATCCTTTGATGACACCATTCATCCTTTCGAACGGCATCATGTTGTGCAGGAACGTCGGCCCGAGTTGGATGATATCGTCCATGATATGGACCAGCAGATGCACCATAACATCGAAGAATGCGGGCGGGAAGTACATCTCAAGCTCGCATAGTATCACCATGATCTCTTCCTGTAGCCTTCTGAGTTGCCTCACGCCAACCGACTTCCGAGAGATGACGTCGAAAAAGTTGCATAGACCAAATAGCGTTTCGCGGACATGCGCGTCAATGATCCCACGGATTGCAACTGGAAGTATCTGCGTCATCAGCACGTGACAGTCGTGAGACTTCATCCCGCTGAACTTCAGATTCGTTGGGTCTAGGTATCTGCTTATCTTCCCCGCGTAACCGTAAGGAAGTTTTACTCCTACGAGGCAGGTGAAAAACTGCTCGATCTCCTCCTGACTTAGAGTGAAGCATGCGGGAGGGTAGTCATTTCTGGTCTTCTTGGCCTTTTTGCCTTTGCGATGACTTTCTGTGTCCTGCTTCGCCTCATCATCATCATCATCATCATCATCATCATCATCATCATCATCATCATCATCATCATCATCATCATCATCATCATATATAGCGTGAAGCTCCTGCCTGATGCCCATTGATTTCAAGTCTGCCCTTGCTTTCAGCCCATCTTTGGTCCTCTCTGGCATGTTGAGCAGGGTACCAAGCAGACTCTCGCACACGTTCTTCGTGATATGCATGACATCAAGGCTGTGAGGCACATGGTGGATCTTCCAGTACAAAAAGTCCCAGAAAACAGACCTTGTTTTCCATACCTTCAGCAGCGGCTCTGGCGCCTTTCGCTTCTTTCCCGGCTCTGGCGCCTTTTGCTTCCTTCTCGGCAGTGGGCAATCTTTCCAATTTTTCAACAGCTCGTCTATTTCCTCGCCGCTCCTCGTACGCGGGCGTCCTCGGGGTTCGGTTTCACCATCGAACAGATCCTTGCGTTTTCTCCATAGGTCATCGTCGCGAAGCCACCTTCGATGTCCCATGAACACAGTTTTCGAAGACCCGGGATCTCTATCTAGCTGGCGATACGTTGTGTCATCCATGCACCTGACGCATCCAGAAAATCCGTGGACCACCTGCCCCGCGACATATCCGTAACTGAGATAGTCGTGCACCGTCGTGAGCAGCGCGGCTCTCATAGGGAAATATTCTTTCTCTGTGGCGTCCCACGTATTGGCTGGCATTTTCCACAGCGTGTCAAGCTTCTCTTTCAGCAGCCCCAGATACAGATTGATGTCGTTCCCTGGTTGTTTCGGTCCTTCAATTAGCATACTCATGTGAATGTACTTCCTCTACATGCACAACCAGGGGGGAAGGTTGTACATCCACACAAACACAGGCCAGGTGCTATGTGTGCTTCTCTGGCTGCCAAACGGATTGACTCCATCGGTGGTCGCGCCCAGCACGATGTTCCTTGGATCGGTCCCAAATTCTAGGTTTTCGAAGTTCAACGCTTGCCACTGGCTCGCATCCTTAGGGTGACTCAGCATCTTGTCTTTTTTATCTATCTCCGGATCATTTGCGTCATCTTCTCGCTTCTTCTCCTCCCTATCCGCGTGCCAACGCAGGAGCTTTGCTACCTTAGGGTCCGCGAAATACCACTGCAGACGAGGAGTGATCGGAAAGTACCACACCACTTTTCGAGGAGCTTTCTTCCTCTTCTTGTATCGAGTGACGCCGCACACCGGACATATGGTAGACTCCGCGTGCTCGTCCCGATAAATGATGCAATTGTTCATGAACACATGGTATTTCACGTGCGGTAAATCCAGAGGACACACGATTTTCTTCGCCTCCTCGAAACTGGTCGGGCACTTGTTCCCCTTGGGAAGACGTTCGTGCCAGAATGACATGTTCTCGTCGAAGCATGCGTTGGTCATTTTGTGTTTTACCTTCATCTCCAGAGCCATGAGCGTTACTTTCAGGCGGGTATCCTCGGGCCTGCATCCTTCATACAATGGAGTAACCGTGTCTATCTCCAGTTGATCCATCTTGGCTTTCTCTCGGGCGGCAGCTCTTGCGTTATCCGTCTGCTTGAGAAGCAGCTCTTGAATATGAGGGTCCTGCACCCAGCCCATCGATGGTCCAGCGTCGTCTGCTCCGCCGGCATCATCATCTTCATGATCATGCACGTCGTCTGCTCCGGCATCTTCCTCATCATCATGTCCTGCATCTTCTACATGATGACTGTGTACAGCATCACCGTCATGATCATCTCCTGGGGATTCTTCGTCTTCTCGCCCGCCCGAGCCACAGTGGTTGTCTTGCTGCCCTTCCTCATTTCTTGCCCGGCCCCCATGGACGACTTCGTAGTCATCTTCATCACCTTGCCACCGATAGCCATCCATGAAACCACGCAAGAGCAGGTGGTCCCGCACCTGCCCGGAATCCGGGTCCGCAATAAGGCTCTTCAGCTTGTATCTTCGACACGGACATCTTATCTCCGTCTCGTTCTTTTGAAGCATCTCGGCCTTCGCGGAGCTCAAAAACCTATTCATGATGCCTTCGGTCATCGTGCGGACCATGCTCGCCTGCGGGGTAGAGCAAAACGATATTTTAGAACCAAGAAAAAATTTGGCATGACTTTCCCTAAAAATAGGACCAAAAACAATGCTTAATGCCAAAATTCTCGCCGAAACGGAAATGAATCAACATTCCGGCAAAATATTGGCAACTATCGCATTTCAAATACCGGTACACCTCCAAACACAAACACATATGCAACACCACAAACATATGCAACACCACGAACATACATAGATCTAGCTAGGCCATAAAATGTGCATGTGCACATTGTTGTAGGGAGAACAACATAAATAAAGCTTCCCCCCCTTACTTACCTATCAAAACAAGGTAATTTAACCACTTAATTTGAATGAATCTATGGTGGAAATGAGGTGACAAAGAGGAGGCACCCCAGACAAGGAGGAGGTGGAGAGAATGAAGTGGGGAGAAAGTGAGTGTGGGTAGGAGTGGCTGTCCAAAATATCTTGTTGGTGCCCACTTACTAATGGCGCACCACCTCAAAATGCGCCAATAGTAACCCAGGTTACTAATGGCGCACCTTCTGGTGGTGCGCCATTAGTAGTTTTGCAAAAAAAACATACTAATGGCGCACTGTCCCAAAGTGCGCCATTACTAGTTTAAACTAGTAATGGCGCACTTTGGAACAGTGCGCCATTAGTAGTTTTGCAAAAAAAAAGAATAAAAAATATAATAAAAAAACAACAGTAGTGGTGCACTTTGTGACTGGTGCGCCATTACTAGTTACAACTAGTAATGGCGCACTGTGTCTGGATGCGCCATTAGTATGTTTGGAATAGGAAAAAAATTGATACTAATGGCGCACCCTGAGCCAGGTGCGCCATTAGTGTATTCAACTCTAATGGCGTACCAGAAGGTGGTGCGCCATTAGTATATACTAATGGCGCACCGCTTGTGTGGTGCACCATTAGTATCAATCCCATCTATAGCTCTTTTTCTAGTAGTGAGAAGAAGAAATCAAAGGCTTCGAAGACTACTCCACCAAGGGCTTCTAGAGTGAAGCCTTTGGCCACTGCTCCACCTGCACCAAGTGTGCAATCTTAGGAACACTCTCGTATCTCCAAGAGCAGACAGCTGAAGAGGAAGCCAACACGCAACCCCAGTCCAGCTCTCACTCCTGATGCAGTACTGAAGACTGCCAATGATGCCCTTGATCTCTCAAGTGATGAAGATCTTGGTGATGATGCTCTGGAGCTATTGATCAAGAGAAAGCAAGACGCTGAAATATTCAATGATTTTCCGCTCTTTGACGTTGAAGTGCTCAATAACTTCATTGATGAATGGTTTGACACACCCAATCTGAGCTTCGACGATCTTCAACTTCCAGTTGGCCTCAGTGTCTCCTTCCATGGCGCCATTGCTTCCGAGCTGGATCTGGCCCAAAGAATTGTTGAGCAGAAGCAGAAGCTAGACTATGAAAAAGCTCAGTTCAAGAAGCATGTGGACAAGCTCAGCGTGCAAGAAATTCAAAACTTCAAAGTTATGATGCACGAGCACAAGGAAGCCTTTCGCCAGCGGCGTGAAGAAGCTAAAGGTTCTCGTGAGTGAATTAAGGACTTGGCTACAAAATGCATTCAAGCATTCAATGAAGCTGAAAAGCGCAAGGCACTTGGGCGTCCTGGCATTGATCCAAGGATGGCTGCCAAGAAGAAGAAGAAGCAACCTGTGCCCGAAGCTGAAAAATCTGGGCAGGAAATGCCTCACATAGTCTTCCCTGCTAGCATGACTGGCTCGAAGCCTAAGGCAACCCCAACCGCTTCAAAGCTCAAGAAGACTAAGGTGGCTGAAGCTGAAGCTCGCAAGCATAAGCAATCTACTGATGAAGCTCCACCCACCAAGAAGCTCAAGACCAAGAGGGATAAGGATGCTTCCAAAGAGCCTATCTTTGTCGAGCCAATCTCAGTTGCTCGCCCTACATCTGCCCAGAGAGAACGAAGACTGACTGTTCATGAGCCTGCTCCCACAGAGGCTGAAGACATTCCAACTGTTGACCCCATCGCAGCTGAAGACATTGGTCCTCAAGACAATGTTGAAGATGATGAAGTCCTTCCTCAGATCGAATACAACATTGACTCTCCGCCTGTTCTCACGAACAACGAACACATCAGCATTGGTCGTCAATTGACGCCAATTGCTCAGGATGACTCGTGGACTGATCACCCACAGGATACACAAGCCACTCCCCAGCAAACTCAAGACACCAGTACGGTGCTTGAAGATGAAGACTTTGAGGCCCAACAACCTCCATCTCCTCAGGCGTCGCCAGCTTTTCGCAGGCTTCGCAAAGGATCAAGGCCTCAAGTCATCGCCCAAAGTGTTCCAGAAGGAGGAGAGCAACCATCTGCACCTGATGCTGCTCCTACTGGGAACCCCTCAGTATCTGAAGCAAAAGCGGCTGACGATATTCCGGCTGCATCAGCCCAAGAAGAACAACCCCAAGTTGAAGAAGAACGTACTGCCACACCCCCTGTTCTCGAGGAGAATGTGTCCGACCCTCCAGATCCTGAAGTGGAGGCTACAAATTCCGAGGCTGCCACCACCAACACTGAAGCCAATGACGTGGTCATGGCTGAAGCTTATGTGGCACCTGAAGACACTGTGGCGCCTGAAGTAACTGCGCCTGAAGTAACTGCTCCTGAAGCCAGTGCTATGCCTAAAGCCAATGCTGCACTTGACGCCAATTTGCAGCTTGAAGAAAATGCATCTGCTCCTGTTCCGCCTCCACGGTCTCATACCATTGAGCAAGCATACAACAAGGATGATCAGCTTGTTACTGTCCGGTGGCCAATTCTGATTCTGCCACCTACAACTGAACCGCGTGCTGCTGGTCCTCAGTTTGATCATCATGTTGCTCACAGGCCCCAAGTTCAGAAGCCTAAGCCAAGACTGCCAAGGTTTCCAGGTATTGCAACATCTTCAGGGTCATTCAATGCCAATAGCTTCACTGCGCACAACACCTTCTTTGACAGCGCCAAGAACCCATATTCCAAGCCAAGAATATCATCAGATAGGTTCTGGAGCCATCAGCAGCGCAGCTACTACTCACGCGTACTCTATGATCAAGGGCGCATTTTCCCTCATATGTGTCTTGACACTGAAGCTATTGCTGGTCTGCCCTTCTTAGAGGAAGCTCTTGACTGCTTCCGTGATGCTGGCCTACTCAATTTTGTCATAGATAAAGAGCATTGGAATGAAGAGTTGCTTCTGCAATTCTATGCAACACTCCACATCCGAGGCCACAGCAGGGATCCGAAGACATGGGTCCTTGAGTGGATGACAGGCAATGTGCATCATGAAGCTAAAGCCTTTGATCTCATTGAGCTTACAGGCCTGTCCACTCCAGGAGATCTCTATGAACCTGGCTGTCAATTGCACACTGAAGCCTTGGAGAATATATTTCAGAACCGTCAGCCCAACATGAGCCAAATTCTCAGCATGATGAAGCCTCTGCCAAGTGATGCTGAATATCCTAAGGAATTCTTTGTTGAAGACCTAGAGTACCTGCCACGCACCATCTATCATATCATCAGGCATACTCTATGGCCAATACAAGGACATTCGTCATCAGCCAAGCTTGAAGGCACTATGAAGACTTTGGTCTTCTATATCTTCAATGGCATCAACTACAATGCTCAAGATTTTTTCATTCGGCAAATGGCTATGTCTGGAGCTGATCTATTGGGTCTGAAATTTTATGCCCCTTGGATAATGCGCCTCATCAAGTTGCACTCAGCTGTCACCTATCAGCCCTCTGCAAACAACCATCAGATTTTCTTGCCTGAGGTTGATATGTCAGCTGAAGCCATCTACCAAGAGCCTGCTAAAGAGACAGTTAGTCTTCACAATGCTGATCATCAAAGCTTCACTCAGCAGATTGAAGGGGTCCCAGCCGTCTCACGTGTTTATCCTCTGGCTGGCCGTACTCGTCTACCTCGACACGCTAAAACCAAATCCACTGAAAGGACCATCGCTCAAAGGCCTCAGAAGCGATCTCGTGTCCTGAACAACCGAGAGCTTCTAGTATCCCTTCATCAGAAACAGGATAAGCATCACCTCTGGTTAAAGCGTCAGATGCAAAGCCTCTTGGTGGATGTCAATTGCATTCGCAATCTTGCCACCAAGAATGCTTTTGTTGCTCATGAAACATGTCGGAGGTCTTGGAAGAGTTTGACCTTGTTGAGTGCTGAAGCAGATCTTCAAGACGATGGCTTCACTGAGAGATTCAAGTTTGACAACACTCGTCCAAGGACTGTTGTTATGTGTCGAACTCCATCTCTTGAAGATTCTGAATACTCCTCCTCCGCTGCAACAATTGACGCCAGGGTGATCGATGATCAGGATGATGCTACTTCACCGCCTCCTACTTCAGCACGCATCGACACTGCAGCAACTACTTCTGCACCACCAAACAACAACACCGACCCTGCGTCCTCTTCTGCTCCAACTGGGAACGAGTAGAGGCTCTATGTCTTCAAACCTTTTTGGTCCTTGCTGACAAAAGGGGGAGAAGCATATGAGTTGATAGTCATCAAGCGGGTCTATATGGGCGGGTGCTTTATAATTTGCCTAGTGCTTACAACTCTCATTTTGCTACATTTGGTTCTTTGAGTTGTAACACTTAAACTGATGGTTGTCTGCTACGTTTTTATGCTACTCTGTAATGCGATGATAAACTCCGCATCTGCTACCTTATATTCCGTACTTAGTCATTATGGCAGACGTCCATTTTTCATTATGCATGTCATTATCTTCGACATATCAATTATGCATGATGAATTGTCTTCATAAGTTAAAGAGGATCTCCACAAGTACAACCTACCATGTGCATTTGCATTCAAAGGCAAATCAACCATATGCACATCTTCAGGGGGAGCCTTTTGCTACCTACGAAGACAATACCTTTCTCCTTTACAATTTCACATATGTTTATCCCCATTGAAAACTTCAACCAGTTTGTCATAAATCACCAAAAAGGGGGAGATTGTAAGTCCATCTAGTGCCACCCCTAGTGGTTTTGGAGTATTGACGACAAACCTGGTTGAGGGACTAATGTGTTTGTGAGAATTGCAGGATAACACAGGTAGTAGTCCCTCATTGATTCGGTTAACCTACCGGAGATGACCCCTAAAAATGTATGAAGACATTGATATCAGTGGTGGTATATGAAGATAATCATATTGAAGACTATGACATGAGAAGACATTGTGTGAAGACTATGGAGAGCGAAGACGTAGATGTTTCGTTGTTTCCTTTTCTTCTTTGTTGAGTCATAGGAACCACCGTACTACTAAGTGGGGTCCAAGTCAACTAAGTCAGAGTGACTGACGTGATGCTCAACCAAATCCTTTGTCTTCGAGCGAAGACTATGAGAGCAAATCTTATCCAGAGGCGGATGAGTCAGCTTTACTTGGAGCTCAAGTAAAGTTGTCGTGTGTGTTTGAAATCTGACCGTTGGAACACGTGTCAGTTCCTTAGTGACCCAGGGTCACTTCGAACAAATAAGGTCGGGTTTCCCAGTGGCTATAAATAGCCCACCCCCTTCACTATAAATTGGTGGCTGCTCAGAGTTATTGCACGGTTTTTGTCGTTTGAGAGCAACCCACCTCCGAAGCATTTGAGAGAGAAATCCTTGCGAGGACAAAGCCCAAACACCCAGAGCCAAAGAGTGTTAGGCATCACTGGAGTCTTTCTGTCTGTGTGACCTGAAGACTTATTACACTTGAGGACTGTGTTTCCTCCAGCCGGTTAGGCGTCGCGTTCTGAGCATCCAAGAGTAATTGTGGATTGCCAGTGAACGAAGTCTGTGAAGGTTTGGAATTCTACCTTGAAGACTTACCAGAGTGATTGGGCGAGGACTAGGTGTCCTTAGCTCAAGGGGAACAAGGTGAAGACGCGGTCTTCTGAGTTAAATCTCAGCCTCCCTAACCAGACGTACAGTTGTCACAGCAACTGGTACTGATCTAACAAATCACTGTCTTCCCCGAGCTACTGGTTCTATCCTTTCCTTCCCTTTACTTACTGCTCTATGTTGTGAAGACATTGCATGCTTGCCTTATCTGATTGTCTTCACTGAGTATCTACTTGTTGTGATTGGCTTCATTCCTTCTTCCTTTATGATCACTACTGCCTAGTTGCTATTAGTCTTCACGCTTTCACTTCATTGAATACATGACTATGGCTTATCTAGTGTAGTCCACTTTCCGCTGCATACTAATAGGCTTGAGCTTATCGTTTGTCTTCGAAACTACCATGTTTTGGAGCATTTCATAAAAATCGCCTATTCACCCCCCTCTAGTCGATAAACTGCACTTTCAAGTTTGTCCAGGCTTGTCCTTTGCTACAAAAAGGATTGGGCCACCTTGCTGCACCTTATTTACTTTTACCTTTTGTCACTTGCTACCAATTATCTTATCACAAAACTATATGTTACCTATAATTTCAGTGCTTGCAGAAAATACCTTACTGAAAACTGCCTATCATTTCCTTCTACTCCTCGTTGGGTTCGACACTCTTACTTATCAAAAGGACTACGATAGATCCCCTACACTTTTGGGTCATCAAGACTCTTTTCTGGCACCATTGCCGGGGAGTGAAGCGCCTTTGGTAAGGTAAAATTTATATAGTGTGCTGAAATTTATTATCACTTGTTACTATGGCTCAAAATCCTTTGAGGGGCTTGTTTGGGGTATCTTCACCCCGAGCAGAAGAGCAAAGAGTTGCTCCTCAACCTACTGCACCTATTGAAAATGTTTGCTTTGAGATTCCTTCAGGTATGATAGAGAAACTGCTTGAAAATCCCTATACAGGAGACGGGACACTTCACCCCGATTTACATCTAATCTATGTGGATGAAGTTTGTGGATTGTTTAAGCTTGCAGGTATGCCAGAGGATGTTATCAAGAAGAAGGTTTTCCCTTTATCTTTTAGGGAGATGCATTGACATGCTTTAGGCTATGCGATGATATGGGATCTTGGAACTATAATCGTCTGAAGTTGGAATTTCATCAGAATTTCTACCCTATGCACCAGGTTCATCGTGATCATAATTATATTTATAATTTCTGGCCTCGCGAAGGAGAAAGCATCGCTCAAGCTTGGGGGAGGCTTAAGTCAATGTTATATTCATGCCCCAATCATGAGCTCTCAGGAGAAATGATCATTCAAAAAATTTATGCTCGGCTTTCTCGTAATAATCGCTCCATGCTCGATACTTCTTGTTTTGGCTCTTATATGATGAAGACTATTGACTTTAAATGGGATTTATTGGAAAGAATTAAACGCAACTCCGAAGATTGGGATCTCGATGAAGGTAAGGAGTCAGGTATGACCCCTAAGTTTGATTGTGTTAAAGCTTTTATGGATACCGATGTTTTCCGTGAGTTTAGCACTAAATATGGACTTGACTCTGAGATAGTAGCTTCTTTCTGTGAATCTTTTGCTACTCATGTTGATCTCCCCAAGGAGAAGTGGTTTAAATACCACCCCCCTATTGAAGTAAAAGTAGTTGAACCTATTAAAGTTGAAGAAAAGACTATCACTTATAATGTTGATCCTGTTATTCCTACCACTTATATCGAGAAACCACCTTTCCCTGTAAGGATAAAGGATCATGCTCAAGCTTCAACTGTAGTCTGTAAGATTAATACTAGAACACCTACACCCTCTGAGCAAATTAAAGTTGAACCTAGTGTTGCTGTGGTTAAAGACCTCTTGGTAGAAGATTTAGACGGACATGTTATTTATCTCCAAGAAAAGTCTGCTAGAATAGCCAAACCCGATGCTAGGAATAAACATAAACCGGTTGTAGGCCTGCCTGTCATCTCTGTTAAGATAGGAGATCATTGCTATCATGGTTTATGTGACGTAGGTGCTAGTGCAAGTATTATCCCTCTTGACTTGTATAACGAAATTATGCATGATATTGCAACGGTTGAGTTAGAAGGGATTGATGTTACTATTAAGCTGGCTAATAGAGATACTATTTCACCAGTTGGCATTGTTAGAGATATTGAAGTCTTATGTGGGAAGGTTAAATATCCTGCTGACTTTCTTGTTCTTAGTTCCCCACAAGATGCTTTCTGTCCCATTATATTTGGTAGACCCTTCTTGAATACCGTTAATGCCTAGATAGACTGTGTGAAAGATATTGTCACTGTCGGATTAGGGGATACGTCTCATGATTTTAACTTTGCTAAATACCGTAGACAACCCCTTGAAAAGGCACCACCCAGTAAGGATGAACTTATTGGTCTTGCTTCTATTGCCGTGCCACCTAATGATCCTTTAGAACAATACTTGCTAGACCATGAAAATGATATGCATATGAATGAGAGAAGGGAGATAGATGAAATATTCCTTATACAGGGACCCGTATTGAAAAACAACTTGCATGTTGAAATCCTAGGGGATCTTCCTCCAGCCAAGGGTGATCCCGTGTTTGACCTTAAACCCTTGCCTGATAATCTTAAGTATGTTTATCTTGACGAAAAGAAGATATATCCTGTTATTATTAGTGCTAACCTTTCAGAGCATGACGAAGAGAGATTATTGAAAACTCTTAAGAAGCACCGAGCTGCTATTGGATATACTCTGGACGATCTTAAGGGCATTAGTCCCACCATATGTCAACACAAAATAAAATTGGAAGAAAATGCTAAGCCGGTTATTGATCATCAGCGACGGTTAAATCCTAAGATGAAAGAAGTGGTAAGGAAGGAAATCCTAAAGCTTCTAGAAGCAGGTATTATCTATCCCATTGCTGATAGCCAGTGGGTAAGTCATGTCCATTGTGTTCCTAAGAAAGGAGGTATGACTGTTGTCCCTAATGATAAAGATGAATTGATCCCGCAAAGAATAGTTACAGGTTATAGGATGGTAATTGATTTTCGTAAGTTAAATAAAGCTACTAAGAAAGATCATTACCCCTTGCCATTTATTGATCAAATGCTAGAAAGATTATCCAAACATACTCATTTCTGCTTTCTAGATGGTTATTCTGGTTTCTCTCAAATACATGTGTCAAAAGGGGATCAAGAAAAGACCACCTTTACTTGTCCTTTCGGTACCTTTGCTTATAGATGTATGCATTTTGGTTTATGTAACGCGCCTGCTACCTTTCAAAGATGCATGATGGCTATATTCTCTGATTTTTTTGAAAAGATTGTTGAGGTATTCATGGACGGTTTCTCCGTTTATGGAACTTCTTTTGATCATTGCTTAAGCAACCTTGATCGAGTTTTGCAGAGATGTGAAGACACTAACGTTGTCTTGAATTGGGAGAAGTGCCACTTTATGGTTAATGAAGGCATTGTCTTGGGACATAAAATTTCTGAAAGAGGTATTGAAGTTGACAAAGCTAAAGTGGATGCTATTGAAAAGATGCCAGGCCCTAAGGATATCAAAGGTATACGAAGTTTCCTTGGTCATGCCGGGTTTTATAGGAGGTTCATTTTGGACTTCTCCAAAATCTCCAGGCCTCTGACTAATATTTTACAGAAAAATATTCCTTTTGTCTTTGAAGATGATTGTCTAGAAGCATTTGAAATACTTAAGAAAGCATTGATCTCTGCACCCATTGTACAGCCTCCTGACTGGAACTTACCCTTTGAGATTATGTGCGATGCTAGTGATTATGCTGTAGGAGCTGTTTTAGGGCAAAGAGTTGATAAGAAATTGAATGTTATCCAGTATGCTAGCAAAACTCTAGATAGTGCCCAAAGAAATTATGCTACCACTGAGAAAGAAATTCTAGCAGTTGTGTTTGCTTGTGATAAGTTTAGACCCTATATCGTTGATTCTAAAGTAACTATTCACACTGATCATGCTGCTATAAAATACCTTATGGAAAAGAAAGATGCTAAACCTAGACTTATTAGATGGGTCCTCTTGCTGCAAGAATTTTACTTGCATATTATTGATAGAAAGGGAGTTGAGAACCCCGTAGCAGATAACATGTCTAGGTTAGAGAATATACTTGATGACCCACAACCTATTGATGATAGCTTTCCTGATGAACAACTAGCTGTCATAAATACTTCTCGTACTGCTCCTTGGTATGTTGATTATGCTAATTACATTTTTGCTAAGTTTATACCTCCTAGCTTCACATACCAGGAAAAGAAAAAGTTCTTCTATGATTTAAGACATTACTTTTGGGATGACCCACATCTTTATAAAGAAGGAGTAGATGGTATTATTAGATGTTGTGTGCCTAAGCATGAACAGGAACAGATCTTACGCAAGTGCCACTCTGAAGCTTACGAAGGACACCATGCGGGAGACCGAACTGCACACAAGGTATTGCAATCTGGTTTTTATTGGCCTACTCTCTTCAAGGATGCCCGTAAGTTTGTCTTGTCATGTGATGAATGTCAAAGAATTGGTAATATTAGTAGACGTCAAGAAATGCCTATGAATTATTCACTTGTTATTGAACCATTTGATGTCTGGGGTTTTGATTATATGGGACCTTTTCCTGCCTCTAATGGGTACACACATATGCTAGTTGCTGTTGATTACGTTACTAAGTGGGTAGAAGCTATTCCAACTAGTAGTGCTGATCATAACACCTCTATTAAGATGCTTAAAGAAGTTATATTTCCGAGGTTAGGAGTCCCTAGATATCTAATGACCGATGGTGGTTCACACTTTATTCATGGTGCTCTCCGTAAGATGCTTGCTAAGTATGATGTCAACCATAGAATTGCATCACCTTATCATCCACAGACTAGTGGTCAAGTTGAATTAAGTAATAGGGAGTTGAAATTAATCTTGCAAAAGAGAGTTAATAGGTCTAGAAAGAATTGGTCCAAGAAACTAGATGATGCATTATGGGCCTATAAAACTGCATACAAAAATCCTATGGGTATGTCTCCATATAAGATGGTGTATGGAAAAGCTTGTCACTTACCTCTTGAGCTAGAACATAAGGCATATTGGGCTATCAAAGAGCTCAATTATGATTTCAAACTTGCCGGTGAAAAGAGGCTATTTGATATTAGCTGTCTCGATGAATGGAGAACCCAGGCCTACGAGAATGCCAAGTTATTTAAAGAAAAACTTAAAAGATGGCATGAAAAAAGGATACAAAAGCGTGAGTTCAACGTAGGTGATTATGTTTTGCTATTCAACTCTCGTTTAAGATTTTTTGCAGGAAAAATTCTCTCCAAGTGGGAAGGACCTTACGTCATCGAGCAGGTCTATCGTTCCGGTGCCATAAAAATCAACAACTTCGAAGGCACAAATCCGAAGGTGGTGAATGGCCAAAGGATCAAACATTATATCTCAGGTAATCCTATAAATGTTGAAACTAATATTATTGAAACCATAACCCCGGAGGAATACACAAGGGACACTTTCCAGAACGATTCAGCCTCCGAAAAGGAAGAGGTACGTGATATGGTAATTAAACCAACTCCAAAACAATTCTAAAGGCAATTTTTCTCCGTTTTGGAATATTTAGAAAAATAGAAAAATAAACCGCAGTCCGGAAGAGACACAAGGTGGCCTCGAGGGTAGGGGGTGCGCCCCCCTTCCCAGGGTGTGCCCCCTGCCTCAAGGGCACCCCGTGTGTCCCCTGGACTACGTTCTCTTGTGGGTTACTCATTTTTGGTCGGGAAAAATTCATTATATATACTCCCGAGGGTTTTGACCTCTGTATCACACAGAATTCCTCTATTTTCGTTTCGAGCTGTCATCTGTTAGGGTTTGCGAAGCAAGGCATCATGTCGTCTCCCTCCTCCAACAACGAAGGCAACGATGCTTGGCTCATGAAGATAGATCTGAAGAGGGAAGGACCCGAGGAGATCCACAAGGAGAAGAAGATCAAGATGGAGGTGGAAGGTCCGGCTCCGGCATCGGGAGAAGAAGACACCCCCAAATCCCTTCCTAATCTCTTTACCTCAACTAAGCTAGAAGCTTTCAGGATGCTTGAGTTAACTCAGATCCGCAACAAGCATCTCACAAGTGAAAATCTTTTGTTGAAGCATTACATAGCTGCTCTCAAAGGTATTATCCGCAAGCTGGAAGATCTCATGTGCTCAATATATGAGGATCCCCCGTCACTACTTGCAACTCCATCATCACCAACCCCGAAGAAGGAGACATAATCATATGGGTATGGACACTCCCCTTGGCAACTGCCAAGCTTGGGGGAGTGACCCCGGTATCGTATCACCATCACCCCTATCTTTACCGTTTTACTTAGTTCGATCCTTTTGGTAGTATCTTGATCTATTAGAATAAAGTTAGCATGATCTAGTTGTGAGATTTTGCTTTGTGAGCTTTATCCTTTGTAATCGAGTCAGTGAGCTATATAATAAAGATTAGTGTTGAGTCAAGGGCTTGATTTCCTCACTTGGGTCGTGATAAAAGAAAGAAAACAAAAAGAGAATCAAAGAGATCATATCGATCTTATGGGAAGTAATGACTTCACATACAAGAGTATGATAAATAAAAGTTGTTGGGAGGTGACAAACATAGTTTTGGTCATCGTTGCAATTAATAGGAAGTAATAAAAGAAGAGAGGCTTCACATATAAATATACTATCTTGGACATCTTTCATGATTGTGAGTACTCATTAAAGTATGACATGCTAAAGAGTTGATGTTGGACAAGGAAGACAACATAATGGGTTATGTCTTCTTATATCCGAAATAAAGTATATTGTCATGGATCTTCCAACATGTTGAGCTTGCCTTTCCCTCTCATGCTAGCCAAAACTCCTCGCACTAAGTAGAGATATTACTTGTGCTTCCATATATCCTTAAACCCAGTTTTGCCATGAGATTCCACCATACCTACCTATGGATTGAGAAAGATCCTTCCAAGTAAGTTGTCATGTTATAAACCCGCTAATACATGCATGATTTATTAGTGTGGGAGAAATTAGCTTTATACGAGCTTGTGATATGGAAGTAATAAAAGCGACGGACGGCATAATAAAGGTCCTTATCACAAGTGGCAATATAAAGCGAAGTTCTTCTATGCTAAGACTTTGTGCATCCAACCATAAAAACACATGACAACCTCTGCTTCCCTCTGCGAAGGGCCTATCTTTTATTCTTGTCTTATAAGTGTCAAGGTGAGATCCACCTTTCCTTTTTCATTTTATCCTTTGCCAAGCACATTGTGTTGGAAATATCCTGATATATATACCCACTTGGATGTAAGTTTTTCATGATATATTACTGTTGACATTACCCTTGAGGTAAAAGGTTGGGAGGCAACACCATAAGCCCCTATCTTTCTCTGTGTCCGATTAAAACTCCATAAACATAAGTATTGCATGAGTGTGAGCGATTGTGAAAGACTATATGATAGTTGAGTATGTAGGCGTGCTGAAAAGCTCTTATATTGACTCTTTCCGATGTTACGATAAATTGCAATTGCTTCAATGACCGAGACCAATGTTTGTTAGTTTCCAATGAAGTTTATGATGCATACTTGATATTGTGGATGAATTGTTACCTTTGCATAATGATCATATGACTATATTCATATAAGTTGCTGTTATGAGAATGATCATGATGCCCTCATGTCTGTATTCTATTTTTATCGACACCTCTATCTCTAAACATGTGGACATATTTTTCGATATCGGCTTTCCCTTGAGGACAAGCGAGGTCTAAGCTTGGGGGAGTTGATACGTCCATTTTGCATCATGCTTATAAGTTGATATTTATTGCATTATGGGTTGTTCATACATGTTTTGTCACAATACTTATGCCTTTTCCCTCTTATTTTGCAAGGTTTACATGAAGAAGGGGGAATGCCGTCAGCTGGAATTCTGGGCTGGAAAAGGAGCAAACTCTGGAAACCTATTCTGCAGAACTCCAAAAGCCCCGAAACTCCACAGAACATTTTTTGGAAAATATAAAAAATATCCAGTGAAAGAAATCCACGATAGGGGCCACTGGCTGGCCTCGAGGGTGGGGGGTGTTCCCCCCTTCCCAAGGCACGCCCCCCTGCCTCGAGGGCCAGCCGGAGGGCCCCAGGTGCCCATCTTCTCCTATATGAAGCGTTTTGACCTGGAAAAAATCAGAAGGAGGCTTTCGGGACCAGACGCCGCCGTCTCGAGGCGGAAACCAATCTAGGGCTCCGGCAGAGCTGTTCTGCCGGGGATACTTCCCTCCGGGAGGGGGAAATAGTCACCTCCGTCATCACCAACAACTCTCCCATCTTGGGGAGAGCAATCTTCATCAACATCTTGTAATGCCCAGGATGGGACTATACCTCCTACGTGTCGAGGCACGACTTAAAGGTATAAGCCCATTCTGGAATGATCTCAAGTTCGGTATCTTTGCACATCTCATGTAAAAATAGGGATGAAAGGAGAAGAGATAGTTGGCTTACACTCGCCACGTCACACAATTCATTACATAGTGAAACATCATTCCAATAACATCACAACCCGTCTACGGGTGAAGATCCAAATGAAAGATACCAAACAACATAAAGCCACAGGTTCGAATCGCCCCTAGTAGAAACCACTACTGATCATCGGGATAGTGCACATAGTAACCGCTACGTTCCTCATTGTACTCCCGGTATAGCTCTGTGCCGTCACCTGAGTAGCTCACCATGGTACCTGCATCTGGTGTGGTTTAGAATCTGTGAGCCACGGAGGACTCAGCAATCCCGTTCCCGGGTAACACAACTATCTAAGCCTTGGGTGTGGAACAAGGCTGAAGAAAGAATAAAAGGCTGCAGCAGCACTAGCACTAACTTACGTAATAAGAGCGAGAAGAGAAGTGCCACGTGCGATAAGGTGATCACGAAGTGATCCTAAATAAGCACGTCAATGATAACCCCACCGTGTTCACTTCCCGAACCCCTTTTCAGAAAATGACCGTCACGGTACTCATGCTAGTAGTGTGTTCTGAACATGGTGTGAAGTTTTCTACAACCAGATATTAACAAATTCCCATCTCCCACATAACCGCGGGCACGGCTTTAGAAAGTTCAAACCCTGCAGGGGTGTTCCAACTTGGCCCATTGCAAGCCCACGATCCGCGGAGTCGCAACTCCAAGGTGGGAAGGCCCGAGTATTCTCGGAATCCCGTGCTCAAGATACTCCGACTAAGGTAAGGCTAATCCAGCAAATCCTCCCGGCGTGCCGACACCCTGATAGTAGCCGCGCGTATCTCGTCTCAGGCCACGACTGGATGGGCGATTCTATAGGTTTTTACCAGCCCTTGAGTTTCCTCGAGGTGGCCCCGTAGACTCCCCAGCTTGGACCAACACTCATGTGGAGCACTGGCCCGAGTTGTTGATTAAGAAGAGGGTTAATTACTCCCTATGCAAGTTTTTAGTTGTTTAGGCGAATAGTACCAATGTTGGGACTTGCTGGAAAAGACTTAGCGCTAAGCGGTTTATCGAGGGGGTCCCATAACCCCAACCGTGTGAGGAACGCATAATCAAGGAACATAACACCGGCTTATACGGTTCCTGGGGCGGCATGAGTGGAACAAAACACCGAGCAAGAGGCTCAGTCTTCCACCCATTACCAATATATAGATGATTTCATTAAGAGTTTATATAGTGTGATATCCCAACAAGCGTCAACATGAAGCAAGAATCTTCAAATCTTCTCCTGCAACTAGCAATGCTATAAGAGGGGCTGAGCGAAGCCTACGTAGCCAAACAAAGGTTTGCATAGGTTAAGTGGTTAAACAGATTCATGGTTACAATAGGAGGCTGACAAACAAACATGGGCATCAAGGCAATAAGCTAAAGAGCGAGACTTCTAGCAATAGGCAAAGATAGTAATGATATCTAGGTCAGGTCATCTTGCCTATCGAGTCGTCGATGGGATCGTAAGACGGCTCCTCGTTCTCAACCTCGGTAGTAACCTCGTTCTCGTACTCGGTCTCGGCTTCCGGGTCTACTCAACACAAGAACACACGAGGCATGAAATCAAACAAGGTGCGATGCGCAAACTACAGGATGCATGTATGATGCACTTAGGATGCACAGCAGATGCACTTAGGATGCACAACATGACAACATAGGAAGCACAGAGAAACAACACAAGAAACATGACAATTTACTCAAGCAAGTAGGATGCAAGACAAGTCTATTTAGGATGCAAAACATGGCAAGGTAGGAAGCACAGAGAAACAACACAAGAAACAGCAGGTTTAAATGAGGCCGGAAACTACTTAAGACAAACCGGTAAGTCCACATATGCAAAGTTTGAAATTAGTCCAGATCTGAACAAACCTTAAGTTAAAGTTGTTAAACAGCAATTTAACATGCACCATGACAATCTGCACGAAATTCTAGTCAAGTTTCATATAAAGTTTGTTTAAAACGGAGCTACGGCCTAGAAGATATGATCAAAACAAGATAAGCATGGTATCGGTGTAAGATGCACCCAAACATCAAGCATACATACTCCAAACATGTAAACAAGATGACATTATGAATCTACATGCAAAACCACACAAGTTTCATGTAGGACTCACCCAAAACGGAGCAATGGACTAAAAGATACAACCGAAACAAGAAACAATGCAAAGCTGAAACTAACAGTCACATAGCAACTTTGGAGCAAGAAATATATACTCTACATCACTCAAACATGGTGAAAAGAAGCATGGCCATGAAGTAGACATATCCTACAGCAAACAACTCCATTGGAGCATCTCCATAGGAGGCATGGATCAATAGCAACAAGCTACAATATTTTGATCATGACAATAAAAACCTGACAGCAATATTTTATAGCAACTTGGGAGCAAGAAATAAATATGCTACAACAAACCAAATGAGCATGTGACGACATGGATGGATATCCAACAACATATACAGCAAGGAATGATCAAAGTCCACCCCAAAACTAACATGGATTTGCCTAGGACAACAAGCAAACATAGCATCCGGATATTACAGATTCCAGACTTAGTGAAATTTCACCAAGTGTTAAAACAACAATATCATCATGGCATGTTTGTGAGCATGTTTAAGTCACCTCAAGGCATAACATGGCAAGTGGTTTGCACCACAACAAAGGACACATGATGGGGAGTCCAAAACATATGAACATGCAACATGGGAACAAACACATCAATAGCAACAAGTTCCTCAACTAGGCGTCTCATAACAAGTTACAAAACCTAACAGCCACATGCACTTTTGCAACAGAGATAAACATGGCAATATGAACTCTAACATGCATCCTATACCAACCAACATGTAGAGCATCTCATGATGAACATTTGGACATATCATTTGCTTCATTTGGATAAACATGCACCAAGTTATCACATCTCAAACATGGCATGAAAACAACTAATAGCAGCAGTTTATATCATGTAGCACTCTTGTCATGAAGATTAAGACATCTAGATGGACTCAAACAAGCATGACACAATGGAACAAAACATAGTACACATCACCATGATCATTTTGACATATCATACGCACAAAACGGATAAGCACAGTAAAAGTTATCATCATCACAAAATTGCATAAGACAACGAAACTAAAAGGACTTGGTAAAACAAACACAAGGGTCAACCTGACTGGATTGGGTCAACGGGCGCCGGTGAAGCGGGTCTGTGGGTCAACCGGGTGTGGATCGGGCGCCGGTTCGCGGCCCGTTAGGGTTCCTGATGATCTCAGATCGGATCGGCGCCTGGCGAACGGCCCCGATCTGAGCGGCGGCGGAAGGGGACTGTGCAGTGGCGGATCTGTCCGGCCTGGGTCGGACACGTCCGCCCGGCGCGGATTCCGAGGCGTGGCTGGAGCTAGGAGAAGGCTAGGGTTTTTGGACGAAAAAAATGGATGGGTGGACGTTTTTATAGGCACAAGGAGCTAGGAGACTCCAAATGGGGAGCGGTTTTCGGCCACGCGATCACAAATCGACGACCGAGATGATGGGAAGGGTTGTGCTGGGTTGGTGGGCTGTTGTGGAGGGGGTCTTGGGCCTCAAAGAGGAGGTACTTTTAGCCCACTAGGTTAACTGTTGGAGTACCAAACAAACTCCAAACGCGACGAAACTTGACAGGCGGCCTACACGTACCAAAACAACATCGCACGACAAGTCTCACGCCATTCCGGAAACGTTACACGCCCAAACACGAAAGAAGAACTCGGGGATGCCACGGGCACGTGTGAGAGCGTCGGAACTCGAAACGGACAACGGGAAGAGGCGAGTGGGACCGAATGCAAACGACAACACAAATGCAATGCAATGCACATGACAACATGACATGGATGAAATGCACACAGGCACACGACAAAACGACGAAAACCCGAAAAGACGAAGAACCCGGAATGGAACCGATGAAGCCAAAGTTTATATATTTCCATATAGCAAAAGTGTTACATCTGGGGCATTACACATCTTCACCAGCACCATCTCCTCTCAAACCCTAGTTCATCTCTTGTATCCAATCTTTGTATCCAAACCTCATATTGGTACCTGTGGGTTGCTAGTAGTGTTGATTACTCCTTGTAGTTGATGCTAGTTGGTTTATTTGGTGGAAGATCATATGTTCAGATCCATTATGCATATTAATACCCCTCTGATCATGAACAATATTATATCTTGTGAGTAGTTGCTTTTGTTCCTGAGGACATGGGAGATGTCTTGCTATTAGTAGTCATGTGAATTTGGTCTTCGTTCAATATTTTGATGAGATGTATGTTGTCTCTCCACTAGTGGTGTTATGTGAACGTCGACTACATGACACCTCACCATTATTTGGGCCTAGAGGAAGGCATTGGGAAGTAATAAGTAGATGATGGGTTGCTAGAGTGACAGAATCTTAAACCCTAGTTTATGCGTTGCTTTGTAAGGGGCTGATTTGGATCCATATGTTTCAGGCTATGGTTAGGTTTACCTTAATACTTATTTTGTAGTTGTGGATGCTTGCATTAGAGGTTAATCATAAGTGGGAGGCTTGTCCAAGTAAGGGCAGCACCCAAGCACCGGTCCACCCACATACCAAATTATCAAAGTACCGAACGTGAATCAGATGATCGTGATGAAAACTAGCTTGACGATAATTCCCATATGTCCTCGGGAGCGCTTTACCTTGCATAAGAGTTTGTCCAGGCTTGTCCTTTGCTACAAAAAGGATTGGTCCACCTTGCTGCACCTTATTTACATTCACCTTTTGTCACTTGCTACCAATTATCTTATCACAAAACTATCTGTTACCTATAATTTCAGTGCTTGCAGAAAATACCTTACTGAAAACTGCCTATCATTTCCTTCTGCTCCTCGTTGAGTTCGACACTCTTACTTATCGAAAGGACTACGATAGATCCCCTACACTTGTGGGTCATCACATGCATTCGAACTACTTGGGACCAAAGAAATCTAACATGCAAGCTCAAGAACAAGGTCACCATAGCAGCAAAAATTCACAATAAATAAAGCACTAGAACAAAAACTAATTGGACCAATGGAGGAGTCACATACCAAGGAACAATCTCCCCAAACAGTTTTGTGAATGGAGCTTTGAGCAAGGAGATCGAAAATGGCAGCAAGATGAGCTCGAACTCGTGCTTGAGCTGGATAGTGATTTTTTTGAGAGGAAGAAGGAGTGTATGGGTGCAGGAACAAGTGGAGGGGGGGCACGTGGGGGCCACGAGGCAGGGGGCGCGCCCAGTGAGGGTGGGCGCGCCCTGGACCCTCGTGGCCAGGTGCTGGCTCCCCCTGCTGTATTCTTGATACGTCTCCAACGTATCTATAATTTTTTATTGTTCCATCCTATTATTTATAATGTTTTGGATGTTTAATGGGCTTTGTCATACACTTTTATATTATTTTTGGGACTAACCTACTAACCAAAAGGCCTAGTCCAGATTGCTGTTTTTTTGCATGTTTCAGGGTTTTACAAAAAAGGGATATCAAACGGTGTCCAAACGGAATGAAACCTTCGGGAGAGATATTTTTGGAGAAAATCACGCATGGGAGACTTGAGAACCACGGAGTAAGGGCCACGTGGTGCCCATGAGGGTGACGGTGCCCCCCCTAGGGCACGCCCCCTGCCTCATGGGTCACACGTAAGGCCCCCGGTGCCCTCCTTCCTCCTATATAAGCATACGTACCTCGAAACCATCAAAAAAGAAGAGAAAACCCTAGTTCCACCGCCGTAACCTTCTATTCCCATGAGATCCCATTTTGGGGCCTGTTTCGGAGCTCCGCCGGAGGGGGGGATCTACCACGGAGTGCTTCTACATCATCATCATCGCCTCACCATGAGTTGTGAGTAGTTTACCACAGACCTTCGGGTCCATAGCTAGTATCTAGATCGCTTCTTCTCTCTCTTTGGATCTCAATACAAAGTTCTCCTCGGTCTTCGAGGAGATCTATTCGATGTAATCTCTTTTTGCAGTGTGTTTGCCGAGATCCGATGAATTGTGGGTTTAAGATCAAGATTATCTATGAGAAATATTTGGTTCTTCTCTGAACTCTTTATGTATGATTATAATATCCTTGCAAGTCTCTTCGAATTATTGGTTAGGTTTGGCCTACTAGATTTATAGTTCTTGCAATGGGAGAAGTGCTTGGCTTTTGTTCAATCTTGCGGTGTCCTTTCCCAATAATAGTAGGGGCAGCAAGGCACGTATTGTATTGTTGCCATCGAGGACAAAAAGATGGGGTTTATATCATATTGCTTGAGTTTATCCCTCTACATCATGTCATCTTGCTTAAGGCGTTACTCCGTTCTTATGAACTCAATACACTAGATGTATGCTGGATAGCAATCGATGTGTGGAGTAATAGTAGTAGATGCAGAATCGTTTCGGTCTACTTGTCTCGGACGTGATGCCTATATATAATGATCATTCCTAGATAGTCTCATAATTATTCGCTTTTCTATCAATTGCTCGATAGTAATTTGTTTACCCGTCGTAGAATATCGCTATCATGAGACAAGCCACTAGAGAAAACTATGGCCCCGGGTCTAATCTCAACATATCAATCTACATCTACTTTACTTTCTCCGCTTTTACTTTCTGTTCTTATAATCAAAAATACCAAAAATATCAAACTATCATCTCTATCAGATCTCACTTTCGTAAGTGACCGTAAAGGGATTGACAACCCCTTATCGCGTTGGATGCGAAGTTCTTATTTGTTTGTGCAGGTGCGAGAGACTCGCGTGTGGTCTCCTACTGGATTGATACCTTGGTACTCAAAAACCGAGGGAAATACTTATGCTACTGTGCTGCATCTCCCTTTCCTCTTCGAGGGAATACAACGCAAGCTCGAGAAGTAGCATATACTAACGGAGCTCATGAGATTTTTGTCTAAGTTTTGTGTTGTGAAGTTTTCAACTTTTGAGTATTGCTTTGATGGACTATGGAACAAAGAGTGGCAAGAGCCTAAGCTTGGGAATCCCCAAGGCACCCCAAGGTAAAATTCAAGGACAACCAAAAGCCTAAGCTTGGGGACTCCCCGGGAAGGCATCCCCTCTTTCGTCTTCATCCATCGGTAACTATACTCGGGACTATATTTTTGTTCACCACATGATATGTGTTTTACTTGGAGCGTCATGTATTATTTGAGTCTTTGCTAGTTAGATTGCCACAATTATCCTTGTTGGACACACCTTTTTGAGAGAGATAAATATGGCCTAGGAATTGTTAGAACACTCTATGTGCTTCACTTATATCTTTTGAGCTAAATAGTTTGCTCTAGTGCTTCACTTATATCTTTTAGAGCACGGTGGAGATTTTATTTTGTAGAAATTTTTTATCTCTCAAGCTTCACTTATATCCTTTTGAGAGTCTATTAAAACAACATGGTAATGTGCTTTGGCTATAAAACTAGCCTTCACATGATAGGCATCCAAGATCAATGTAGTAAAAACTTTCATACTAAGTGCATTGAATATGATGAGAAGTTGAATGCTTGGTAATTGTTTTGAGATATGAGGATAGTGATATTAGAGTCATGCTAGTGGAGTTATTATGAAATTGAGAAATACTTGTGTTAAAGTTTGTGATTCCCGTAGCATACACGTATGGTGAACCGCTATGTGACGAAGTTAGAGCATGAGGTATTTGTAGAGGTCGGGGGCGCGCGATGGTTAACTCCTACCAACCTCCCCCCTAGGAGCATGTGTTGATTGCTTTGTTTTGATGACTCGTAAGTTTTTGCAATAAGTATATGAGTTCTTTATGACTAATGTTGAGTCCATGGATTATACGTACTCTCACCCTTCCACCATTGCTAGCCTCCCTTGTACCGTGCAACTTTCGCCGATACCATACACCCACTATATACCTTCCTCAAAACAGCCACCATATCTACCTATCATAGCATTTCCATAGCCATTCCGAGATATATTTCCATGCAACTTTCCATCGTTCCGTTCATATGACACGCTTCATATCGTCTTATTGCCATGCATGATCATGTAGTTGACATTGTATTTGTGGCAAAGCCACCATGCATAATTTTTCATACATGTCGCTCTTGATTCATTGCACATCCCGGTACACCGCTGGAGGCATTCATATAGAGTCTTACCTTGTTCTAGTATCGAGTTGTAAATCAATAAAAGTGTAATGATCATCATTATAGAGCATTGTCCCACATGAGGAAAGGCGAAATAAAAAAAGGAGATGGCCCAAAAAAGTAGAGAGGGGCTAAAAAAATTAAAAAAATGAGAGGAGAAAGCCCCTCCAAAAAAAGAGAGAGAAAAGAGAGAAGGGACAATGCTACTATCCTTTTCCACACTTGTGCTTCAAAGTAGCACCATGTTCTTCATGATAGAGAGTCTCATGTTTAGTCACTTTCATATACTAGTGGGTGTTTTCATTATAGAACTTGGCTTGTATATTCCAAAGATGGGCTTCCTCAAATGCCCTAGGTCTTCGTGAGCAAACAAGTTGGATGCACACCCACTTAGTTTCTTTTGATGAGCTTTCATACATTTTTTAGCTCTAGTGCATCCGTTGCATGGCAATCCCTACTCACTCACATTGATATATATTGATGGGCATCTCCATAGCCCGTTGATACGCCTAGTCGATGTGAGACTATATCCCTCCTTTTTGTCTTCTCCACAACCACCACTCTATTCCACATAGTGCTATATCCATGGCTCAGGCTCATGTATTGCGTGAAAGTTGAAAGGTTTGAAAGAATAGAGTATGAAAACAAGTGCTTGGCTGAAACCGGGGTTGTGCATAATATGAATATTTTGTGGGATGATGAGGGATCATAGTGATGCGGAGCATCCGGCAAGCATCCCCATGGACACCCCATCATCGCCACAAGCACTCAAGGGACCAATGACTAGAGCACGCGCACGCGCCATCGAGCACGAGGTGAATTCTCTCCTCTTCGAGTTTCGTTTGGATTCGCATGAGGATTGGGTTCTACCTCACAAGGAGATGTTGTGCAGCCTCAGTTACCAAGGAGGTGATCCCATGGACGCAAAGGAGAGCCCTTTCAGCCCGGATCGCGTGGAAGCAAACAAAGACCTGCCCAACCCGGACCTAGCGGTACTACCGCTCCGCCAAAGCGGTACTACCGCACCTGGACAGTCCGGCACCAGCGGTACTACCGCCCCTAGGCGGTACTACCGCTCTACAAGCGGTACTACCGCTCGAGTGGACGGTACTACCGCCCTGCCTGCGCGCAGCCCTCGGCCCTTGGCCATGTATCCCTCTCTTCTCGTACCTATTCGTAGGATAAACTATAAATAGACCTTCCCCACTTCCTTGGAAGGGTTAGCAAAGATATTGAGAGACCTTGAGAGCTTTGCTCCTTGTATCCCCTCCGTGAGGAGATCAAGACCTCCCAAGGGAGAAGAATCCTCGTGGATTGCAAGACCTCCCAAGGGAGAAGAATCCTCTTGGATTGCAAGACCTCACCTAGAGTGGGAAGAACCTTACCTTTGTGCTTGTTTCCTTGGATTGTTCTTGTAATCTCGTGGATCCTTTGTGTGCTACTCTAGTAGATGTGATATTGGGTTTGTTTTGAGTGAATTGTGTCTTGTGTTATTGTGTGTTCTTCCTCTTTTCCCCCTCCAAGTGTGAAAAGATCCCCCCCTAGGGTTTCACCCTACAACATCTTGGTATCAAGAGCAAGGTTGATTCACATCTTGGAGTCCCATCCCCCCCCCCACTTTCTAGCTTGTTTTTGTTGTGTTTTTACCCAATTTCAAAAATCCCCACAAAAATAGCCCCAAATTTTTTCTTGCAACTTGTTGGTTTTTGTGAGATTTGGTTGTTTTGGTTTACGGATTTGACGTTTGGCACGTGGATCTAGCCTCTACACCACTTTTCCCAACACTTCCCCCACAAAATTCATCCAATTTTACCCCCGAAACCATCCATTTCCGCCCAAATTCGCCCTAATCTCGAGCTGCAGTTTTTACCCGACACAAGCGGTACTACCGCACGCACAAGCGGTACTACCGCATTACCCACGGTACTAAAATTTTAGTTCCGCCCTGCCAAGCGGTACTACCGCTTCATCAAGCGGCACTAAAATTTTACTTCCGCTTAACCAAGCGGTACTACCGCTTCGTCAAGCGGCACTAAAATTTTACTTCCGTTTCATCACGCGGTACTACCCCCACCCAAAAATATCTCCCCTTCCGTTTTTGACATACTTCGAGTTGCGATTTGGCGTTTCCTAAGATGTTTCGGCTACTTAGGAACGTTTGACTTCGACATCATCGCCTCGGAATCATCTTCACCGCTAACCGTAAGCAAGGACGGTAACCTCGACGACACTTAACTTTTGCTTTTGCATTGATAGCCCGAGCCATTTGCGTTACTTACCTATCGAGACTAGCGAGTTGAGAATTGCCGGGCCACGCTCTTGTGCACCATAGTGATCATATCATCTTAGTGCCATTAGTCTCTCCCGTGCATATCTTACATATTTGTCTCATAGAATCATCGGCTCGAGCATCATACTCTCAAAAAAAAAGCTTTTAAGCAAAGAGAGGAGCAACAATGAGCATATAAGCAATAGCATCGAGAAACTTTACATACTCATATCATCTTGGTCACCGCATACATAGCATAGTTGGGATCGAGGACGGCACGTCACTCTCATAGGTTGGTGCACAAAGCGTATCTCGCCCATTTGAGCCATCGAGCTAGCGTCTCTCTAGTATTCGCACAACAAGAGCATTTGTCGTGATCAATCACTTGTGCGCTCACCCTTGGTTGTGTGGATCCCATCTATCTTCCGTGCGTGTGTTCCTAGTGACACTTTTGGCTTTGATCTATTTGCTTTACGTGCATCTTTGTGAATCTTCTCAACTTTATCAATATCTTGACTAACATTTTGTTCGAAATTTTTCCACCATCCTAACCAAGCTACTCCATAAGCCTCTTTACTTGTAGGTGTGAGGAACAAACCCGGTTCCAATTCTACTATTGTGGCATTTCATTGAGTGACACTTGTTACATTTTCAATCTTCGGAAGAGGTAACCTTGGTATTGTTCTATCATTATCCTACTCACCTCCTACTTACATGATGGATAGGCCAAGTTCTTCAACCGACCCGACCGACGAGCATCTAGTGGAAGCATCGAACTACGTCACCAAGACTCACCTCTTCGGCGTCCAACGAGCCCTTCACCAAGAGAGCGAAGCGTTGGGCGACCGCATCGAGCAACTCGCTTCCGACTTCCGCACGCAAATGCAAGAGTTCCGCCACATCTTGGTGAACCGCACGTCTCCGCCTCATTCATCAAGACGGCGCCATTCAAGTCGACGCTCAAGTGACAACTCTTCGGCTTACTCTTCCACGGATGCAAGTCCTCCACGCCCTCGGCAAGCCCAACAATGCGTCAATCAAGATTGACATTCTCCGGACAATCCATTCCATGGCGATGGGTTACGAAATCGAGTTCGAGCACGTGAACAAGTGGTATAGGGTGGAACCCTAATCAGCGGACCTTTCACGATTTGGAGGGTGGCACACGACGAACACGGGGAAACACAAGAGAGAACACTCAAATCAACACGGTAGCAATCACACAAGTGCTAGATTCGCGATACAAGGTCGGGGTACATGATCCAAAGTCAACAACGGTGATACAGATAGTCTTCTCCCGGAGGAGGTCTTGATATCCCTGGGGATCTTCTCCGTTGAAGGAGGTCCTGAATCCGTAGTGGATCTTCTCCGTAGAGGCGCACCGTCTCGTGGGAGAAATCCACACAAGTATCAAATGAGCTAAACCACAGCTGAGTCTAAAGGAAGGAGGTCAACAGTATTTATATTACACACGCGGTCGCCGTCGTAGCGGACGTCCGTGGGTTACTGGACGTCCGGTGGTTCCGGAGGGACCGGACGTCCGGTAGTCCTCGGATTTCCGCTATTTAGCTTCTGTTGCCGATGTCACGGACGTCCGGGGGCTTCCGGTCGTCCGGTCGTCTGGGAGAGGCCGGACGTCCGGTGTCTTCCGGTCGTCCGGTGCCTGGGAGTCGCCGGTCGTCCGGTGCAGGCCGGACGTCCGGTGCCTGTAGCATCTTCAGCCTGCCTTCTTCTTGTCTCGAGCACTTGTCGGGCCTGTCCTCTTGAGCATCCCGTAGAGCTGTCCCGCGGCCTTCGTCCAAGTACCTGAGTATGCATAGAGTCTCTGATGAAGGTAGAAGCCGTGTCTCAAGTGAATCCGGAAGATGTAAAGAGAGGAGCGAGGTCACCTCGGTATCGAGAGCTCTTGCACGGGCTCTAGTCATGGGTCCATTGGGCACTTGGTGAGGCGATGAAGGGTCCATGGTGATGACCCTAGGATACACCGTATCATCTCCCCTCCCTTGGGAAAGATCCGACCTCGGATCGAAATCTTCATCACCATGGAAAGGAGAGAGATCCTGGATGTTGAAAGTGTCGCTCACGGAGTACTTGTCTCGTGGGATGTCGATCTTGTAGGCGTTGTCGTTGTAGCGTGCGAGCACCTTGAATGGTCCGTCGGCGCGTGGTAGAAGCTTGGACTTGCGAACGTGCGGGAAACGGTCCTTGCGAAGATGTAGCCAAACAAGATCTCCCGGGTTGAACACCATTGGTGCCTTGTTGACGTTGCGCTTGTTGGTGAGACGATGGACTTGTCGCTCGATCATTGCCCTTGTATCTTCGTGCACCTTCTTGAGATAATTTGCCCTTGCACTTGCGTCCATGTTCGTGCGCTCTTGGAGAGGAAGAGGTAGGATGTCCAAAGGCGACAACGGGTTGAATCCGTAGATGATCTCGAAGGGGGACTTGCCGGTTGTGGAGTGTCTTGCGCGGTTGTAGGCGAACCCGGCGATGGGCAAGCAATGCTCCCATTCCCGGATGTTCCTCTTGATCAACACACGAAGAAGAGTGGAGAGCGTGCGGTTCGTCACTTCCGTCTGGCCGTCTGTTTGTGGATGGTACGCCGAAGAAAAGAGTAGCTTGATTCCGAGCTTGGCACATAGTGTTTTCCAAAAGTAACTCAAGAACTTGACGTCCCGGTCGGAGACGATCGTTTTGGGCACGCCGTGTAGACGAAGTATCTCCCTACAAAAGAGAGTTGCAATATGTGAAGCATCGTCTATCTTGTTACAAGGAATGAAATGAGCCATTTTAGAGAATCTATCTACCACTACAAGCACGGAATCTTTTCCATTTTGAGTTCTAGGCAAGCCAAGT
Organism: Secale cereale; assembly: GCA_902687465.1. Lineage (NCBI taxonomy): Eukaryota > Viridiplantae > Streptophyta > Magnoliopsida > Poales > Poaceae > Secale > Secale cereale. Next base: position 303,942,369 of record LR738714.1, on the reverse strand, counting down.
ATGAAATCCATGCTTATGTCTTCCCATGGATGGTATGGAATAGGGAGAGGCATGTAAAGATTATGAGATTGCGCTTTGGACTTAGCTTTGCGGCATGTAGAACATCGGTTGGTGAGGCGTGAGACGTCTCGAAACATCTTGGGCCAAAAATAGTTCTTAGAGAGGGTAGAAAACGTCTTGTCACGTCCGAAGTGTCCCATGAGTCCTCCTCCATGCGATTCCTGCAAAAGGAGCAAACGAAGCGAAGACTCGGGGATGCAAAGTTTGTTAGCTCTCATAAGATATCCATCTTTGATGTAGTAATGTTCCCAAGAAGTGTGAGTCAAGCATTTAGCATAAGCATTTGCAAAGAAAGGATCATGCTCATATAAATCTTTAATATGCTCAAAGCCAATCACATTCAACTCAAGTTGTGTTACAAGCATGCATTTGCGGGAAAGCGCGTCCGCCACAACATTTTCTTTGCCCTTGATGTATTTGATGACATAGGGAAAAGACTCAATGAACTCACTCCATTTAGCATGACGCTTGTTCAACTTAGTTTGACCTTTGAGATACTTGAGTGTCTCATGGTCCGTATGAAGAATGAATTCATGAGGCCTAAGATAGTGTTCCCAAACACGTAGAACTCTCACCAAGGCATAAAGCTCTTTATCATAGATAGGGTAGTTAAGTTGCGCTCCCGATAGCTTTTCGCTAAAGTACGCAATTGGGCGCTTTTCTTGCATTAGCACGCCACCTATGCCGGTACCACTAGCATCACAATGAATCTCAAACGGTTTGTCAAAGTTTGGTAGGGCTAGAAGTGGTGCGTGCGTGAGCAAGCTCTTAAGCTCATTGAACGCGGTGTCTTGCGAAAGACCCCAAATGAAGGGTGCGTTCTTCTTGCTCAAAGCGTGTAGAGGCATAGCAATGGTGCTAAAGTCCTTCACAAAACGTCGATAGAAACCGGCTAAACCAAGGAAACTACGCACTTGCATGAGATTCTTAGGTTGAGGCCAAGTTTTAATTGCTTCAATTTTAGTTTCATCAACGTGAACACCTTGAGAAGACACGACAAATCCTAGAAAGACAACCTTGTCAACGCCAAAAGTGCATTTTTCCATATTAGCATACAATTGTTGTTTGCGAAGTGCTTGCAAAACTAGTTGGACATGGTCAACATGTTCTTCAAGCGACTTGCTAAACACTAGAATGTCATCAAAGTAAACCACGACAAAGACACCTATGTAGGGTCTAAGAACAAAGTGCATAAGACGCACAAAAGTGCCGGGTGCTTCCGATAAGCCCATTGGCATAACAAGCCACTCGTATAACCCGAACTTGGTTTTGAAAGCAGTTTTCCACTCATCACCCTCTTGAATGTGAATTTGGTAGTAACCACTTTTAAGATCAATTTTTGAAAAGATGGTGGCACCACAAAGTTCATCAAGCATGTCATCTAAGAGAGGAATAGGGTGACGATATCTAACGGTGATAGCATTTATCGGACGGCAATCGGAACACATGCGAAAAGTTCCGTCTTTCTTAGGCACGAGAATAACGGGAACGGCACAAGGGCTTAGACTTTCACGTACATGACCCTTGTCGATAAGTTCTTGCACTTGCCGTTGTATCTCCTTCGTTTCCTCGGGGTTGACGCGGTAAGGAGACTTGTTTGGAAGTGGAGCACCGGGTACTAGGTCGATGCGGTGTTCTATCCCTCGAAGTGGAGGTAGACCCGGTGGTAGCTCATCTGGAAAGACGTCCGAATATTCCTGCAACAATTTAGACAACACAAAAGGTGGAGCTGGTGAAGTGTTAGTAGGTTTGGCTTCCCCTTTGCATAAGAGCACAAGGTGGAAGACGCTCGATGGGTTCTCACACACTTCTCTCATCTCACGTTTGGTAGCAAATAACACTAGTTGCTTCTTGTCGCTCATCGTGGAGTCGCTCATATTTGGCTTGTGGCTCTCGCTCTCTTTTTGGTGGCTCGCTCTCTCACCATTCTCTCCACGATGGGTGGTAGGTAAAATCTTGTCGGCGGCTACTTGACTTGGAGTCATTGGTCGTAGCACGAATTCCTTGCCCTTCATCTTGAAGTGATAGTGATTCGTCCGTCCATTGTGTGTGACTCCACGATCATATTGCCATGGGCGTCCAAGAATAAGGTGGCACACGGACATGGGTATCACATCACACTCAAGAGTGTCCTCGTAAGCGCCAATCTTGAAAGAGACTTGCACGGTGTGCTCGACTCGAAGAATTCCGGCGTCGTTTAACCATTGGACCTTGTAGGGGTGCGGATGCTTCGTCTTGACCAAATGAAGCTTGTCGCATAGCTCTTCACTTGCCAAGTTGTGGCAACTTCCTCCATCGATGATAACCTTGACGGCGCGTCCATTGATGCCGGCCTTCGTATGGAAAATATGACAACGTTGGTCGTCATCTTGTTGATGTTGGAGTGTCAAGACTTTGGAGACAACAAGGTTGGGGCTTGAGTCATTGTCACAAAACACTTGATTGTCTTCTTCTTCATTGACTTGGCGATGCATAGCGACATGCTCAAGTGCTTCCATCTCATCATCGCTCATGGAGTCATAAGATCCGTCGTCGTTGATGATCATGGTGCGAACGGTCTTGCACTCAAATGACTTGTGGCCTCGTCCTTGGCACTTGAAGCATTTGATGGAGCTCGTCTTGTTGGTATCTTCGGTTGGAGTAGTAGTTGAGGAAGCTCTTGGCTTGAAGTTGTTGGTAGAAGGTGGACAACTTGATGTAGTCGCATTCTTGTAGCTTGACTTGTCACCGAAGTTTGTAGAAGGCTTGGTAGAGGTAGGAGGAGTAGCCGAAGTCGTTGAAGCTTGGTTGTAGGAGCCGAGGTTCTTTGAGTTGAACTTGGAGTACTTGTAGTCCTCTTGAACTTGTCGCTCCGCTTTGGTTGCTTGATGTACTAGCTCGAGGAGATTGTTGTATGGTTGGAAGTCCGCAATCTTCTTGATAGGATAATTGAGTCCATTCAAGAATCTCGCCATTGTTTGCTCTTCATCTTCCTTGATGTTTGCTCTTATCATAGCAATCTCCATCTCCTTGTAGTACTCTTCAACGGACTTGGTTCCTTGCTTGAGGAGTTGTAGCTTCTTGAACAAGTCGCGGTTGTAGTGTGTAGGCACAAAGCGTGCTCTCATCACTTCCTTCATTTGAGCCCAAGTGGTGATAGGAGGTTCGCCTTTTGCTTCTCTTCTCTCCATGATTTGCTCCCACCAAATGAGAACATAGTCTTGGAACTCAAGTGATGCCATTGCGATCTTCTTCTCTTCATCGAAGTTGTGAAGGCGAAAGATCTTGTCAACTTTCAATGTCCATGAGAGGTAGTCTTCGGGATCAATGTTTCCGGAAAACTTAGGCATGGTGAATTTGAGCTTGCCATAGCGATGCTCGTCATTCTTTCCTTGCCTATTGGGAGGGCGATCTTGATGTTGGCGGTTTGCCATATCATGTTGCTCTTGAGGATGTAGACGTTCTTGTTGGAGTTGATGTTCTTGTTGGTATTGTTGCTCATGTCGCGCTTGAGGAGGAGCTTCTTCTTGCATTCTTGCTTGATGGCGCCTTTCTTGCATCTCATCGCGAAGGAAATCCTCTTCTTGACGATTGTGTCGAGTGCGGGCTGCCACATTGCGATGTGCATCTTGTAGAGCACGTTGTGCCTCCATAGCTTGAGCTTCTCGACGTTGTTGTGCTAGGCGGTTAGCTTCGGCATCTTGTTCTTCTTGATATTGACGAGCTCGCTCTTCTTGTTGTTGGCGTAGTCGTTGCCGTTCTTGTGCTTGCTCAAGTGTAGCTTGGTTTTGACGACGTCGACCTTCGTGTTCGTCGAATGGCTCTTGAGAACTCTTGTCATGTAGAGGATGCCGATGTTCATGTCGAGCTTGACGTGCGGCTTGACGAAGAGTGTTTGACGTAGGTGTACTTGAGTCTTGCGTTGAGTCGGTATGTCGACTTGAGCGGCTTCGTCGTTGAGATGATGTTGAGGAAGAACGTCGGTTGATGATCAATGTCCGGAGCTCATTGTATTGAGTAGACATGTTGGTGTTGATGAGGTCGATTTTCTCCTTGGTACTTTGTTGGAATTGACGCGCGTCCTCGGCGACTTGACCAATGTACTCTCGCATAGCTTCACTCTCTTGATGTAGAGCTCGTTGGACACCAAATAGATGTAGTTTGGTGACGTAGTTGTTCGCTTCTTGAGGATCGTCGAAGATCGGGTTGGTAGATGAACTTGGCCTATCCATCATCACAAGCAAGTATGTGAGTGGGAGAAAGGAGAAGACAATATCAATGTACCTTAACCGAGGTTGAAAATGGATCAATGATCACTCAACAATGTAACCCGGAAATAGCACTATTGGTATCACTTCGTGTCGATTCTCACACCTACACAAGGAAAGCTTTTATAGGAGCTCGGTTAGGATGTGGCACAAATTCAATGCAATAGTCAAAGTGACTCAAAGATGTTGAAAATGGTTCACAAATTTGCTCATGCAACAAGTAGATCACTAGCAAAGGTAGCACACGGAACACACGCACGGATAGATAAATGTGGTCGTGCAACCAAGGGTGAGCGAAAAAATGTGGTAAACCACGGAAAATGCTCGTGTTGCACAACGCTAGAGAGACGCTAACCGATTGCTTAATAGGCGGATACGCACTTGTGCACGACCTATAAGAGGCAAAAAGTAACGACTATCTATCACAAGTATGCTATGAGTGTATGATGTGCCGATGCTTGAGCACAAGATGATGTTTCTATGTATGATCTCTTTGGATGCAAGGCGTATGATGCTATTGTTTCTTTGCTTGGATTGGCTCTTTTGCTTAAAAGCTTTGGAGCTCTTTCTTTGGGCACATATGTATGCTTCTCGGATCGAGGTAGCTTTTGTGTATGCGGAGCACTCTTGTGGCACACGGGGATATGCAAGATACCAAGATGATGTGATGTTACTCACAATGATGTAGTATGCAATATCTATCACTATCACTAATGTGCACAAGTGTCGTGGCCCGGCAATACTCAAATGGCTAGTCTCAATGGGAAAGCTACGCAAAGATGGTTCATAGGGTGACAATGCAATTGCAAGGTAGAATGAGCGAAGTGTCGTCGATGTTACCGTCCTTGCCGAAGTTTAGCGGTGGTGTTGTCGAAGTCTTGCCGTCCCAAGGTAGCCTAAACATCCAAGGAAACGGTGAAACCACAACTCAAGTATCCAGGGCAAAGGGAGAAAGACTTTTCAAACTCAGAGCGGGAAAACGATGGTGGTTGCGAAATGTGGATTGTATTTGCGGAAGGTGGGTGGTAGCGGAAGGTGGAACTGAACAAAATCAGCAGTTTCAGGGTTTGTCGGACGTCCGGCAGGTACCGGTTGTCCGGTCGTTCTGGCTGGGTCGGACGTCCGGTGGAGACCGGAAATCCGGTAAATCTTTCTGTGGTCGGGGTGCCGGTCGTCCGGTGTTTAGCGGACGTCCGGTGTCTCGAGGGATGCCGGACGTCCGGTAAACGTCGGTCGTCCGGTAGGTCTGTGATGCGGTTGGTGGGATCCGTGGGGTAAATTGGCGAATCGTGGTCGGATTTGCGGTGGGAAAAGGTGGAAAAGGTGGGGAAATGCTAGATCGACACGTGGCACAGCAAATCCATGGAACAAAGTCAACAAAATCTTGCCAAATGAACAGATCACAAAAAATTTTTTGGGGCTCTTTTTGTGGGGAATTTTCGAAATAGGGAAGAACACGACAAAAACAGGCTAGAAAACAAAGTGTGGGGCTCCAAAATCGTGAGAAACCTTTGCTCTTGATACCAAGATGGTATAGGGTGGAACCCTAATCAGCGGACCTTTCACGATTTGGAGGGTGGCACACGACGAACACGGGGAAACACAAGAGAGAACACTCAAATCAACACGGTAGCAATCACACAAGTGCTAGATTCGCGATACAAGGTCGAGGTACATGATCCAAAGTCAACAACGGTGATACAGATAGTCTTCTCCCGGAGGAGGTCTTGATATCCCTGGGGATCTTCTCCGTTGAAGGAGGTCCTGAATCCGTAGTGGATCTTCTCCGTAGAGGCGCACCGTCTCGTGGGAGAAATCCACACAAGTATCAAATGAGCTAAACCACAGCTGAGTCTAAAGGAAGGAGGTCAACAGTATTTATATTACACACGTGGTCGCCGTCGTAGCGGACGTCCGTGGGTTACCGGACGTCCGGTGGTTCCGGAGGGACCGGACGTCCGGTAGTCCTCGGATTTCCGCTATTTAGCTTCTGTTGCCGATGTCACGGACGTCCGGGGGCTTCCGGTCGTCCGGTCGTCTGGGAGAGGCCGGACGTCCGGTGTCTTCCGGTCGTCCGGTGCCTGGGAGTCGCCGGTCGTCCGGTGCAGGCCGGACGTCCGGTGCCTGTAGCATCTTCAGCCTGCCTTCTTCTTGTCTCGAGCACTTGTCGGGCCTGTCCTCTTGAGCATCCCGTAGAGCTGTCCCGCGGCCTTCGTCCAAGTACCTGAGTATGCATAGAGTCTCTGATGAAGGTAGAAGTCGTGTCTCAAGTGAATCCGGAAGATGTAAAGAGAGGAGCGAGGTCACCTCGGTATTGAGAGCTCTTGCACGGGCTCTAGTCATGGGTCCATTGGGCACTTGGTGAGGCGATGAAGGGTCCATGGTGATGACCCTAGGATACACCGTATCAACAAGGGCGCCGCCAAGAGCAACAACGCCCACATCAAGTCCTAGAAGATGACGATGCAATTCGGCAAGCACAAGAATGGCGTGACAATCAAGCACGAACCGCGCAACAAGCCCTTCATGACTCCTCGCGCATCTTCGCCGACCGCAACCGCCAAGTACGACAACAAGAAGAACGTCATCCAGGGCAACAAGATGAAGCCGCTCATCGTGAACCGGAGCAAGAACAACGCAATGGGAACGAAGTGCCTCGACACCACCAACATCAAGACCATCGTGAAGAACAAGCTTTCATGGAGCACCTACCACGTCATGAGCGACATCATCGTCATCAACATGATGAAGAACAACGCTTCGGCAAGCTCAAGTTCACTATGCCCAAGTTCTCCGGAAGTACCGACCCCGAGGAATACCTCTCATGGGCATTGAAGGTCGACAAGATATTCCGCCTCCACAACTTCGAAGAAGAGAAGAAGATTGCCATGGCCTCTCTCGAGTTTCAAGACTATGTCCTCATCTGGTGGGAACAAACGATCAAGCGACGACATACAAGAGGCAAACCACCCATTACAACTTGGTCCGAAATGAAGAATGTCATGCGAGCTCGCTTCATGCCTACTCACTACACCCGTGATCTCTTCAAGAAGTTGCAACTCCTCAAACAAGGCACGAAGACGGTGGAAGAATACTACCAAGAAATGGAGATTGCTATGATACGAGCCAATGTCAAGGAAGATGACGAGCAAACAATGGCACGCTTCCTGAACGGCCTCAATCACCCAATCAAGCGGATTGCCGACTTCCAGCCATACTCCAACCTCCTCGAGCTAGTTCATCAAGCGTCCAAGGCCGAGCGACAAGTCCAGGATGACTTCAAGTATGCCAAATACTCTTCCAAGACCTACGGCTCCTACCCTCAAGCACCCGCGACGTCGGCACCTCCTACCTCAACGAGAGCATCACCGAGTACCAGCGACAAGTCAAGTTCCAAGCAAACTACGCCTTCCTCGACTCGTTCTCCGGCAAGCAACTACAAACTCAAGACTACCTCACCTTCGGTACCACCTTACGACACCGAGAAGACTAGCTCCTTCAAGTGCTTCACATGTGGTGGCCGAGGTCACAAGTCCTTCGAGTGCACCAACAAGAGAACCATGATCTTCAACGACGACGGCACATATGATTCGATGAGCGAAGACGAAGTACAAGCTATTGAGAATGTGGCCATGCACCGGCGCATCAACGAAGATGAAGATTATCAAGTATTTTGTGACAATGATTCAAGTCCCTCTCTTGTGGTATCCAAGGTCTTGACCCTCCAACACAACCAAGACGAAGACCAACGATGCCATATTTTCCACACCAAGGCCGGCATCAACGGACGTTCCATCAAGGTCATCATCGACGGAGGAAGTTGTCACAACTTGGCAAGCGATGAACTATGTTCCAAGCTTCAATTGGTCAAGAAGAAGCACCCCCATCCTTACAAGGTACAATGGTTGAGCGACTCCGGAACCATTCAAGTGGAGCACACGGTACTAGTTTCTTTCAAGATCGGCGCCTACGAGGACACCTTGGAGTGTGATGTAGTTCCCATGACGGTGTGCCACCTCCTCTTGGGACGACCTTGGCAATTTGACCGCGGAGCCATACACAACGGTCGAACCAACTACTACAGCTTCAAGATGAAAGGCAAGGAATATGTGCTTCGACCAATGTCTCCAAGCCAAGTGATCGCCGACAAGCAAGCATCCACCCATCGAGAAGATCCTGGTGAGAGAGTGATCCACCAAAAAGAAAGTGAGAGCCACAAGCCAAAATTGAGCGCCTTTTCGCCAAGAGAGAAAAACTTAGTCCTCCTAGCCACCAAACGTGAGATGAGAGAAGTGTGTGAGAACCCATCGAGCGTCTTCCACCTTGTGCTTCTATGCAAAGGGGAAGCCAAGCCTACTAACACTTCACCGCCCCCACCTTTTGTGTTGTCTAAAGTGTTGCAGGAATTCTCAGACGTCTTTCCCGATGAGCTACCACCGGGTCTACCTCCACTTCGCGGCATCGAACATCGCATCGACCTCGTACCCGGTGCACCACTTCCGAACAAGGCTCCTTACCGCGTCAACCCGGAGGAAACAAAGGAGATACAACGTCAAGTACAACAACTCATCGACAAAGGTCATGTACGTGAAAGCCTAAGCCCTTGTGCAGTTCCAGTCATTCTCGTGCCTAAGAAAGATGGTAGCTTTCGCATGTGTTCCGATTGCCGTCCAATCAATGCTATCACCGTTAGATACCGTCACCCTATTCCTCGCCTAGATGACATGCTTGATGAACTATGTGGTGCCACAATTTTTTCCAAAATAGACCTTAAAAGTGGCTATTACCAAATCCGCATTCAAGAGGGTGATGAGTGGAAAACTGCTTTTAAAACCAAGTTTGGGCTATATGAGTGGTTGGTCATGCCGATGGGCTTATCGGAGGCGCCTGGCACTTTCGTGCGTCTTATGCATTTTGTTCTTCGACCTTACATAGGCGTCTTTGTAGTGGTTTACTTCGATGACATTCTAGTCTTTAGCAAGTCGCTTGAGGAACATGTTGACCATGTCCGTATGGTTTTGCAAGCCCTTCGAAAACAACAATTATATGCTAATATGGAAAAATGCACTTTTGGTGTTGATAAAGTTGTTTTCCTAGGATTTGTTGTGTCTTCACAAGGTGTTCATGTTGATGAAACTAAAACTGACGCTATTAAAACTTGGCCTCAACCAACGAACCTTCAACAAGTGCGTAGCTTTCTTGGTTTAGCCGGTTTCTATCGACGCTTTGTGAAGGACTTTAGCACCATTGCTATGCCTCTACACGCCTTGAGCAAGAAGAACGCACCCTTTGTTTGGGGTCCTTCGCAAGACACCGCGTTCACTAAGCTCAAACAATTACTCACGCATGCACCACTTCTTGCCCTACCCAACTTTGATAAGCCTTTTGAGATTCATTGTGATGCTAGTGGTACCCGCATAGGTGGCATGCTCATGCAAGAGAAATGCCCAATTGCGTATTTTAGTGAAAAACTATCCGGAGCGCAACTTAACTATCCAATCTATGATAAAGAGCTCTATGCTTTGGTGAGAGTTTTACGTGTTTGGGAACACTATCTTCGACCCCATGAATTTATTCTTCACACGGACCATGAGACGCTCAAGTATCTCAAAGGTCAAACGAAGTTAAACAAGCGTCATGCTAAGTGGAGTGAATTCATTGAGTATTTTCCCTATGTCATAAAATACATCAAAGGCAAAGAAAATGTAGTGGCGGATGCTCTTTCACGCAAATGCATGCTTGTTACAAAACTTGAGTTGAATGTTATTGGCTTTGAACACATAAAGGACTTATATGAGCATGATGTTTTCTTTGCACATCCTTATGCCCAATGTGTAGCACATACTTCTTGGGAGCAATACTACATCAAGGATGGATATCTCATGAAAGCTAACAAACTTTGCATTCCCGAGTCTTCGCTTCGTTTGCTCCTTTTGCAGGAATCTCACGGAGGAGGGCTCATGGGACACTTCGGACGCGACAAGACATTCGCTACGCTCTCCAAGAATTATTTTTGGCCAAAGATGTTCCGTGACGTCTCCCGCTTCACCAACCGGTGCTCTACATGCCGCAAAGCTAAGTCCAAAGCTCAATCCCATGGCCTCCACATGCCACTTCCTATTCCTTTTCATCCTTGGGAAGACATTAGCATGGATTTCATTCTTGGATTACCTAGAACTCGCACCGGAAAGGATTCCATATTCGTTGTTGTTGATAGATTTTCCAAGATGGCACATTTCATCCCTTGTCATAAGATAGACGATGCTTCACATATTGCGACTCTCTTTTGTAGGGAAATATTGCGCCTCCACGGCGTTCCAAAGACGATTGTCTCGGACCGTGACGTCAAGTTCTTGAGTTACTTTTGGAAAACACTATGCTCCAAGCTCGGCATCAAGTTACTATTCTCCACGGCATACCACCCGCAAATTGATGGCCAAACCGAAGTCACCAACCGGACGCTTGCCACTCTCCTACGCGTTTTGATCAAGAAGAACATCAAGGAGTGGGAGGAGTGCCTACCCATCGCCGAGTACGCCTACAATCACGCAAGACACTCTACAACCGGCAAGTCCCCCTTCGAGGTTGTCTACGGATTCAATCCAATGTCACCATTGGACATCCTTCCTCTCCCGCTTAAACAACGAGCCGACATGGACGCAAGTGCAAGAGCAGCTCACATCAAGAAGATGCACGAAGAAACACGTTCCACGACCGAGCGTCAAGTTCAACGCCGCGCATTCAAGCTCAACACCAACAAAACACCCATGGTGTTCCATCCGGGCGATCTCGTTTGGCTACACCTTCGCAAAGACCGCTTCCCCAAGGAACGCAAGTCCAAGCTTCTTCCACGAGCCGACGGACCGTTCAAGGTGCTAGCACGCTACAACGACAACGCTTACAAGATCGACATTCCCCATGACAAGTACAACGTCAGCGACATCTTCAACGTCCAAGACTTGGCCAAGTACCATGGTGATGAAGACCACGATCCGTGGACGGATCTTCCCCAAGGGGGGGGAGATGATGCGGAGCATCCGTCAAGCATCCCCATGGACACCCCATCATCGCCACAACCACTCAAGGGACCAATGACTAGAGCACGCGCACGCGCCATCGAGCACGAGGTGAATTCTCTCCTCTTCGAGTTCCGTTTGGATTCGCATGAGGATTGGGTTCTACCTCACAAGGAGATGTTGTGCAGCCTCAGTTACCAAGGAGGTGATCCCATGGACGCAAAGGAGAGCCCTTTCAGCCCGGATCGCGTGGAAGCAAACGAAGACCTGCCCAACCCGGACCTAGCGGTACTACCGCTCCGCCGAAGCGGTACTACCGCACCTGGACAGTCCGGCACCAGCGGTACTACCGCCCCCTAGGCGGTACTACCGCTCTACAAGCGGTACTACCGCTCGAGTGGACGGTACTACCGCCCTGCCTGCGCGCAGCCCTCGGCCCTTGGCCATGTATCCCTCTCTTCTCGTACCTATTCGTAGGATAAACTATAAATAGACCTTCCCCACTTCCTTGGAAGGGTTAGCAAAGATATTGAGAGACCTTGAGAGCTTTGCTCCTTGTATCCCCTCCGTGAGGAGATCAAGACCTCCCAAGGGAGAAGAATCCTCGTGGATTGCAAGACCTCCCAAGGGAGAAGAATCCTCTTGGATTGCAAGACCTCACCTAGAGTGGGAAGAACCTTACCTTTGTGCTTGTTTCCTTGGATTGTTCTTGTAATCTTGTGGATCCTTTGTGTGCTACTCTAGTAGATGTGATATTGGGTTTGTTTTGAGTGAATTGTGTCTTGTGTTCTTGTGTGTTCTTCCTCTTTTCCCCCTCCAAGTGTGAAAAGATCCCCCCCTAGGGTTTCACCCTACAACACATAGCCAAACTATATGATTTTGTAGGGATAACTTTCTTTAGCCATAGTATTTTGAGAAGACATGATTGCTTTGTTAGTATGCTTGAAGTATTATTATTTCTTATGTCAATATAGACTTTTGTCTTGAATCTTTCAGATCTGAACATTCATGCCACAATAACGAGGACTACATTGAAAATTACGTTGGTTAGCATTCCACATCAAAAATTCTATTTTTATAATTTACCTACTCGAGGACGAGCAGGAATTAAGCTTGGGGATGCTTTATACGTCTCCAACGTATCTATAATTTTTTATTGTACCATGCTATTATTTATGATGTTTTGGAAGTTTAATGGGCTTTGTTATACACTTTTATATTATTTTTGGGACTAACCTATTAACCCGAAGGCCCAGTCCAGATTGCTGTTTTTTTTGCCTATTTCAGGGTTTTACAGAATAGGAATATCAAACGGAGTCCAAACGGAATGAAACCTTCGGGAGAGATATTTTTGGAGTGATATCATCACGGAAGACTTGAGAACCACGAAATAGGGCTAACGTGGCGTCCACGAGGGTGCCCCCCCACAGGGCGCGCCCCCTGCCTCGTGGGCCCCACGTTTGGCCACCGGTGCCCTCCTTCCTCCTATATATACCTATGTACCCCAAAACCATCAGAACAAGAGAGAAAACCCTAGTTCCACCACCGCAACCTTCTGTTCCTGTGAGATCCCATCTTGGGGCCTATTCCAGAGCTCCGTCGGAGGGGGGATCTACCACGGAGTGCTTCACCATGAGTTGTGAGTAGTTTACCACACACCTTCGGGTCCATAGTTAGTACCTAGATGGCTTCTTCTCTCTCTTTGGATCTCAATACCAAGTTCTCCTCGGTCTTCGAGGAGATCTATTCGATGTAATCTCTTTTTTCGATGTGTTTGTCGAGATCTGATGAATTGTGGTTTATGATCAAGATTATCAATGAGAAATATTTGGTTCTTTTCTGAACTATTTTATGTATGATTATAATATCCTTGCAAGTCTCTTCGAATTATTGGTTTTGTTTGGCGTACTAGATCTACAGTTCTTGCAATGGGAGAAGTGCTTGGCTTTGGGTTCAATCTTGCGGTGTCCTTTCCCAGTGACAGTAGGGGCAGCAAGGCACGTATTGTATTGTTGCCATCGAGGATAAAAAGATGGGATTTATATCATATTGCTTGAGTTTATCCCTCTACATCATGTCATCTTGCTTAAGGCGTTACTCTGTTCTTATGAACTTAATACTCTAGATGCATGCTGGATAGCGGTCGATGTGTGGAGTAATAGTAGTAGATGCAGAATCGTTTCGGTCTACTTGTTATGGACGTGATGCCTATATATAATGATCATGCCTAGATATTCTCATAATTATTCGCTTTTCTATCAATTGCTCGACAATAATTCGTTTACCCACCGTAGAATTCTTCTATCATGAGAGAACCCACTAGAGAAACCTATGGTCCCCGGGTCTATTCTCAACATATCAATCTACAATCTACTTTACTTTTCCGCTTTTACTTTCTGTTCTTATATCCAAAAATACCAAAAATATCAAACTATCCTATCTGCCAGATCTCACTTTCGTAAGTGACCGTAAAGGGATTGACAACCCCTTATCGCGCTGGTTGCGAAGTTCTTATTTGTTTGTGCAGGTGCGAGGGACTCGCGCATGGTCTCCTACTGGATTGATACCTTGGTTCTCAAAAACAGAGGGTAATACTTATGCTATTGTGCTGTATCACCCTTTCTTCTTTGAGGGAATACAACGCAAGCTCGAGAAGTAGCACTGCGTAGTGACGCCAGCGAGAATGTCGTTGTCACCGGCGAAGGACTTCAGGAACGTCGGCTCGTCGTGATGGCTGACGTCGTGAATGCGCTTGTGAGAGCCCTCGCGTGCCCATGAGAACTCGTTCGAGGGCTCCACGGCGTGCCGGGACATCTCTGTTGCGGCTGCGGCTTTGCGGCGGGACATCTCTAGTGCTTTCGCGGCCTTCGTCTTTGCTGCCTGGTTATATGTCCACCCTAAACTCCTCCTACCGATCATCACGGAACGACTTGACAGGAAAGACCTAGTTTTGTTGGTGTCGGTGTACTAAGATAGGGGTACCTTAGTACCCCAACTTGTGCACGGGCAGTAGCAGCTTCCCGCGGCAGGGCTCACCACGTGCTCTCCGGAGACCTTTCTGATCCTTATAAAACCATTCAAAAACAAAGTATACGAGACAGAAGATCAAGGCCCCGGCAAGTGGAGCTTGCCGGGAAGGCCATCCCAGGCTCAAGACTATCTCATTCAGCACAAGACCCTGGCAAGAGGAGCTTGCCAGGAAAACCGGAAGACCACATCCCAGAAGACATGCCTTGGCGCAGCATGCGCCCCGGCAAGGGCCCGGGGAGGGACAAGCTTCCTAGCCCGGCAAGATCAAGACCCCGGCAAGGTGCTTGCCAGGGGAACCTGCGCTGTGTGCCCGCGCTCCAGCTCATCGGCCCACGCTTCGCCCTGGGGCCCTTCCAGGGACGCATGGCGGATGGCTGTGCAGCCTGGGGGGCATGGTGGCACTCCACGGTGACGAGGCTATCGCCGTGGCGAACGGAGACGCAAGGGCGGGTGCTTTTGGGGTCGACGGCGACAGGCATTAAATGCTCTTGTCCCCCACAGTCAAAGTAGGTGATGACCACTGTTCATCCACTGTTCACGCACTGTTCCCGCACTGTTACAACTACCACCAAAGTTACATTTTTGCCCTTCTTCTATGTTGACACCTGTCGGTGCCCCTTGAGCTATAAAAGGAGGCCCATGCACAACGTAGAAGGGGGTTCGGAACCTAGACAGCTCTCTTGCTCGGTGTAGCTAGCTCTTGAAGCTCCCGAGCTCACAAACTCAATACAAACCAAGCAGGAGTAGGGTTTTACGCGTCCGCGCGGCCCGAACCTGGGTAAACTGCCCGCGTGCTCTCCTCGATCTGCTCTTTGTGCTCCCTCCGCTCCCTCACCGCAACGACAAGGGGCTCCGGTCCCATAGGTGTTCATGGTGGACAGTTTCCCCCGACATCTCTGGCGCGCCAGGTAGGGGGCGTCGAGGTTGTGCGAACCTGATCCGGTGCTCACGCGGGCGCATTCTTCATCAACCTCTCCAACTTCGTCAGTTTCATCAGCAGCAGCAACATGGCCCCGAAGAAGAAGGCTTCGGAGGTCGCAGGCCCGTCTGCGTCGATTCCCCCGCCACCAGAACCAACGGTGGGTGGAGGAGACGCCGGCGGAAGGGTGGTCGCCGGCGAGGAAACTCGCGGCACCGCCAAATCCAAGGACAAGACGGACGACCGAGCCTCGGTGTCCGTAGACGCGCCACGCCCATCCCAGCAGACGACAACCCAGCAGCGCCGTGGTACAGGAGGTACCATCCGCTTGCTGGGGCAAGGGCAAACTGGAGGATCGCGGGATGCTCTAGGCCATCATCCTGGCACGAGCAAGGCGCGGTCGCCGGGGCGAGACCCTGCTCCTTCTAACGCTGCTAGAAGTCCGAGCATATCTCGCTCCTCGCACCGCTCGCCACCGCTCCCCTCCTCTCCAGCAGAAGCACTTGCAAGAGCGCAGCTGCTCCTCGACTTCCCTCCAGCGGCAGACAAGGCCGAGGACTGGAGGGCAACAATCCAAAGCCTCATCGCCTTCGCCAACAACGACACGCCGCAGCAGCCGGCGACCTCGCGGCCACGGCAAGTCGAGAAGACGAAGGCCGACGGCGACAAGACCGCCGGGGGTGCAACCACCGTGCACTCCCCGCCGCGGAAGCAAAAGACGCCTCCCCACCGGATTAACGTCGACGACGACTCCACAGCGTCGTCTGATCCGCGGGCTCGTCGGGACCAGCGCCAAGTCCTTGACGATCGGCGGCAAGAAGATGCTCGAACAACGATCGAGCGCCGGCGAGAAGCCCGGCGACAATCAGACCAACGTGCTGGAACCGCTGTTGACACGCACGCGCCCGGTGAACCAGGTGACTTGCCGTACGCGGCAGGTTGCCCTGCGTTTACCCGTGAGCTGCGGCGCGTCCAGTGGCCCAGCATGAAAAACTTCAAGCCCGACGTACCCGAGAAGTACGACGGCAAGACGCACCCCTCGGAGTTCCTCAGTATCTACACCATCGCGGTGCAGGCTGCCGGGGGGCGCAACGAGAAGATACTGGCGAACTACTTCCCGCTGGTGCTTAAGCCGAACGTACGTTCTTGGCTTATGCACTTGCCGGAAGGCTCCATTTCTTCGTGGGCAGATCTGTGCCACCAATTTGTTGGCGCCTTCACGGGCGGCCACAAACCCCACGGCCAGGAGAGTGATCTCCACATCTTGGCCGAGAAGGAAGGAGAACCTCTGCGCAAGTACATCCAACGTTTCAGCCGCGTACAGCACAACATCCCCGACGTCCACCCTGCTGCGGTTATCAGCGCGTTCCACCAGAACGTGCGTAACCGCCGCATGCGGGAAGAAATGGCCATGACGAAGATCCGGGACGTCAGCGAGCTCTACGCTCTGGCTGACAAGTGCGCGCGCGCTGAAGAGGGGAGGAGACTCCCCGGGGAGGATGCTGGCGCAGGGGGAAGCGACAGCAAGGATGCCGCCCCGGCAAAGAAGAGCCGGCGGCGGAACAATAGAAAGAAGAAGAGCAAGGAAGTGCTAGTCGTCGAGAAGTCCGGCAAGGAGGCTCCTGCCAAGACAGCGCAGGCTGGCGGCTCCGGCAAGGAGCCTGCCCCTGCAGCGGCAGCTGACAAGCAGGACGGCTCCGACAAGCAATATTGCAAGATCCACCGCACCAAGGGTCATGACCTTTCAAATTGCAGACGCGTCGAGTACCTCGTAGAGCAGCAGAAGGCTGAATACGAGCGACGTGACAAGGAGAAGGCCCAAGGTGGCGGAGGAGAGCCAAGCAAGAAGCGGCCATTTAATGGCCGGGGAGGACGCCGCGGCAAGGCCAAGCAGCGGCAAGGTGATCGACCTCCCCGGGGCCGCGACAAGGATGAAGAGGAAGACGACGACGATGACATGGAGGAAGGTGATAACAACGAGCAGGAGTTCCAGAAGGCCACAGAAGTGATGTGCGTCGACGGGGGCGCCTCTCTGCATACTTCCCACCGCCAACTCAAGCAGTGGGTGCGGGAAGTAAACGCAGCAGAGCCGCCCGTTGAGTCGCGCAGGCTGCTGAAGTGGTCCAGCACGCCCATCATTTTTTGATCTTGAGGATCACCCTGATCGCACCACGGCGGTCGGGTGCTTGCCGATGTTGGTCTCACCAACCATCCGCAACCTCAAGGTCACCAAAATGTTGGTTGACGGCGGGGCCGGCCTGAACTTGATCTCCTCGGCTGTGATCAAGAAACTCCAGATCCCAGACGGCGAGCTCGAAGAAACCGGTTCGTTCCAAGGAATAAACCCGGGAAGGAGCAAGCCGAAGGGCAAGATTACTCTGCCAGTGACCTTTGGCGGGGAGCTTAACTTCAGGACGGAGAGGATAACCTTTGACGTGGCCGATATCCCATTGCCATACAATGGGATACTTGGACGTCCTGCCCTCGCCAAGTTCATGGCAGCTTCCCACTACGCCTACAACGTACTCAAGATGCCGGGGCCGATAAGCGTCATCTCTGTCCATGGCGACAAGAAGGACGCGCTTATCTGCGCCGACAAGATATACCGGGATGCAGCAGCCGCGGCGGAGAACAACACACTTGCCGCTGAAGCTCCCGGGGGGAAGAAGACCAAGACCAAGTCCGGCAAGTGCTCTGGGGCCCACTCCGGCAAACGCGCCTCTTCGGAGTGCTGCGCTGCCGTCGAGGACGTTCCATCGAGCTCCACCGGCAAGTGTAAGAAAGGGATGGCCGCTCCACCGGCAACCAAGAAGGTGTCCGCCAAGGAGGACGGCACTGGTGGTACCTTCACCATCAGTGCTACACTTGATAGCAAATAGGAAAGCGCGCTCGTTGCCTTCTTGCGGGCGAATGTCGATGTGTTTGCGTGGCAACCATCTGACATCCCCGGCGTTCCCAGGAAGGTAATTGAGCACAAGCTTGCTGTTTGTCCTCATGCGCGGCCCGTCAAGCAAAAGGTCAGGAAGCAAGCCGTGGAGCGCCAAGAATTCATTGCCGAAGAGATCAAGAAGCTAGAAGCAGTGGGCCTAGTTAGAGGCGTGATCCATCCGACGTGGTTAGCAAATCCAGTTGTCGTGCGTAAGGCTAACGGGAAGTGGAGGTTGTGTATAGACTTCACTGATTTGAATAAAGCATGTCCCAAAGATCCATTTCCCTTGCCGCGCATTGACCAGATTGTTGACTCCACTGCCGGATGTGAGCTGCTCTCCTTCCTTGATGCATACTCAGGCTACCACCAGATTTTTATGGCCAAGGAAGATGAAGAGAAGACTGCATTCATTACTCCATGTGGCACATATTGCTTCATTCGCATGCCTTTCGGATTGAAGAATGCAGGCTCAACATTTGCAAGGGTGGTGCACACTGCTTTTGAGCCGCAGATCCACAGAAATGTAGAAGCTTACATGGATGACATAGTGGTCAAGAGCAAGAGCAAAGATACCCTGATACAAGACTTGGAGGAAACATTTGCAAATCTGCGCAAGATACAGCTCAAGTTGAACCCCGAGAAGTGCGTCTTTGGAGTCCCCTCCGGCAAGCTTCTCGGGTTCTTTGTGTCACAGAGGGGGATTGAAGCTAATCCCGACAAGATAAAAGCCATCGAGCAGATCGAAGCCCCGAAGCGCGTCAAGGACGTAAGGAGGCTTGCAGGTTGTGTAGCTGCTCTCAGTAGGTTCATTTCAAAGTCTGCAGAACGCGCCCTACCTTTCTTCAAGATCTTGAAGAAGGCAGGTCCTATGAAATGGACTCCGGAAGCGGAGGCGGCGCTGCAAGACTTGAAAGGATACCTATCCTCCACTCCGATACTTGTCGCACCTAGACCACAAGAGAAGTTGCTGCTGTACTTAGCGGCAACCAATCAAGTGGTTAGTGCTGCGTTAGTAGCGGAGAGGGAGGCCGACGAGGAGTCTACACCACCGGCAAGCGAATCCAGCGACAAGCAGGGGGCTGCTCCGACAAGCTCTGGCCCCGACAAAGACAACTATGCGCAGGAGCAAGGAGAAGTGCGAAGAAAGATGGTGCAGCGCCCGGTGTATATTGTGAGTTCCCTCTTGCAGGGGGCTAGATCAAGATACTACGGAGTGCAGAAGTTGCTTTTCGGCCTCCTCATGGCCTCGAGAAAGCTGCGCCATTACTTCCAAGCACATGAGATAACAGTGGTCACTCGCTTTCCGTTGAAGAGGATATTGCAGAATCCAGAAGCAACAGGCAGGATCGTCGAGTGGGCACTGGAACTGTCAAGCTTTGGCCTCAAGTTTGAAAGTACTTCAACCATACAGAGCAGAGCTTTGGCAGAATTCATAGCTGAATGGACCCCAACGCCAGATGAAGAAGTTCCAGAGACAAGCGTTCCCGTACAAGAAGCGACAAGCGAATGGGTAATGTACTTCGATGGTGCTTTCTCGCTGCAAGGCGCCGGTGCCGGCGTGGTACTCATAGCGCCCACCGGAGAGCACCTCAAGTATGTTATCCAGATGCACTTTCCCAGAGAACAAATGACAAACAATACTGCTGAGTATGAAGGTCTGCTTGCCGGCCTCAGGATTGCAGCTGAACTTGGGATTAGGAAACTGATTGTGCGGGGAGATTCTCAGTTGGTGGTCCAACAAGTGAACAAGAGTTACCAGAGCCCTTTGATGGAAGCTTATGTAGATGAAGTGAGGAAGCTTGAAGAGCACTTTGAAGGTCTGCAAATGGAGCACGTCCCGAGAGCTCAAAACGATATAGCAGATGGCCTTTCAAAGTGTGCTGCAATGAAGTTACCTGTGGAACCAGGGACCTTCCTGCTCAGGCTGACTCAGCCATCCGTTACACCATCGATTGGGCAGCCCAAGAAGAGAAAGTTGGTCTCCGGCGACTACTTGCCGGCGGATCTTCCCGAAGCCGCCGCCAAGGTCCCCAAGATCAACAACCAGAACGCTGAGGAACAGTTTGCTCCTGCGGACCCAAGGGTCTGTACAGTTGAAGCAAGCGTTCCCGACAAGCCTTGCCCCGGCAGGCTTGCCGGGGGACCATCGGCTCCGACAGAACCAGAGGTTCTTGCCATAGAAGCTGGGGTTCCCACAGCGGCCCTCATGCCTTTAGTCCTTGCCGTTGAGCCTCGGGCTCCGGCATGGGCACAGCAGATCGTCCGTTTTCTGCAAACTGGAGAACTTCCCGATGACCCAGCAGAGATAGAGAAAATAACCAGGCAGTCAAGTATGTACCAGTTCGTGGACAATGAATTGTACAGAAGAAGACTCAATGGTGTCAGGTTGAAGTGCATCTCCAGAGAAGATGGACAGAAGCTGTTGGCAGAAATCCATGGAGGCATATGTGGCCACCACATTGGCGCAAGGGCACTTGCCGGGAAGGCATTCCGGCAAGGGTTCTTTTGGCAAGAAGCCCTCCAAGATGCAACTGCACAAGTAACCAAGTGTGAAGCGTGCCAGTTCCATGCCAAGCAAATTCATCAGCCAGCTCAAGCTCTCCAGACGATCCCTTTGTCCTGGCCCTTCTCGGTCTGGGGGCTCGATATCCTCGGCCCCTTCCCCCGAGCTGTCGGGGGCTTTGAGTACTTGTGCGTAGCAATCGACAAGTTCACAAAGTGGCCAGAAGTGGAACCAGTTAGAAAGGTGACAGCACAGTCAGCGGTCAGGTTCTTCAGGTCAATTGTTTGCCGTTTCGGAATCCCTAACAGGATCATCACCGACAACGGTACACAATTCACTAGTCGCACCTTCATGCAGTACGTCCAAGACCTTGGCGCCAAGGTCTGTTTCGCTTCTGTTGCTCACCCGAGGAGCAATGGTCAAGCGGAGAGGGCCAATGCTAAAGTGTTGCGCGGACTCAAGACAAGAACCTTCGACAGGCTGCGCAAGTGAGGAAGAAACTGGATAGAGGAGTTGCCGGCGGCTCTTTGGTCAATCAAAACGACACCAAGTCGAGCCACCGGACAGACACCCTTTGCCCTTGTCTATGGGGCAGAGGCAGTTCTCCCCACGGAACTCGTATACGGATCTCCTCGAGTGCTCGCTTATGATGAGCTCGAGCAAGAGCAACTGCGACAAGATGATGCATTGCTCCTCGAGGAGGAACGTCTCCAGGCTGCTGTACGAGCTGCTCGATACCAGCAAGCCTTGCGCCGCTACCATAGCCGCAAGGTTAAGGCCAGGAGTCTCGAGGAAGGCGACCTTGTTCTTCGGCGTGTTCAGTCCGCCAAGAATTCCAACAAGTTGACGCCGAAGTGGGAAGGCCCTTATCGGGTGAGACAAGTCACAAGGCCCGGCGCTGTCCGCCTTGAGACCGAAGAAGGCATACCGGTGAGCAACTCCTGGAACATAGAGCATCTTCGCAAGTTTCACCCATAAGGCGCGGTTGCCGTGATCCGCTCCGGCAACCACCTTTTGTACGAGTCTTGCCGTTGTTGCATGTAAACCTTTGTACAAAGCCGGGCGCAGATCCCGTGCATCAGTAAAGCTTTTGTGTTTCGCACTATTTGCCATTTTCATGCCTTTCTCTGTTATTTGCATGCATTGTTTGGCATCTTGTGCAACACACATATCCGGTAAGCATTACCATGCCGAGAAATCCTATACTTGTTCTCTCTTCTCCTTTTCTTTCCCTCTTAAGCAGAAGAGACATTCCTCGCGCACAAGTTTGTCGGGGGGGAAGGAGGTGGAGGACGAACCAAGTGCTGTTCAAGAAAGGGAAGCTTGCCGGAGAACGAACAGATTACGAAAGCTAAGTTACCAGAATTTGAGCAGTTCAAATTTTTAAAATTTCAGTTATCTTCCTTGAACAACCACACTTTGTATGGAAAACCTGTGCGCGGAGGAACCTACCCGTGGCTAGCCGCACCCTTATCTTGTTTTCGAGTACGCTCAACGGCTTAAGTGAGCTGCGACAAGTGTCGCGCCCTTACTCCGTTTTCGAGTTCGCTCAGCAAGCTAAGTGCGTCGCGACTAGCTGCGGCAAGGTTGCTTGCCGATAAGGCCTTTGCCAGCAGGCTGCTCAGAGTCCAGCACTCAGCGCTCGCGGCAAGGGTCCCTTGTCGGCAAGTTCCCTAAAAGCGTAGGGTAAAAAGCATACAAAGTAAAGGGCTAAAGCAAGGGAGATAACACCGTATTGATTGCTCAGAAATAAGATAATATATCACAGATGACTTGTTGCAATGACTAACAGATTCATGTTCATGGCACACTTTGCAGCAGCAAAAGAAATAAAGAGAAAGAGGCCTAATCTACGCGATCGCCTTCACGCCTGGTGATCTTGTTCACCTTGGCGATGATGTGGGCGACCTGCGCCTTCAGCGCCTCCTGATCTGCGTCGGCCGGCAAGCTGCGGAGGACATTGACAAGATTAATACCGGGGTTGCGGTAGACAATCTTGGTCAAGACGCGCTCCAAGGTCCCCGCGCAGAGCTGGCGCGACTCCTCGGCCAGCTGCGCGGGGAGCTTCTCCTGCAGACGTGCGAGCGCCGGCGCGATCCCCCTGAAGAAGAGACTGAGCTTGGCGCTGTGGGGGAGGTTTGGGTCCGGAGAGTACACCAGGTGCTCCACCCTCAGCGCCATTAGCTCCTTGTCGATGTTGGCGGCGGAAGTGACCAGCTCCTCCGTCCATTGCTCCACCGCCTATTTGAAGATATTCGTGGAGGTGGCAGCACTCTCCACCAGCTCCCGCTCCTTGCGGACCTCCTCCTTCAGCTTGGTCTCGCGATCCCGAGCGGCGTCAAGTGAATCCCTCAAAGTGGAAACCTTCAACTCCAGATCAGCAATCGAGTCCTTGGCGGCTTTGAGCTCGTCGCCCTGCTTGGAGAGGCGTACCTGGAGGTCCGAGTTGGTATGGGCGTCTTTCTCGCGCTCTATGTTGAGCGCGGTGACCCTTTCCGTGCTCGCCTTCAGGTACTCTTCCAGCTGCGCCACCTTGGCTTCAAGGTCCTTCTTGGCGGTTTCCACGGCGGCAACGGCTTCCTTTGCCTCCTTCACGGCCCCGCCAAGAGCCTGCTCCCGGGCGGTGAGCTCGTCGTCATGGGCGTCGAGCTCAACCTTCCGCTGGTTGAGCGCTCCTTCTCGCCGGGACAGCTCCACACCAACAAGTCGCTGCTGCTCCTCGGCCTCTGCCTTCTCCAGGAGGAACTCCTGCTGCTCTCCAGCAAGCCTCTCGCGCTCCTCCGCCAAGTCGCGGAGAGCTGCCTGGTTGGCGGCGCGAAGCTCTGCAGCGCGTTTCTCCAAGTCTGCTCCGGCCTTGGCGGTGAGGGCTTCTCGCGACTCCAGTTTCGCCTGCCTGGCCCGATAAAGGGCCAGGAGCTGGCGGAGAAGTTTCTCCTCTTCGGGCTCATCGCTCCCGCCAGGCGCTTCGACAATCTTCAACCCCGCGGAGGCGAGGAACTCTCCATCAAAGGTCTCTCCCTCCACGGGGGCTCGCGACGAAGACCCCCACGGCACTTGAATGAAGACGCCGTTGGGGGCCTCAAGATAGATGCCGGGCTGCTCCTTATCGGCGGAGGGGTCGGCGGCCGGTGCAGCGCTCGACGCTCCTGCTGCCTCCGGGCCGGCAGTGTGGTCGCCGTCCCCCTCCCCGGCCGCGGCGTCTGCGGTTGGAGCAGTCTCCTCAGCGGCAGGCTCGTCGGCTCCGGTCATGTCTTCAACGACAGAGGCGTTGCCGCCGTCGCCTTGTGCGCCTTCCTCGCCGATGACCTCGTTCTCCATCCGGTCCGGCGCGGGAGGATCTAGAAGAAAAAGAAAAGAAGAAGTTCAAGCAAATATCCAAAAAGACAAGTCCGAGAAGACGAAGTTACCAGACTCACCTTCGCGGACTTCCTCGACAACAGGCTCCCTCGCCGGGGAGTCCTCCCTTGGCGGGGTGGCCACCCTCGCCGGGCTGCTCGCCCTTGGCTGGGTACTCGCCCTCGGCGGCGTACCCGCCCTTGGCGGAG
Source organism: Secale cereale (assembly GCA_902687465.1). NCBI lineage: Eukaryota > Viridiplantae > Streptophyta > Magnoliopsida > Poales > Poaceae > Secale > Secale cereale. Next base: position 303,918,120 of record LR738714.1, on the reverse strand, counting down.
CGCTCTCCCTCGCCGGGGAGTTCGCCCTTGGCGGGGATGGCGGGACCTGCGGCTCCTCGGGAGTAGTCTCCGGGCGCTCCTGCAGCTGCGGCTCCACTTCTGCACAAGACAAATGAAGCAGCAAGATATCAGTACAAGTTAAAACCTCAAGCGCGCCCGAAGAACAAAAAAATCTAAAACCCAGACTTACGCTGGGGGCTGCGCTGGGGGCTGCTCCTCGGAGCAGCGGTTGGGTCCGGCAAGTCCGTCGCCGGCGCGTCCCCTGTCGCCGCGACGGGCGAGTCGTCGTCGACCTCGACCACAGGGATCTTGGCCCGCTTCGCCATCCGCTGGGCCAGGGGCCTGAAATCAAAACAAGAACAAGATTAGAATCATGAAGAAGAATCAAGTCAGAATTGAAGAAGCTATAAGTTACAGATGCTTACTCCTCTTCCTCGTCGTCGTCGCTAAGGGCGGAGAAATCAAACTCCACCTGAGTTGCTCCGGCGCGAGGAGCGGGAGGAGAAGGCTCTCTCGGGCGCTTGGCGGTCCCCGGGGCTGGGGGCTGCGACGACCCAGCCTCCGCCGACGCCGAGGCCCGAGGAGCAGGCGGAGCGGCCGCTCCGCTCTGAGAAGATCCCCCTCCGCTTGGCGCTGGTGCGCGGGGCGCCTCCGTCGCGGCTTGGTTCGCTCTGGTGGCGCGCGTCGCCCGGCGAACAGGCTGTTGTCGGGGCGCCTGCGTCCTTGTCGCTGTGGGCGCCTTGCGGAGACGCTTCAGCGGTGTTCGCTGGGGACTGACCCGAGGCGGGGAGTTTTCCGAGGACGATGAGGCGTCGTCATCGAGTCCCAGAGACCCACCGCTGTCCTCATCGGCCTCGGTGTCCTCCTCCTCCTCCCCGACGGGCTCGCTGGGTCCGGCATCTGATCCTGCGGCCCCGCTCCCTCCGGTGGCTCCGCTCCCTCCGGTGGCTCCGCTCCCTCCGGCACCTCTGTTCCCTCCGGCGGCCTCGCTTGCCGCGGCTTCGCTCATGACTCCGGGAATCCCGGCGTGCCTCAAGGAAGGGACCCCGGCAAGCTCGTCGGGTGGAAGCTTGAGCAGTCTGCGGATCTCAGCCTCCTCTGCTTGGCACACCTCGTCCTCGGCCTGCGCCTCATCGAGGGTGAACCCGAAGTCTCCTGCTGCTGCAGCTGCGGCGGCCTCTTCCATCCGGGAAGCAATATAGGCTATGTCCCGCTCTGTGGTGGCCCGAGTGAGACCCTTGTTCTCCTCGGCGTTCCTCGGCCGCTCGACCAGGTTATCGAAGAAACTCATGATTGCATCCGGCGTGGGCACTATCCAGGTGGGGTCGACGCCGTGAGAGTCACATGCGGGCATCATTGCGCGCAAAGCATCCCGGGCAGTGCTATTGCATAGCGGCACCACTCCCCGGGGAGATCTAAACCACTCCGGATGGGTCGGGTCGTGCTTAAAAAGCTCCCGGACCATCCCCTTCAGCTCCAGAGCCATGAAGTTGAAGTTCAGACCCGGGCGCAGCCTCATAATGTCCGCCGCATTGCCAAACTCCCATGCTGGCCTTTTCCTCTCTTGTAAAGGGGCAATGCGGCGGCGGAGGAAATCTGCTCCTACCTCTCCGATGGTCAACTTAGCTACCCGGAGACGAAGTATCCTGACAAGGGCGACGTTGAGCTTGACATCATCCGGGGCCAACTCGCTCCAGTCCCTGCCGCGCACTATGGCTGTTGTGCGCGGCGCAGTGAAAGGCTCCGGCTGGTCCTCCACTATCCAACACCAGTCCGCGCGCCACTCTTCCCACTTGCCGCGGAGCTCTCCTTTCAGATATGACTCCTTCTTATTCAAGCGGAAGATCCAAGATATACCCCCGGAGAGGGGAGCGCCGGCCTCTACTCTAGGCATAAAAAAGTGGCGAAAAAGTGCTACATTTGGATAGATCCCTATATAGTTTTCGCACAGATGTGCGAAAACCGCCATCGTAAGGATGGCGTTGGGGGTGAAGTCTAGGAGATGGAGGCCGTACGTATTCATGATGTCGCAGAAAAATTCCGAGAATGGAGGACACAAGCCGCAGTGGAAGAAGACAGCGAAGAAGAAATACCCGCCGGGAAGCAGATCTTTGGCGCTGGCGGCGTAGACTCTGGTCCGGGGATGAGCCTTGGTCTCCTTGGCCCAGAAGAGATAATACTTGTTCCAGAGTTCCCTCGCGCTGAGCCTCGGCGCGAAGACTACATTCCTCTTCCACAGGACGGCGAGCTTCGCCGCCTGCTCGGATTTCTCCCTCTTGGCCTTCTCCGCTTTCGCCTTCTCGGCCTTCGGAGCCATGGCGGAGGTGGCGGCGGAAGGGGCGAGGAGTTCGACGGCGCCGCGGGTGCGGAAGAGGGCGGAGGAGGTGTGGAGGCAAAGCGCGGCGGGGGAGTTCTGGAGGTTGAAGACGAAGTGAAAGCGGAGGAAGGAAACTGCCCCTGTTCCCTCTGCTTTTAAGGGGGGAGTGGGGGACGTTTCGCTTTTTCCATTAAAGAACGTGGCCACGATCTCTCCCACGACGCCGCAAGCGACGCGTGCCATTAGGGAGGGGCGCGGCGGATGCGGAAGGGGATTCGGCGTGCCATGGGCCGCGTGTGCCCGTGCACTGTTTTGGGCCTGGCCCAACAGCGCTCGGCACCGTGTGTGGCCCAGGCCCGGGGGCTCCTGTCGGTGTACTAAGATAGGGGTACCTTAGTACCCCAACTTGTGCACGGGCAGTAGCAGCTTCCCGCGGCAGGGCTCACCACGTGCTCGCCGGAGACCTTTCTGATCCTTATAAAACCATTCAAAAACAAAGTATACGAGACAGAAGATCAAGGCCCCGGCAAGTGGAGCTTGCCAGGAAGGCCATCCCAGGCTCAAGACTATCACATTCAGCACAAGACCCTGGCAAGAGGAGCTTGCCAGGAAAACCGGAAGACCACATCCCAGAAGACATGCCTTGGCACAGCATGCGCCCCGGCAAGGGCCCGGGGAGCGACAAGCTTCCCAGCCCGGCAAGATCAAGACCCCGGCAAGGTGCTTGCCGGGGGAACCTGCGCTGTGTGCCCGCGCTCCAGCTCATCGGCCCACGCGTCGCCCTGGGGCCCTTCCAGGGACGCGTGGCGGATGGCTGTGCAGCCTGGGGGGCATGGTGGCACTCCACGGTGACGAGGCTATCGCCGTGGCGAACGGAGACGCAAGGGCGGGTGCTTTTGGGGTCAACGGCGACGGGCATTAAATGCTCTTGTCCCCCACTGTCAAAGTAGGTGATGACCACTGTTCATCCACTATTCACGCACTGTTCCCGCACTGTTACAACTACCACCAAAGTTACATTTTTGCCCTTCTTCTACGTTGACACCTATCGGTGACCCCTTGAGCTATAAAAGGAGGCCCATGCACAACGTAGAAGGGGGTTCGGAACCTAGACAGCTCTCTTGCTCGGTGTAGCTAGCTCTTGAAGCTCCCGAGCTCACAAACTCAATACAAACCAAGCAGGAGTAGGGTTTTACGCGTCCGCGCGGCCCGAACCTGGGTAAACTGCCCGCGTGCTCTGCTCGATCTGCTCTTTGTGCTCCCTCCGCTCCCTCACCGCAACGACAAGGGGCTCCGGTCCCATAGGTGTTCGTGGTGGACAGTTTCCCCCGACAGTTGGTGATGAGGAGAGGAACTTTGAAGTAATTTTCAACTGGGTAGTTTTTATAGGTCGGTGCTAAGTGTGAACACATATTAGTTTGATAGGTGTGAACAAATTTGCAATTACTTATTGCGTTGTAATCTGCAATATGACGAGAAACAAGGTCAAAATTTATTGATGGCAGAAGGTTGACCACGTGGTTGCTCGCTGTTGAGTCGCATGTTTGCCACGTATCACACACATCTTGTTAAGTTGAATCGTTTCTGTTGTGTTCTCTAATCGAAAACAGTTCATCTGAGTGAACCGTATGCCCTATATCACACACACCTTGATCTGGCTAAGCGTTTCTGTTGCACTCCCTAATAGCAAACAATTCATCGGAGTGAACTGTATGCCGTATATCGCACACACATTGATTTGGCTGCTTGTTTCTGTTGTTCTGCCTCATCGCAAACAGTTCGAACGGCTCAACCGTGTGCCCTCGATCGCACACACAACTACAATCTGAGCCGTGTTTGATGTATCATTCATCGCAAACGTTTTGCACCTTTTTTGATGGTTTTTTACATCTCCGTTTGTGATTAATGTATCGCACACAATTTTGTCAAAGGGTCTCTGATCGTAGTGTCGCATTAGCAGCAACCTGCAGTAGTGTTAGTTAACTGCTTGGTTCAATTCTGCAATGCGATGTCCAATTGTCGTGGGTAGAATTTTGTATTGTTGTGCATGTGAGGAATAAAGCAAATTTGGATGCACTTAATACATGAGAAACATATACAAGTGCTATATTTCCTAGTTCTTAATCATGCTTCGTTTGGATAAATGGATTTTCCATGTGGCTTGAATTAATCTGATGAATCTACAATGTGCTTATTTTTCATCAACATATTTTACTGATAGCATGCGAACCCTTACTTAACTTGATGACTCACTACCTTATATGTGTTGCAGGGAAACAATGGGAAGCACTGAGGTTTACGATCGAGGTTAGCACGTGCATGGTCCTTTGTCTAATAGCATATTATTTTGCAATTGTAGGAATGATGCGTCTCCAACGTATCTACTTTTTCAAACCCTTTTGCCCTTGTTTTGACTCTAACTTGCATGATTTGAATGGAACTAACCCGGACTGACGCTGTTTTCAGCAGAACTTCCATGGTGTTGTTTTTGTGCAGAAATAAAAAGTTCTCGGAATGACCTGAAAATGCACGGAGAATTATTTTGGAAAATATAAAAAATACATGCGGAAAGATCTACGTCAGGGGGCCCACACCCTGTCCACGAGGGTGGGGGTGTGCCCCCTGCCTCGTGGGCCCCTTGACGCTCCACCGACGTATCTCCGGACCCCATATATTCACTTTCGGGGAGAAAAAACTCAAGGAGGAAGAATTATCGCATTTTACGATATGGAGCCACCGCCAAGCCCTAATCTCTCACGGGAGGGCTGATCCGGAGTCCGTCCGGGGCTCCGGAGAGTGGAGATCGTGGCCATCGTCATCATCAACCTTCATCCATCACCAATTCCATGATGCTCACCGCCGTGCGTGAGTAATTCCATCGTAGGATTGGTGGACGGTGATGGGTTGGATGAGATTTACCATGTAATCGAGTTAGTTTTGTTAGGGTTTGATCCCTAGTATCCACTATGTTCTAAGATTGATGTTGCTATGACTTTGCTAAGCTTTATGCTTGTCACTAGGGCCCGAGTGCCATGATTTCAGATCTGAACCTATTATGTTTTCATGAATATATGTGTGTTCTTGATCCTATCTTGCAAGTCTATAGTCACCTACTATATGTTATGATCCGACAACTTCGATGTGACAATAATCGGGACCACTCCCGGTGATGACCGTAGTTTGAGGAATTCATGTATTCACTATGTGTTAATGATTTGGTCCGGTACTCTATTAAAAGGAGGCCTTAATATCCCTTAGTTTCCAATAGGACCCCTGTAACGCCCCGGACACACCCGCCGGTGGTCGTTACTCCTGGCGGGATCTAGACTGGCCCCACATATCAATACTAGTCTTTTCTGCGCACTTTGTCCTCACTCGTGCGCACCTGGGAGCAACTTCCTGGTCGGTCACCCATCCTGAAACTACTCCAAGCTAAGCACGCTTAACTTTGGAGTTCTATCCGAATGGGCTCCCGGAAAAGAAGGAATTCCTTATTGATATGAGTAGTCTATCATCCCTAATAAGCCAGGCTATCACATACACTCCCACTTAGAGGAACTGACATCCTCGTCGGGCCACAGGAACATTCCCTCTTGGCACAACCGTTTGTGCATCCAGTCTGATACATGTGCCATGCTGGGTGCCACGACGGGTCACAAACGTCATGAACAACATGACCGAGCACCTGTCAGCAAACATCCGTGTAACCGCGAGGGTCGGCTCTGATACCAACTTTTAACGCCCCGGACACACCCGCCGGTGGTCGTTACTCCTGGCAGGATCTAGACTGGCCCCACATATCAATACTAGTCTTTTCTGCGCACTTTGTCCTCACTCGTGAGCACCCGGGAGCAACTTCCCGGTCGGTCACCCATCCTGAAACTACTCCAAGCTGAGCACGCTTAACTTTGGAGTTCTATCTGAATGGGCTCCCGGAAAAGAAGGAATTCCTTATTGATATGAGTAGTCTATCATCCCTAATAAGCCAGGCTATCACAACCCCGCTGCCACGGGAGGGTAGGACAAAAGATGTCATGCAAGTTCTTTTCCATAAGCACGTATGACTATATTTGGAATACATGCCTACATTACATTGATGAACTGGAGCTAGTTCTGTGTCACCCTAGGTTATAACTTTTACATGATGAATTGCATCCGACATATGTAATGCCCAGGATGGAGTTATACCTCCTACGTGTCGAGGCACGACTTAAAGGCATAAGTCCATCCTAGAATGATCTCAAGTTTGGTAATCTTTGCACAACTCATGTAAAAGAGGGGATAGTAAACTGAAAATAGTTGGCTTACACTCGCCACGTCACAGAATTGCAGTACAAGTCTCAAACATCATACATTAAGAACACTACAACCCTCTAAGGGCAAAAGCCAAATGTCAAAGTACCAAACTCAGATAAAATAAACCACAGGCGGATCGAATCCTAGTAAGAGACTCCACTACTGATCGTCCGGGTAGCGTACGTAGTACCGACTACGCTCTTCGTCGTACTCCCAATCCGGCTCGGTGCCATCACCTGGATAGCTCACAGCTGGACCTGCATCTGGTGTGTGAAGTAACTGTGAGCCACAGAGGACTCAGCAATCCCGTTCCCGGGTAACAGAACTATTTAAGCCTTTGGGTGAGGAAAAGGCTGAAGAAAAGAATAAGTCTGCAGCAGCAACTAGCATCTAGCTTACGCAAGTGAGAGCGAGAAGAGAAGGCAACGGCGAGAAGTGATCACGAAGTGATCCTAGCTACAAGCTCACAATCATAACCCCTCCGTGTTCAACTCCCGAATCCCTATTCGGAAATTGACAGTCACGGAACACACGCTGGTAGTGTATTAGTAACATTGTGTCAAGTTATCTACAACCGGAATTAACAAGCTCCCATCTGCCACATAACCGCGGGCACGGCTTTCGAAAGTTCAAACCCTGCAGGGGTGTTCCAACTTGACCCATTACAAGCCCACGATCCGCGGAGTCGCAACTCCAAAGTGGGAAGACCCGAGTATCCTCGGAATCCCGTGCTCAAGATATACCGAACTAAGGTAAGGCTAATCCAGCAAATCCTCCCGGCGTGCCGACACCCTGATAGTAGCCGCGCGTATCTCGTCTCAGGCCACGACCGGATGGGTGATCCCACAGGTTTTTACCAGACCTTGAGTTCCCTCGAGGTGGCCCCGCGTAACCCCCAGTTTGGACCAACACTCATGTGGAGCACTGGCCCGGGTTGTTGAATTAAATAAAAGGGTTTATAACTCCCTATGCATGTTTAGTTTGTTATTAGGCAAATAGTACCAATGTTGGGACTTGCTGGAAAAGACTTAGCACTTAGCGGTTTATCGAGGGGGTCCCATACACCCCAACCGTGTTAGGAACGCATAATCAAGGAACATAATACCGGCTTATACGGATCCTAACGGCATGAGTGGAACAAATCACCAAGCAAAAGGCTTAGCCTTCCACCCTTGCCAATATATAGATGATTTCAGTTTAAGCATTTATATAGTGTGATATAACCCAACCAAACTTCAACATGGAGCAAGCATCTTCACTTCACCTGCAACTAGCAACGCTATAAGAAGGGCTGAGCGAAGCGTACTTAGCCAAGCAACGGTTTGCATAGGTTGGGTGGTTAAACATGGCAATTGGTTACAAATAGGAGGCTGACAAGAAGAACATGGGCATCGAGGCAAAACTATAGATCGAGACTACTAGCAATAGGCATAGATAGTAATGTTATCGGGGTTCGGTCATCTTGCCTGAAGAGAAGTCGTTCGGATCGTAAGAAGGGTCCTCGTGCTCAACCTCGTTGGAAACCTCGTGCTCAACCTCGTACCCGGTCTCAGCTTCCGGCTCTAAACAAAACAATCACCCCAAGCACCAATCAACAAGATGCAATGCGCACTCGAAAAACATGAATGCATGATGGATGCACTAAGGATGCACATAAAACATCACTCAAGCAAAACACCTCAAAACAAGATAACAAGCTGATATTATTAATCTACACGAAAAAACAATCAAGTTTGATATAAGATTCGCTGAAATCGGAGTTACGGGCTAAAAGTTATGCCCGAAACAAGATTTGAGCGAAAGCTGAAAATTACAGCAACATAGCATCTTTGGAGCTCAAAATAATTAAGCTACATCACCCAAAAATCATGGCAAAGGACATGAACACAAACTAGACATATAGTACAGCAACTAGGTCCAAAGTGCACCCCCAACGGAGTCACGGATCGATAGCAATGATCTTGGACATATTGAACTTTGCAATAAAATTCTGGCTGCAGAATTTTATTGAAACTTTAGAGCAAAAGATAAACATGCTACAGCCACTCAAATGGACATGTGAGGACATGGATGGAAAGACAACAATATCCACCCCAAAACTATCATGCTTTGTCCTACAACATCACACGAACATGGCATCGGAACGTTACAGATTTCAGACTTAGTGAAAAATCACTAAGTCCCCAAAACAGCAATATCATCATAGCACACAAAAGAGCATGTTTAAGTCACCTCGAAACTAAACATGGCAAAGGGTAAGCACCTCATCAAAGTGCATATGAGGGTGATCCCGAAACACACAAGTATGCATCATAGATGTGAACACAACGATTGCAACGAGCTCATCAAGATGGCATTTCATAACAAGTGAAAACACAACATGTGAACATGGCACTTTGCAACGATGATAACAAGGCAACAATAAATCTACCATGCAACCTATCACAAGCAACACGTAGTTCGTGGCAAGACGAACACGTGGACATGTCATTTGCATCGTTTGGACAAACGAGCTAAAAGATATCGCACGTCAAAGGTGGCATGAAAATAACACATAACAGCAGTTTATATCATGATGCACTCTTGCAACAGCAAAACAAGTGTCAAGATGACATCTAACATGCATGACAACAACAGGTAAAACGTAGAGGACATCTCCACGAACATCTGGACATGCTACACGCGTAAAACGGAGCAACAGGCACAAAGTTACAGCAGGTCAAAGTTAGCATATCAGATTGACAGATCTGGGGACTTAGTGGGGAAAACAACCTCAACGGATCCAGATCTGAGGAACAGTACGGGCCGGTTCGGAGCTACAGTGGCGGCGGCCCGGTAGGAGGAGAGAGGCCCGCGGAGGCGCGGCTGGAGCGCGGGGATGCGGCGGCCCACCGCGGAGTCGGCCTGGCGCGGCGCGGGAGCCCACGGGGAGGCGAGGCGGCGGCCCGCTAGGCTGGCGGCGGCTCCGCGGCGCGGCTACGGGCCTCGGCCCAGGCGGGAGGAGGGCGACTCGGCGGCGGGGAAGCAGCTGGCCCGCGGGGCGAAGGCGAGGCCCAGCCTCGGAGGCGCTGGCGATCGGCCTCGGTGCGGAGGCGGCGAAGGCGCACGGTGTACGGGCCGGCCCAGGCGAAGTGGGGACCGACCGGAGGGAACTGGCGACGCGGTCGCCTGGGCCTCCTGGCGGGCGACGGAAACTGGTGCGGCGCTGGTGCTGTGAAGCGCCAGAAGGAGCTGGCGCTGGCGGGCGTTGACCTCGCCCCGATCGAGGTCCGGTCGGAGGGGTGCTGGAAGGATCCGATGGATCCCCTCGGGATCCGGCAGAAATTCGGATCTGGAGTAGAAAATGGAAAAAAAAAGAGGGGAGAGAGGAGGAAGAAGAAGGGGATGCCCAAAAAGACTAGGGGGATCTATATGTAGCAGTTTTTAGGGTTAGGAGGGGATTTAGGGGCGTTAGGAGCCCTCCGATCGCGATCCGACGGATCCGATCGCGGGGATAGTTTTAAAAGGCCTAGACGGGGATAAAAGAAAGCAGCAGGGATGTTTCCGGGACACGAAGCGAAGGCACTTCGGACCCACACGGACAACGGAGGGAAAAGTCAACGGAGCCCAAACGAGACGAGATTTGAGAGGCGGGTTGCACCCAACAAAACAACAACACACACAACAACCTCGCGGCACACCGGTAACGTAAAACGCCCGAACAACAAAGTAGGCCTACGGGACGTCACGGACACGTGAGGGAGCTCCGGAACACGAAACGGACAACGGGAAGGAACGCCACGAACCGGATGCAACCCACAACACAAAAGCAATGCAATGCACATGTCTACATGATATGAATGAATGCCACACACTCACACAACAAAACGACGAAACCCGAAAGACAAAGAACCCGGAATGGAAATAGATGAAGCCGGAGATTTATTATATACCCAAAAGGGAAAGTATTACATCCGGGGCATTACAACATAATTCCCCATCACCGATCCAATGCCTACGAGCTTTTCACATATTGCTTGTTGCTTATTTAATTTTCCGCTGCTACTATTACAAAAACTACAAAACACTACCGTTACTTTTATTGCTGTTACCACTATCTCCATATTACTTTGCTACTAAATTACCTTGTTGCAGATATTAAGTTTCCAGGTGTGGTTGAATTGACAACTCAGCTGCTAATACTTAAGAGTATTCTTTGGCTCCCCTTGTGTCGAATCAATAAATTTCGGTTGAATACTTTACCCTCGAAAAATGTTTCGATCCCCTACACTTGTGGGTTATCAAGACTATTTTCTGGCGCCGTTGCCGGGGAAGCATAGCTCTATTCTTTAAGTCACTTGGGATTTATATCTGTTGATCACTATGAAGAACTTAAAGGACTCAAAAACCCAGATCTTACCCTCAACTGCGAGGGGAGGTAAGGAACTGCCATCTAGATCTACACTTGATTCACCATCTGTTATGGGTATATTTGCGACACCTACTCATGCTATTGAATCTGATATGTCGTATGTTCTTGATGATGCCACTTCTGCTATGTATGATGAAACTACTTCTATGCTTGATAATACTGTGCCACTAGGTGAATTTCTAGATGAACAAATTGCTAGGGTTAGGGAGAATGCAAATATTGAAACTGATAATATTTATGAAAGTGATGATGAAGCTTCTCCCCCTAGATATGAATTACCTGTTGTTCCTGAGGGTTATGTTATGGATGAAGAAACTGCTAGAGACTTTCTTGCTTGCAACGATAGATATGATCTTAATAAATTATTAGCTAATCTGAAAGAAAAGTCCTTGAACGCTAGAATGAAACATGACCCTGCTTTCGCTACTTCACCTATCTTTGTTACTGATAAGGATTATGATTTCTCTGTTGATCCTGAGTTAATTACCTTGGTTGAATCTGATCCTTTCCATGGCTATGAATCTGAAACTGTTGTGGCACATCTTACTGAGTTGAATGATATAGCTACCCTTTTCACCAACAATAAAAAGATTTGTTATTACTATATCCTTAAGTTATTTCCGTTCTCGTTAAAGGGTGATGCTAAGACATGGTTTAATTCTCTTGATCCTGGTTGTGTGTGTAGTCCCCAGGATATGATGTACTACTTCTCTGCTAAATATTTTCCCGCTCATAAGAAACTAGCTGCCTTACGGGAAATTTATAACTTTGTGCAAATTGAAGAAGAGAGTCTCCCACAAGCTTGGGGGAGGCTTCTCCAATTACTTAATGCTTTGCCTGATCATCCTCTTGAGAGGAATGATATACTTGATGTCTTTTATAATGGACTAACCGATGCTTCCAAAGACCACCTAGATAGTTGTGCTGGTTGTGTTTTCAGGGAAAGAACAGTTGATCAAGCTGAATTACTATGGAATAATATGCTGGCAATGAAAATAATTGGACACTTCCTAAACCAGCCCCTAAGCCAACTCCGAAGAAAAGGGGTGTGCTATTTCTCAGTCCTGAAGATATGCAAGAGGCAAAGAAATCTATGAAAGAAAAAGGTATTAAAGCTGAAGATGTTAAGAATTTACCACCTATTGAAGAAATACATGGTCTTGATAACCCGACACAGGTAGTAAAGGTCAATTCTGTTTATAGATTTGATGAAGGTGATATTCCTCGTTATAAGTCTGCTAGCCAATGCTTAGATGAGTTTGACAATTTTATTGTGAAACAAGAAAACTTCAATTCTTATGTTGGTAGACAATTGCAACATAGTGCTTATATGATTGAACGCTTGAGTGATTATCTGTCTAGAGTTAAAGGTGAATTGAAACGCATTAGTATACATGCTTCTATGGTTACCACTCAAGTAGAACTAATGCTTAAGGCTCAGAATGATTTGCTCAATGAATTAAATAGTAAGAATAATGACTATACTATTAGAGTTGCAACTAGAGGTGGTAAAATGACTCAGGAACCTTTGTATCCTGAGGGCCATCCTAAGAGAATTGAGCAAGATTCTCAGAGAGCTAATTTAGATGCACCTAGTTCTTCTAAGAGGAAGAAAAAGAAAAATGATAGAACTTTGCATGCTTCTAGTGAACCTGTAGCTGACACACCTGAGAATCCCAATGATATCTCTATTTCTGATGCTGAGACACAATCTGGTAATGAACATGAACCTAGAGATAATGTTAATGATGATGTTCATGATGATGCTCAACCTAGCAATGATAATGATGTAGAGATTGAACCTGCTGTTGATCTTGATAACCCACAATCAAAGAATCAACGTTATGATAAAAGAGACTTTGTTGCTAGGAAGCACGGTAAGGAAAGAGAACCATGGGTTCAGAAATCCATGCCTTTTCCTCCGAAACCATCCAGGAAAAAGGATGATGAGGATTTTGAGCGCTTTGCTGAAATGATTAGACCTATCTTGTTGCGTATGCGTTGGACTGATGTGCTTAAAACAAATCCTTATGCTAAATATATGAAAGATATTATTACCAATAAAAGAAAGATACCTGAAGTAGAAATTTCCGCCATGCTTGCTAATTACACTTTTTAAAGGTGGAACACCTAAGAAACTAGGAGATCCAGGAGTACCCACTATACCTTGCTCCATTAAACGAAACTATGTTAAAACTGCTTTATGTGATCTTGGAGTCGGTGTTAGTGTTATACCTCTCTCTTTATATCGTAGACTTGACTTGAGCAAGTTGACACCTACTAAAATATCTTTGCAAATGGCCGATAAATCAACTGCTATACCTATCGGTATTTGTGAGGATGTGCCTGTTGTAGTTGCAAATGTTACTATTCTAACGGACTTTGTTGTCCTTGATATCCCCGAGGATGATAGTATGTCTATTATCCTTGGAAGACCCTTTTTGCATACTGCAGGGGCTGTTATTGATTGCAACAAAGGCAATGTCACTTTTCATGTCAATGGTAATGAGCATACGGTACACTTTCCGAGGAAACAATCTCAGGTCCACAGTATCAATTATATTGGAAAAAATTCAACTATCACTATTGGAGGCTTTGAATTTCCTCTTCCTACTATCAAGAAGACATATGACATTCTTATTGTTGGGGACATACATATCCCCATTGAGGTAACCTAGTGTTATTCAAAAATTCTCCGGTTTCATGTTATTCGGAAAGGGTTTATTAACAAGACCTGATCAACCATGTTAATGGGCTCCTTTTGATGAGCATGAAATAAGTGAATCTAGATAGCACAACCTTCTGTATCCCCCTTTTACTTTGTGTTAATTAGGATAAATAAAGCAAAATTAGTATTTTCTGTCTGTTTCCAGACTTATCCGTGCAATAAAAAATACCCCAAAAATAAAAGTTCCCCAAATGCCCTGAAAATTTAATATTATTTTTTCTGGAATATTTGAGAACCTATGGCACAGAAAACACCACGAGGGGAGCCGGCACCTGGTGACGAGGGTCCAGGGCGCTCCAACCCTCACAAGGCGCGCCCCCTGCCTCGTGGGCCCCACGTGGCCCCCCTCCACTTATCCCTGCACCCATACTCTTCTTCCCCTCCAAAAAAAATCACCAACCAGCTCAAGCACGAGTTCTAGCTCATCTTGCTGCCATTTTCGATCTCCTTGTTCAAAGCACCATTCACCAAACTGTTTAGGGAGATTGTTCCTTGGTATGTGACTCCTCCATTGGTTCAATTAGTTTTTGTTCTAGTGCTTTATTTATTGCAAATTTTTGCTGCTGTGGTGACCTTGTTCTTGAGCTTGCATGTCAAATTTCTTTGGTCCCAAGTAGTTCTAATGCATGATATAGTCCCTAGGCACTTGTAGGAGTTGTTGCTATCAATCTTGTTGAGTTTGGTTAACTTTTATTTTGAGTTGCTAAAAAATTCAGAAATTTTCCGAGGAGGAAAATGATAAAGAGATTGTTGAGGGGTTCCACCAGTAAAAGTTCAGAGGAGAAAAAGAAGGAAGAAAATAAGAAGCCCAAATATAATCTTCCTCGCATGGCGGAAGTTCAGTCGTGTGAATGACCTTGTAATGAGTTCATAAGAGCCGCCGAGATTTACAGAGACTTTTATTGGTTGGCAAATAATGTAGGCCTCACCGACTTCCTCCACGACCAACGTCAACAGTATCTCTTACTCACTAATATTTTCACGCAAAATTTTCATTTTCATGCTAAGAAAACACCACCTACAGTGGAGTTTCGTTTATATGATGAGGTTAAGGAAATATCATTCTTTGAGTTTTGTGAAATATGCAAGATACCCTTTGAAGGTAGACTTGATGAACCACGTCGTGAAGACGTTGAAGGGTTTATTGACATGATAGTTGTAGGGGAAACTAGTCAAGTCTCAGGGGCAAGAATTACTAGTATACATTTCCCTGTTTTGCACTACTTTGCTTTATTTTCTAGTAGATGTTTAATTGGTCGCGGGAACAGTGGGAATCTTAGTGCCCCTGATATTGTCATTTCACGCCATGCTTTGTTTCAAGATACAACTTTTAGCTTGGGTGCCGTCGTTGCTAAACGACTGAGTTTGAACCGCTCAAAGGGGCCCGTCTTTGGAGGCATCTTTGCTTCTCACCTTGCTAAACATTTTAGAATACCTATTAGGCATCATGAGAAGGAAGAAAAATTGCTTGCCCCTATTTATCTAGATTACAAGAGCATGATAGCACATGATTTTATTTTTAAAGACAAGGATAGGTTCCTTAATTATAAATTAAGGTTTGATGAAAAATATTGTGAGATTGTTACCTTGCCTGCACCATCTCTGTTTGATCTGTCTACAGGCATATATCTTGTCACGTCAGATGCATTCTACAAGCACCAGAGCCAGGCACGAGCTTCAGAGCCTGAGCCGAAGCCACCAGTCGATCCTTATCGTCAGTCTGTTTATGGGTGGGATCTGGATGAGCTTGCCAACAAGTGGCACCCAGAGGACACATCTCAATACACTGGAGGGAGTAGCTTCGATCTGTGGCCATAAACCAACTTAGGCCAAAAGCCTAAGCTTGGGGGAGTACGTGTTTCTCACTGACTTTACATTCATGTTCACACACTTATTCTAGTTGTCGGTGTTCACACTCTTTCATTGTACCATCCATGCTTAGTTTCAATTCTTTTTCTTAGTCTTTTTCTCGTCTGCTAGAAAGAACCTTAAGAAAAACAAAAAATTATAACTTGTTGCTTCTAGCTAGTTTACTTTCCTTATAGTAGTAATTAAAAGAAAATCCAAAAAGATTTCCCATTCTTCTTTTGCTTGTTGGGAGCTTTCCCGTGTAAATAGTTTCTTTTCTTTGGGGGTTAAGAGTAGAAGACCATGATTAAAATGCTTAGTGGCTCTCATATGCTTTATTGTTGATCTAACCTTGAGCCATATTACCTTGTCTTCTCTCTTGTATTAAATTCTTGCATATTCCATATTAGTCCAATGCACGTACACTATTATTATTATCCACACCATTCGGTCGTGCGAGTGAAAGGTAATAAGGATGATATATGATGAACTAATTGAGATGAGAGAAGTTGGTATGAACTCAACCTCTCTTGTTTTTGTAAATATGATAGTTCATCGTTCCTGATTCAGCTTGTTATGAATGAAACATGCTTGCAATGACAATTAGAGATCATAGCTGCTTATGCCATGCTTAATTAGTTGAGAGTTTATAATGGTCTATCTTGCATGCCAACATCATATTAAAATGGTTGTGATGTGGTATGATAGGGTGGTATCCTCCTTTGAACGATTCAAGTGGTCTGACTTGGCACATGTTCACACATATAATTGAAACAAAATCAACATAGCCTCCACAATATTTATGTTCATGGTGATTTATATCCTACTCATGCTTGCATTCATTGTTGATTAATTTTAATGCATGTTCATGACCGTTGTCCCTCTCTAGCTGGTCGCTTCCCAGTCTCTTTCTAGCCTTCACCTGTACTAAGCGGGAATAGTGCTTGTGCATCCACTTCCATAAACCCCAAAGTTGTTCCATATGAGTCCACCATGCCTTCCTATATGCGGTATTTACCTGTCGTTCCAAGTAAATTTGTTTGTGCCAAACTCTAAACCTTCAAATGAAATTCTGTTTTGTATGCTCGAACAGCTCATGTATCAACTAGGGTTGTCTATATCTTCCATGCTAGGTGGGTTATTCTCACGATGAGTGGACTCCGCTCATCATTCATGAGAAAATGGCTGGTAACCGGGATGCCCAGTCCCATGCTCAAAATCGTAATAATTAAACAGAACTCCCCCAGGGTTGTTGCTGGTTTGGACGGTACCCGTTGTTTCGGGCTAGCCGTGGAGTGTGCTTGTTGGTGGTTGGGGGAGTATAAACTTTACCATTCTGTTTGGGAACCGCCTATAATGTGCGTAGCATGGAAGATATCGAGATTCTTGGTTGTTATGTTGACAATGAAATTATACCGCTCAAAATGTTATTCATCTCTATTTAAAATTCGAGCTCTGGCACCTCTACAAATCCCTGCTTCCCTCTGCGAAGGGCCTATCTATTTACTTTTATGCTGAGTCATCATCCTCTTATAAAAGAGCACCAGTAGGAGAGCACCTATGTCATTTGCATGCATTACCATTAATTTGCATTGAGTATGATCATGACTGGATCTCTTTTACCATGAATTAAAATGTCTAGTCAGTCCTTGATCTTTAAAGGTGCTCAGCATTTATGTTTTGCGGTCTCAGAAAGGGATAGCGAGATACCATCTTGTTATATCATATCATGATTGTTTTGAGAAATTGTTGTCATCTGAGGTTTATTATTATTGCTCGCTAGTTGATTATGCCATTGATGTGAGTGGACATGAGACCCGGAAGTTATTGTGAATGTGTTAGTTCATGATCTTTGATGAAAACCTGAATGTTGGCTTACATATTTGCAACAACAAGAGCAAATAGAGTTTGTCAAAGTTTTTCTTTATCACTTTCAGTTTATCAACTGAATTGCTTGAGGACAAGCAAAGGTTTAAGCTTGGGGGAGTTGACACGTCTCCAACGTATCTACTTTTCAAAATCCTTTTGCCCTTGTTTTGACTCTAACTTGCATGATTTGAATGGAACTAACCCGGACTGACGCTGTTTTCAGCAGAATTTCCACGGTGTTGTTTTTGTGCAAAAATAAAAAGTTCTCGGAATGACCTGAAAATCCACGGAGAATTATTTTGGAAAATATAAAAAATACCTGCGAAAAGATCTACATCAGGGGCCCACACCCTGTCCATGAGGGTGGGGGCGCGCCCCCTCCCCCTGGGCGCGCCCCCTGCCTCGTGGGCCCCCTGACGCTCCACTGACGTATCTCCGGACCCCATATATTCACTTTCGGAGAGAAAAAAATCGAGGAGGAAGAATTATCGCGTTTTACGATACGGAGCCGCCGTCAAGCCCTAATCTCTCTCGGGAGGGCTGATCTGGAGTCCGTTCGGGGCTCCGGAGAGTGGAGATCGCCGCCATCGTCATCATCAACCTTCCTCCATCTCCAATTCCATGATGCTCACCGCCGTGCGTGAGTAATTTCATCGTAGAATTGCTGGACGGTGATGGGTTGGATGAGATTTACCATGTAATCGAGTTAGTTTTGTTAGGGTTTGATCCCTAGTATCCACTATGTTCTGAGATTGATGTTGCTATGACTTTGCTATGCTTAATGCTTGTCACTAGGGCCCGAGTGCCATTATTTCAGATCTGAACCTATTATATTTTCATGAATATATGTGTGTTCTTTATCCTATCTTTCAAGTCTATAGTCACCTACTATGTGTTATGATCCGGCAACCACGAAGTGACAATAATCAGGACCACTCCCGGTTATGACCGTAGTTTGAGGAATTCATGTATTCACTATGTGTTAATGCTTTGGTCCGATACTCTATTAAAAGGAGGCCTTAATATCCCTTAGTTTCCAATAGGACCCCGCTGCCACGGGAGGGTAGGACAAAAGATGTCATGCAAGTTCTTTTCCATAAGCACGTATGACTATATTCGGAATACATGCCTACATTACATTGATGAACTGGAGCTAGTTTTGTGTCACCCTAGGTTATAACTTTTACATGATGAATTGCATCCGACATAATTCCCCATCACCAATCCAATGCCTACGAGCTTTTCACATATTGATTGTTGCTTATTTACATTTCCGCTGCTACAATTACAAAAACTACAAAAACACTACCATTACTTTTATTGTTGTTACCACTATGTCCATATTACTTTGCTACTAAATTACCTTGCTGCAGATATTAAGTTTCTAGGTGTGGTTGAATGGACAACTCAGCTGCTAATACTTAAGAGTATTCTTTGGCTCCCCTTGTGTTGAATCAATAAATTTGGGTTGAATACTTTACCCTCGAAAACTGTTGTGATCCCCTGCACTTGTGGGTTATCAAGGAACCATTCTAATATTTAGGTTTTTAACAATTTAGTCTTGCACATGTAGGTCCTGCTGTCAGAGGTTTTGACCCACTGTTCGACCCTTTTTGCATATGGGGAAATGAGTTGTCCATGAATACCAGTCAAGTGAAGAAACTCAGAAAGATTGTTAGGATAAAGAAATTAGCGACAAAAAACAACAAGATCTTTGTCTGCACAATGAAGAAGACATCAGTTCACTACAGGATGGTACTAACTATTTTACCTTGCCTTTTTTATTCCTTTTCCCCATTTCCAATATAGACAAGATATTTGTGCACATCCTTGTTTTCAGGCCTTTTCAAAGCAGTTCACTGATGATTATCTCTCAAACCACCTGTATGGTCAGGAGGCGAGGAAGGTATTCATACAACACCCACGGTTCAACATTGAAGTGTTCCTGAAGAGGACGAAGGATGGACGGTCAATCATCCACAGGCATTGGCCTAAAGTTGCAAAGACCTTCAACATCAATGAAGGCTCAATATTCGCCTTCTGCTTCAGCAGTTTTCCAGATGAGATACATTTGTCTATGTACCGTCTATGTTGCTAATTTCGAAAAGCTATAGATGTTGCATGTGAAACTTGGTGCTAGCGCAGTTGTGTAATGGGGTAGCTGAGTGCTGAAGCTATATGATGTTGTACTCTAATGTATTTCAATTATGAAAATGAAATATATTATGTGTTTAATATGAAATGTCAATTAGATTAATAAATGGATTATTAATAATAGAATAATTAGCCTGCTAATTGGGTTTTCTATTGCAAACGGTTATTGAGAAAACACCGCGTGTGATGCATTCAATAATGCACACAATTTCTAGGAATAAACCGTTTGCGTTAGGCCACCTGGCGCAAACGTTTACCACATAAAAACTGTGTGTGATGGATTCGATAACGCAAACGATAGAATTGTTAATACCGTGTGCAATGGAAATGCTATCACAAACGATTTAACATGGAAAATTGTGTGTGATATACCCGCGAACAGAAATATTTTCCTTGGAGCGACTGTGTGGGATGTATATACGAACATAAATGTTTAGCGGGGACTAACTGTGTGGGACTTACTGACGACCGGAAATGATTTTGCCTGTATAATTTTATTTTTTTGAGCACTACTGTACGTATAACCATATTTGGTCGCTCGCTGGTCGCACACGATCTCATTTTGCCGAGCGTGTGTGCCGGGAGGGCATATCCTCGACAGTTTCTAGGTCGTGTGGGAAGGACCCCTCTATCGCCCACACTCACTAGGCGACGGTTCCAAACGCCGTCACGGAAAGGGGTTAAAAACCGTTTGTATAGCACCTCGCTGTACTAGTGATGGATCCATCGATCAATGAGTACCTCAAGCGGATCAATGGCAGCCTCGACGCCTACACCAAAGCCACTAGATCCCTAGCCGCGAAATTGGACGCCCTTGACGTCAGTTGGGCCACAACTACGCTCGCCGTCGTCCACAATCCACCATCAGCAGCCACTTCACCGGAGAACACAACCGACGCGTCGGCGCCCGCCACTGACATCTCTAGCTCCACCCCAAGGCCAGGAGATCCCCATGGTCGCCCATGATGCAACCCTGGTCTGTGATACGTCTCCAACTTATCTATAATTTTTGATTATTCCATGCTATTATATTTTATGTTTTGGATGTTTAATGGGCTTTATTATACACTTTTATAATATTTTTGGGACTAACCTATTAACCCAAAGGCCCAGTGCAGATTGCTGTTTTTTTGCCTATTTCAGGGTTTCGCAGAAAAGGAATATAAAACAGAGTCCGAACCGAATGAAACCTTTGTGAGAGTTATTTTTGGAATGATATCAAAACAGAAGGCTTGGAGTACACGCAAGGGAACGAAGGAGGCGGTCACGAGGGTCCAGGGTGCGCCCCCTCCTACAGGGCGTGCCCCCACCCTCGTGGGCCCCTTTGGCTCCTCCGATGCCCTCCTTCCTCCTATATATATATCCATGTACCCTGAAAACATTGAGGCAACAGAGAAAACCCTAATTCCACCGCTGCAACCTTCTGTTCCCGTGAGATCCCATCTTGGGGCCTGTTCCGGAGCTCCGTCGGAGCGGGGATCTTCCACGGAGTGCTTCTACATCAACACCATTGCCTCACCATGAGTTGTGAGTAGTTTACCACAGACCTTCGGGTCCATCGTTATTAGCTAGATGGCTTCTTCTCTCTTTTTGGATCTCAATACCAAGTTCTCCTCGGTCCTCGAGGAGATCTATTCGGTGTAATCTTTTTGCGGTGTGTTTTTCGAGATCCGATGAATTGTTGGTTTATGATCAAGATTATCTACGAGAAATATTTGGTTCTTTTCTGAATTCTTTTATGTATGATTATAATATCCTTGCAAGGCTCTTCGAATTATTGGTTTGGTTTGGCCTACTAGATCTATAGTTCTTGCAATGGGAGAAGTGCTTGGCTTTGGGTTCAATCTTGCGGTGTCCTTTCCCAGTGACAGCAGGGGCAGCAAGGCACGTATTGTATTGTTGCCATCAAGGATAAAAAGATGGGGTTTATATCATATTGCTTGAGTTTATCCCTCTACATCATGTCATCTTGCTTAAAGCGTTACTCTGTTCTTATGAACTTAATACTCTAGATGCATGCTGGATAGCGGTCGATGTGTGGAGTAATAGTAGTAGATGCAGAATCGTTTCGGTCTAGTTATCACGGATGTGATGCCTATATATAATTATCATGCCTAGATATTCTCATAACTATGTGCTTTTCTATCAATTGCTCGACAGTAATTTGTTCACCCACCGTAGAATTGTGCTATCATGAGAGAAGCCACTAGTGAAACCTATGGCCCCTGGGTTTATTCTCAACATATTAATCTTCCATCTACTTTACTTTGCTTTATTTACTTTCTGTTCTTATATCCAAAAATACCAAAAATATCACACTATCCTATCTATCAGATCTCACTTTCATAAGTGACAGTAAAGGGATTGACAACCCCTTATCGTGTTGGCTGCGAAGTTCTTATTTGTTTGTGCAGGTGCGAGGGACTCGGGCGTGGTCTCCTACTGGATCGATACCTTGGTTCTTAAAAACCGAGGGAAATACTTACGCTACTGTGCGGCATCACTCTTTCCTCTTCGAGGGAATACAACGCAAGCTCGAGAAGTAGCAAGAAGAATTTCTGGCGCCGTTGCCGGGGAGGCTTACGCAAAAGTCTTATACCAAGTACCTATCACAAACCCTTATCCTTCGCATTACATTTTTTCCTCTTATTTTTCTCTCCCCACTTCACCCTTGCCGTTTTATTTGCCCTTCTTTTTGCTGTGTGTTTACCATTCGCTTTGCCTTGCCGTTATGGCTAGTCCCTTATCCGCTCCTTTGTCCCCCGAGTTCGAAGTTCTTCACTTAAAGCAAAAGCAAGGAGAAAACTTAAAAGAGGCTTGGTTCAGGATGATGAAATCTTATCGTAATTGCACGTTAGAGGTGAATTTTAGGATTGTACTTCGCAATTTTTACGTTGGACTAAATATGTCTCGTAGACAACTCTTGGATTGCGTTGCCAAAGGGAATTTTATCGAAATTGATCTGAGTATTGCGCATGGAATTATAGAGGGAATATGTGATGAGTTTTCGTGACATATCTTATCATTATGGCAATACCTAGATCTATCCTTGTATCGTGCCTAGCTCGGGGCATTAAACGATAGCGCTTGTTGGGAGGCAACCCAATTTTATTTTCTTTGTTTTTTCTTCTGTTTAGGAATAAATATTGCATCTAGCTTCTTTTTAGATGTTGTTTTATGTTTTAATTAGTGTTTGTGCCAAGTAGAACCATTGGGAAGACTTTTGTGAAGTTTATATGATCCTGCTGTAAAAAACAGAAACGTTAGCGCTCACGAGATTAGTCACCCGGTTTTACTAGAGAGTGCTATTTAGTTGATTCTTTTTGCACATGATTAATAGACAAATTCCTCACATTTACCAATTTATTTCAATTTTTTGGAGTTACAGAAGTATTCTAAAGTTACAGATTACTACAGACTGTTCTGTTTTTGACAGGTTCTGTTTTTCGTGCGTTGTTTGCTTATTTTGATGAATCTATGAGTAGTATTGGAGGATATGAATCATAGAGAAGTTGGAATACAGTAGGTTTAACACTAATATAAACAAAGAATGAGTACATTACAATACCTTTAAGTCGTGGTTTGTTTTCTTATACTAACGGAGCTCACGAGATTTTTGGCTAAGTTTTGTGTTGTGAAGTTTTCAAGTTTTGAGTATGGCTTTGATGGACTATGGAACAAAGATGGAAAGAGCGTAAGCTTGGGGATGCCCAACGCACCCCAAGGTAAAATTCAAGGACAACCAAAAGCCTAAGCTTGGGGATGCCATGGGAAGGCATCCCCTCTTTCGTCTTCATCTATCAATAACTATACTCGGGACTATATTTTTATTCACCACATGATATGTGTTTTGCTTGGAATGTCATGTATGATTTGAGTCTTTGATTTTTAGTTTGCCACAATCATCCTTGTTGGACACACCTTTTGAGAGAGATAAATATGATTTAGAATTTGTTAGAATACTCTATGTGCTTCACTTATATCTTTTGAGCTAGAGAGTTTTGCTCTAGTGCTTCACTTATATCTTTTAGAGCACGATGGTGATTCTATTTTGTAGAAATTTTTGATCTCTCATCCTTCACTTATATCCTTTTGAGAGTCTTTTAGAACAGCATGGTAATGTGCTTTGGTTATAAAAGTAGTCCTAAAATGATAGGCATCCAAGATGATTATAGTAAAAACTTTCACACAAAGTGCATTGAATATGATGAGAAGTTTGATACTTGATGATTGTTTTGAGATATGAGGATGGTGATATTAGAGTCATGCTAGTGAAGTAATTATGAATTTGAGAAATACTTGTGTTAAAGTTTGTGATTCCTGTAGCATGCACGTATGGTGAACCGCTATGTGACGAAGTTAGAGCATGAGGTATTTATTGAGGGTCGACCTTTGTGTGGAGGTCGGGGGCGCGCAATGGTTAACTCCTACCAACCTCCCCCAGGCACATGCTTTGATTGCTTTGTTTTGATGACTCATAAATTTTTGCAATAAGTATATGAGTTCTTTATGACTAATGTTGAGTCCATGGATTATACGCACTCTCACCCTTCCACCATTGCTAGCCTCTCTTGTACCGCGCAACTCTCGCCGGTACCATACACCCACCATATACCTTCCTCAAAACAGCCACCATACCTACCTATCATGGCATTTCCATAGCCATTCCGAGATATATTGCCATGCAACTTTCCACCGCTCCGTTTGCTATGACACGCTTCATCATTGTCATATTGCCATGCATGATCATGTAGTTGACATCGTATTTGTGGTAGGACACCATGCATAATTTTTCATACATGTCACTCTTGATTCATTGCACATCCCGGTACACCGTCGGAGGCATTCATATAGATTCATACTTTGTTCTAGTATCAAGTTGTAAAATCGAGTTGTAAATCTATATAAGTGTGATGATCATGATTATTAGAGCATTGTCCCAAAGAAAAAAGGAAAAAAAATAAAAAAAAGAAAAATAAAAAAAGAAGGAAATGCCAAAGAAAAAAGAAAGGCAAAAAAAGAAAAAAAAAGAAAAGGGAAAGAAAAGGGACAATGCTACTATCTTTTTCCACACTTGTGCTTCAAAGTAGCACCATGTTCTTCATGATAGAGAGTCTCAAGTTTAGTCACTTTCATATACTAGTGGAAATTTTCATTATAGAACTTGGCTTGTATATTCCAACGATGGGCTTCCTCAAATGCCCTAGGTCTTCATGAGCAAGCAAATTGGATGCACACCCACTTAGTTTCTTTTGTTGAGCTTTCATACATTTTTAGCTCTAGAGCATCCGTTGCATGGCAATCCCTACACACTCACATTGATATCTATTGATGGGCATCTCCATAGCCCATTGATACGCCTAGTCGATGTGAGACTATCTTCCTCATTTTTATCTTCTCCACAACCACCACTCTATTCCACCTATAGTGCTATATCCATGGCTCACGCTCATGTATTGCGTGAGAGTTGAAAGGTTTGAATTTTTTTTGAGTATGAAAACAATTGCTTGGCTGAAACCGGGGTTGTGCATGATATGAATATTTTGTGTGATGAAGAGGGAGCATAGCCAGACTATATGATTTTGTAGGGATAACTTTCTTTGGCCATGTTATTTTGAGAAGACATAATTGCTTTGTTAGTATGCTTGAAGTATTATTATTCTTATGTCAATATAAACTTTTGTCTTGAATCTTTCAGATCTGAACATTCATGCCACAATAAATAAATTACATTGAAAATTATGTTGGTTAGCATTCCACATCAAAAAAATTGTTTTTGTCATTTACCTACTCGAGGACGAGCAGGAATTAAGCTTGGGGATGCTTGATACGTCTCCAAAGTATCTATAATTTTTTATTGTTCCATGCTATTATATATTATGTTTTGGATGTTTAATGGGCTTTATTATACACTTTTACATTACTTTTGGGACTAGCCTATTAACCCAAAGGCCCAGTGCAGATTGCTATTTTTTTGCCTATTTCAGGGTTTCGCAGAAAAGGAATATCAAACGGAGTCCAAACGGAATGAAACCTTCGCGAGAGTTATTTTTGGAACGATATCAACACAGAAGACTTGGAGTACACGCGAGGGAACGAAGGAGGCGGCCACGAGGGTCCAGGGCGCGCCCCCTCCTACAGGGCGCGCCCCCCACCCTCGTGGGCCCCCTCTGGCTCCCTCGATGCCCTCCTTCCTCCTATATATATCCATGTACCCTGAAAACATTGAGGCAACAGAGAAAACCCTAGTTCCACAGCCACAACCTTCTGTTCCCGTGAGATCCCATCTTGGGGCCTATTCCGGAGCTCCGCCGGAGGGGGGATCTTCCATGGAGTGGTTCTACATCAACACCATTGCCTCACCATGAGTTGTGAGTAGTTTACCACAGACCTTCGGGTCCATAGTTATTAGCTAGATGGCTTCTTCTCTCTTTTTGGATCTCAATACCAAGTTCTCCGCGGTCTTCGAGGAGTTCTATTCGATGTAATCTTTTTGCGGTGTGTTTGTCGAGATCCGATGAATTGTGGGTTTATGATCAAGATTATCTACGAGAAATATTTGGTTTTTTTCTGAATTCTTTTATGTATGATTATAATATCCTTTCAAGTCTCTTCGAATTATTGGTTTGGTTTGGCCTACTAGATCTATAGTTCTTGCAATGGGAGAAGTGCTTGGCTTTGGGTTCAATCTTGCGGTGTCCTTTCCCTGTGACAGCAGGGGCAGCAAGGCATGTATTGTATTGTTGCCACCGGGGATAAAAGATGGGGTTTATATCATATTGCTTGAGTTTATCCCTCTACATCATGTCATCTTGCTTAAAGCGTTACTCTGTTCTTATGAACTTAATACTCTAGATGCATGCTGGATAGCGGTCAATGTGTGGAGTAATAGTAGTAGATGCAGAATCGTTTCGGTCTACTTGTCTCGGATGTGATGCATATATATAATGATCATGCCTAGATATTCTCATAACTATGCGCTTTTCTATCAATTGCTCGACAGTAATTTGTTCACCCACCGTAGAATTCTGCTATCATGAGAGAAGCCACTAGTGAAACCTATGGCCCCCGGGTTTATTCTCAACATATTAATCTTCCATATACTTTACTTTGCTTTATTTACTTTCTGTTCTTATATTCAAAAATACCAAAAATATCACACTATCCTATCTATCAGATCTCACTTTCGTAAGTGACCGTAAAGGGATTGCCAACCCCTTATCGCGTTGGCCGCGAAGTTCTTATTTGTTTGTGCAGGTGCGAGGGACTCACATGTGGTCTCCTACTGGATAGATACCTTGGTTCTCAAAAACTGAGGGAAATACTTACGCTACGTTGCTGCATCACCCTTTCCTCTTCGAGGGAATACAACGCAAGATCGAGAAGTAGCAGTCTGCATCGCGATGGTGCCCCTCACCTGTTCGACGGAATGCTCGACCCAGGTCGTCGCCATCGCCAACGCCGACGAGGTCCAGGACGCCACCACAACCGTGCGCCCTGAGCACGCGATCGACCTCAACGACAAGGAGGTCAAGCAGCCCTCACCCGCGCAGGCAACATCATCCATCTGCACGGGCACATACTCTGTCACCAAGGAGGTTGGTCCTCCCATGGCACCCACCCCAACCATGACACCTACTGCGTCCTCGATACTATCCGCACCGGCGGGTATCAGCACATCGCCACTCATCCAAGCATCATCAGAAAAAAATTCAGAACACCCTCGATGCCCTCCATGTTGCGTCCTCTAGCTGTGTCACCATGGCGCCGTTGACCTGTTTGACAGAATGCTCGTACCAGGACAATAGCGCACTGGTGTTCTCACCTCCAATCGCGACAGTGTTCCTGCTCCCAACAGCTGCACCGATGCTCATCACTGACCTCCTTCACTCGGGTACCAACGATGTCGATTCGATGTGGTTGTTCTGGAACCATGATCTGGACGTCTCGCCGCCCACAAGGCATGAAGGGCTGCCGATACAACAGACACCATGGCCATCATTTCTGGTGCATTATAGTGTAGAGGGGAATGAGATTCGACCCACTCTGTGGCTGTCGTTTCCAATTGGCATGCCATCAGAGGACATGAGTGCTCCATGTTTCAGTAAGCAGCTATTTCATAAAGCTAAAAGTGGCTTTCAGTACTCTATGCATACTCTAATACTACAGCTCCCGAACTTCAACATTCCTATCTCGCTATTATGGTTGCACATCTACTTCATTTCATGCAATCTGGACTATCTGAACTAGTGTGCTGCAGTGAAATCAGTTGTCTCTTCGGAACACTTCACCTTTGCATGGAGAAATATCCACAATATATTTTTCTGTTGTCTTGTAATCTTTGGCTGGACAAGGACTGCCTTAAGCATCACATGGCTCATAGAGAAATCAAATCAGAAATGTTGCAACCTTCAGGTCTTCTCTGTGTACAGCCAGCATGTTATTTTGTGGTTGGGTATAATCAAACATATCTAAAACTGAATAGAGCCAGTACTGCTGACATGGGTGAGAGCAGAACTATTCAGGACTGGGAGTTGCTTCTCTGTTTTAAACATCCACCTGATCAGCAGCTAAGTAGGAGTGCATTCGACGAATGGATATGTACTACCGTGTTACATGTTTTTCTGGTCTCTTCAGTGGAGCAACGATCATGGCCTTCTGGGCATCCCTCTATATTGATTTGCACTGAGCTAACCAACTGTTGTAGTGAGACAATTCATCGCTGTGCACATGGTGGAGCGAAGAGAACAGAATTAAGCACTCAGCCTGCTATCCTCGGCTCTTCTAAACAATTCCAATTGGAAACTGCATGGCCACCCAGTTTTGAGACGAACATAGCTACTATTTGGCTCTTTTTATCCGCAATTTCTATGTTTCTTTTAGTGAAATTCAACCATGGTTTTCTACTAGAGTCTGGGGCTTCTATTCAATATCATGTATTGGTTATGTGTTGAATGGAGAGCAAATGCACACCTATATGTCATGTCCGTCATTCCAGCCAATTAGCAATGCCAGTTGCTCACGCTGCAGAATCATATCCATGCACCCATCCAAGTCTGTTGACCTCCAGAACGCAACTCTTTCAACCATTGGTCATGTGATGCTGAATTTGGATCAGTATGGAAAACCACTTGTTGCCAACACTCAATTTCGGCCTAGAGGATTGTTGTTTCCAAAAAAAAAACACTTGTTCTGCTGCATTATCATACTCGGCTCAGGTGATATCAATTGGTACTTGCATCAAACGATTATTTCCACTCTGAAAAATTCAGTAAATTGTACACACGTCAAGCTAGCAAATGGATATACACATTCAGTTTTCAGTTTGCATCTATCACCTTTTGGGATTGAGATTGATTGTCGTTCGTCTATGTTTTTCTATATTTAGTGAGTCATGGCTGCATATTCATAGTTTACTGCTGCTATTATCTTGGCCACCACCTCCTGGTGCACATGGACAACAATCGGCTAATTTTTTCACGAGGGAACTCAGTTGTCCGTTCGGTACGCTTGTGCTGCTTTGTTTCCTCTCTGAACAAATATCATGTGAGGCTGATAATTCGTGTTGGTATTTGGCACATCTCAAATTGTTGGTTGTTCAGACTGTACACAATGCTGGCGAGGATTGTGATTCAAAGTCCAGTATGTTTCCTAGTGTGCTTCTCTACACCTAAAGGGCATCAGCAGTGGTCTCCTTCTTGTGACCAACAACACAACATGTATTGTATGTGCCATTCACTGGAACAAGAGTTGCGAGGAGTTCAGTCCTGATAACCACAATCAAGATTGGCTTACACGTGAGCCGTTGTTCAAGTCAGAGCTTGCTGCTATTGTTTTCATGTATGGGCTGAGGTGGTATGTTGCCTCACTAATTGCACCCTTCGATAAGGCACTACTTGGTTCCATCCAACCTGAACTGCAGCTAGTATAGTTTGAAGCAGAGAAGTGGGAATATAGACTTGGCATTACTACAGTTGGGTTACATTCCTTGTCCGCAGTCTATGTCCAGATCCAGTTGGGAGCATGCGCCAAGGATGGTGACAAGCAAACTTCATTGCAAGAAGAGAAGGATGTCAGTTGGTTAGTGTCCGACGGCTTCTATGTTGCATACATTCACAGAGCTGAGAAGTTGATATCTTTACTTCTGCCTTTTGCAAGTCTTCCTATGAATTGCAGCTTGTGCCATGTTTCTGTGTCAAGATATTCCACGAGTTGTTTCTAATGCGCTATTGCTGTGCAACTCTGCGGTGTACTATGTGTGACGATAAAGATGGCATGGCCTCAAGGACACACTCTGTAGTTCTGATACAAGGCATCGATACACCATGGGACCCAGGTGGCATCACACATGAACTAGAGAAGGGCACCCACTGGCTTGAGGGCAAGCCAGTTTTTAAGGAAGGGCTATGGATCACTTGTCATGGGTCAACCGCCACTGGCTGGTCCCATCTGGACACAGTCGAGCATGCAACTACATATACTCGAGGAGAGGAACGAGCAACAGTATCCAGTGGATCACGGCTGAACGGCCCCCGGCGGCTCCCTTCTCCTACCTCCATCCCTCTTCCTCTTGTTCTCTCTAATTTCTGTAGCTCCATTGATGCTTGTAATCCAACCTTGTATCCATTGTAGATGCAATAGAGCGTGAGAGAGGCATCCGGTACCTTACACTCAAAGAGAGTGCCAGATCGGACGGACGGCCATCCGATTGACATCCGACGACGGGATGCTCATATTGCACGTCTGGCCGCCGGTTGCTTTGCTTGTGTGGCCACAACCGGTTAGTAATAGTCTCCAACAATCTCGAATGGCATCTGCCTCTGCGCCCACGGCCGTGGCGCGGCCGGCTGGGAGGTACGCCGTGTACGTCGCGGCCGTGCCGCTCAGGGCTCCTCAGGGTCCGGCCCAGGCCCTGATGTCCTCGGCCTACTCGCTGGGTCTGTGGGACCTTCAGCACTTCATGGTGCTCCTCCGGCCCGACCCTGTTCGAACCCTTACCCAGGTGATGTGAGGCCAGCCGGAAGGAATCCGTCCTCCCTTTTCGACTGACTCGGCAAGATGTTGATGCGGTTGGCTTGGCTGGCTGGCTAGCTTGCAGGAGCAGGAGTCGTGGTTGGTGTTCGATTTCCAGCCTCGCGACCCGGAGGATGCTCTCGCTGCCTTCTTCGTGTTGTCGCGGAGCAAAATACCTGGTAGCTAAGCCGCCGGAATTTTCTTTCTTTGCCAAGAAACGGAAGCAGAATTCTCTAGTCTGATTCATCTTGTCTGCGACGACGGGCGGACAGGAGTGGTTCGGAGGAGAAGGCTGCGGAGGATCCCGGACAGGAGGAGTTGGTTCGTCGGCCTCAGTGACGGCGACGCCGCCGACGAGGCCGAGAGGTTCAGCGAGCGGTGGCCGACCGACCTGGTCGTCGGGAACCACGACTGCCGAGACTACACCAACGGTTGGCACGGCACAATTGCCGCTTTACTTGCACAATATTCATCATCTCAATCTTTTCACCATCTCAATCTTTTCTTTCTCTCTGTGTGTGCATCATCTCGTTCGCAAGGGCTGGTGGAGGTCTTGACAGGACAAAAACGTGTCCTCGATTCGCTGAGAGCAGCAGGACGCCAATGAGGCCGCGCCATCCTGGGGTGGGCCGGACTGCTTTCTTCTACCTTTCTGTTGTTTACTGAATCTTGCTCCAGATATCGTCTCAAAATATTCGTCTTTGTGATTTTTATGTGCCTAAATGGTGCCATATATATGGTTGAAAGAGACAAACTTGGATGATTAGGTTATGTTGATTCACTGTCTGCTGAGCATGCTCTCTCAGCTTGTCTCATCATGGATCTTGTGTTACTGTTTTCCGGAAATAAGTTGCAATTTCTTTAACGAGAAATAAGCTGTCATTTTACTTTGCAGATGCTTGGTAATATATCAGAATTCAGAATTGCCACGGCTCTCGCTGTTTTCTGTGAATTCTAATCCTAGACCAACAAAAGATACTGCCTGCAACTAGTAATGAAACCCGGCAGCCTTCTCGGACAAAGGTGTGGTGTAAATAAGGAGTGCACCTTGAGGAATTCCTTGGCTGGAGCTTGAAGCAAAAGTAGAAAAACCAAATCAATGTAATCAGGTGCTGGTTGGTGAACAACAGAGTATCTGGTAACTTGCTGTCAGTGGTTCTTTTACACATACTATTAATTTGCTATCAGTAGTAATTAAAGCAAAATGTTAACTAGCAAAGCACTTACATTATACTGTATGGCTTCAGCAAACAAACACAAATTTCTCCTGGATTCTGTTTCCGAAATGAGGGAGAGGGACCCCTAGATTGAGAGGCACTGTAATTTGTTATAGTTCTTCTCCATTAGAACTTAGAAGTGGCAACTGCTAGTAGTATACAGCACAGTGCCCTTCAAACAATGGCAAGTTGGGACTACGATGACCTCATTGGCTGGCCCCACCTTCAATTTCAAGAAACAACTACTCCCTCCGTTCTCAAATACTCCCTCAAATTTGAACTAAAACTACGACGAGTAATTTGGAACAGAGGGAGTATTTGTTTTTCTACACATTTCAAATGAACTACAACATACGGATGTATGTAGACATATTTAATAGTGTAGATTCACTCATTTTGCTTTGTATGTAGTCATTTGTTGAAATCTCTAGAAAGCCAAATATTTGAGAACGGAGGGAGTACTTAGCAGTCAAGCACCGAAATGCTTATTGGCGTTTGCCGACTAGTTTGGACATGATGACAGAGACAGAAGGAATGTAGAGACAGAAGGAATGTATCTGGGGGTTGACTATCTCCATTCTTCTTTCTCTCAAGTCTGACAGCAGGAGGCTTATCGAGATCTCGTCAAATCTTCACCAACCTAAGGTGATCTGCCGTGACATTTCATCCCATGATGGATGGATGGATGCTGCCCTACCACCTACACTCAGGATGGGCCTTAGGCAATCGATTAGCGCTATGCGGAGAGTATCTGGTGCTACCAACGTTTAAATGCTATCGTGATATGAGAAAATATCTAGTGCTAGCAAGCTTAAGGTGTTACCGTGATACAAGCTTCTGGGCCGTCGGATTCTCAGATCAAACGGCTCTCAATAACTCTGCAAATTTTACAAAAAAACCTATGAGAAGTCTACAAATCGCGCATAGGTCCAGCAGATCCAACATCTCACGGATGCTGTCCGATCTAAGAATCCAACGGCCCAGATGTCCGTATCACGGTAGCATTTAAACGTTGGTAGCACCAGATACTCTCTCCTGCCTGCAACAGTGGAGGTAGACCCCAGTGTTTGTTTAATTAGCTGGCCATTGAAATACCAAAACCTAATCCTGTGCCGTGCTTTTACTTTTCGTCTGTAGCCAATTGCAGAATTCTAGCATCTTTTCTTTAGGTCCTAATTAATCTTTCAGCTGCACAATCTAATTAAGCTAGCGCTACTTTGACTTGTGCTCGAATATAGATTGATCATGGTGTGCGAAAATGGTAGTGGTACAACAGGTCATTTCATTTGAAGCTGCTCATTTTTGTTTGTTTGGATTGTCAAAGACATGCTGCAAGCCAATTTCCGAGCTAACCATCTATTTTATTTGAGTCAAATTGCAAAAAACCACCACATTTGTGGCTAGGTTTGCAGGAAACTACCAACTCGTTAATCCATTGCAGAAAACACCGTAAAATCTGTTAACTCATTGCAAAAAGTACTGATCCGTCGTTTAGCCTCGTTTGATCTCTTTTTCGACAGGTGGGCCCGAAAAACGCCAACGTGGCATAACGGCTAGGCAGACGACGCTGTTTGGACAAACACGGCCGAGACCGCGCGCCGGCCGGTCTTGTTCAGACAGCCCCCCCGACGCCCCTCTCCTTTCTCTCTCCCCGCGCCCCTATCCTCTTTCGCCCATGCTCACCACCTGTGATGGCCACCTCGCGTGGCGGTGATGATGGCAACGACGGCAGTACTGACGATGCATCTGGTGGCAGTGGTGCTCTCGGCGCCCCTGCAGATCCAGTAGAGGTTTGCGACAGTATAAACCCATCTCAGGCTCCGCCTTCGCAGCTGCCGTCGCCGGCTTACTGTGTTGAATACGCACCGGCGAGGGCGTTCGCCAAGGCCGTGAAGCAAGATCCAGAGGGGAGCCATCACAACGCATCCTCCTTCGGCGGTGTCTCGCAAGTTTTCTCTTTCCCTACCCCGATTTGGCTTCTAGGGTTCTAAGTATATGTACTTCTAGGGTTCTAGGATTATTGTTCTAGGTTGTTTATGTGGTCAGACATGTAAGTGAAGTGTGAGTAGGCACCTAAACTTTAACTTAAATTAAACTCAGTTTTGACATAACAAAACTTTGTACTCAAATTTAACATGCGAATTTGGACTAAGCACAATATGCTTACAATGTGTTAACTAAATCTGTTACTAAAACTTTAACTCAATTTCAACTCAGTCAATCTTAACTGAATGTTTAATGAATTTATAACTGAACTTTTAAATGAAACTGTTACTAAATCTGTAACTGAATTTATAACTGAATGTTTAAGTGAAACTTTAAATGAATTGTTTAGTTTAACTAAATCTTTTACTGAATTATTAACTGAACAGTTTACTTCAACTGTATTTTTAACCGAACCTATAACTTATTTTTTTACTAAATCTTGAAGTGAAACTTTAACTGATCTTTAAGTGAAACTTTAACTCAATCTTTTACTATTTACTTCAACTGTATTTTAACCGAATTGTTAACTGAAACTTTTATTGATTGTTTACTTTAACAGAATTGTTAACTCAATGTTAACTTTTTTTTATTTGTAGATTGAATGATGAAGTGTGGGAAGTCAGTTTCCATTTCCATAATAGAGATAATCTTGAAAGAAGTCTAAATGTGGATGATATAACATTTTACAATCTGATTGCATTAATAGAGCTTGAAGGATATGGGATGACAGACTTTATATATTATGTTAGAGATCCAGGTGTTGGGGTTTCAGGAGTGGAAGAACTAACAAATGATGATAAGGTAGATGAAATGCTGGATGACCTAGCTATCAAAGGTCAGAAGGTGGTGAACATAATAGTCACCAGAAGTGATGCTCCAAGACCTAGTGATTTAAATATTGGACATGTTTGTGAAGAGTAGGTTCCATTGTCTAAAATTGGTGTGCCAGTGGTGTATGAGATAGATACAATAGGAGTATTGTTTTCTAGCCCAACAAAGCCACAACCAGTGCCATTGCAGGTCATCAACACAAAGGAGAGTTCATTTTTGAAGCAGAAGTGTCCACCAGTACCAGAATTTGCAATGGAGATTGTTGTACAGAGGCATTAGTATTTCATGGAGCAAGAGCAAGATCAAGAGCAAATTGAGCAACTAATGGAGCAGAAGAGGAATGAAAAGATTGAGAAGTTCAAGAAAAAGGGGAAAGAAAAAGAGAAATACAAGACAACTAAAATAAAACTTCCAGAGCTAATGGCTCAAGATTTCACAGATAGTGATAGTGACACAGCTTTACTAGCATATGAGGATATAATTGCTAGGCTTGAGGCAATGAAGAAGCATAGTGATGATCCACTTCATCATATTGAAGGGGACACTGATATGGATGAGCCATATGAAGCAAAAGAGGAGGAGGAGGAGAATGCACCAGAGGAGGAGGAGGAAGGGAGCAGCATAGGAGGAAGTAGCACAAGATGTAAAATAAAGGGGCCAACCACAAGATCTCATGCTAGTTTGGATGGGATTATTGAGGAAGATTGGTTGCCTTCATCTGATGAGGAGAGCAACCCTGGTGACCTAAGTCAGGAGGACAATGATGGGGCTCAAAAACCATGTGTTAAGCTTCTAGATGATAAGAAGAGAAGGGCTAAAAAGAAGAAGACCAGAGTTTGGTATGATGAGCAAAGAGAGAACCCGGAAGAGCAATTAATGAAGAAACTTTGTTTCCTAGATGTAACCCAGTTCAAGAGGGCATTCGACACCCCCGATTTGACTGTACACTAATCATGCACGCAAATGTGTACGACCAAGATCAGGGACTCACTAGAAGATATCACAACACAACTCTAGACACAAATACAATAATACAAGCTTTATATTACAAGCCAGGGGCCTTGAGGGCTCGAATACATAAGCTCGAATACAACAGAGTTAGCGGAAGCAACAATATCTGAGTACAGACATAAGTTAACAAGTTTGCCTTAAGAAGGCTAGCACAAAACGTCAACGATCGAAAAGGCAAGGCCTCTTGCCTGGGACCTCCTAACTGCTCATGGTCGTTAGTTGTCTCCATGAAGTAGTAGGCTTTGTCGGGGTAGTAGCAGTCGTCAAGGGTGGCTTCTGGCTCCTGGACTCCACCATCTGGTTGCATCAACCAAAAAGAAGAAAGAAGGGGGGAAAAGGGAGGGGGGAGGGGGAAAGCGACCATGTGTACTCATCCAAAGTACTCGCAAGCAAGGATCTACACTACATATGCATCGTTGTCAATGAAAAGGGTAGTATCTGTGGACTAAGCTGCAGAATGCCAGAATAAGAGGGGGAGAAGCTAGTCCTATCGAAGACTAGCATCTTCTGGAAACCATCGTCTTGCAGCAACAGGGGGGAATAGAGTAGTATAACATAAGTCATATTTATGTTGTTGTCAACGCCCCGGGATCCTTTCTTGACTACCGGAGCAACATATCCAATTCATCCCTCAGCATCCAGTTCTAGTTGTATTGATCGGGATACAACTCCAAGTGTCCGTTACCGTAGGGCAGGCTATCGATAGATGTTTTCTTCCCTGTAGGGGTGCACCAACTTACCCACCACGCTCGCTTAACTCCGGTCGGACACACCATCAGGTCATGCCCGGCCTCAGCCAAACAATACGCCGCAACCCAACCTAGGCTTAATAGAGAGGTCATGCACGCCGGACTAAACCTATGCCCCCAGCGGTCATGGGCCATCTCCCTGGGAACTCCTGCACGTTGCGTGGGCAGCCGGTGAGCAGACCTGGGCTACCTCCTTAAAAAGGTAGGTGCTTACGCGGTCCAACCCGGCGCGCGCCGCTCAGTCACATGACGTCAGTTAAGCTTCGGCTGATGCATACGACGTAGAACGCCCATACTATGCCTACGTGATGGTTAGTGCTATCAGGCCAGAGGCCCCTCGGATCAAATATCCAAACTATTTAGTGTCTTGGGAACACGCGGTAACGAGCAGAGACTCATGATCATGTGACCCCATCGCCCCATCTCGAGGACTTGCGGCAAGGGCTAAGAATGCCTGGCCACACCTCGTATTTATCTCGCGGGCACCTTCCAGGTCAACCCAGCTACACATCACTCACAATTAAGCTCGTGCGGGTACCCTTCAGGGACGACCCGTCTTTAGTAACATGGTTCAGTGTAAAGTCATAGTAACCATAGTAACCGTGTGTCTAACACGAAAGGGAAACCTGAGGAAATCACCCTCGATGGAATCCCACCTGATGTTTATCGTCAAGGTGAACGAAAGAGGAGTCACCCTCGAGGTCCACTCTTGAGGAGTTGCACGACAGTGTCGTTATCGGGAGTGGAGAAAGAGGAATCACCCTCGATGACCATAACCGATGAACTAACCTACAAGGTTAACATCAGAAGTGCTGACGAGGTGTCACCCTCGACACTCGATAGTAACCTAGTATTGTCGAGCAACTAAGGGGAAAGTGGTCTGCGGTGCCGGGGCCTGGTCTTCGTTCTCGTTGATCGGGTCTTCTGATAATCCAGCAGGGCAGACAGGACAAAGTGGGGGGGG
>LR738714.1:303846578-303880586 GCA_902687465.1 Secale cereale | reverse complement strand
CTCTGATGGATCTCATACCAGCCTATACTAAGCAATTTAGTATAAACATGTAAGGTATGAAAGGAGGTTACAAAAATAGGCTATGCATCAGAATAGGATCATACAAAAACAGTAGCAGTTCTAATGCAAGCATAAGAGAGAAGAGAGTGGGCGATATCGGAATGATCAACGGGGTTGGCTTGCCTGGTTGCTCAGACGAGAAGGAGGGGTCGTCGTCGATGCAGTCGATTACCGAGATAGCATCAGTCTCGCGGTCTACCGGAGAGAAGAGGGGGGGAGGGAAACAATAAATATAAAGCATACAGATGCAACAAAGAAGCACGACAAGTCAACACGAAGTGATAGGGTGCTCTAACGCGGTACTAGGCGATACTGGCGAAGGGGGGTAACATCCGGGGATGTTTTCCCAGAGTTAGGCATTTTCGGAACGAACCGGAGGAGAAATGTTGCATGCTTGTTATGATAGGGACGTGTGGCGGATGAACGGGCTGCGTATTCGGATTCGTCTCGTCGTTTTGAGCGACTTTCATATGTAAAACTTTTTCATCCGAGCTACGGTTTATTTTCTACGATTTATCAAAGTTTTAGGCCTTTTCTGGATTTATTAAATTATTGAAATCGAACATTATCCAAAACAATGAAAGGTGATGTCAGCATGACATCACCATGACGTCAGAAGGTGAACTGACCATTTGACTGGTCAAACCTGACAGGTGGGTCCCGTCTGCCATAGGTATAGATTAACTAACATTTTTAAATAGACTAACCTAGTTCATGAGGCTAATTAAGACAGGTTAATTAAGTTAATTAATTACCTAATTAATTAATTAATTTTATTTTAATTATTTTTAAAACCTTTTTCCATTTTTCTGTTAAAAAAAGAAAAGGTACTGGGCCCCACGAGTAAGTGGCCCATAGGCCACTCGGGTTAACGGGCGCCACGGGGTGGGCGTGCATGCCCGTCGGAGCTGGATATGGGCGCAGCCCGCTCGGGCGCGGGGGAGGCCACTGGGGCGCAGCGGGGCGGCCGCCGGCGTGCGGGCTGCGGCGAGCGGAGCGCGGCCACGGCCGGCGCGGAGCAGGGCCGCAGGTGCGCTTGCAGCGGCCGGCGCGGACCGCCGCCGGCGGGGAGCCAACGACGGACGGCCGGTGTAGGGCGCGCGTGCGGCACGGTGGCAACGGCCGCCGGTGGCTCCGGGGCGAGCAGGCAGAGCGGCAACAGGTGAGCCACTCGGGGAGCGACGACTGGAGTGGCCAAGCGCGGCGGTTCGCGCGTGCGTGGGGCGCGAATTTCGCACAGAAGGGGTCTTTGGGGTTGTGGTTGTGCGTGTTTGACGCGGCTCGGCGTCGCACGCCGAACGGTGGTGGCTATATTGGCTGGAACGGATGGGGGCGAGCGCTTCGAGCTTGCCGGCGGCGAGGTGCTTCGGGCAAGCAACGACACGGCTACGAGCACGCTGGCGGGAGCAGAGGCACGGAACGGCGGCAAACTAGCTAGGGACGAAGTAGCCGCGGGAAGAAGGAATGGAGGGAGATAAGAGCTCACCGAGCGGCCAAGAAAGGCCCTCGACTGCTTTGTAGTAGCAGGGGATGAGGAAGACGACGGCGGTCACCGACGACGGCGGTCTCCAGTGGCTTGGCTCAGGCAACGCAGCGGAGCGCGGCGAAGCTCCATGACATCTCGCGGGGGCTCGGGGTCGTCGGAGAGCGCGGGATCGACGGCGGCGGGCGGCGGAGGCTATCGGGCGAGTGGGGAACGAGGGAAAGAGAGGCGCGTGTGGGCGAGGGGATCCGGGGTGCTAGGGTTAGCGAGGTGTGGGGGTGGCCTTATCCACCGGGGGAAGCTGATGAGGCCGGGGGCTCGGTCTTATCCCCTCCCTCGTCGTCGATGGTGAGGTGGTCTGGCGAGGCGTCGCCCCTGTAGCGATGCGGTCGTGGGAATAGGGGAGACGACTGGGGAGGGGAGTTGGGCTGGCCTGCTGGGATGGGCCGAGGCCCAAGCGAAGGCCAGGGGCTTTTCCCTTTTTTAAAGCAATTTCCTGTTCCTTTTTTGTAGTTTGTCTGTTATCCTATTAGTTTCTTTTATTTTTAATTTTGATTTTAAAATATAATACTAGTCCCACAATTAGTGTTATGAGTTAGCCCACTGCCACAAAAACGGTATTAGCTAAAATAATTTAGTTTGTATAAATCTATTAATTAAAAGGGGCACTTAATTAATTGTTTTTCCACTATTTTGGATAGTTTAGGTCATTCAGACACTTTTCAAAAATGTTGGTTCACCACCAATATTACTTATGGATTATATGCCACAAGATGAACATTTTATATTTCATGCCTGACAAATATGAATTTTTGACTTTAGATTGGATTTGAATTTGAAATGTGATTTGGATCAAGTGAAGATTAGCAACAGTAATGTGATGACATGGCACCATTAACAGGGGATTACTGTAGCATGACCTTGGGGGTGTTACAAATCTCCTCCACTACAAGAAATCTCGTCTCGAGATTTAGGAGGTAGAGTAAGGGGAAAAAGACTTGAGAAGGACGGAGCTCAACACAAGATAGGTTCTTAGGGACTATCTCAGTGAACGTGGCATAGAGGCATCTCTCGAGTTGAAATTCAAGAAAGCCATCGAGAGCAAAGTAATGAGGTGCAATTAGAAGCATCAACCGGGTAGGCAATCATTAGTTGCCTGAAACAGAGGTTGAAAGGGGTTCAGAGCAATGGGAGTAAGTATTGCGTCTGTTGTTGTTGGGGATATAACTATTAGGTATAAACTGCCCAGGAGGGGCCGGGTTATACTTGTATAGAATTACCCCTATTGAAGCCCATGAAGACAAGGAGTATGGCGTGTTACTATGGAGAGCTAAAAGGCCTAGGGCCCAAAGGCGGATTAGGGCCCATAGACGTAAACCGCCATATAATGTATAACTTGTGTTGTAAGATAGGAAAGGTAGAAACCGAGCCGGACACGTTTATGAGCCGGCCTCGGGATTCTGTAAACCGGCAGGGCGTCCTCCTGTGTATATAAAGGTACGACACGGCGGCGGTTCAGGAACAACAAACAACAGCTCGAGACACAGGCAAATCGGATTGGCTCCCTGGTCATCGAAACCCTAGCAATACCACAACAACTAGACTAGGCTTTTACCTTCATCGTAAGGGGCCGAACTAGTATAAAATCTTTTGCATCCTTTGTCCGCTTTAACCCCTTTAAGCTAACTCGCCCCAATGGCTCCACGACTAAGTCCTTATGCTAGGACATCTGCCGTTACAAAACCACGACAGTTGGCGCCCACCGTGGGGCTATCGCACGATGGTTTTGAGTTCTTAGAGGGCAGCTTCGAAGGGCTCAAGGGCTATGCAGTGGGCCGGATGACTAAGAGTCGTCGCGGCAAGATCTACATCGACGACGGAGGCTGGGGCCCCGAGGCCGACTCAATCGAGTACGGGTACTGGGTCCCCTTCGGCGGCATCCACGTCTTCATTGGCAAGATCGGCGAACCTGGCCCTAAGCCGGACATATGCACCAAGATCGTCGAGCCGGATCAGCGTGCGAGACCTACCCGGGTTCGGCTTGCCGTGAAGCGTGTCTTTATGGGAGTTGTCCACGGAGCGGAAGCTAAAGATAGATCGAAATCTGGTGGTGAGACCGTTGTTTATTCTGGTGACGAGTCATCTACCGGAGAGACCGAGTCTTTGTACCTACTTCAAGATGGCCGGTTTGGGGGCTGTTCCGATGGCGACAGTGTTCCGGACCCCCTCGATCTGCCGAGCCGGGTTGCAGTCTTCACAATCTGTGCAATACTCTTCGACCATAGCAGCGTTGACATCCAGTTTGGCGGCGGCAGCAGCAGCGGGGGCAGGACACCCTGTGCAGCCGCCAGCTCAGGTCCTATCCAGTTTATTCGACACTTTGACAACACTGTTAACCGCTGAGGTTAGCCAGGCAGATAAGGAAAAACATGACGCAGAAGTTGCCAAGGTAAAGGGTCAGATAGATCAAGCCAAGGCAGATCTGGCAGCTGAAAACACCAGGATGGCTGCGAAGGAGGCCGAGTTGGATGGTCAGGCTTATCGGCTCATGTTGGATCAGAACACATGAAATGATGTAATGAGGAGAAGGTACCAGTCTCGTCTACCACCGGTTTACGAGGCAAG
This sequence comes from Secale cereale, assembly GCA_902687465.1. Taxonomy (NCBI): domain Eukaryota; kingdom Viridiplantae; phylum Streptophyta; class Magnoliopsida; order Poales; family Poaceae; genus Secale; species Secale cereale. The sequence continues at coordinate 303,876,418 of LR738714.1, read as the reverse complement.
AAATCTCTTTAGCACGCCAGGAGCAGGAACCAGCAATCAACCAGTGGTAAACCGGGCAGAAGCGCCTGGAATGGGGGCATCGGTCCAGCCACACGCAACAGATCCGCCTCATCAGATCATTCCATCACAACGTGTACCGACACCTCCAGGTCATTACTCCAACCCCTTGGATAACATAGTCACAGCCGCTTCACGATTGGTGGCCCTCCCTGTCGAAGGTGAATCCCCCGTAGCGGTGGAGACGCGACGGGCTAGGGAGTTCCTTCAGACAGCTTTGACTCAGTAGCAGGCTTATTCCTACACCCATGAGAGGATTCATTCCACCCCCCGCCCAAGCCGGAGTTACAGCAGACATATTGATGAACCGGCCGTGTCAAGCAATGCACGGAACCGTAACCCGCCTTAGGGGGATAACCCGACAGGTGGTGGCGCAAATGCTCAGGATGTGGTGGATCAGGGTAGACATCATTGAGAGGCCGAGTTAGCATCGCAGTACACGACCCGCCATCATACCCCGGTTCGTCCAAACACCTCGGTAGAACCAGGAGTTACTTCCAGCTCTTTGGGAGTGCCGTGTCTCACCTCCGCTTTACGTAATGTGCGTCTGCCTAAGGATTTCAAAGGACCACGGAAGGTGCCCAATTACACTGCCGATTTATCCCCCGAGTCATGGGTTGAAAGCTATGAGATGGTGATGGAGATGCTGGATGTGGATGATGCGGCGTGTGCTAAGTACTTCACCATGATGTTGGAAGGAACGGCTCGTACTTGGCTGAAAGGTTTGCCAGCTAATTCCATCGGGTCATGGGCTGAGTTAAGGCACCAGTTTATCCAAAATTTCAAAGACACATGCAAGCAGCCCATGTCAATTGTGGACTTAGCTGCCTGTGTCCAAGGAGAGAATGAATCAACAAGTCATTGGGTGCGCCGGGTTTCAGAGATCCTGCATTCATCAGACCGCATCAACCCTGATACATCGGTCTTAACATTGAAAGGCAATTGCCGGTTCACGCCTCTGAAGCAGAAGTTGGGACGGCTCAAACGTCACTGTGATGACATGGAGACGCTCATGGCAGCTCTGGTTAAGTACGCCGATTCTGATAGTACCAAGGACCTAGAGTCTGACGATGAAATGTCGGGAAAGGGAAAAAATAACGGTAAAGCGCCACAGCCTAATCCGGCGAGCCATCGAAACAGCAGTAAGCGTAAAGCGGATAACAATTCAGATTTTGTGGCTAACACCAATACGCAGAATGATGGTCAGCGTCGTAAAGGTAGTCCGCCCCCGAGGAGCGGAGGATCAAATATCAATCTTGAGCACCAGTTAAATCAGCCTTGCCCTAGGCATGAGACGAAGGAAAGACTAGCTACGCACCTCTGTAAGGATTGCTTTATTATGCGGGAGTTCAAAAATTCAGATCGTTTCCAATATGATCATGGACCATCCGGCGGTTCAGGGCCTGGTTCTCATGGGCCGGGTTATCACGGTGGTGGTTCTGGCTCAGGATTCCAAGGCAATCAGAGTGGACACGGCAATCAAGGCAGCCAAGGTGGTTATAATCATCAGGGGAATCATCTGCAACAACAGTCGGGTTATCAGAGCAACCCGAAGCAGTTGAATAGTGGGTAGTATCATGTCTTCACCACTAGCCTGTGTAAGCGTGATCAGAAAGTTTATAAAACGGCGGTGCACTCTGTTAAACCGACGGTGCCTCGTTATTTACGTTGGTCGGAGCAGCCCATTCTATGGAGTCGTGAAGATCATCCGCCCCGGGTTGATAATCCGGGTCAGCTGGCACTGGTGGTGGCACCTCAGGTTGGGGGGTATAAGTTCACCAAGGTGCTCATGGACGGAGGGAGCAGCATCAACATCCTTTATTATGAAACCTTCCGTCGCATGGGATTAATAGATAAAAGGCTCAGACCATCAAACATTGTCTTCCATGGTGTAGTACCTGGTAAATCGGCATATCCGGTTGGTAAGATAGATCTGGAGGTTACCTTTGGAGATGAGGATGACTCAAGATCGGAGATTTTGACCTTTGAAGTGGTAAAAATAAAGAGCCCGTATCATGCCTTGTCTGGGCGGCCGATTTATGCTAAGTTCATGGCAAGGCCTTGTTATGTTTATCTGCAGCTCAAAATGCCGAGTCATAAGGGGACCATCACGGTACATGGGAGCCGTAAGATCACTTTGGAATGTGAAGAAGGTGATGCGGCCTATGCTGAGTCGGTTTGTGCAACAGAGGAGTTGAAGTTCTACAAGGACAATGTTGATCCGGCGGATATGACCCCATTGAAAAAGCCAACTACAGAGCATGATCCGGCCTTGAAGTTTAAATCGGCTGATGAGACTAAGCTGGTTTATTTTGTTCCTGGTGATTCATCCAAGTAGTTTAGCATCAACGCTAACTTGGATCCGAAATAGGAAAGCACGCTCATCAAGTTCATCCGTGGGAACCGAGACATCTTGGCATGGAAACCCTATGACATGCGATGGTGTATCGAGAGGACTCACTGAGCACACTCTTAATGTTGATCCCAAGTTTAAACCGGTCAAATAGTTTCTCCGCCGCTTCAATGAAGAAAGACGCAAGGCCATTGGTGAAGAGGTAGCCAGGCTCTTCGCGGCTGGTTTTATCATTGAGGTATTTCATCCTGAATGGTTGGCTAATCCAGTGTTGGTACTTAAGAAGAACGGCACTTGGCGTATGTGTGTGGACTACATAGATTTGAACAAGGCTTGTACGGCTGATCCCTTTGCTCTTCCTTGTATTAATCAAATCATTGATGCTACGGCGGGTCGTGAGCATTTGAGTTTTCTGGATGCTTATTCCGGCTATCATCAGATCAAAATGGTAGTTAAGGACCAGGAGAAGACAACTTTTATAACTCCCTTTGGAGCCTTCTGCTATGTGTCTATGCCCTTTGTTCTCAAGAGTGCCCAGGCGACTTATCAGCGCTGCGTGCAGAATTGTCTTCATAAACAGATTGGGCATAATGTTCATGCATATGCGGATGATATTGTGGTAAAATCCAGAAAGGAGGAGAAATCCAGAAAGGAGGAGACGTTGATAGATGACTTGAAGGAAACTTTTGATAATCTCCAGGTCTATAAGATGATGCTTAATCCGGCCAAGTGTGTTTTTGGTGTACCGGCAGACAAGCTCTTGGGGTTTCTGGTATCAAGCAGGGCATCGAAGCTAATCCGGAGAAGATCATATTACGTCCCTGGCTAAGCCGGCGTGTATCAATGAAGTTCAACGTCTGGCGGGCCGCATTGCAGCGCTGAGCCGGTTTATCAGCCGATTGGGAGAAAAAGCTATCCCTCTCTACCAGATGATGAAAAAGACAGACAATTTTGTCCGGAGTGATGCTGCTAATGCGGCGTTTGAGGACTTGAAAAAACAGTTGGCAGAGCCGCCTGTCCTTGCTGCTCCGGTCGATAATGAGTCGCTGTTACTGTATGTGGCTGCTAATGCAAGGAGGCTGGGAAGGAATATCCGGTTCAACGACCGGTTTACTATATCATCGAGGTGCTTATTGAATCCAAACAGAGGTATCCGCATTGGCAGAAACTGGTGTATGGAGTCTTCATGGCAAGCCGGAAGCTTAAGCAATATTTTCAGGGTCATCCCATCACTGTGGTCAGCTCTGCCCCTTTGGGAGATATAATCCAAAATAGAGAAGCAACTGGCCGGGTTGCCAAGTGGGCCACTGAGCTTGGACCTCACGGGTTAAAATATGTGCCTCGTACTGCAATCAATTCCCAAGCACTTGTGGATTTCATCAATGATTGGACCGAGTTATAGGCGCCGGAAGAAAAGCCGGATCATACTTACTGGACTATTCACTTCGATGGATCCAGGCAATTGGAGGGCTCGGGGGCTGAAGTTGTATTAACTTCTCCATGAGGTGATAAATTTTGTTATGTTCTCCATTTAATGTTCCCTTGCACTAACAATGCAACTGAATATGAGGCTCTCCTCCACGGTCTTCATATGGCTAAGGACATGAATTTAAGCCGGGTTAAGTGTTTTGGTGACTCGGACCTGGTGGCTCAACAAGTATCTGGTACTTGGGACTCCAAGGACCCGCTCATGGCAGCATATCGTCGAGAGGTGGATACTATTGCTGGACATTTCAAAGGTTATCAAGTGGATCATGTGGACCGGCGAAAGAATGAAGCGGCGGACGCATTAAGCCGTTTGGGTTCCCAACGTAAACCGGTTCAGCCTAATGTTTTTCTGGACGTCTTGCATAACCCGTCGGTCAAGTTACCTTCAGAGGAGGATTTGGCTGTTCCTGATCCGGAGGCTCAGTTGGTAGCGGCTCTTCATGCTATTCCAGATTGGACAGTCCCATATTTGGCGTATATGAACCGAGGCGAGTTACCGGAAGATGAGATCTTGGCCAGGCAGATAATCCGGCGGTCCAAGTCAATGACTATCGTCAATGGGGAATTACATCATTGCAGTGTAACAGGGGCATTTCAGCGTTGCGTATCTCCGGATGAAGGCCGTGAAATTTTGTGTGAGATCCACGAAGGAGATTGTGGTCACCACGCCGGTTCAAAGTCCTTGGTAGCTAAAGCTTTTTGCCACGACTTCTATTGGCTGACGGCTCATGCTGATGCAGAAGACTTGGTCAAAAAGTGTGATGCCTGTCAAAAATTCTCACGACGTGCTCATGTGCCGGCTCAAGAATTGCGGATGATTCGAATCACTTGGCCGTTTGCAATTTAGGGGCTAGATATGGCCGGGCCCTTTAAGAGATCTCAGGATAAAAAGACCCACCTTCTGGTGGCGGTCGATAAGTTCACCAAGTGGGTGGAAGCAGAGCCAATCAGCAAGTGTGATGGAGCCACGACGGTTCAATTCATCAAGAAGGTGATTTTCCTGTTTGGCTTTCCACACAACATTATAGCTGATAATGGCACTAATTTGTCCAAGGGGGCTACAAAAGAATTTTGTCAACGAGAGCACATCCGGCTTGATGTATCTTTAGTGGCTCATCCTCAATCTAATGGTCAAGCTGAGAGAGCCAATCAAGAGATCCTGAGAGGCATCAAACCCCGGCTTATGGTTCCATTACAGAGGACGCCGGGTTGTTGGGTGGAGGAGTTACCTTCCGTGTTATGGAGCATCAATACTACGCCCAATAGATCTACGGGTTCCACGCCTTTTTTCATGGTTTATGGAGCAGAGGCAGTTCTCCCTAGTGACATCCGTCACGACTCGCCTCGTGTGGCGGCTTATGTTGGAGCTAACAATGAGAAGGCACGACAAGAAGCACTGGACCGGTTAGACGAGGAACGTGACATTGCAGCAACTCGATCGGTGATTTACCAGCACGATATGCGTCGATATCACAGCCGCCGGGTTAGAACCAGAACTTTTCAAGAAGGCGATCCGGTGCTCCGGCTCATCCTGGACCAGACTGATATGCACAAGTTATCCCCGCCTTGGGAAGGACCCTTTGTGGTCAGCAAGAATCTGCACAACGGGTCATACTACCTTATCGACGTTCGAGAACACAAGGACTCACGCACATAGGAGGAGGAGACCCAACGGCCGTGGAACATTGCTCATCTTTGGACCTACTACACCTGAGCCATAGGCTCCTCTTATGTATATGTTTCTTGACAATGTATATATTGTGATCAATACAATAAACCGGCATCCCTGCTAAAGCGGGGCCTCTGTTGTTTTTTCCATAAGAGTTTGTCACATGGGGGCTCTTGTTTATAAAACGGAGTTCTCACGACCCTCTTGAACCGGCTATCAAGCCAACATTATCATAAGAGCATAGCTCTGGTTACTTCAGTAATCTCCCTATCAAGCCAATATTATCATAAGAGGCAAAAGAGAGTTTGATGCAAACCACAACTCAAACATTGGCACCCACTGAGCACAGCTCACAATGTTAGTTGGGGGCTCTTGTTGCACAGCAAGAAAGAGGATTTAAAGGCCCTTGTAATAGTGTAATGCCCAGTATGAGATTATACCTCCTACGTGTCGAGGCACGACTTAAAGGTATAAGCTCATACTAGAATGATCTCAAGTTTGGTATCTTTGCACAACTCATGTAAAATAGGGATGAAATTGCAAAAGAGTAGTTGGCTTACACTCGCCACGTCACACAATACATTACATAAGCAATCATCATCCAAATAACATCACAGTCCGACTACGGACGAAGATCCAAATGAAAGATACCAAATAAATAAAGCCACAAGGTCCGATCGCCCCTAGTAGAAGCCACTACTGATCATCAGGATAGTGCACATAGTATCGCTCATGTTCTTCATCTAACTCCCAGTACAACTCTGTGCCGTCACCTATGTAGTTCACCATGGTACCTGCATCTGGTGTTGTGTAGAATCTATGAGCCACAGAGGACTCAGCAATCCCGTTCCCGAGTAGCAAAACTATCTAAGCCTTGGGTGTGGAACAAGGCTGAAGAAATAAAGGTTGCAGCTGCACTAGCACTAGATTACGTGTTTAGAGCGAGAAGAGAAGTGCCACGAGCGTCAAAGTGATCACTAAGTGATCCTATCTAAGCACGTAAAACATAACCCCACCGTGTTCACTTCCCGAACCCCTTTCGGAACATGACCGTCACGGTTACTCACGCTGGTAGTGTATTCTGAACATGGTGTCAAGTTTTCTACAACCGGATATTAACAAATTCCCATCTGCCACATAACCGCGGCCACGGCTTTCGAAAGTTCAAACCCTCCAGGGGTGTCCCAACTTAGCCCATCACAAGCTCACGATCCACAGAGTCGCAACTCCAAGGTGGGAATGCCTGAGTATTCTCGGAATCCCGTGCTCAAGATATTCCAACTAAGGTAAAACTAATCCAGCAAGACCTCCCGGCGTGCCGACACCCTGACAGTAGCCGCGCGTATCTAGTCTCAGGCCACAACCGGATGAGCACAGCGTACAGTGACCAAAACCCAAGTTGCCAAGGGGGGTACCGCACACGACTCTAGTTTGGGACAACACTCAAATCGAGCACTGGCCCCGGGGGGGGGGGTTGATTAATTAATCCTCGGGTTAATTACTCCCTCAACAAATTTAGTTGTTAGGCAAATGTAGAACCAATGTCGGGCCTCGCTGGAAAAGCTTTAGCTCTAAGCGGGATATCGAGGGGGTCCCATAACCCCAACCGTGTTAGTAACGCATAACCAAGGAACATAACACCGGTTTATACGGTTCCTAGGGTGGCATGAGTGGAACAAAACACCAAGCGAGAGGCTTAGCCTTCCACCCATTACCAATATATAGATGATTTAGTTTAACATATTATATAGTGTGATATCCCAACAATAACTTCAACATGAAGAAGAATCTTCAAATCTTCACCTGCAACTAACAATGCTATAAGAGGGCCTCAGGGAAGCCTACGTAGCCAAACAATGGTTTGCTAGGTTGGGTGGTTAGAGAGATTCATGGCTACAATAGGAGGGTGACAAACAAACATGGGCATCGAGGCAATAAGCTAAAGAGCGAGACATCTAGAAATAGGCAAAGATAGTAATGATATATGGGTCAGGTCTTCTTGCCCGTCGAGTCGTCGATGGGATCGTAAGACGGCTCCTCGTACTCAACCTCGGTAGGAACCTCGCACTCGGTCTCGGCTTCCAGCTCTACTCAACACAAGAACACAACATGGCATGATATCAAACAAGGTGCAATGCACAATCAACATGATGCAAGTATGATGCATTTAATGGCAAGGGATGAAGCACACAAGAACAACACCAAACAACAAGTTTAAATGAGGCTGGATTCAACATATAGCAAATCCGGTAAGTCCTCATATGCATATTTTGAAATTGGTCCAGATCTGAACAAACCTTAAGTTAAAGTTGTTAAACAGCAAGTTAACATGCACCATGCTGATGTACACGAAATTCTAGTCAAGTTTCATATAAAGTTTGTTTAATTCGGAGCTGCGGTCTAGAAGATATGAGCAAAACAAGACAAACATGGCAACGGTGCAAGCTGCACCCAAACATCAAGCAAACACACTCCAAACATGTAAACAACATGATATTATGATTCTACATGCAAAATCACACAAGTTTCATATAGGTCACGCTCAAAACGGAGCAACGGTTCAACACATACACACGAAACAAGATACAATGCAAAGCTGAAATTAACAGCCACATAGCAACTTTGGAGCAAGAGATATATATGCTACAACACCCAAACATGATGACAATAAGCATGGAAATGAAGTAGACATATCCTACAGCAAACAACTCCATTGGAGCAACTCCATAGGAGGCATGGATCAATAGCAACAAGCTACACCAAATTGATCATGCTGTTAAAAACCTGACAGATATAATTTATAGCAACTTGAGAGCAAGAAATAAATAAGCTACATCAAGCCATATGTTCAAGTGAAGCCATATGGATAGACAATAACATGGACAACAAGGAATGATCATTGGCCACTCCAAAACAAGCATGGATTTGACTAGGGCATCAAGCAAACATAACATCAGGTTATAACAGATTCCAGACTTGCAGAATTTTCACTAAGTGTAAAATAGTTATGTTGGCATGGCATGTTTACAAGCATGTTTAAGTCACCTCAAGGAATATCATAGAAAGTGGTTTGCACCACAGCAAATACCATATGATGGTGCTTCTAAAACATATTGACAAGTGGCATGGGGACAAACACATCAATAGCAAAGAGCATCTCAAAACAACAACTCATAACATGTTTCATAACTTAACAGCCACATGCACCTTTGCAACCAAGATTAACATGGCAATATGAACCCTAACATGGATGCTACAGCAACCATCATGTAGAGCATTTCACAATGAACATTTTGACATATCATTTGCTTCATTTGGATAAACATGCACCAACTTATCACATCTCAAACATGGCATGAAAATAACAAGTTTCAGCAGTTTATAACAAGTAGCACTCTTGTCACGATGATTAAGACCTCTTGATGAACTCAAACAAGCATGCCACAATGGAACAAAATGTAGAGCACATCACCACGATCATTTTGATATATTACACGCCCAAAAGGATCTACAAGCACAAAGTTACGGCCATGCAAAGGAGGCAACAAAATATAACAGATCTGGGACTTAGTGGAATTTTACCTCTGGGAAAGTCAATGCGGGACGAAGGGTTTCCGGGATGGGGATATCCGGGCATTTGGATCGAGGACCGGTGGATCTGGTCCCGTTCTGCGGGATCTCGCCGGAGACGGGCCGGGGCTCGTCGGAGAAGACGACCGCGGCGGCGGTGGTGCCAGCCGGCGACGACCGCGGCGGGGCCGGCCGAGGATGGTGGCGGAGACGGCCGGGGAGGCGGCTTCGTAGGGCGGCGGCGGCGAGGCGCGCAGCCGGCAGCGGGGAACCGCGGTGGCGGCGGCGACCGGCGTCGGGTGGTGCGGTGGTGCGGCGGCCGGCGGCGCGGGGCCGGCGGCGAGCTGGCCGGCGCGGGAGGCGGAGAAGGCGTGGGGGCGCGGAGGCGCACGGGCCTCGAGGGCCGGCGCCGGGCCTACGGGCCCGCGCGGTGGAGCGGCGGCGGGGGTAGCGGGGCTGCCACGTGGTGGCGCCTGGTTCATCCGGCGCGCGGACGGACACGTCTGGCGGCTGCGGGAGGATAGGAGGTAGGGTTTGGACGAAAAAATGGACGTGGGGGACGTTTTTATATGCATAGGGAGCTAGGGAGGTCCAAATGGGGTGCGGTTTTCGGCCACACGATCACGATTCGACGACCGAGATGATGGGAAGAGTTGTGCTTGGTTAGTGGGATGTTGTGGAGGGGGTCTTGGGCCTTAAAGAAGAGGTTCTTTTAGCCCACTAGGTTAACCGTTGGAGTACCAAACAACTCCAAACGCGACGAAACTTGACCGGCGGCCTACACGTACCAAAACAACAATGCACGACAAGTCTCACCTCATTCCGGAAACGTTACACGGCGACAGACGAAAGAAGGACTCGGGGATGCCACGGGCACGTGTGTGAGCGTCGGAACTCGAAACGGATAACGGGAAGAGGCGAGTGGAACCGGGTGCAAGTGACAACACGAATGCAATGCAGTGCACATGACAACATGACATTGATGAAATGCACACACACACACGACAAAACGAAGAAACCCGAAATGAAGAAGAGCCCAGAATGGAATTGATGAAGTCAAAGTTTCATATATTGCCATAATTGGAAAGTGTTACATCTGGGGCATTACAAACTCTCCTCTACTACGAAAAGATCTCGTCCCGAGATCTAGGACTGGAAGAAGGAAGGGTACTCGGAACGAAGGTGATCTTCTCGTTCCCACGTAGCTTCTCGGTCGGTATGGTGTGACCACTTAACTTTCAAGAACTTGATTGACTTGTTGTGGGTCTTGCGCTCCGTTTCTTCACGAATAGCAACAGGGTGCTCACGGTAAGACAAGTCTTGTTGAAGTTCAATCTCCTCGAACGGAATGGTGCGTTCAGGTGTCTTGAAGCACTTGCGGATTTAGACACGTGAAACACATCATGAACATTTGCAAAGTTGGATGGAAGCTAAAGTTGATAGGCTAGATCGCCTCTTTTGCCAAGGATCTTGAAAGGGCCCACGTATCTCGGAGCAGCTTCCCTTTGATACCGAATCTTTGGGTTCCTTTCATAGGAGAAACACAGAGATAGACATGATCTCCAATGTCGAAAGCAAAATCACGATGCTTGCCGTCATAGTAGCTCTTTTGACGCGACTGAGCGGCCTTGAGATTCTCATGTATGACTTTGCACATTTCTTCGGCTTCTGAGATCAAGTCATTTCCAAGAAGTTGACGTTCACCAGTCTCGGACCAGTTGAGAGGAGTACGGCACTTTCTGCCATAGAGGATTTCAAAAGGAGCTTTGCCGGCACTTGCTTGGAAACTGTTGTTGTAAGAGAACTCGGCAAACGGGAGACAATCTTCCCACTTCATGCCAAAAGAGATGACACAAGCTCTGAGCATGTCTTCGAGGATCTGGTTCACTCTTTTGACTTGACCACTAGTCTGAGGGTGAAACGGAGTGCTGAAACGGATCTTAGTGGCCATGGCTGACTGAAAGGAGTCCCAGAACTTGGATGTGAACAAACTTCCACGGTTTGAGGAGATAACTTGAGGAATGCCATGTAATGACACAATTCTGGAAGTGTACAACTCTGCCAACTGAGCGGCATTGATGGATTCTTTGACTGGAAGGAAGTGAGATACTTTGGTTAGCTTGTCAATCACAACAAAGATAGCATCATTCCCCTTCTTGGACTTGGGAAACCCAGTGACGAAATCCATTTCAATGTGGTCGAATTTCCACTCGTGAATAGGAAGAGGTTGAAGGAGACCGTCTGGACGTTGATGCTCTGCCTTCACTCTTCTGCAGACATCAGATTCATTCACGAATTGGGCAATCTCCCTTTTCATGTGAGTCCACCAGTAAGACTGCTTGAGGTCTTGGTACATCTTAGAACTTTCGGGATGAATCAAGAGGAGGGAGTCATGTGCTTCGTTCATTATGAGCTTCCTGAGATCACCCTTGGGAACCACAAGTCTGTCCTCAAAGAACAAGGTGTCTTTCTCATCAACGTGATAGCACTTGTATTTGGGAGTACCCTTAGCAATACCATGTTTCATTTTCTGCACCATAGCATCACTGAGTTGGGCCTCACGGATCTGATCTTCCAAGGTAGGAGCAACTTGAAGGTTTGCAAGAAAGCCTTGCGGAATAACTTGGAGGTTGAGCTTCCTGAATGATTCACAAAGCTCAGGCTGGAACAGCTTGAGAAGGAGGCTGTTGCAATATGACTTTCTGCTCAAGGCATCTGCAATGACATTGTCCTTGCCAGGTGTGTATTCGATGCTTGGATCATACACTTGGATCATCTCAACCCAACAAGTCTGGCGAAGGTTCAGGTTCGGCTGTGTGAAGATGTACTTCAAGCTCTTGTGATCGGTGAAGATGTCCACTTTTCTGCCCAACAGAAGGTGTCTCCACGTGATCAAGGCGTGTACCACTGCTGCTAGCTCGAGATCATGTGTGGGGTAGTTCTTCTCATTTGGCTTCAATTGACGAGAAGTGTATGCCACAATCTTCTTGTCTTGCATTAGAACACCACCAAGTCCTTGAAGAAAAGCATCACAGAATACTTCGTGGAGCTTGGACTCATCCGGAGGAGTAAGAACCGGAGCATAGATGACCTTTTCTTTGAGTGTTTTGAATGCCACATCACAATCTGGAGACCGGTTGTACTTGACATTCTTCTGCAGCAAGTTTGAGAGAGGCTTGGCAATCTTGGAGAAGTTCTCAACGAACCTTGTGCAATAGCTAGCGAGACCAAGGAAGCTTCGGAGTTGCTTGACGTTCTGAGGGGGTTCCCAGTTGACAATCGCTTCAACTTTCTCGGGGTTGACAGCAATACCCTCATCAGAGATGATATGGCCAAGATATAAGACCTTATCTAGCCAGAATTCACATTTGGAGAACTATGCATAGAACTTGTGTTCACGGAGTCTGTCGAGAACCAAATGGAGGTGCTTGGCATGGTCTTCTTCATTCTTGGAGAATACCAAGATGTCATCCAGATAGACAAGAACAAATTCGTTGGTGTAGAGGTTGAATATGTAGTGCATCATCCGCGATAAGGTGGGTGGAGCATTTGCGAGGCCAAAAGACATGACCGTGTATTCATAGGAGCCGTAGCTCGTTCTGAATGCGGTCTTGTGAATATCTTCTTCTCGGATACGGATCTGGTGATAACCCATCCGAAGATCGAGCTTTGAGAACACTTTTGCTCCTTTGAGCTGCTCGAACAATTCATTGATGTTGGGGAGCGGATACTTGTTCTTTATTGTCTTCTTGTTCAATGGCCGGTAATCAACGCAAAGGCGCTCCGTGCCATCCTTCTTCTTGACAAATAGAACACCACAGCCCCAAGGAGAAGTGCGAGGCCTTATTAGACCCATACGCTCTTGCTCATCGAGTTGTTTCTTCAGCTCCTTCAACTCATCAGGGGAGAGCTTGTACGGACGCCGACATGCTGGCTTGGTACTGGGCTCGAGTTCAATAATGAATTCAACTTGACGATGTGGACGCATTCCTGGAAGCTCTTCAGGGAAAACATCTTCAAATTCATTGACCACCGGAATTTGAGAGATGGCATTAATCTCGCCCTTGTCATTGAGAGAGAATAGCCTGATTGTGTTATCTCGAGAGGCGAAGATAATCACGTCTTCGTCAGGATGAGTAAGCTTGACTTCCTAATTTGCACAATTAATGTTTGCAACATGCTTGGAAAGGCAATCCATACCAAGAATAAGATCAATGTCGGAGTTGCCGAGAATAACCGAAGAAACCAGAAAACGGTAATCACCCATATGAATAGATACATCCGGAGCAAAGTTGTTGGAGTTCATTAGCAAACCCGGAGAAAGCACAGACATTGGACTAGGCAAAGCTTGCAATGGTATATCATGTGACAATGCAAAAGGTCTTGACATGAAAGAATGTGATGCACCTGAATCAAACAAGACTTTTGCAGGAATAGAGTTAACTGGAAGGTTACCAAGTATCACATCTGAAGAATTCTCTGCTTGAGCTGCATTCATCAGATTCACTCTTGCTGACTTGGAGTTGTGCTTGACAATAGCAGTGCTGACAGGTGGAGGAGACGGAAGGCGCCTTGGGTTGGGGCACTTGTTAGCATAATGACCCTTCCGAGTGCACTTGTTGCAAACCACTTCTGAGAGAGGACGGTGATAAGGAGCACTTGACTTCGAAGCTTGAGTGATTCTTTGACTCATTGCTTGGATTGGGTGGGTGGGAGAAGCCACGGCCACCAGAATTCTTGTTGTTGTTGTTGGGAGGTCGGATCACTGGAGGAGGTGGAAGCCAAAACTTCTGCTGCTTTGCAACCACTTGGGAAGAAGAGGAGGAGTGAACAGCATCTCTGATCCTCTTTTTGGAAGCTTCCATCTTGAGCTGGGCTGCCTCTTGCTTAAGTGCCATGTTATAGAATTGATCAAATTCATCCGGCTCAAACAAGGTGAGAGCTAGCTGGAGTTCATCCTTCAGACCACCACGGAACTGATAAATCTTTCTCTTGGCATCTGGGATGTCTTTCTTGGCATAGCGGGCAAGGTTCTGGAACTTGACATTGTATTGATAAACGGACATGGAGCCTTGCTTCAGGTTGCGGAATTGCTCACACATACCTTCGATGACACTTGTTGGAATGTGGTGGGAGCGGAAATCCTTGCAGAAGTCAGTCCACGAGATTTCACGAACCTCTCTCGAATCTTTGTACTGCTGCCACCAATCAGCGGCTTGGTCCTTGAGTTGGAAGGCGGCAAACTTGACGTAATCCTCAGGTCTCACGTTACTGCATTCAAAGTGCTTTTTGATGTCTGTTATCCAGTCTTCAGCATCTAGCGGGTCCGCACAGTAACTGAATGCCTTCGGTTGGTTTGCCAGGAACTGGTTGAGTGTAGCAAAGTGAGGTTGGTTGAACAAATTGCCTTGTCCTTGGTTCCCATGACCACCTTGATTTGCTTGATTTGCTTGAATGTTCTGCATCATTTGCATAAGCATCTGGGTGTTCTGGTTCGTCGCTTGCATAATTGCTCTCCAGGCCTCAGACGGAGGAGGAGGGGAAGGAGGACGATCAGGAACTTCTTCACCCTCTGGGTTAGCATTGGGAACCCTTTTAGGAGCCATCCTGAATGAGATGACAACTATTAGCCATTGATTGAAAATATATAAGCTGAATCAACGGCTAGAAATTGCAACATAAGTCTTCACAAGAACATTCGAACAAAAATGAACGAATATAATCCACAGTTAAATGATACAACAATCTTCACGAGAAGCCACTTGGGAGAACAAAAGGTAAATAAAAACAACAAGGAGAAAATAGAACAATACAAGATAGAAGCTTCGTTCGACATATTCGTGCTGAAAGCTTATGGAACGTGTTACAAAAGGGTTTTGCAATCCCCGGATCAGCATAGCCAAGGACCCTTTAAGATGCAACTCCCGATCGGAAAAACGCCCATAAAACTACTTCACTCAGTGTAGAACCCCGAACTCCATATCATGCATTCGTTGGAAGAATGCCTATGAGCTACTAGATGAACCCACCTATTAATTTCCGAAAGTTTCCAGTTATGCAATCAGGTATTGGGGATACAGGGGAAGCATCGCGCACTCAACTCTAATCATACATCCAGCTGTATCTATCCTTCAACACATAACCAGTTATTTTCGGAAATCGTCTACCTCGGACCTTCGAAACGCATCTGCTATACAAGCTATGGCAATACTCCAGAACTACCTCCCCAGTACTGGGTGATGTCGGGGTTATCTTGCCACTAACCACATAGGAGAGTTTTCGATATCGGCCGTCTTAAGTATTCCAGAACTGCTGCGATAGCTTTGTGACGACAACACCTCGGAGCTCAACTCCTCGGGACACTGCCACAACCCCTAAATGACAGGAGGCATCGAGTACAATGTTCTTGTCACAAAGACATCGGAACAATCCAAACAATACTCGCGTGATCCTAAATTTTTTTTGTGAAATTTTGACAGTAGAAGAGACAAGTAATCGTCAGGAGTCCTCACCAGAGTGAAAAGAGATGAGGAGCAAAAATAAATCCTACTCTCCGATATATATATATATATATATATATATATATATATATATATATATATATATATATATATATATATATATATATATATATATATATAGGACTCAAAACATTTTCAAGTGTGTGCCTAGACTCAACCGTCAACGATTCGATCAATCAGTGGGGCTTCTAGGTCGGAGAAGGCTCTGATTACCAACTTGTAATGCCCAGTATGAGATTATACCTTCTACGTGTCGAGGCATGACTTAAATGTATAAGATCATACTAGAATGATCTCAAGTTTGGTATCTTTGCACGACTCATGTAAAATAGGGATGAAATTGCAAAAGAGTAGTTGGCTTACACTCGCCACGTCAGACAATACATTACATAAGCAATCATCATCCAAATAACATCACAGTTCGACTACGGACGAAGATCCAAATGAAAGATACCAAATATATAAAGCCACAAGGTCCGATCATCCCTAGTAGAATCCACTACTGATCATCAGGATAGTGCACATAGTACCGCTCACGTTCTTCATCAAACTCCCAGTACAACTCTGTGTCGTCACCTGTGTAGTTCACCATGGTACCTACATCTGGTGTTGTGTAGAATCTATGAGCCATGGAGGACTCAGCAATCCCGTTCCCGGGTAGCAAAACTATCTAAGCCTTGGGTGTGGAACAAGCTGAAGAAATAAAGGTCGCAGCTGCACTAGCACTAGATTACGTGTTTAGAGCGAGAAGAGAAGTGCCACGAGCGTCAAAGTGATCACTAAGTGATCCTATCTAAGCACGTCAAACATAACCCCACCGTGTTCACTTCCCGAACCCCTTTCGGAACATGACCGTCATGGTTACTCACGCTGGTAGTGTATTCTGAACATGGTGTCAAGTTTTCTATAACCGGATATTAACAAATTTCCATCTGCCACATAACCGCGGGCACGGCTTTCGAAAGTTCAAACCCTGCAGGGTGTCCCAACTTAGCCCATCACAAGCTCACGATCCGCGGAGTCGCAACTCCAAGGTGGGAAGGCCCGAGTATTCTCGGAATCCCGTGCTCAAGATATTCCTACTAAGGTAAAACTAATCCAGCAAGACCTCCCGGCGTGCCGACACCCTGACAGTAGCCGCACGTATCTAGTCTTAGGCCACGACCGGATGAGCACAGTGTACAGTGACCAAAACCCAAGTTGCCAAGGGGGGTACCGCACACGACTCTAGTTTGGACCAACACTCAAATCGAGCACTGGCCCAGGGGGGTTGATTAATTAATCCTCCGGTTAATTACTCCCTCGGCAAGTTTTAGTTGTTAGGCAAATGTAGAACCAATGTCGGGCCTCGCTGGAAAAGCTTTAGCGCTAAGCGAGATATCGAGGGGGTGCCATAACCCCAACCGTGTTCGCAACGCATAATCAAGGAACATAACACCGGTTTGTTCGGTTCCTAGGGTGGCATGAGTGGAACAAAACACCAAGCGAGAGGCTTAGCCTTCCACCCATTACCAATATATAGATGATTTAGTTTAACAGATTATATAGTGTGATATCCGAACAATAATTTCAACATGAAGCAAGAATCTTCAAATCTTCACCTGCAACTAACAATGCTATAAGAGGGGCTGAGCGAAGCCTACGTAGCCAAACAATGGTTTGCTAGGTTGGGTGGTTAGAGAGATTCATGGCTACAATAGGAGGCTGACAAACAAACATGGGCATCGAGGCAATAAGCTAAAGAGCAAGACATCTAGCAATAGGCAAAGATAGTAATGATATCTGGGTCAGGTCATCTTGCCCGTCAAGTCGTCGATGGGATCGTAAGATGGCTCCTCGTACTCAACCTCGGTAGGAACCACGCACTCGGTCTCGGCTTCCGGCTCTACTCAACACAAGAACACAACATGGCACGATATCAAACAAGGTGCAATGCACAGTCAACATGATGCAAGTATGATGCATTTCATGGCAAGGGATGAAGCACACAAGAACAACACAAAACAACAAGTTTAAATCGGATTCAACATATAGCAAACCCGGTAAGTCCTCATATGCATATTTTGAAATTGGTCCAGATATGAACAAACCTTAAGTTAAAGTTGTTAAACAGCAAGTTAACATGCACCATGCTGATCTACACGAAATTCTAGTCAAGTTTCATATAAAGTTTGTTTAATTCGGAGCTACGGTCTAGAAGATATGAGCAAAACAAGACAAACATGGCAACGGTGCAAGATGCACCCAAACATTAAGCGAACACACTCCAAACATGTAAACAACATGATATTATGATTCTACATGCAAAATCACACAAGTTTCATATAGGGCACGCTCAAAACGGAGCAACGGTTCAACACATACACACGAAACAAGATACAATGCAAAGCTGAAATTAACAACCACATAGCAACTTTGGAGCAAGAGATATATATGCCACAACACCCAAACATGATGACAATAAGCATGGACAAGCATTAGACATATCCTACAGCAAACAACTCCATTGGAGCAACTCCATAGGAGGCATGGATCAATAGCAACAAGCTACACCAAATTGATCATGCTGTTAAAAACCTGACAGATATAATTTATAGCAACTTGAATGCAAGAAATAAATAAGCTACAGCAGGCCATATGTGCAAGTGAGGGCATGGATGGATACACAATAACATGGAAAACAAGGAATGATCATTGGCCACTCCAAAACAAGCATGGATTTGACTAGGGCATCAAGCAAACATAGCATCAGGTTATAACAGATTCCAGACTTGGCAGAATTTTCACTAAGTATAAAACAGTTATGTTGGCATGGCATGTTTACAAGCATGTTTAAGTCACCTCAAGGCATATCATAGAAAGTGGTTTGCACCACAGCAAAGACCATATGATGATGCTTCTAAAACATATTGACAAGTGGCATGGGGACAAACACATCAATAGCAAAGAGCATCTCAAAACAGCAACTCATAACATGTTTCATAACTTAACAGCCACATGCACTTTTGCAACCAATATTAGCATGGCAATATGAAGCCAAACATGGATTCTACAGCAACCATCATGTAGAGCATTTCACAATGAACATTTTGACATATCATTTGCTTCATTTGGATAAACATGCACCAAGTTATCACATCTCAAACATGGCATGAAAATAACAAGTTTCAACAGTTTATAACAAGTAGCACTCTTGTCACGATGATTAAGACCTCTACAAGAACTCAAAAAGCATGCCACAATGGAACAAAATGTAGAGCACATCACCACGATCATTTTGATATATCACACGCCCAAAACGGATCTACGAGCACGAAGTTACGACCATGCAAAGGAGGCAACAAAATATAGCAGATCTGGGACTTAGTGGAATTTTACCCCCGCGAAAGTCAACGCGGGACGGAGGGATTCCGGGACGGGGATATCCGGGCATTTGGATCGGGGACCGATGGATCTGGTCCCGATCTGCGGGATCTCACCGGAGACGGGCCGGGGCTCGCCGGAGAAGACGACGGCGGCGGCGGCTGTGCCGGCCGGCGACGACGGCGGCGTGGCCGGCCGAGGACGATGGCAGAGGCGGCCGGGGAGGCGGCTTCGTAGGGCGGCAGCGGCGGCGACCGGCGTCGGGCGGTGCGGTGGTGCGGCGGCCTTCTCGGCGGCCGGCGGCGCGGGGCCGACGGCGACCTGGCCGGTGCGGGAGGCGGAGAAGGCATGGGGGCGCGGAGGCGCGCTGGCCTCGGGGGCCAGCGCCGGGCCTGCGGGCCCGCGCGTTGGAGCGGTGGCGGGGGGAGCGGGGCTGCCACGTGGCGGTGCCTGGTTCGTCCGGCGCGCGGAGGACACGTCCGGCGGCTGCATGAGGAGAGGAGCTAGGGTTTGGACGAAAAATTGGACATGGGGGACGTTTTTATAGGCATAGGGAGCTAGGGAGGTTCAAATGGGGTGCGGTTTTCGGCCACGCGATCACGATTCGACGACCGAGATGATGGGAAGGGTTGTGCTGGGTTAGTGGGCTGTTGTGGAGGGGGTCTTGGGCCTTAAGAAGAGGTTCTTTAAGCCCACTAGGTTAACCGTTGGAGTACCAAACGAATTCCAAACGCGACGAAACTTGACAGGCGGCCTACACGTACCAGAACAACAACGCACGACAAGTCTCACCTCATTCCAGAAACGTTACGCGGCCACACACGAAAGAAGGACTCGGGGATGCCACGGGCACGTGTGTGAGCGTCGGAACTCGAAACGGACAACGGGAAGAGGCGAGTGGAACCGGGTGCAAGTGACAACACGAATGCAATGCAATGCACATGACAACATGGCATGGATGAAATGCACACACGCACACGACAAAACGAAGAAACCCGAAATGAAGAAGAGCCCAAAATGGAATTGATGAAGTCAAAGTTTCATATATTGCCATAATTGGAAAGTGTTACATCTGGGGCATTACAAATAGGCTATCAAGCCAGGCTTGGAAGCCAGGTGTATTCACCTAAAACCCCGGGTTAACCTGCCTTCATCAAGTAAGTCACTCCGTCCAGGTAAACCTGGTATGACCCGCCGAACGTTTGACAAGTCAATCTTATACAGACCCTGAACTTGTCAACGTTAAAACGACGATTGGTTAATGTGAGGTCCATCTTAAAAGGCTTTGTGAAATGGTTTAACTCAGTGGCCTGGCAGCCCATGAAAAGCCTCGAATTTAGGCTTGGCAGCCCATAAAAAGCCTCGCATGATTTTTATCTGACAAGTTTTTTCTCTTTTGCGATTTACGACACTTTTTATGATCAACCGATGTTCATTGACTCGACCTAGTTGTTGACTATAAGTCACGATTATCAAATAATCCGGTGTTTATAAACCGGTCTGGCTTCGATTTCAAATCGCCAGTATTATATGCAGCTAATCCGGTGTTTATCACAACCCGGTATGGTTTTATCATAAACCAGCAAAATATTGCAGGAGTCATCAGTACTCATGATTTGGGATTATCACCCTTACTACAAAAAGTTGGTAGAACCAACGATGTGATTCAATACCACAGGTATGATCTATTTTATATTTAATTATTTCAAAATGCAGCCTGTGTTATAAACCTAGGTCATGTGTTTGGGCATTATGACCCGTCTGGCGATAAACCGCCAGGACACTTAAAACTTGTTTTATGTAGAAACAGGTTGAATAAAGCTGTTCAGAAGGATAAGCAGACATATTATAAGGATATCAGATTAAACAGCGTTACGCAAAGTGAATATGCATGATGGCATAACAGACCAAGTGTTTTCAACTAGCCTATTACAAGGCGTTTTGCAGCCCAAAAGAATAAATGTTTGCGGCAAGTATTGCGGTAGGGAGAAGGCTAAACCGGCTCCCGGCTTATGATTCCTCGCCTTGCTGGTTTGACGGCTATGGGTCATCCTGCGCCGTTTCCTCCTCCTCGTCTCCACCTAGTGGCTGGAAGTCAGTGGTTGCCCAATTGATCCCAGTTAGGGATTTGAAAACAGCTTCATCATTTATAAGCTCGGAGGGTTCAACATCAGGGGCATAAGTGTGCTTACGGATGGGTGGGATGAGATTCTCCACATAATAAGTCAGCGCGCTAACCTGTTTGTTATCAGCATCATAAACCGATTGATAGTGGGAAAGATCAGCTTCTTCAGCCAACTTGCTAGCCAAGGGGCGCATTTGCTTTGTCAAAGCTCGAAGATCATCATTATCAAAGTATGATCCGTCCTCCTTTAAGCTTGGATAGCCATTTCCCACATCAGCCACACCAAGGTCAGGTACCCATGCTTTCGCCTGGGTTAGTGCAGTCAGAGCACCTGCCCTTGCAGCTGATCTCTGTAGTTCTTCAAACCGGGCGGGCAGCATTGACAACTTCTCCAAAGTTTCCTTGATCAAAGTTGGAGGTGGTTTGTTATGAGCGGCAGTGCAAATGATCCGCTGCGCGCCGGTATAAAGTTGCTCTATAAGGGTATAGGCAGCCTTCAACTTCTTCTGCATGTCAGAGCCCAAATGGGCAGTGCATTTTTTTGCATCATTACAAACATTGATAAACCGACAGTTTCTGAAATAACGCATGTTGAAAGTTCAGGGCAAAGATACTTACCAAACATAGCAGTGGTTATGGCGTTTATCTGCCGCTTCAAGCCAGTTAGCTCTTCTGCCACCGGTTTAAGGGACGCCTCGGCATCGTCATCCCTCTTCTTCAAAGAGGATTTCTCTATATCCCAATCCGCCCGCTCCTTCTTGAAATCTTCCTTCAGTTTTTCCATCGCTGCTAAAGCGACAGTCAGTTCATCCTTGGCTTTGGATGTTGCTGCTTGCTGGAACATGAGGTTTTCTCGAAGGTCAGCGGTTTGGTTTTCCTTTTGGCTCAAGTCAGCCTGCAAGAGGCATACATATCATAAATTGGTAGGAACATATCAGAAGTCCCAAGCACATAATAAGTTATACACTTGGCACTTGGGGGCTAATGCCTCTTTGCTCATTATCAGAAGTTTTTACAAGTCCCAAGCCCAATACAAGTATTGTTCCTGGCACTTGGGGGCTAATGCATATTTGTTCAAAGTAAAGTTACAGGAAAAGTCCCGGTTCATCTTGAAAAGATAAACCGGCCCTTGGGGGCTACACTGGCGAAGGTTGCGAATTTGAGATTCTACAAGTACCGGTTCATCTTGAAAAGATAAACCAGCCCTTGGGGGCTACACTGGAGTTGATATAAAGCATTTTGACAAAGAAACAATATCGCAGAAGTTAAGCAACAGTTACCTCATATCGCTCTTTCATCAGTTTCACTAAACCTGCTTCATAATCATGGCTTGTCTATAGCCGGTTTAAAAATCCAGAGTGAAGGTCCTGGGCGCTGAGGTGAGCATAGCTCGATAAGTCGACATTCCATTTGCCTTTGTCCATAGCAGAAATTTCTTCCTTGGCACTATGCTTGGACAAAACGACAGGCTCGCTAGGAGTGGTGTGGCCAAAACCAGTAATCATAACGTCTTCCGTCGTATCATCAGCAGCTTTGGCTGGACTTGGCAGTTTATCATTGTTTTGAACAGGGCTGGTAAGTTTGTCAACATGGCCCGTTGGATCGAATTCCTGATTAACAAAGAGATCATGATCCGGTAGTGGTGGATCATCAAGCACGTCGTTAGCATTTGCTTCTTCTGTCTCTGGAGTTCCTTCCGGTTCAGCAATCACATTACCATCAGCCATTTATTTAATTTGGCATTTTTGCTAGGTCTAGGCCTACCACTGAGAAGGATAAATTGAAAAGGTCAGTACATGGGATATATATAAAGAGTTAATAGTAAATTAAAACTCACCCAGGAACCGTCTTGAGGGGTGGAAGCTGTGTGGCCGTCGACTCGCCAGACGATGAATGAGGTGTGTCCTGATAATACAAGTCAGATGGATTAAGAGGCTGGCGGAAATGACCCGGTTTGGGATAAGAAATATCAGGAATATATGAGACCTCTGATCGACGTTTCCGGATCGGAGTATTCGGTAAACCGAGGTCAGATTGAATGAGGTGTGTCCTGATAATTCAAGTCAGATTGAAGTAATTGCTTGGCCGCTGTGCCAGGTTGTGCGGCGAGCTTCATGCTGCTGCTTATTCATAAGAAAGTTTGGGTCCAAGTGAGCTAAGGGGTGAGGAAAATATTACTTTCCGGTTTGCTTGACGGATTTTCTGTGTTGGTAGAGGATCTGAACCGGCGGAAAGGATAATTACCTCTACATCATCAGCTTGGCTGCCTTCAGCGTTTTCCTAAATATAATCATTGTCAATGAGGTGTATGAAAAGGGAGCCAAGAGAGTCTAGTTCTACCTCTGATTCCGGTTTATCCAGATCATCATCAATATTTTCTTCACAAGATTCAGAGTTTTTCTTTTTGGCAGCCTTCTTAATAACCTTGATCTTGGGGCGAGATACCTTGGCTGGTTTATCTTGTGCTTTCCTCTTCCAGAACGGATCATCGCCCTGTCAGAGATTGAGGAATTTTAGAAAGGATACGTAGAGAATTGAAGTAAAGAAACAAGTTATAGGATCCTTACAGCTGGCTTTTTATTGGATTCACAGAAGGGAGCCAACCCTATTTTGTTGCAGGCAGCCACCGGTTCATCCAGTATCTTCTTAACAGATTCATTGATTTCATTTTTTGTTAACAAAGCCTTAGTATGTCGTTGAGGATCTTTCGGTTCCCCTGTATAGTCGCACATGAAACCGAAGCGTCGGCTTGGAGGCAAAATGCTCCAGGAGATCCAGAAACGAACAAAGTCGATGCCTGTTAAGCCGTTTGCAGTAAAGACCCGAAGTTTTGAAAGCTGTGGTGCATACTTGGATCGCTCCTTGGCGCTAAGCCATTGGGGAAATGGATGAGTATTGGAAAGCCGGTGAGGACGATAACCCGACAGAGGATTCTCATCAGTTGGAGAGGTATCTCGGCAGTAAAACCAAGTCTGATTCCAGTCCTTAGGATGACTATGATGCTTGGCATGAGGGAAGCTGACATCTTTTCGTTTCTGAATTGACATCCCGCCAAGCTCGGTATTGGGTCCGTTCGTAAATTCCGTACAGCGGTTCGAGTGGAAGAAGTCCCTAAACAGTTCAACTGTGGGATCCTCTTGCAGATAAGCCCCGCAGAATACTTGAAAGTTGCAAATATTGTACAAAGAGTTTGGTCCAACATCTTGAGGGTGGAGTTGGAAGCTAGCAAGCACATCACAAAAGAAGTTTGATCCGGGAGGGCTAAACCCTCGGGCCAGGTGATCAACGAACACAACTACTTCTCCGTCTTTGGGTTCAGGAGGATTTTCCGGACCAGGGACTCTCTAGTGGATGACATCCTTCTTGGCTAAAGCGCCAATCTCAACTAAACCGTTTAGTTCTTCTTCGGTTACCCGGGACGGAACCCAGTTACATGAATACAATTGCTTGGCCATTTCAAATGAAAAGCTGAAATTACAGATAAAAGGCCGGTTAATGAATCGTAACTAAATAGGCATAAAGCGCCGCATTTTCAGCAGGAGAAGATGTTGAGGCATATATACACTATTAAACCGGAGTCAGACATTGGAAGCGTTATGAAGATAACCGAAGTGGCGGTTTAAGAGGGGACTAATGCTACCTACCGGATTATGATTTTCTAAAAGTTAAACCGCCTATGTGGGCATGAAAGGTACAGATCTGAAATAACTAGGCGATGCAAAAAACAGGTTTCACAGATCAGCGTGATAATTACAGATCTACATCATATCAATAAACTCAGGTATATTCAGACCTAAGTTAAATAGGTACTGAAGCAGTTCATTAGACCTAGATGGGAATTAATCTAAAGAAAGGGTGTGCTAATGGCAATAAAGGACGATTATCGCTACAACCGTGTAGGAAAACATCAGATCTACACTCGCCATTGAGGCCATGAAGAAGAACAGGAAAGAACAATGTGACAGCTTCGATGAACTTGTGGCCAAGCCCTAATGAGATCTATGGGAGGAGCAAAGGAAGGACTTACCAGGACTGATGGGCGTGGAGGCGCGTCGGCGGAACTCTGGTCAAAGAAAAGAGAAAGGGACCCTTGGCCCTATTTATAAGCCAAAGGGATAAGCGACAGGCGCGGGAATCAAGGAGCCCAAAAAAATGGACATGGAACAGATCTGTCGCCTCGGTCTTCGGAGGCTCGTTAATAAAGGTTAAATATATATGAGTTTTTTAATGAACAGATGATGTCACGGCGGTTTATTATGATCCTGGAAGATGACGTCATGGCGGTTTACAAGATCATTCGAAGGCGCTGAAGAAGAAAATTTTCCAAGTGTGGAAGATCGACATGAACATGTTCAAATAAATCTGGGGCCTAATGTTGGGGATATAACTATTAGGTATAAACCGCCCAGGAGGGGCCGGGTTATACTTGTACGGAATTACCCCTATTGAAGCCCATGAAGACAAGGAGTATGGCGTGTTACTATGGAGAGCTAAAAGGCCCAGGGCCCAAAGGCGGATTAGGGCCCATAGGAAAGATAGAAACCGAGCCGGACACGTTTATGAGCCGGCCTCGGGATTCTGTAAATCGGCTGGGTGTCCTCCTGTGTACATAAAGGGAAGACCCGGGGGCGGTTCAGGAACAAAAAACAACAGCCCGAGACACACGCAAAGCGGATTGGCTCCCTGGTCATAGAAACCCTAGCAATACCACAACAACTAGAGTAGGCTTTTACCTTCATCGTAAGGGGTCGAACTAGTATAAAATCTTTTGCGTCCTTTGTCCGCTTTAACCCCTTTAAGCTAACTCGTCACGATGGCTCCATGACTAAGTCCTTATGCTAGGACATCTGTCGTGACAAAACCACGACAGTTGCCAAAATAGATCATTAGGAATGTGGCTCGTGATTTACATAGGAAGCCAAGTGCGAGGAACAATTTTGGAAAACAGGGATGTACATGAGACTCATGTTTTGATCCTGAGGAATTGTGGGTTATGGTCCCACCATGTGGGTTAAAAGTAGGAAGGGCGATGATAGTAAGGCATGTCAGAGCATAGACTGTCAGTTATGTTGGCAACAACGTTGGTACCAAGGGTGAGGGACGAAGAGAACCAATTTCATGCTCGTTGAAATGAGGCGGACCTATAGGCAAAGTTCGCGTCCATCGGTAGTTACTGGAATGTTATCAACAAAAGTAACACGGTCTTACTAACAGAGTTGTACACCAAGGTGTTCACTTAAGCAGAAAATTATTACTGCTTAGATTATATGTAGATAAGAAAGGTTAAACAAAAAAAATGGAAAGTAAAATGTGTTTAAACATAATGAATAGGAGTATATCATTCCCAAGATTAAGCATGGCATGATATACGTGCCAGGAGATCAAAGTCATGACCATATAGATATAATGGGTAAGAAGAGTTATGATATGTACCCACGCAACGATGTTGGATAGTTGACCAAGAAACATTTAGCCTTGCGCTTACAATGTTCGTGTGGATCTTCAGAGTACCACAAACATGCTTCGAGATAGCACCAACATGGTCATTGGGTAAAGATCAGACTTCGGATACACCAGGATATATAATGAAGTGTGTTCGTGGAGAACATCCACAATTAAGTACTGAACGAAATGCACCTGGAAATATGTACCAAGTAGCAAGATCGATGTTAGCATGGAGGTTTAATAACCAGAAGGGTTGGAATGAAACTATCGAGCATTCACTTCAAAGCATTCAGTTTGCTAGAAGTTTTGGATTCGCACGTCATACTTCAATTGTTGGGTTTCCGGTTAGAAACAACACGGGGACCAGGGAACGAACGAATATGGCGAGAAGTATTACTTGTATCGAGAATTCATAAGGGGTGGTGAAATTATCACGACATTCTTGACAAGAAAGATGGTAGTACTCCAAGGTAGAGCATATCATAAGTTGGATAACGAGGAACCCAAGGTATAACACAAAACAAGATCAAGTTTGCGTTGGAGGGAATGCAAGAATGTTGTCGATGTTAATACAAATCATCGAGGGGAAATGATGGTATTTCCCATCATGAATTCGATTCACAACTTGGAAGAAGGCAAGTCATTGTTGATGATGATCACAACACATTTGTCGAGAGATTTCATTAATATGTAATCGATCAGCGATGATATCAAGTCAAATGAATGATGGAGCGAAAGGTTATTGAAACCACTAGTGCAATACAAACTTGAAATCAAGCTAGTTGTTCAAGGTGAAATGGTATGCCGAGGAAGATCGGCGTAAGCTTATAGCTCATTGCTTAAATTGTGCTCCGGGAAGAAGGACCAGGTAGCACAGTTAAAAGATGCACGATAATGATATAGCCAATCAGGCTAGATATGACTTGAAGAATTAATAAACTCATAAGCAATGGAGATTACTTGGAGTTATTGAATCGGAGTGCGGAATTGATTCACTTATCGGTGTCCTTGAGTGCCTTACAACTTAGAAACCGGGGAAAATTGGAATCGGTGAGAAGTAATACTTGAAGAAGAACTCATAAAAAGTAATATGGTTCTGTGACAATATCGAGATACCACAGGGTAATACTCGAAGGTAGATCATAATAGAGGTTGGACAGGCGCATTGACCTGCAGAGGACAAGTGGTTTAACTTGTCCGAGAAATGGTAATTAAAGGAGAGCATGGTCGGAACCATGATTGCAAAATGCCAGATCCTAGATATAAGATGAACTTATATCAAGGGGATAATTAATTTTAAGAGAAGCCTCATGGATAAGATCCACACCGTGTCCATAGGCATGGACAGAAATTTGAAGGTCGACTCCCACTTCTTCAATGTATGACCTTTAATTCACCTCTTGTTTCGAAAATGGCATTAGTGTTGAAAGTTTTACCTGGTGAAATAATAGATGAGTAAGACCCATGAAATCTTTCTGGTTCACTCGGCTTTATGGGGTATAGGTTCAACCCATGAACGCATCTTAGGAGCATATACCACAAACTTTTAGGAGTACTTATCACAAGCTCGATAGTAGAGCATGGTTGACAAAGCAGAGGATACAATTTACCAAAGGCATTATGTATCTGAGGAAAGACTCACAAAGTTATGGAATATGAAGGACAAAGTCAGATTATAATTCAACAAAGGATCGAACAGTCCATAATGAAGCTGATGTGAGCAATGGCACACAACCAGAAGAAGAAGCAATGCAAAGGAATTGGAGCATAGAATCAACTGACTAATTCAAAGCTCAAATGCGAAGGAATTATGATGTTCATGTTTGAGGGATCAGGAGCAAACACTCTGATTGCGGATTGACAAGTTGAGTAGGCTTATTGGTGCAATCGACGACAATCTGATTGGTCGAGAACCAGCTCATCTTCAAAATGATGTCTGAGCTAGAAAGATAATTTAAAAGGATCAACTGATGATTGTGTACATTCGCACACATGTTGATTCATTAGGGTAAGGATGTCAATCGCAAAGGATTTAACAAATATTGCTAGACATATGGATTAACCATAATGCAGGCAGACAAGACTTTCGGGAGAAATAGGCCATAGAGGATCTTCGGGAGATTGGATTGCATTTGAAGGATTTTGTGAGGCATATGATCAACTTGGGATGAACGAATCCCTGATAAGTGGGAGGAATTATTTGTAGGGGTATTCAGGCGGATAAGAGCTGCAAGGTAGTCGAAAAAAGGATTCTCAAAAGTGTGAGAATACTTTCGGGTATCTTGTAATAACAAGAACAACTAGGGATGGAAGTATGAATGACGAGGGTACGCAGTTACCCATAAGGATTCAATGGTATTAAGGATTGCAAAAGAAATGAACACAAGTTCTCGGGAGTAGATTAGAGAGTATCTTCGAAGTCTTCTGGTGAAGCGGGCAACCATCTCGAATGAAGGGGCTCTCCGGGGAAAGTCGTTACGAGAACCTAATGTAGTTAGTAAATTCATTTAACCCGAATAGAAGAGAGATCAGAATCCCAGACTATAGACGAGGAATAAAAGATCCTAATACCACCCAATGGCGACGTGGGCCCGTAAGCCACACAGCCATGTTAGTATAAGTTTTGCAATGACTAGACTCGAATTTGGCCAATGAGTTGGACAGGGGGGTTCCTACAGGCAGTCGGCTCTGATACCAGCTTGTGACGCCCCCGATTTGACCGTACACTAATCATGCACGCAAACGTGTACGACCAAGATCAGGGACTCACTGGAAGATATCACAACACAACTCTAGACACAAATAAAATAAAACAAGCTTTATATTACAAGCCAGGGGCCTCGAGGGCTCGAATACATAAGCTCGAATACAACAGAGTCAGCGGAAGCAACAATATATGAGTACAGACATAAGTTAACAAGTTTACCTTAAGAAGGCTAGCACAAAAAATCAACGATAAAAAAGGCAAGGCCTCCTGCCTGGGACCTCCTAACTGCTCCTGGTCGTCAACTGTCTCCATGAAGTAGTAGGCTTTGTTGGGGTAGTAGCAGTCGTCAAGGGTGGCTTCTGGCTCCTGGACTCCACCATCTGGTTGCATCAACCAGAAAGAAGAAAGAAGGGGGAAAAGGTGGAGAAAAGCAACCGTGAGTACTCATCCAAAGTACTCGCAAGCAAGGATCTACACTACATATGCATCGGTATCAATGAAAAGGGTAGTATCTGTGGACTAAGCTGCAGAATGCTAGAATA
>LR738714.1:303783852-303846539 GCA_902687465.1 Secale cereale | reverse complement strand
GGGGGGGGGGGGTGAAGCTAGTCCTATCAAAGACTAGCATCTTTTGGAAACCATCGTCTTGCAGCAACAGGGGAGAAAGAGGAATCACCCTCGATGACCATAACCGATGAACTAACCTACAAGGTTAACATCAGAAGTGCTGATGAGGTGTCACCCTCAGCACTCGATAGTATCCCAGTATTGTCGAGCAACTAAGGGGAAAGTGATGTGCGGTGGCAGGGCCTGGTCTTCGATCCCGTTGATCGGGTCTTCTAATAATCCAGCGGGGCAGACATGACAAAGTGGGGGGGGGTCTTTGATGGACATCTAACCAGCCTATACTAAGCAATTTAGTATAAACATGTAAGGTATGAAAGCAGGTTACAAGAACAGGCTATGCATCAGAATAGGATCATACACAAACAGTTGCAGTTCTAATGCAAGCATAAGAGAGAAGAGAGTGGGCGATATCGGAATGATCAAGGGGGTTGGCTTGCCTGGCTGCTCAGACGAGAAGGAGGGGTCGTTGTCGATGCAGTCGATCACCGAGGTAGCATTAGTCTCACGGTCTACTGGAGAGAAGAGGGGGGAGAAACAATAAATATAAAGCATACAGATGCAACAAAGAAGCATGATAAGTCAACACGTAGTGCTAGGGTGCTCTAACGCGGTACTAGGTGATACTGGTGAAGGGGGGGGGGGGTAACATCCGGGAATGTTTTCCCGGTGTTAGGCATTTTCGGACAGACGAACCAGAGGAGAAATGTTGCATGGTTGTTATGATAGGGACGTGTGGCCGACGAACGAGCTACGTATTCAAATTCGTCTTGTCGTTCTAAGCGACTTTCATATATAAAACTTTTTCATGCGAGCTACGGTTTTTTTCTACGATTTATCAAAGCTTTAGGCATTTTCTGGATTTATTAAATTATTTAAATCAAACATTATCCAGAACAGTGAAAGGTGATGTCAGTATGACATCACCATGACGTCAGCAGGTCAACTGACCAGTTGACTGGTCAAACCTGACACGTGGGACCCGTCTGTCATAGGTACAGATTAACTAACATTTTTAAATAGACTGACCTAGTTCATCACGCTAATTAAGCCAGGTTAATTAAGTTAATTAATTACCTAATTAATTAAATAATAATATTTTAGTTTAATTATTTTTTAGAACCTTTTTTCCTTTTCTGTTTAAAAAAGAAAAGGGACTGGGCCCCACGAGTAAGTGGCCCATAGGCCACTCGGGTTAACGGGCGCCAGTGGGCGGGCGTGCGTGCCCGTCGGGGCTGGATACGGGCGCAGCCCGCTTGGGCGCGGGGGAAGCCACTGGGGCGCTGGAGGCGGCCATCGGCAGGGCCGCATGCGTGCTGGCTATGGCGAGCGGAGCGCGGGCGCGGCCCGCGTGTACCACCACTGGCGCGGAGAGAACAACAGACGGTCGGTGTAGGGTGCGTGCGCGGCGCGGTGGCAACGGCCGCCGGTGGTTGCGGGGCGAGCAGGCAGAGCGGGAGCAGGCGATCCACTCGGGGAGCGGCGGCGGGAGTGGCCGGGCGCGGCGGTTCGAGCGTGCGTGGGGCGCGGATTTCACACACAAGGGGTCTTCGGGGTTGTGGTTGTGCGCGTTCGACGCGGCTCGGCGTCGTGCGCCCAACGGCGGTGGCTGGATTGGCTGGAACGGAGGGGGGCGAGCGCTTCGATCTCGCCGACGGTGAGGTGCTTCGGGCAAGCAACGGCACGGCTACGAGCATGCTGGCGGGAGCAGAGGCATGAAACGGCGGCGAACTAGCTAGGGACGAAGCAACCGCGGGAAGAAGGAATGGTGGGAGTGAGGAGCTCACCGAGCGGCCAAGAAAGGCCCTCGGCCGCTTTGTAGCAGCAGGGGATGACAAAGACGACGGCGGTCACCGACGATGGAGAAGACAGAGACGAGGTCGATTCGCTCGATGCCGAGCCCGTCGTCTCCAGTGGTTCGGCTCAGGCAACACAGAGGAGGGCGGCGAAGCTCCATGACATCTCGCGGGGACTTGGGGTCGTCGGAGAGCGCGGGATCGACGGCGGCGAGTGGCCGAGGCTATCGGGCGAGTGGGGAACAAGGGGGAGAGAGGTGCGTGTGGGCGAGGGGATCCGGGGTGCTAGGGTTAGCTGGGTGTGGGGGTGACCTTATCCACCGGGGGGAAGCTGACGAGGCCGGGGGGCTCGGTCTTATCCCCTCCCTCGTCGTCGACGGCGAGGCGGTCTGGCGGGGCGTCGCCCCTGTAGCGATGCGGTCGCGGGAACATGGGAGACGATCGGGGAGGGGAGTTGGGCTGGCCTGCTGGGATGGGCCGAGGCCCAAGCGAAGGCCAGGGGCTTTTCCCTTGTTTTTAAGCAATTTCCTTTTCCTTTTTTGTAGTTTTTTTGTTATCCTATTAGTTTCTTTTCTTTTTAATTTTGATTTCAAAATATAATACTAGTCCTACAATTAGTGTTATGAGTTAGCACACTGTCATAAAAATTGTATTAGCTAAAATAATTTAGTTTGTATAAATCTATTAATTAAAAGGGGCACTTAATTAATTGTTTTGCCACTATTTTGGATAGTTTAGGTCATTAAGTCACTTTTCAAAAATGTTGGTTCACCACCAATATTAGTTATGGATTATATGCCACAAGATGAACATTTTATATTTCATGTTTGACAAATATGAATTTTTGACTTTAGATTGGATTTGAAATTGAAATGTGATTTGGATCAAGTGAAGATTAGCAACAGTAATGTGATGACATGGCACCATTAACAGGGGATTACTGTACCATGACCCTTGGGGTGTTACAGGGCACTTCTTACTTTTCACATCTGACATAATTGGAATTATGCCTTCCACAAGAACTGTCCAAACATGATTATAGCTGTCTGCACATTTGAGTATTGTCCATTTTCATTGCAAATTCTCAGATAGCACATGATAGGACATTCTGTATGAAGAAACTAAACTTGCACCACAACTGCCCAGTAGTAGGAGAGAGAGAGTAGAAAAGTGACTGCTAAGTGGTTGGCACATGAATGTGAGAAACAGTTGAGGACAGTCCCCGACACACATGTACAGACTATAATTTCAATCTTGAAGCAAAAGCATGGAATAGAGGTATCTATACTTATGGCCTATAGGGCAAGAAAGATAGCTTAAAAGGTAATCCTAGGAGATCAGAAGAAACAATGTCACAAGATAATAGATTACCTGGAAGCTATGCTAGAAACCAATCCAGGAAGTAGATGCGTTCTCACAACAAAGCATGTGAAACTACATCCCAGCAAGAACCAAAGATTTGATGGAATGTTCATGTGCCTCATTGCTTGCAAAGAGGGTTTCCTGAATGGTTGCGGACCATTCTTATATATTACCCAATAATTGTTTCTAATTAAATAGTTACTCTACATTTGTATGTGCACACCCACTAATTTATTCGAAATTAACTTGTGATTTGGTGTGATAGGTGTTGATGGTTGCTTTATAAAGTTGACAACAAGGCCAGAAATCTTGGCTGCCACTGGAAGAGATGGAAATAATAACATATTTCCCATTGCTTTTGCAATAGTGGACAAGGAAAACACAACAGACTGGTCTTGGTTTCTTACTCAATTAAAATATGCCATTGGTGGTGAGTCAGGCAAGTTTGGCTACTACACAATTATATCTGACAGGCAAAAGGTACTCTCTACTCCAATCATGTACTTCATTGTTTGCAATTGCTTATTAATTTCATACATGGCATTTTTGTAGTATTCTCAAACTGTAGTTCATTCAAACATGTCCTTCTTAGAGCCATAAACAATGTATTCCCCAATTGCCCACAATATTTATTAAAACTTTCAAACAGCTGGTTTTAGAGGGGAAGAGTTGAAGAAATACATGTATCAGGCAAGTTATTTCTATACTGAGCATGATTATGTAACAACAATGGAAGGCATGAAAAAAGGAGTGTGAGCCATCTTGGAAATGGCTTTCTAGGATACCAAAACATACATTGGCTAGGCATGCCATGGACAACAACTTCAAAACTGACTTGGTAGTTAACAATATAAGTGAAGTTTTTAACAAGATGATACTTGATGTCAGAGGCAAACTCATTAGAACTATGGTAGATGGGATCAGCACAAAGCTGTTAGTGAAGTTCAATGCAAATAGGACAAAGACTGAGACTGATAATGTGAAGATATGCCCAACATATGCTGAGAAGTTAGAGGAATCAAAGCATCATTCTAGGTTTTGTCAGTCTATCAAAGCTGGACCCAATCTCTTGCAGGTGACAAGTGGAGAAAGCACATATGCATTTAACTTGTTGCTGCATACATGTGGTTGTAGGAAGTGGGAATTGTGTGGAGTTCCTTGCAATCATGCAGTTTCTGCAATCAACAAGGCAAAACTACACCAGAAGTTTTTGTTCTTGATTTCTTCAAGAAACCAATGTATAAGGCAACTTACAGTTCAATAGTTTTCCCTGTGCCTGGGCCTGATTTGTG
The DNA here is from genome assembly GCA_902687465.1 of Secale cereale. NCBI lineage: Eukaryota > Viridiplantae > Streptophyta > Magnoliopsida > Poales > Poaceae > Secale > Secale cereale. Next base: position 303,842,053 of record LR738714.1, on the reverse strand, counting down.
GCCAAAGACTAGAACCCCTGACATTGAGCAACCAGTTTTCAAAGAGAAGCCTGGAAACAAACAGACAAAGAGGAGAAAGAGCAAGTTTGAAAACCTAGGTGCATTAATTTAATTAAGAGATATTGTGATATTCCAAAACCAAAATCCGACATGGAGCAATGTTCTTCTTCACCTACAACTAAGAACGCTATAAGAGGGGCTGAGCAAGCGGTAACGTAGACAAACAACGGTTTGCGGGGATGGTGTCAAAGGTTAGAGGGTGTTTCATGGCAACAATTAGAGGCTAACAAACAAATAGATAGGTAGCGCGACGTATAGCGATAGCATCGAGACAACTAGCATAGCAATGGTAGTAAAGGTATCCAAGGTGACGGTCATCTTGCCTGAGATCCCGCAAGGAAGAAGAAAGAGTCCATGAAGAAGATGAAGCCACAAAGATGAACCAAGTGTGGCCGACCGAATCCTCACGATCGCAACGAAACAGGAACTAACGGGAAGAAGCACAACCGGAAAGAAGCAAACAACATGGTGAACACACAACACGTAAACAAGACATGTTGCTCAACCAAGTATGATGCATGAGAAGGCTACATGATGCAAAACATGGCAAGAGATGAAGCACACCAGAACAACACAACCAAGCTAGTTTAAATGAGGCCGGAAACAACATATAACAATTTCGGTAAGTCCTCATATGCAAATTTCAAAATTGGTCCAGATCTGAACACACATTAAGTTAAAGTTGTTAAACAACAAGTTAGCATGCACCATGAGGATCTACACAAAATTCTAGTCAAGTTACATATAAAGTTCATTTAATTCGGAGCTGCGGCTTAGAATATATGAGCAAAACAATTCAAGCATGGCAAAGATGCAAGATGCATTCAAACATCAAGCAAACACACTCCAAACATGTATACAACATGATATGATGCATCTACATGCAAAAACAAGAAAGTTTCATATATAGCATGCCCAAAGCAGAGCAACAGTTCAACACATACACATGAAACAAGATATAACAACAATATGTCCTAAAACAGCAACTAGGCACTTTGCAATCATCAAAATAACATGCTACAAGAACATTTAATGACATCAAAGGGCATGGCAAGCATGTAGATTTCAAGCACTACAAACATGATCACTAAGCTACTGCCAAATACCACTAGAACATGATGAAAACATCATGGAAAGATTGCAAATGATAACAATTTCACAGACTTAGTGAAATAAACTGAACATGGCAGCAACAACGAGAAGTAGGCATGTTTGCAAGCTTGTGCAACTCATTTCAACGCATATCATGGCAGGTGAATATAACCAACAGCAAGAGAACATGTTTATGCAGATACTCATGGCAAGAACATGGTCATAGGATGCATAGAACACTAGGTATTCACATGGCAAAACTGAACTTACTGATAATAGGCTGACAGAAACATTATATAGCAATTTGAGAGCAAGAAAGAGACAAGCTACGACAACCTATAATTGCAAACAAGGGCATGAATGAATAAAGCATAAGATGGACTTCAAGACATTCCCACTTGACATTCCGAAACATGCATGGATATGACTTTAGCATCAAGCAAACATGGCATCATAATATATCAGTTTCAGACTTAGCAGCTTTCAACAAGTCTCAGGAAACATCAAACAGCGAGTAGGTCACTTTGCAAGCCTGTTGCACTCACCACAAGGCATAACATGAAAAGTGGATTGCACCACAACAAAGATGACATGATTATGCTCCTAACATATGCTGATATGATGCTCAAACAAAAATCACACGAAAAGATATGAAAAAGACAAATCATCAAGTTATAACAAGTTTCAGCAGTTAACAACACTTAGCACTTTTGCAACAGAGCTTAAGGCATTAATATGGACAGCAACATGCATGCAAACTACGCCATCATCTAGAGCACAGAGAGATGAACATTTTGATATATCATACATCACATTTGGACAAACATGCACCAAAATATGACATGATAAAGATGCACACATGCTAACACAAACTAGGGACTCAACAACTTTTTTAATTCAGAAAAAAATAGAGCGAGCGCCGTTTTATTAAACGATGCTTGGGCGCGAGATAGCGGCTGGCCTGGGCTCACCTTGCGGGTCGAGGCCCTGTAGGCGAGGCAGGCAGGTGGGCCAGCGGGCGCGTCCGGGCTCACGAGGGAGCAGGCCGGCCCATACTGCCGGGCAAGGGAAGCGAGCGGGACGAGCTCCTGCTCGATCCCGGGCCATGGCGGCGGTCGCTTGGCAACCGGCGGCGAGGGAGTTCGATTGAGGCGGCGGACGGCATGGATCCGGTGGATCTGGAGGAGGCGAGGCCGGGGATGACGGAGAAGGAGGCGGATCAAGCGGTGATCCGCTGGATCTGGGGCGTTGGGGTGCGAGGTCGTCGGCGGTTGGAGAGGTCGGGCGGAGGCGGCGAGGCGGCGGGGTCGCGCGCGGGCGCGACGGCGGAGCTCACATTAGGCGGTCGTCGGAGGAGGGCCGGGCGCGCGGGGTTGCGGGGCGCGCGGGCCGGGAATGCCCCGCCTAGGCTCGGCGGGCCTCGGCGGGGCGCGGTTGAGACGGCGGCGGGGGGGACACATGGCAGGCCACGATTGGCCGGGAGGCGGCGGTGGACATGTCCGGCGATGGCGCAGACACGTCAGGTGGCACGAAGGAGGTGGGATCTAGGGTTTGGACCCGTGATTTGGAAGGGGAGGCACATATTTATAGGTAGGGGGAGCTAGGAGAGTCCAAATGAGGTGCGGTTTTTGGCCACGTGAGCGTGATCCAATGTAGAAGAACATGGAGGAGGTTTGGGCTAGTGGGCTGCGGTGAAGGGGTGCTGGGCTGCAAAGAGAGGGGGTGTTTCAGTCAACGCGGTTAATCGTTGGGGCATCAAACGGCCTCCAAATGGTACGAAATTTGGCAGGCGGTCTACCGGTGATATACCAAGGCCACTAGACAAATCTCGGCCCATTTTGAGAACATTTTATGCCACTTATAAAATAAATATTCGGAGGTGCCGCGGGCACGTCCAAGTGTGTTTGGGCTCAGAACGGACAACAGAGAGGACAGTGGATCGGGAAACTACGAGCGGATGCAAGTTTTGAAAACTATGCAGATGCAATGAACATGATGACAGGGCAAAGTGCAACATTCAAGAAGATGACATGGCAATGGCAACGAATAACTAGAAGACACCTGGCGCATCGGTCTCGAGGTGTCACAACACTCCCCTACTAACCAGAGATCTCTTCCCGAGATCTTAGGAACGAGACGGAAGTGAAAAGGGAAGAAGGTGAAACCAAAGAACCTTGAGAGGTTGAACAACTTGGAAGAAAGGACAAAATAGAGAAGAACGAGATTAAGAAGCTCAGTTACAAAAGAGGAAGAAGGAACATAACAAGAGTCTTGACGGTAAAAAGACATGAAGTAAGAGTTAACGAACGAAAATAATATGGAACCATCCTGATATATCGAGATGGCCAAGGGGCAAAATGAAAGAATTTGGACAGAACTCTGGTTGGAAATGGAAGGGATGAAACGTAACCTCGGGAAGATGGACTAATACCTGACGAGATAAACAACTCAATGCCTCCGGAAGAATTGAAAGAGTGAAACAAAAGAACGGATGAGCGAACAACAACTTCCACCACGAAACAATTCGGAAGAGCATCTTTAGGATAAAGGTTTGAACGGAGTTGTTGATAAAATCAACAACAAAAGAATAAGGTTGTTGTGGACTTATGGAAAACATCCCAAAACTTGAGGTGAGATTATGCCACAACCAAAAGATTGAAGGATGAGCTGATGGAAGAGATGCAAAACTCCACTTCAAAAGAATAGGGAGAATTAGTTGCACATCGAGACGCGAGAAGAAGATTACTTGAGCTGCTCCATTAAGAATTATTTATGAACACTTTAAGAATGAATTAAATCATGACGAACCACTATGAAGAACTTCGGTGACAAAAGGGTGATGAGATAGAAATGAAGGCTGAAAATAATAAGATAAAAGCTTGTGATGATTTAGATAGAGGTTCTGATAAGAAGGCTGAGATACTCTGAACTCCGAAAAGAAAAGATGAAATCACTCGGGATTAGAATTTATTCATCATGAAAAAATTCTGAAGAAATGGATAAATCAACTTGAAGAAAAAGAATAAGAATTATGTTATGCTTACCTTTCACCAATTAAATTGATGAGAAGCAATGTACTTGCATACTACTTATTCGCGTTGAAAAAGATTAAAGAGGGATATAGCTTGAACTTGAGAAAGTCTTCATGAACCACCGGTAGGATTTGAAAGAACAAATGAATTGACGTGATAAGAACGGAAATGAAAATCTTGAACGAACCACCATAAGAATTGAATCCTGGTGAATAAAAGAGAATGAATCACTGGAAAGTATTAGAAATCAAATAAAGAGCTTGAGGAAAATAGACAGAGGAGAACGAAGAGACCGCGCACTGATTAAATGATACTTGGACGAAGCACCAGAACAATATGGAGACGAACGAAGAGGCATCAATGAAGAATAGTTGGAGGACGAAGTTGAAAACCGAGAACGAAGAAATCTTCTGAAATGACGGCCTTCGGAGGAACACAATGGAAAGAATTCATGAAATACTCCGAATGTTTAAGGAACAGAACAATTTGAGAGGATAACATGAAGCTAGAACCACAAATTTTCAAGAGAACGGACAAGGATTTAGAGGGAAACTCTTCTTCGCTCTTCAAATGTTGAGAATGACGACGAGATACGCCACCAAAATTGTTGAGATACACCAGAAGGATGAAAAGAGGATATGTTGAACCACGCATGAACATAATTTGAAAGCGATCTTGGAGAAGGCATGACTGATGGAATCCATACATACGTCACACTTGGAAAGACTTTGGGAATACTCCAGAAATATTAGAAGAGTCAGGTAAGATCCTGGGAAAGGACCTGTGGGTTATGAGCCCACCGAAGAGAAATCTTCATTGGAAAAGGATTATTTGAACAAGGAATGATGCACCGGAACAATTGAATGACTTGAATCAGGTGACAAACTCGAATTAATTCGAACACAAATACAAATCGTCTAAGATGACTTCATTTCTCCAGAATGATTAAATGGCGAGAAGCGAACGAGATAACGGAAAACATCTGAGCAAAGGAAAAGAATATGATGAACACTGAATAATTGAATTGAATCCATCGGAGAAGAAAAGAGATGAAGAATGCTGTAGTAGATGAGAGTTCACCAGTTGAACAATTGAGGAAAGAAAGCAAAGGTGTCGCCAAGATAAAATGGATACACGATTCTGGACTCCGAATTCGAGAAGAAAAAGGGTGGACGGGTGGGAAAATAAAGATCACTCGGACGGGGAAAATGACGCTGGTCGAAAAGAACCGATGATTGATTTGTAGAAGGAGAAGAGGGTCGAATCCACTTGACGAGAAATGCACCGAATGACGAGAGCTGACCTCACAACGATCGGAAAACTAACTGCGTGATCCTGAAAAAAATGAAGGTGAAGAGGAGTAATTCGAAACACCTACGTCAAGATTCCTCACCAGAGCGACAAAGGGGCTGAGGAGTAAAAAGAATTCCTACTCTCTGATATAACTAGACTCCGAAAATAGTTTTTGCTAGACTCTAAAATGACCAAACTACGATCAATCAAGGGGGCTCCTATGGTCGGTCGAGGCTCTGATACCAACTTGTCGCGCCCAAGATGCGTTTCTATCTCGATCACATGATTATCTCATGATTGGGGCACAACCGCATTTCAGGCGCTTAGCAAGATGGATATCATTACATCGTACCATTACATAAATAGATGGGGATGCATACAAGTCATACAAACTTCCATAAGAATACAAAAAATCATACGCAAGACATCCGACTACGGATGAAAACATGAAAAGTACAACGACATCCATCCTGCTATCCCAGGCTGCCGACCAGGAACCTATCCCAAGATCGAAGAAGAAGAAGAAAGAACTCCAACACAAGTAAACATCGCTCTCACGTTAAGTGATCGGAAACCTATGCCTGGAACTGTTGTTGTAGTATCTATGAGCCACGACGACTCAACAATCCCATAACCATGGGTATCAAGACTAGCAAATCTTAACGGGTATGGAGAGGTTAAGTGGTGAGGTTGCAGCGGTGGCTAAGCAGTGTATGGTGGCTAACTTACAAGTACAAGAATAAGATGAGCATCTACGCAAACGGTCGGAAACTAGATCAATAAGTGATCCTGAACTACCTACGAGTCGAACATAACCCCACCGTGTTCTCTTCTCAAAATGAATATAGACAGTCACGGTTACTCACGCGGTTGGTGTATTTTATTTCGGATCCTCTGTCAAGTTTTCTACAACCGGACATTAATAAATTCCAATCTACCACATAACCGCGGGCACGGCTTTCAAAAGATCATAACCCTGTAGGGGTGTCCCAACTTAGCCCATCACAAGCTCTCACGATCAGCAGAGGTAAAAACCCTTATTTTAGGGACAACCTGATCAGACTCGGAATCCCGGTGCACAAGACATTTCGACAATGGTAAAACAAGTCCAGCAAGACCTCCGGGCGTGCCGACACCCTGATAGTAGCCGCGCCTATCTCATCTAAGGTCATGACTGAATGGGACAAGCTACGTTAGGTCCAGATACCTCGAGATTTCCCGAGGTAGCCCCGCAGGCTGCCCATTTGGGACAAACACCATCAGCACTGCCCCCTGTATGTGGAAAAGAATCATCGGGTAGCGCTAACTCCCTATGGAATTTAATTAATTAATTAAGTTTTTATTATGTTGCAAATTAAAACCAAAGTTGGGCATTGCTGGAGGAGTTTTATTCAAAGCGAACTGTCAAGGGGTTCCCATATACCCAACCGCGTTAGGAACGCAAAATCAAGGAACATAACACCAGTTTATCGGTTCTTAAGGCGGCATGTGTAGAACAAAATACCGAGCAAAAGGCCAAGCCTTCCACCCATTGCCAAGTATATAGGTGCATTAATTTAATTAAGAGATATTGTGATATTCCAAAACCAAGATCCGACATGGAGCAATCTTCATCTTCACCTGCAACTAACAATGCTATAAGAGGGGCTGAGCAAGCGGTAACATAGCCAAACAATGGTTTGCGGGGATGGTGTCAAAGGTTAGAGGGGGTTTCATGGCAACAATGAGAGGCTGACAAACAAATAGGTAGGTAGTGCGACATATAGCGATAGCATCGATACAACTAGCATAGCAATGGTAGTAAAGGTATCCAAGGAGATGGTCATCTTGCCTGAGATCTCGCAAGGAAGAAGAACGAGTCCATAAAGAAGACGAATCCACGAAGATGAACCAAGTGTAGCCGAACGAATCCTCACGATCGCAACAAAACATGAACTAACGGGAAGAAGCACAACCGAAAAGAAGCAAACAACATGGTAAACACACAACACATAAACAAGGCATGATACTCAACCAAGTATGATGCATGACAAGGCTACATGACGCAAAGCATGGAAAGAGAAGAAGCACACAAGAACAACACAACCAAGCAAGTTTAAATGAGGCCGAAAACAACATATAACAATTCTGGTAAGACCTCATATGCAAATTTCGAAATTGGTCCAGATCTGAACACACCTTAAGTTAAAGTTGTTAAACAACAAGTTAACATGCACCATGATGATCTACACGAAATTCTAGTCAAATTACATATAAAGTTCATTTAATTTGAAGCTACGGCTTAGAAGATAGGAGCAAAACAATGGAAGCATGGCAAAGATGCAAGATGCATTCAAACAACAAGCAAACACACTCCAAACTTGTATACAACATGATATGATGAATCTACATGCAAAACAAGCAAGTTTCATATAGAGCATGCCCAAAATGGAGCAAAGGTTCAACACATACACATGAAACAAGATGTAACAACAATCTGTCCAAAACAGCAACTAGGCACTTTGCAATCATCAAAAGAACATGCTACAGGAACATTTCATGGCACCAAAGGGCATGGCAAGCATATACATGTCAAGCACTACAAACATGATCACTGAGCTACTTCCAAACACCACTAGAACATGATCAAAACATCATGGAAAAATTACAAATGATAACAGTTTTATAGACTTACTAAAATAAACTGAACATGGTAGCAACAACGACAAGTAGGCATGTTTGCAAGCTTGTGCAACTCATCTCAAAGCATATCATGGCAGGTGAATATAACCAACAGCAAGAAGACATGTTTATGCAGCTACTCATGGCAAGAACATGGTCATAGGATGCATAGAACACTAGGCAGTCACATGGCAAAACTGAACTTACTGATAACAGGCTGACAGAAACATTATATAGCAATTTGAGAGCAAGAAAGAGACAAGCTACATCAACCTATAATTGCAAACAAGAGCATGGATGGATAGAGCATAAGATGGACTTCAAGACATGCCCACTGGACATTCCAAAACATGCATGGATATGACTGTAGCATCAAGCAAACATGACATCACAATATAACAGTTTCAGACTTAGCAGCTTTCAACAAGTCTCAGGAAACATCAAACATCGAGTAGGTCACTTTGCAAGCTTGTTGCACTCACCACAAGACATAACATGAAAAGTGGATTGCACCACAACAAAGATGACATGATTATGATCCTAACACATGTTGATATGATGCTCAAACAAAAATCACACGAAAAGATATGAAAAAGACAAATCAACAAGTTATAACAAGTTTCAGCTGTTAATAGTACCTAGCACTTTTGCAATAGAGCTTAAGCCATCAATATGGACATCAACATGCATGCAAACTACACCATCATCTAGAGTACAGAGAGACGAATATTTTGATATATCATACATCACATTTGGCCAAACATGCACCAAGATATGACATGATGAAGATGCACACATGCTAACACAAACCAGGAACTTAGTAGTTTTTTTAACTCAGGGAAAAAAATAGACCGAGCGCCGTTTTATTAAACGACGCTCGGGCACGAGATAGCGGCTGGCCGGGGCTCACCTTGCGGGCCGAGGCCCTGTAGGCAAGGCAGGCCGCAGGGCAGGTAGGTGGGCCGTCGGGCGCGGCCGGGCCCACGAGGCAGCAGGCCGGCCCATGCGGTCGGGCGAGCGAAGCGAGCGGGATGAGCTCCTGCTCGATCCCAAGCTATGGCGGCGGCGGCTTGGGAAACCGGTGGCAAGGGAGTTTGACGGAGGCGGCGGATGACATGGATCCAGCGAATCTGCTGGAGGCGAGGCCGGGGGCGGCGGGGAAGGAGGCGGGTCAAGCGGAGATCCGCTGGATCTGAGGCATCGGGGTGCGAGGTCGCTGGCGGTTGGAGAGGCCGAGCGGAGGCGATAGGGTCGCGCGTGGGCGCGACTGTTGAGGTTGTAGGAGGCAGCCGGTGGTGAGCAAGGCGGCGGAGGGGCGGGCGTGCGGGGTCACGGGGCGCGCGGGTCGGGAGGCCCCCGCTTGTGCTCGGCAGGCCTAGGCGGCGCGCGGTGGAGACGGCAGCGGAGGGGACACGTGGCAGGCCACGATTGGCCGGGAGGCGGCAGTGGACATGTCGGACGGTGGCGGGGACACGTCCGGTGGCGCGGAGGAGGTGGGATCTAGGGTTTGGACCCGTGATTTGGAAGGGGAGGCACATATTTATAGGTAGGGGGAGTTAGGAGAGTCCAAATGAGGTGCGGTTTTCGGCCACGCGATCGTGATCCAATGGCGAAGAACATGGAGGGGGTTTAGATGGGCTAGTGGGCTGTGGTGAAGGGGTGTTGGCTACAAAGAGAGGGGTGTTTCGGTCAACGTGGTTAACCGTTGGGGCATCCAACGACCTCCAAATGAAACGAAATTTGACATGCGGTCTACCGGTGATATACCAAGGCCACTCAAAAAATCTCCGCCCATTCCGAGAATGTTTTATGCCACTTAGAAAATATATATTCGGAGGTGCCGCGGGTGCGTGCAGTTGTGTCTGGGCTCAGAACGGACAACGGAGAGGACAGGGGATCGGGTAACTACGAGCGGATGCAAGTTTTGAAAACTATGCAAATGCAATGCAGATGATGACCGGGCAAAGTGTAACACGCAAGCAGATGACATGGCAACGACAACGAATATTTGAAAGACGCATGGCACATCGGTCTCGGGGTGTCACATAGTACTACATGCGAAGTACAAAAATTTCTGCTAGTGAGAGTTCAGTTAAATCCTGGTCAGTTCATCTCCTCAAAACATATTTACTTCTACTCTGCTCTAATCTTTCTCCTGAATTGTTTGTGCTGCATCCTCTCTAATGATGTGATGTTGTTGCTCTCTGTGTTGACACCAGATTTTGGCATGGTCACGAATCCGGGTTCGTATGCAAAAGTTAGAGGCAATACTTCGCGGGCCGGCCCTGAGTGAGAAAGTATTCGGCCTTTGCCGGCTGAATGAAAACCTTGCCGGGGTAACACCTTGCCGGTGTGAAGGCTTGCCGACATGGAAAGCTTGCCGGCGTGGAAAGCTTGCCGGCGGAGAATCTTGCCGGCGTGGAAAGCTTGCCGGCGGAGAATCTTGCCGGTGTGAAATCTTGCCGAGGGAGAAACCTTGCCTAGGAGGAACTCTTGCCGGGGTAGAAACCTTGCCGAGGTAAACCTTGCTGATGAAATCTTGTCGGGGGAGAAATCTTGCTAGAGAGGAACCCTTGCCGGTGTAAAAACCTTGACGGGGTGAAACCTTGTCGGTGTGGAAAGCGTACCCGGGTGGAAGGCCTGCCGGGGTGGAGGTTGTGATAGTCAAGCCGACGAGAAGTTGAAGATGGAGGTTGTGATAGTCGAAACGATCGATTTTGATATAAAGATCGTCTCAATCCGTGGTCGTATGCAAAAGTTAGAGCCCGCACAGCGAGACCCTCTAGAGAGCAAAATGTGACGCCTGGAACCAGACACATATATGGGTGTGTCTGATGAGTTGCGTGAGTAATTATCTGTTTTGCGCGAGCGATTTGACCCTCGAGATGACCTCTAATGAAAAAACGTTCAACATGAAAGATGTTCGTCTCATCGAAACGGTCAATATTTCTTTTGGGCTTCATTCCATCCGAGATTGTTTATCACCACAAAAAGGACCCTCAAAGTACAGCCAGTTTAAACCGAGCAGTTTTGGAAAGATCGGATAAAACCAGTCCGAATTTGGCTAGGGTTTTGGACGTGAATTGATGTAATTTTCTTGTAAGGAAAACCTAGATAAATCCTTTGCTTGTACGGGAAGTCCAGCCACCTCTTATATATGTTGGGGGTGACGGCCGATTGGAACAACACACAATCGAACAAATCAATATACTATTTTTTCCAGTCTACGTTTTATCCCTCCACCGTTTTTCTCTCTCGTTCTTCGATGTTCTTCGTGTTTGAGGGCTGCGAATCTCGAGGCTCTAGGGGCGAGCGAATCGACATAGGGCAGCCCATAGCCGCCGCACTCCCTGACGGGGTCCCTCCCGGGGGTGTGGGGTCTTCGGGTCTGCAAAAGCGCCCGTCGACTGTCTTGCGTATCGCGCTGTCGGTCGGGTCTCCTTCGACATGAGCTGCGGTGCATCACCCCCGGCGTCGAGGGTACACGTGACGTGTTCGTGTGTCAACACACTCGTAGCTAAAACATAGTCCTAGAAACATCCTATAGCTGACCACAACCTGTAATTCTGAAACTACATGTTGTCCTGGTCCTTGAGCATCTTGCAGGCTGACAAAAAAGTGCACTATCATTATGATCTTACTTTGACAATTATAACATGGATGATGGATGTAGTGGCAAACTAGATGAAAGTAACGGAGGACACCAAGTGTACATCAACCGGAACTAAACCTTGTTTTATTGTTACTTAAACGCATTTGTTCTCTGAACTTAAACACAAACATTTTCTTGCATTGCGTGTAGGTAGCTGTCGAGGATGTCACCCACTCCGTTGGCTTCACCCCTTGTCAACAGACCAAGCTACTTCATTTTTTGTATCAAATTCTAGAACTTCTACATATCTGTACTGCAACTACTCCGCACTCATATTTGTTATTTCTTCTTATGTGTGCACTAAACTTCTAATATTGTTCGCGATCAAGCTTCTAGTTTTTGCTCTATTATGTGCTTCACTTCTACAAAAAAAGGTTGGGTTATATAAATAGGATAAATACATTTGCTTGGTTTCCAGAAATGAAATGGTTGGACATGTATCGACGATGTAAATAAAGATCTTGTCTTGTATTGTTTGAAAATAAAATCACACAAGTACATGGTGGAAATTGGTACCAGTTCGAAGAAAAAAGAAACAAAGTTCAAAAAGAAAAATTATGAGTTCACCTTCCATAAAGTTTGTAAGTACATAGATATCAACTTGATTTAGTATGTAACTATGTATTGCAAATAAATCAGTTCATCTTGAATAAAATGCCAAAGTGCACCCTCAAGATTTCCATTAGTTTGCTTATAAAAAATACAGAGTATTTGAATAAAATATTTTGTGGGTAAGTAAACCAATCATGTTCTTGTAGTTTGGAGGGAAAACATAATAAGTTCTACAGAAATAAATGTAGAAGTTCATATTTCAAAACAGATGAAGTATTTGGGAAGTAAAATGAAGTATTTCAAAGTACACATCTTTTTGGGTTTCGTTGTGAACATGTAATGTTACTGTACATTAACTTGGTGTTCTTTTTTACATGAACTTGTGCATGCTAATTGGTGGCTATTCTGTTTGTGCAGGAACGGTGACATGAAGCTGTTGAGTAGGTGTGCGTGGTGAGCAGCTACTGAACTTATTCAGACACTACAAATATAATCCTACACAACCTCTCAACATCACTTCTTGAACCTGCTTGAAGCTTCATGGCCCATGCCGTTCACTGCCTCCACACAAGGCCGTTCAATGAGCAACGCTCAAGCCGTTCACCCTTGCCACCACAAGCCGTTCACCTCCGCCACACGAGGTCGTGCGACAACGCAGCCATCAGGCTGTTCGCCTCTACCACCGCAAGCCGTTCACCTTTGCCATAGGTGGTCGATGCAACACTAAGGATGTTGTGTTCTTTTTCAGTACATGTTATGTGTGCTTTTCAGTTCACCTACTTGGCGATTCTATGTCCAATTTCCACACTGTTTATGTGTTTTCCTATAGCACAAGAGGTGTTGTGTGTTATGCCTTAATAAGCAAATATTGTTTTGTTCCCAGTATTCTGATGTTGGACAAAATGGTGAACATTTAAACATCTGCCCAAATTAATAAAACTGAGAAGTTCTACTTTCAGTAATCGTGTGAACCTAGATGCAACAAAGCTTTGCCATTAGCCATGGGGATGTGTATTGCATTCTTTTGGTCCGTTAATGTATTTTTCTTGTTTGTCAGATCGTGTGCAAGTTTGTCATCAGTTCATGTGCATGTGTGTTGGTAATCACTACTATTGCTGCTAGCTACCGATCTGACTGTGGTATTACTGCGGCTGCTCTATGTAATTAGCCCCTTTGTTGGGTGAAACTCCTCAGAATTGTAAAAACACAAGTTCGCAAATTAAAAGTTGTAAGTTTAACACGACATCCCTGATAAGTTTTGGGAAAATATTAAACGAAAAGAAACCACATGGAAATTTAAATGGTAAAAGTTCAAGTCATAGAATGGGAGAAGTCCAGAACATTGTTGAAAAAAATGTTAAGAGTTAAAAAAAATAAACACACAAAACATTTTTATTTTCTAAAAATGCCATTCATTCCAACGATGTAAAACCATGCAAGCTCGGGGAATATGATATCGTAAACCATTGAAAAGTTATGAGGAAAACAATACCAAAAAAACAGAGTAAAGTCTAGTCTGTGAAGACATGCTCAGTACAAACCCATACGGACATCAGCTCAAGTAATCTTTTTCCAAAACCATCCAAAATTACTCAATGAAAAATAAATCAGTACGGACACACACATGGATCAGTATGAGTACTCTGTTTTTCATACGGGAAAACAGTAGGATCCGTCACATCATATTCAAAATTACTCCTCAACGGTTACAAATTTGAGAAAACGCTCAACTTGACTAAGTTTTGCATTTTCGATATCTTTCCAACGGTATACTATTTGACCCATTTTGACAAACTTAAAAAAATCGCGTTCGAAATCAAATTTGACCGTATTTGAATTCGAGTTTAAACTGTAAGGAATTAGAAAAAACATTTCTACAAAAAAATTGCCCATTTTCCATATCTTTCCAATGCCATATCATTTGCGTCAATCCGACAAACCTTGCAAAAAACGCGAAAATACGTTTCGCTCAGAATTTCACCATTTTTTAAATTACTTTTAAATTGTATATAATTTGAAAAACAGTAGATATATCGAAGATGCGGATTTTTACCGACTTTCCAGTGCCGCCTTATTTGCTCAATTCCGAAAAACTATTTGAAAATTGAGAACAAAATTCGATTCATGTTTTCGGTTTTGAAAAAACGGTTTTTTTCAAAACTTCTCTTAAACCGTGATGGTTTTGCAAAAAAATTGCTATATATTTTAATGTAGGTCAAGAGCTGTCCAATGATATATTACACGCCCCATTCCGATGAAAAGACGATAGTTCGATGAGATGAAAATCGTCAGTACAACCGCCTGAAATCATCAGTTCAAGTAGGGTAACAGAATAATATTCTGTTATGCGAAACAGAATAGCCCAGATGTGTGTGTGTGTGTGTGTGTGTGTGTATATATATATATATATATATATATATATATATATATATAACTGAAATAAACATCTAATTACATAAGTGACTATAGAGATCATTCGCACACACCTCAATAAACAATTGCATGCATTCAAAACTAGGCGAAACAATCATCTAGTCATCTACTTCTCGTGACGCTCCCGCCACTGCTCTATGGCTTGATCCCTCATCTAGGGCAGGAAGAAGACACTTCCTCATGTCAATGATCCGCATGTACATCTTGTAGCTTGTGTACGCCTCCTTGGTCGCGTACTTGACGTGTTGTTCATCCAGTCTCTGATGCTAGACACTAGGCCAGGCGTTCTTGTCCTTCTTGATCCCATCCTTCATCATCATGTAGTAGGGGTCGATGATGGTCGAGGCGAGGTCAACCAGGGAGTTCTATTTGTTGTTGTTGCTGCCCCAGACCTTGTAGTGGTCCTGGACGTTGACAACATTTCTGGCATTTCAAGCCCAAAACCTTGAGCGCTTTTAGATCGTTGGTGGTGTCCACCATAGAGAAACTGTAGTCGGAGCTGTTGATAAACCTTGAGAAACTCTCGCACGGTCTTGTGGCTAGGTGGTAGTGGTATACGAGGACGTCATGTTACCCACACAACTAGGCGACGACAACCTTCTGATCGTGCCCAGCACATCCGCTGGTGAACTCGAGGTTGAAGCCGACCACTTGGTACTTGTCCTCAGCAACCAACTGCTCCATAGTTTGGATGGAGCTCTCCACTGAGACCGGCTCGTTCGTGTACATCGTCGAGAGGGCCTTCCCCCTCACATGGGTGTCCACTACATGATGCGTGTTGAACTGATGCGTGCTGAACTGCCCCCCGTTGTCGTCATCGGCCGCTGGGAGCGCCATTGGAGCCACGGGGAGCGCCATTGGAACCGCTGGATGTCCTCTATGTATGTGTCGTCATGGGTGTGCTCATTGTGTCATGGGTGTGCTCATTGTGTCATGTGGCACAAGATATGAAGGTAAATGGATGCAAAAATAAATGGGGGTCGTGCGGAATGGATTCTCGGCGCGTCCGCATGGTAGTTTTTGCAGCGGGTAACTGCATCGTGGCGCCGCGCCCGGCGCAACCGCATGCACAATGGCAACACGAACGTACGTGATCATGCGCCGGCCCCAAACATTGGTAGAGTGCGTGGAGGGACGAGGGCAGAGCACCCGGAGGGATGCTAGAGCAAAAGCGCGCATAGCGGGACGCGACCAGAGCGTGCCGTGGTCGCCTCAATCATGAGCAACCACACGCATAAAGCAGGTGAACAAAGATGGAATGGTCATCTACAAGCCGTATGGAAGTTGTGTCGGTGCGTAGAGAGCGGCCGTGTGCTACAATTCCGTCCTAACCGTGAGCAACCACACACATAAAGAAGTTAAACACACAGGGAATGGTCGTCTACAAGCTGGCCGGCTATTGCGTCACTGCGTAGAGAGCGGCCGTGTGCTACTACCTCCATCTTGGTTATTAGTCCCCTTTATGTTCTGTGCTATATTTTGACCATAAATTTAACCAACAAAATGTTAATGCATGTTATAAAAATTATATAATTGGAAACTATGTTCAAATACGAATCCAACAATATAATCTTTGGCGACATGCATTCGTATTTTATTAGTTAAATAGCTAGTAAAAATTTGGCACACAAATACATAGACGACTTATAAACTAGGATGGGGTAGTAGGTAATTAAATCGCAAACGTTTTTTTATTAACCGTATGTGTACATGTCCTTTTTTCCTCCTCTCGCGTGTCTTGTCACCCTGCTGCCGCAGACAGCTTCGAGCGCAAGCTCGAGCAGCCCGCGGGGGCGTTCTTTTGGCCAAATGGTGGTGAGCCGTTCCCGCGCTACCCCGCAGGTTCCCGCGCAAGCTTCCCGCCTAACTCGGTGAAATCTCCCAAAATCCCAATGCTTACCTGCCTGCTGTATAAACCCTCATGGCCAGCGAGTCCTGCGTGGCATTTCCCCTCTCTCCATGTAGCTTATCTCGTCTACTTCTCCCACAATCGCCAGTGGCACATGTACTTCGTCGTCGCTCAGCCACTCCGATGTCATCAGAGGACATCTCTAGCTGGGAGGCTACACCGCGGCGGCAACGTAGTCCCCGGCGTAGTGTAGTGCGTGGGGCCTCCCTGTTGGGTGTGCGTGCACGCTCGGCCGCCGCCCATCGGCAGCTGTTGTCGGCCGCCGTAGCCGCCACCCCGCCATCTGCCCCCGTGGCCACCACACCACCATCGAAAGCCAGGGCCATCATCCGCTCTGCTGCCGTGGCTCGAAGGCAGGAGGTGGCCGTCGTGGCTGCCACCCCACTGCTGGTCACCGTCACCATCACCCGCTTCGCCACTGCAGCCCGAAGGCGGGAGGTGGTGGTCATGGCCGCCACCCCATCATCGGCCGCCGTGGCCGTCAACCCACCATAGACCGCATGGGTCATCACCCGATCTGCCACCACTGCCCAAAGGTGGGAGGCGGAGGTGGAGGCCCACACACGCATCACCGACCTTGCACGCCACATTGAGTTCCTGCGGGAGGAGGAGGAGTGCCTCGTCGAGCACGCAAAGAGCCTTACCACCACCATGGCTACAGCACACGACACCACAGAGGCGAGGAATCAGGAGATCTACGAGGAGTCCTGCCGTTTCGACAGGGGTCATCTGGAGCGGCAGATGGCGTTCGAGGTGAGCGTCGCCGAAGGTGTAGCGGTGGCAGGCACCGTATTGCAGTTGTCCAGCTAGTCGGTAGGCTCCTCCTCCTCTGCCTCTTACTGAGCGCGCTCGGCAGAGGAGAGGCTGCCAGAAGTAGTACAAAGCCTCTCCATAGTAGTAGTATTTAGGGGCTATTTTGTTCAGTTCATCTGACTATAGATGTGGTGGAACAGTACAACGTACTTAAAATTAGCTAGTATATATAGTTGAACTAGCTATTTCAGTACGTGGTTGGCAACAATTGGGTAAACGTTTGGTTGGTTCTCCAGTCGAGTTGAATTGTTTGTATAAAGAACAACGGCTTAATCTATGAATGAAATCTATGCTTAATTACTGAATTTTATTTGCAAAAATTAGAAAGTGCTAGTGATTTTTAGCTGCATATTTTGACAAATGGCAGTGTTACAAGGTTGAAAAATGGTAATATTACTAGATAAAAAATGTAAATCTTTCCAGTTTGACAATTGGCAATATACCCAATATGACAAATGCAAATCTTACCAAATTGTCTGTACGTGGTTGCACATGGTTCATCCCAACAAAACCGTTTGCATTGAAGGGATGGACAAATCCCGCGTGCCAGATTTTCGATTGGCTTAGCGCCGAAGTCTCGCTTTGCATACCGTATTCAATCTGAACCTTTTGCGTTGAAGAGATGCACAAATCCTGCATGGCAAATTTTCCCTGGGCTTACTGGGGAAGACCATAGCTCTCACTTTGCATATGGGCATTCTATCTAAAACGTTTGCGATGAAGAGCTACACAAATCCTGCTCGGCACATTTTCCCTTGGCTTACTGGGAAACTAGTCGGTTTACATAAGGGTGTCCTATCTAAAATGTTTGATCAAGAGCTGTGGAAATCCTGGTCGACACATTTACGATTGGCTTCCTGTGAAGCTGTCGGTTTGCATACGGGTGCTCTAACTAAAACGTTTGCAATGAGTGTTTTATATGTAGAAACATTTTGATGTTTCTTTAAAGAAAATCTTTTGATAAGGCTGTACATTCAAAGAGAAAAATGCAAGTTCGTTCAAACCATATCTTTCATTCAGTCACACTACGATATTTATATGATCGAGATACAATATTAAACCCCAAAAAACCTAAATACGGCGATGGCGGAGGTGGCGTGCCGCGCCGACATTGTTGTTGTCATCCTCCGGGACGCAGTTGCTAAAGTCTTCAAGGCAGCATATAATGTTCTTTATTTGGAAATCAAACATCATGTCGTCGCGCGATCGATGGGCGGGGCGTGAGAGGACATGAACACGTGACATTGCGAGGTAGCGGTCGACGTCTGCCTCCCATGCCGCTGAGGTGGGCGCGCACACGGGCACAGGCGCGGCGGGTGCATGCAAACGCACGGGGGAAGGCGTCGCAGTGGGTGCAGGGGCGCGCACGGGCACGGGCGCTGGCGCTGGCATGTACACAAGCTCGGGCGGGCCCGCAGAGACTTCGCTGATGCTCGATGCTTCCAGCTCTGCGATAGTTCTCGGGGACCAGCCCGTCAATGATACGGGGATGGTCGCTGGCGCAGGCGCGGGGATGTGAGCTGGGACGGGCGCGGGGCCAGCAACTACATCTGCTAGTCATTCAGGCCATGTCCATGAGGCCCCATTCCTCCTTATTTTCTATCTCCTCCGGCTGGGAATCGACTTCACCAAACTGGAATACTAGTGGTAGATGATCCTTCTGCGCCATGGCGTTGGTGGAGGTCTGCGGGAGGGGAATGAGAGGCGAACAGTAAGGCCGCTTGCATTAAAGAGCGGCTCGGACTCCATTAATGGAGAGGATGCGAGCAAGGCGGGCGGGCATGAAAGTCGAAGGGCTCGCTTCCCAATGAGCCTATGTAGCGTACAACTCGCATGCTTCTCGGTGAGCCCGTGCATTGGAGGACAACTTGCACGCCTCTCGGCCAGCTTCCACAGCGGACTGTGCTCGCACGCCTCCCGTTAAGTCAAGCAGCTGTCCGCACGACACCTCCTAGCCATTAAAATAGTGACACGGGTCGTCACGTAAATGGTTAACGGAACACACACAATTTAAATAATACAAAATGTTTGAGATGTTAAAGTGGCAACTATTTGTTTCAAAATGCCTTTGTTGGCTATTATTCGATTGCGCTTTCTCTCAAAATGGACAAAAAAATACCAAAACATGTTGGGTGCCATTCCATGATAGCATGCCAAGTTTCATGAATTTCATACGAGTTTCAGATTTACTAGAATTTAAGAACAAAGTATCTCATCGTTTTGCCAGAAATCAACAGTGCCCTGGTGTTTGAAATTCATTCCCATTTCTCGCATGGGACCTAATCATGCACCTAAGGACACACATTTGATATGTCAACCCATTTTTCTGCACTTGAGCATGTGCATGTAGTTCAAATTTGAATTATGCACATAAAATGCCTAGAAAACCCAGTTAATATATACAAATGTACAAGCGAACCCCCAAAAATCCCAAAAATTGACACAACACTCCTGTTGTTCTATGTTGACTCTAGGAAATTTTTGAAAGAAAGAAGAGGCAACAGATATTGTTTTGTCCCCAAAGGTGGCACATTCCCTACCGAAACCATCAGGCTTGTTGTGAAAAGCTCTGGTTTGCGAGAAGCTTATACCCAAACCTGCCCCAAATGGGACAAAATATTTACGACATCATGTTGATGTCGCTCCATGATAGCATGCCAAGTTTCATGAATTTCAGACTAGTTTTGGATTTACTAGAATTTAAAAACAAAGTATCTCAACGTTTTGCCGGCAATCAAAAGTGCCCTGGTGTTTGAAATTGATTCCCATTTCTTGCATGGGACCTAAACATCCACCCAAATACACACATTTGATATGTCAACCCATTTTTCTGCACTGGAGCATGTGCATGTAGTTCAAATTTTAATTATGCACATAGAATGCCTAGAAAACCAAGTTAATGTATAAAAATGTACAATCGAATCCCAAAATATTCCAAAAATTGACACAACACTCCTGTTGTTCTATGTTGACACTAGAAAAATTTGAAAGCAAGAAGAGCAACGGATATCATTTCCTCCCCAAAGGTGGCACATTCCCTACCGAAACCATCAGGCTTGTTGTGATAAGCTCTAGTTTGCGAGAAACTTATACCCAAACCTGCCCCAAATGGGACAATTTTTTTATCACAACATGTTGATGCCGCTCCATGATAACATGCACAGTTTCATGAATTTCAGAAGAGTTTTGGATTTATTAGAATTTAAAAACCATGTATATCTATGTTTGCGGCCAAGCGATGATGGCAAGGTGTTTGACATTCATTCCCATTTCTTACATGAGACCTAAGCATGCAACCAAGGACACATATATGATTTTTTTCAACCAATTTATATAGACCGGAGCATGTGCCTATAGTTCAAATTTGAATTACGCACATAAATGCATAGAAAACTCAGTTAATGTATAAAAATGTGCAAACGAACCCCGAAAAATCCCTAAAATTGATCCAACACTCATGTTTTTCTATGTTGACACTAGAAAAAATTGAAATAAAAAACAGGCAACGAATATCGTTTGGTCCAGAAATGTGAAACTTTCCATAGCGTAAACATGAGGCTTGTTGTGAGAAGCTCTATTTTGTGAGAAGCTTATACCCCAACCCGCCCCAAATGGGACAATATTTCTACCACGGCTTGTTGATGCCGTTCCATGCGAGCATGTCAAATTTCGTAATTTCAGACGCGTCTTCTATTTACTAGAATTTAAAAACCATGTATATCAATGTTAGCTGCCGAGCGACGGTGGCAAGGTGTTTGACATTCATTCCCATTTCTTACATGGGACTTAAGCATAAAACCAAGGACACACATTTGAATTTTGAACCCATTTATATGCACCGGAGCATGTGCATGTAGTTCAAATTTGAATTATGCAGATAAATGCATAGAAAACTCAGTTAATGTATAAAAATATCCAAGCGAACCCCAAAAATCCAAAAAATTGACACAACACTCATGTTGTTCTATGTCGACACGAGAAATTTTTTGAAAGCAAGAAGAGGCAACGAATATCATTTCGTCCCCCAAGGTGGAACGTTCCCTACCGAAACCATCAGACTTGTTGTGAGAAGTTATGGTTTGCGAGAAGCTTATAACCAAACCTGCCCCAAATGGGACAATATTTTTACCACGACATGTTGATGCCATTCCATGATACCATGTCAAGTTTCATGAATTTCAGGCGAGTTTTTGATTTACTAGAATTTTAAAACCATGTATCTCAATGTTAGCGACCGAGCGACAGTGTCAAGGTGTTTGCCATTCATTCTAATTTCTTGCATGTGACCTAAGCTTGCAACCAAGGACACACATTTTATTTTCAACCCAGTATTATGCACTGGAGCATGTGCATGTAGTTCAATTTTGAATTATGCACATAAATGCCTAGAAAACTTAGTTAATGTATAAAAATGTCCAAACGATCCCCGAAAAATTCCAAAATTTAACACAACACTCCTATTCTTCTATGTTGACACCAGGAAAAAATGAAAGCAAGAAGAGGCGACGAATATCATTTTCTCGAAAAAGGCGGCACTTGTCCCTTTCGGAACCACGAGGCTTCTTGAGAGAAGCTCTGGTCGGTGAGAAGGTTATACCATAACTGCCGCAAATGGGGCAATATTTTTTACCCCAGCATGTTGATGCCATTCCATGATAGCATGCCAAGGTTCATCAATTTCAGACGAGTTTTGAATTTACTAGAATTACCAAATCGAGTACCTCAACATTTCCCGGAGAGCCACGGTGCCATGGTGTTTGAAATTTATCCCCATTTCTTGCATGGTACATACGCAACAACCCATGGACACATATACAATTTTACAACCCATTTTGGTGCACCGGAGCATGTGCATGTAGTATGATTTTGCATTGTGCACCTGAAGTGCCTAGAGAACAAAGTTAATTTATAAAAATGTCTAAACAAACCCTGAATAATTACTTTTTTTTTGACGACCCACCTATAGTTGCATGTTCACTGCATATAAATTTTCTAGCAATTCAAACACCCTCCTTTGCCGCTATGACCCCATTATGTAATTCAAATCAAGACGAAATCAAGTAGATTGCACACAGTTTATTATCACCAACCGTGTGAGATGCAGCACAAAATATCTTGGAGCACCTCCAGAGTATAGTACGCTGCTACTTCTCGAGCTTGCGTTGTATTCCCTCGAAGAGGAAAGGGTGATGCAACACAGTAGCGTAAGTATTTCCCTCAGTTTTTGAGAACCAAGGTATCAATGCAGTAGGAGACCACGCGTGAGTTCCTCGCACCTACACAAACAAATAAGAACTTTGCAGCCAACGCGATAAGGGGTTGTCAATCCCTTTGCAGTCACTTACGAAAGTGAGATATGATAGTTTGATATTTTTGGTATTTTTGGATATAAGAATAGAAAGTAAAAGCAGAAAAGTAAAGTAGATTGTAGATTGATATGTTGAGAATAGACTCGGGGGCCATAGTTTTCTAGTGGCTTCTCTCATGATAGCTATATTCTACGACGGGTAAACAAATTACTGTCGAGCAATTGATAGAAAAGCGAATAATTATGAGACTATCTAGGCATGATCATTATATATAGGCATCACGTCCGAGAAAAGTAGACTAAAACAATTATGCATCTACTACTATTACTCCACACATCGACCGCTATCCAGCATGCATCTAGAGTATTAAGTTCATAAGGACAGAGTAATGCCTTAAGCAAGATGACATGATGTAGAGGGATAAACTCAAATAACATGATATAAACCCCATCTTTTTATCCTCGATGGCAACAATATAATACGTGTCTTGCTGCCCCTACTGTCACTGGGAAAGGACAACGCAAGATTGAACCCAAAGCCAAGCACTTCTCCCATTGCAAGAACTATACATCTAGTAGGCCAAACCAAACCAATAATTCGAAGAGACTTGCAAGGATATTATAATCATACATAAAGAGTTCAGAAAAAAACCAAATATTTCTCGTAGATAATCTTGATCATAAACCCACAATTCATCGGATCTCGACAAACACACCGCAAAAAGAGATTACGTCGAATAGATCTCCTCGAAGACCGAGGAGAACTTGCTATTGAGATCCAAAGAGAGAGAATAAGCCATCTAGATACTTGCTATGGACCCGAAGGTCTGTGGTAAACTACTCACAACTCATGGTGAGGCGATGATGATGATGTAGAAGCACTCCGTGGTAGATACCCCCTCCGACGGAGCTCCGGAACAGGCCCCAAGATGGGATCTCATGGGAACAAGAGGTTGCGGCGGTGGAACTAGGGTTTTCTCTGTTGTTCTGATGGATTTGGGGTATGTAGGTATATATAGGAGGAAGGAGGGCACCGGGGGCCAGACGGGGTGCCCACGAGGCAGGGGGGCGCGCCCTGTAGGGGGGGACGCCCCCACCCTCGTGGACGCCACGTCATCCCTATTCCATGGTTCTCAAGTCTCCCGTGTGTATTTTGCTCCAAAAATATCTCTCCAGAAGTTTCATTCTGTTTGTACTCCGTTTGATATTCCTTCTCTGTAAAACCGTGAAATAGGCAAAAAAACAACAATCAGGACTGGGCCTTTGGGTTAGTAGATTAGTCCCAAAAAATAATATAAAAGTGTATGACAAAGCCCATTAAACATCCAAAAGATCATAAATAATAGCATGGAACAATAAAAAATTAAAGATACGTTGGAGACGTATCATACGCATATGGCTTATGTGAGATGGTGCGTCGGTTACAGTCCATAGTCGGTGTGTCAAGCACACTAGCTCGCTCCCCAAATATCGTTTCCCTATTCAATCATCGCTGGTGAAAGATGGGGACGTGGACCCATGTCGTGAGGGAAACTTCGGTGGCCCACTCCGACGGGAGCGCGGCCACAGCTGCCATGCCTGTGCTAACAAGCTACTTGAGCGCGGTCACAATCTGCGACCGAGTGGCCAAGGCAGCCCAAACGACCGCTGTTGCTTCTCAGTTGGCGGCAGCAACATCTGCCTCGGGGATAGCAACTGGCGAGAGCGGCACGTCAGTTGTGCATTCCACAGCGGCGGCCTTAGCCCTGATGGAGGCTGCCCACGACCATGTCGAGGCCTCCCACGTGCAACTTCTAGCTGTCACCGCACAAATCGAATGAAGCTTCTCCGGCAACGGTCGTCAATCCACGGTCGAAGAGTTGGCAATCGCTGAGAGCGTTTGAGTAGTCGCCCGTTCCTTTGCGGCATACGTTGCCACGATGGAGCCCGCCCAAGCCCATATCGCGGCCACCCACGCTCAGCTCGTGTCGACCTATTCTAAAGAGATGGCGGACACAGATGGCGAGATGCTTGCCGAGTGTGGTGCGATGGATGTCGTGGAGCCCCTAGCCGAGGAGATCGTCGGGCGCGAGCTTGACATGGAGGAGGCGGCGGAGATCGACGAGCGCCAGCCAAAATAGTACTCTTTGTTTTGTTTAATTAAGAGCGCCGGTATTTAATTTGTTAGAGTAATGTTTAGGTTAGCTAGCTCTATATAACTGCTGAACTTGCTCGATTAAGGAGTGTGGGTGTGTTGTAGTCTCCTTTGCGTACCCAAATTATGCAATGATGTGGAGGACCACTATAACTAGGGAAATTTGGACCAAACTTTGCACGTTCAAACTCATCACACACGGGTAAGCTACATGAAACATTTGTTATGTTCACATATCGTACACAGTGTTGAATAAGGGACCATGTCTGATCACACTTTACGCGCTAGTTTTTTCATTGCACTTATCCAAAATTTTTGGCTTCCGCCGACTTATCTACCTCCCCACCCACTTCCCCTTACCAAAAGCCACATTTCCCTTGTTTCAACCTTCCTTTCCAAGTTGAAACCTTCACTCCTTGTTTGCAGCTCCGCCTCCTCGCTTGCGACCCTCCTTCACGCTGTTCGGCCTCGTCAATCCAGGCAGGTAATCCACACCCGACCCCATCCTCCTCCTGCTTCCACATCCCACATGCCCCGACCGCTGGCGTGACACTTCCACCCAAATCACTGACCCCTCCCCAAATAGGCGCCGCCCTAAGCCATGGTGCACACAGTATAGCCAGGAGCTCAAGGAGAAGAAAATCGCGGCCGCACGTGCGGATGAGGTCGCGATGGGTGCCATTCGTGCTGACCCCCAGATCTTGGAGGAGCATCTCACCGTCGAGGCCACCGTCGAAGCCTCACGCACCGATGCAGAGACGTGGTTGGCTACTTTAAATGACAGCTCATGGCATTTTCTCGAGGCCATCATCGATGCCTTCGATGCAGATTAAGAGGTGCTTTCTCAGCGTGCCTGTGCTTACCTCAACTTGAGAGCCAATAGGTTGGTGTCCGGCGTGGCTCAGTCAACTCACCACTATGACGATGGCACCCACGATGTGGAGGCCTTGCCCTCTTCCATGTCCAAGGAGCTCATCATCATTGATATCTTTGACGATGAGGAGTAGCTTGTGTTATTAGCTCCCTATAAGGACCTATGTTACGCAGGTTAAGCATTCTCGGTTTACCCGTTGCATGTGCTGCTCATGCCTTTCCTTAACAAATTCTAGTGAATTGTCCTATCTACTTTTACCATGCAATCTGTTCCTCTAGTGTATTCTCCCATTATCCAATATTAGATTCAGGGGGAGAAAGAGATCATTCCAACGGAAGAAAATCGTTGGAATTCATTGCACATCTTTACAATCTTTGATGACATGTCTATATCCAAATGAAGTACTAAGTACTCACACATTACATGTCATCCCAGTCTTGGTACTCTTGTGGGTCCCTGAAATTGCTTTGCATTAGAGTGTTCTTGTGTTATCTAACCTTGTTTTTTCAAGTGCACTCCTTCCGAAGCCAATTCAAGACCACAAGGTAAGTATATGCATCACAATCATGTACATGATGATCCCTTGCTGATGTACATAATGTTTGCAAGAAGGATTCATGAACATGAAGGTACACATTTCTTCATCTAATTCATTTGATCTGATGCATATAGCAAAGATACATGTAGCTCATTACTTGCTCTGTCATGCTTATGCATTCACATGCTCTTATATTCAATCCTTGCATGAATGCATACATGTAGGGGGAGCCAATGCAAGTTACATGTCTTTCCAAAGCTTTACTTATTACTCTTCATATCCTTTACCTAGAGCATTGATGTATGTTGTCATCAATTACAAAAAAGGGGGAGATTGAAAGCACAAGTGCTCCCTGGGTGATTTTGCTAATTAATGTCAATATATTCCCTATTGGACTAATACCTTTACCTAGTGTATTTCCGATAAGTTCAACATTGGAGTTGCAAGGATAAGAGGATGTGGAACCCTTTCAAGCTGTCAAGGACAAGAGGATGTGGAACCCCTTAAAAGTGCTAAGGACAAAGATTGGCAAAAGCTCAAAACTCTACATTTCCATTTTAGTGATCCAAGATCACATTGAGTCTATAGGAAAACCAATACTATTAAAAGGGGATGAGGTATTGCTAAATGATCTAGTTGCTCAAGTGCTTAGTGATATTACTCCAAAACCCCCATCCGCTTTCTCAAATTCCATATATGTTCAAAACCCTAAGTCAAACTCGGCCCCACAGATTTGATCCATTCGGCGCCACTGAGTTCATTTGACATAGTCACTGCCAGAAACCCTAGACAGTTCGGTCACACCGATACGAATCTCGGTCTCACCGAGATGGTCCTGCAAACTCTCTGTTGCTTGTTGATATTATTTCGGTCTCACCGAAATGTGCAATCGGCCGCATCAAATTTTCATGACCAGCTCTCTGTTTGATCTTTTGTTGAAATCGATCCCACTGAGTTCATGCAATCAGTCTCACCGAGATGAGGTTTTTCCCTAGCCCAAGCACATCGGTCACACCGAGTTGATCATGTCGATCCCACCGAGATTCCTAATGTTCACATTTTGAACTGCTTCGGTCTCACCGAGTTCTCCTATTCAGTCTGACCGAGTTGGGTCAAATGTGTGTAATGGTTGGATTTTGTGTGGAGGCTATATATACCCCTCCACCCCATCTCCATTTGAGATAGAGCCATCAGAACGTGCCTACACTTCTACTACTCATTTTCTGAGAGAACCACCTGCTCATGTGTTGACACCAAGATATACCAATCCTACCACAAGAATCTTGATCTCTAGCCTTCCCCAAGTTGCTTTCCACTCAAATCATCTTTCCACCATATCCAAATCTGTGTGAGAGAGTTGACTGTTGGGGAGACTATCACTGGAAGCACAAGAGCAAGGAGTTCATCATCAACACACCATTTATTACCTTTTGGAGAGTGGTGTATCCTAGATTGGTTAGTTGTCACTTGGGAGCCTCCGACAAGATTGTGGAGTTGAAGCAAAGAGTTTGTAAGAGCAAGGAGATCGCCTACTTCGTGAAGATCTACCCGAGTGAGGCAAGTCCTTCATGGGAGATGGTCATGGTGGGATAGACAAGGCTGCTTCTTCGTGGACCCTTCGTGGGTGGAGCCCTCCGTGGACTCACGCATCTGTTACCCTTCGTGGGTTGAAGTCTCCATCAACGTGGATGTACGATAGCATCACCTATCAAAACTACGCCAAAAAATTTCGTGTCTCCATTGCGTTTGCATTCTCCAATCCCATCCCTTTACTTTCTTGCAACTAGCATGTTTTACTCTTTCCACTGCTTATACTCTTGCTATGCTTGCTTGAAATGTACTGTGAATGCTTAATTTTGTGCTTGAGCTCCACCTCAACTTAAAGAATTTCAAAACTTCTACTTTTTCTTGTTGAGGGTCTAATCACCCCCTCTAGACACCTCATCTTCGATCTATTCAATTAGGCCTTAGCTTCATCCGAGGAATCGATGATGGTGCTACTCTTCTAGTGTTGTAGGTGAAGACGGTGGTGTGGGAATGGAGTGGTGCGATAGATGAGACGAACGTCGGCAAACTCCTTGGATGTGGAGGACGGGGTGGCTGAACCGGCGGGACGATGAGATCGACAACGGATCCTCATCTGGTGCGGTGGATGAGGCCATCGAGCTATTGCAGTGGACGATGTCATCGGGGAAGAGGCTCCGGCTGGGTGGTGGATGCTACCTCTTGAGCTTGTGTTGGTTTTTCCCTTGAAGAGGAAAGGGTGATGCAGCAAAGTAGAGTAAGTATTTCCCTTAGTTTGAGAACCAAGGTATCAATCTAGTAGGAGACAACGCGCATATCGCCAAATACCTGCACAAACATTCAAACAACTTGCATCCAACACAATAAAGGGGTTGTCAATCACTTCACGGTTATTTGCAAAAGTGAGATTTGATAGAGATGGATAAACTGTAAAGTATTTTTTTTGGTATTTTTGTTTTATAGATTGGAAAGCAAAAGATTGCAAAATAGTAGATTGGAAACTTATAAGATGGAAAATAGACCCGGGGGCATAGGTTTCACTATAGGATTCTCTCAAAATAGCAAATATCACAGTGGGTAAACAAATTACAGCCAATCAATTGATAGAAAAATGCATAATTATGACGACATCTAAGGCAATGATCATGAATATAGGCATCACATCTGTCTCAAGTAGACCGACTCCTGCTTGCATATACTACTATTAGTCCACATATCGACCAAAACGATTCTGCATATACAGTATTAAGTCCATAAAGAAAAGAGTAAAGCATTAAGTATGATGACATGATGTAACGGAATTATCTCAAGCAATATGATGAAAACCCCATCTTGTTATCCTCGATGGAAACAATACAATACGTGTCATGTCCCTTTCTATCACTGGGATTGATCACCGCAAGATTGAACCCAAAGCAAAGCACTTCTCCCATTGCAAGAAAAACCAATCTAGTCGGCCAAACCAAACCGATAGTTCAAAGAGAATTACTAAGATATCAAATCATGCATATAAGAATTCAGAGAAGACTAAAATAATATTCATAGATAATCTGATCATAAACCCACAATTCATCGGATCTTGGCATACACACTGCAAAAGAATATTACATCGGATAGATCTCCAAGAACATCAAGGAGAACATGATATTGAGCATCAAAGAGAGAGAAGAAGCCATCTAGCTACTAGATATGGACCCGTAGGTCTGT
Source organism: Secale cereale (assembly GCA_902687465.1). Lineage (NCBI taxonomy): Eukaryota > Viridiplantae > Streptophyta > Magnoliopsida > Poales > Poaceae > Secale > Secale cereale. Next base: position 303,812,471 of record LR738714.1, on the reverse strand, counting down.
GGTAAACTACTCGCACTTCATCGGAAGAGCAATAGGGTTGCTGTAGATGCCCTCCATGCTCGAATCCCCCTCCGCCAGAGTACTGGAAAAGGCCTCCAAATGGGATCTCGCGGATACAAAAGGTTACGGTGGTGGAAAGTGGTTTCGATGCCTCCTCTAGGGTTTTTGGAATATATGTGAATATATAGGCGGAAGAAATAGGTCAGTGGAGCAATAGGGGGCCCACAAGGGTGGGGGGAGTGCCCTACCCCACTAGGCGCGCTCTCCGTCCTTGTGGTCGCCTCGCAGCTCCCCTGACGTGCACTCCAAGTCCTCTGGATGTCTTCTGGTCCCAGAAAAATCCTCGTAAAGTTTCATTCCGTTTGTACTCCGTTTGATATTATTTATGCGAAACTCAAAAACAAGGAAAAACAGACCTGGCACTAGGCTCTTGGTTAATAGGTTAGTCCCAAAAATAATATAAAATAACATATTAATGCATATAAGACATCCAAAATAGATAATATAATAGCATGAAACAATAAAAAAGTTATAGATACGTTGGAGACGTATCAAGCATCCCCAAGCTTAATTCCTGCTCGTCCTTGAGTAGGTAAATGATAAAAATAGATTTTTTTTGATTTGGAATGCTACCCAACATATTTATCAATGTAATTATTCTTATTGTGGCATGAATATTTAGATCCATATGACACAAAACAAAAGTGTATCAATATAAAAACAATAATACTTCAAGCATACTAAAAGCAATCTATAAAGCTTCAAAAAAATTAACATGGTCAAAGAAAGTTATCCCTACAAAATCATGTAGTCTTTTATGCTCCCTCTTCTTAACACAAAGTATACATCATGCCCATCCCAGTGTCAATCAAGCAATTGTTTTCATACCTTAACATTCTTAAACCTTTTCAACTCTTCATGCAATACATGAGAGTGATCCATGGATATAGCACTATGTGTGGAATAGAAGGTGGTGATAGACAAAAGGAGGGTGAAAGTCTCACATCAACTAGGCAAATCAATGCACTATGGAGATGTCCATCAATCGATATCAATGTGAGTGAGTAGGGATTGCTATGTAATGGATGCATTAGAGCTATAAGTGTATGAAAGCTCAAAAGAAAACTAGTGGGTGTGCATCAACTTGCATGCTCATGAAGTCCTAGGGCATTTGAGGAAGGCCCATCGTTGGGATATACAAGCCAAGTTCTATAACGAAAAATTCCCACTAGTATATGTAAGTGACAACATATGAGACTCTCTATCATGAATAACATGGCGCTACTTTGAAGCACAAGTGTGGAAAAAGACCCATTTTCTCTCATTTTTTTAGGCTCCTCATTTTTTTGGAGACCCATTTTTTTCTTTTTTTGGAGACTCTTTTGGCCTCTTTATTTATAACCTCACATGGGACAATGTTCTAATAATGATGATCATCACACTTTTATTTACTTACAACTCGATACTAGAACATATATATGACTCTATATGAATGCCTCCGGCGGTGTCCCGGGATGTGCAATGATCTAGAGTGACATGTATGCAAAATAGGAACGGTGGCTTTGCCACAAATACTATGTCAACTACATGACCATGCAAAGCAATATGACAATGATGATGCGTGTCATAATAAACGGAACAGTGGAGTTACATGGCAATATATCTCGGAATGGCTATGGAAAGTCCATAATAGGTAGGTATGGTGGCCGCTTTGAGGAAGGATATAAGGTGGTTTAATGCACCGGTGAAAGTTGCGGGGCACTAGAGTGGCTAGAAAGGTGGATGGGTGAGAGTGCGTATGATCCATGGACTCAACATTACTCATAAAAACTCACATAATTATTATGAATTTTTTTATTAGCCCTCGAAGCAAAGTACTGTGACGCACGCCCCTAGGAGGGAGGTTGGTAGGACTTAACCATCGCGCGCCCCCGACCTTCACGCAAAGATAACAAATCAAGATACAATGCGCTCCAATTTGGTTACATAGTTAGGAGACCATACGTGCATGCTACAGGAATCACAAACCTTAACACAAGTATTTCTTTAACTTCACAAACTACCACAAGCATGACTCTAATATTACCATCTTAACCTCTCAAAACAGTTATAAGGAGTCAAACTTTTCATTGTATTCAATGCTTTATATATGAAAGTTTTTATTATATCTCCTTTGGATGCCTATCATTTTAGGACTAAATACATAACCCAAGCAAATTATCATGCTGTTTTTAAAGACTCTCAAAATAATATAAGTGAAGCAAGAGAGTTCAACAATTTCTATAAAATAAAACCACCACCGTGCTATAAAAGATATAAGTGAAGCACTAGAGCAAAATTTCGTAGCTCAAAAGATATAAGTGAAGCACATAGAGTATTATAATAAATCACAATTGAAGCGTGTCCCTCTCAAAAGGTGTGTACAGCAAGGATGATTGTGGCAAACTAGAAAGCAAAGACTCATATCATACAAGATGCTCCAAGCAAAACAGATACCATGTGGTGAATAAAAATATAGCCTCAAGTAAAGTTACCGATAGAAGAAGACGAAAGAGGGGATTCCTTCCCGGGGTATCCCCAAGCTTAGGATTTTGGTTGTCCTTGAATTTTACCTTGGGGTGCCTTGGCCATCCCCAAGCTTAGGCTCTTGTCACTCCTTGTTCCATAGTCCATGAAATCCTTACCCACAACTTGAAAACTTCACAACACAAAACTCAACAACAATCTCTTGAGCTTCGTTAGTAAAACAAAGCAAATAACCACTCAAGGTACTATTCTGATCTTATTATTATTTTATATTGATGTAATATCTACTGTATTTGAACTTTTTTATGGTTCATACCCCCCGATACTAGCCATATATCAAAATAAGCAAACAACACATAGAAAAAAGAATTTGTCAAAAACAGAACATTCTGTAGCAATCTGAAAACTTCGCATAGTTCTGTAACTCTAAAAATTCTGAAAAATTAGGACGACGTGGAGAATTTGTATATCAATTTCGTGTAAAAAGTTTAGAAGGTCTTTACTTTCCAAAGAATTATTGAATTTTCTGCACTGGGCGCAAAAGTTTATGTTTTTCACCAAAATCAAACCAACGATCACCGTAAGCCATCCCAAAGGTGTTACTTGGCTCAAACACTAACTAAAACACCAAAACACAATTACTACAGAAGTAATAATGTGTGATCTAAATAAATAAATAAAAATATTGGGTTGTCTCCCAACAAGCACTTTTCTTTAAAGCCTTTTAGCTAGGCATTGATAATTTTAATGATGCTCACATGAAAGACAAGACTTGAAGCACAAAAAACATCATATAGCATGTGAAAAACACATTTAAGTCTAAGATGCTTCCTATGCTGTGACGCCCCGAGACCGGTGCGCCATGTGTTAGCCAGTTATTCGTCGTCATTGCCATATCATTTGCTTGCGTGTTGCTCTTTGCCATGTCATCATGACGTCATGTGCATTTCATCATCATGTTTTCAAAACTTGCATCCGTCTGAGTCCGCCCGTCCTTTCCGCTGTCCGTTCTGAGCACAGACACACTCACACGCGCCCGCGGCGCCTCCGAATATTTATTTTATGAGTGGCCGAAAAAGGTTCTCGGAATGGGTTGAAACTTGGCGTGTGGTCTTATTATAGTGTAGACAGGCCGCCTACCAAATTTCATCGCATTCAGAGTCCGTTTGATAGCCTAACGTATATATATAGCGGCACTAGTCGCCGCTTAATTCGTCGCACGTTTTCGGTCTCCGAAAACCCCCGCAGGCCTCTCCCTCTCTCTCTCTCTCTCTCTCTTCTCATCCCGAGGCCTTTCCCCATAGCCCACTAACCTCTTCTAGGCCCAACCTACCCCTTCATCCGACTAGAGCTGTCCGATCGGCATCCGAGGGCTCCAAAAAGCCCCCAAACCACTAACCCTAGCTACCCTTGCTATATATAGACCCCTCCCTTGCCAAAAATGGACACCTACTCCTTCCCCTACCTCCTAGCCGCCTCCCACCTCGCATTCCGTGCCCAGCCGCTCTGGATCTGCCACTTGTCACCGCAAAATCCTCCAGCCACCTCGCCGTTGCCACTTGTTGGCATCTTATTGGCCAGCACCGCCAGCCGCGCACCGCCCGACCAACCGAAAGCCGCCGCGTGGCGCCCGCGCCTCCCCACCGCCCCAAGCCCGTCCCCGGCCCGCCCCAGGTCGGATCTGGGCCCAAGGCCCGCACCGCGCTGCCACGACCGAAGCGCCCTCTGCGCCCGACGAACCTGCGCCCCGACCCGCTCCTCTTCCGCTCGATCTCGAGCAGGATCGGAGTGTCGCCGTCGCGCCTCCTGCCGACGACCCGAGCACCTCGCCGCCCCGCACCACGTTGCCGGCCCCGTCACAACTTCCTCCGCCGCCAGAATACCCAAGCTCCACCGCGCAGGAGCAAGGAGGCCGCCGCCATGGACGACATCGAGCTCCTCCGCGCCGGGCGTCGCCTCCAACCGCCGGGAACCAGCCCCCTCACCGGATGAGGCGCGGATCCGTGCCTCACTGCCCGTTCCCGGCCTCCGTGCTGCCCTCGCGCCTCGCCGGAGGTCCAGCCGCAGCCGGTGGCGCCGCCGCCGTCGTTCACCTGCTCGGGGACGAGCAGACGCACGCGTAGCGCCACATGGGCCACGGCCTTCCCGGCCTGCTGCGTCGGCCACAACCCAGCTCCACCGACAGGCCAAGAGGCCCGTGGTGAGAAGCCCAACGCCCAGCCAGATTCAGCCCACGTAGTTTTTTTCTCTGTCTAGTGTTTTTTTATCCGCAGAACAATAATTTTACAGAAAAGACCCCCAACTTCATTCATTTAATAACTCACAAACCCTGCATCATATGTAAAAACTTTAGATATGTAAAATGCTGAGAATTTTGTCTAGTTTCATAATATGCTACTTTCATCCATGATAAAAATTATTAAAATTTCTGTTTGCATTGTTTTGCTTAAATAACATGTTAAAATGGTTTAATTCATAACTAAATAACCGTAGCTCCAAATTTAATATACTTTATATGTAAATGGGGTGGAAAATGTGTAGATTAACTTGGTTCACTTTGTTTTGCTGTGTAACAACTTGAAAATGTGGTAATATGCAGAACAGTACCAAATTCATAAATATGCACATGAGGAGTTTCCGGAATTGTTGTTGTTATTTCCGGCCTCATTTAAAATGACTAAATAGGTAGTTTGTTTTGCTTCACCTCTTGCCATGTTAACAAACATCTAATCTTGTATTGTAAATAAACGGGAGTCAACTAAATAAATATAATGTGGTGTTTCGTCAATATGCAACTCGTTGCATATTGAGCTCCACTTAACTTGTAGTTTTGTTTGTGCACTTTGCCATGCCATGCATATTTAAACCGGATATGCATCATACTTGGTTGTGCATCATATGCCATGGTTATGATATGTGTGTTTATCATGTTGTTTGCTTCTTTTCGGTATGCTTCTCTCGTTAGCTTCGGGTTCGTTCCGGAGTTGTGAGGATTTGTTCGACTACTTCTTGGACCCGTTCTTCTTCCTTGTGGAATCCCAAGCAAGATGACCATCACCTTGGATACCTTTACTATCATTACCATGCTAGCTATTTCGATGCTATCGTTATATGTCGTGCTACCCATCATTTATTGTCAGCCCTCTCCTTGTTGCCATGAAACCTCTAACCTTTGACACCTTCCTAGCAAAACCATTGTTTGGCTATGTTACCCGCTTGTTCAGCCCCTCTTATAGCGTTGCTAGTTGCATGTTGTCGGGGAAACTGATCGCCCACGAACACCTATGGGACCGGAGCCCCTTTTCGGTACGGCAAGGGGGCGGAGGATGCACAAAGAGCGGATCGAGGCGAGCACACGAGCAGTTTACCCAGGTTCGGGCCGCACGGATGCGTAAAACCCTACTCCTGCTTTGGTTTGTATTGTGTTCTTGCTCGAGAGCGAGGAGAGCTACAGTACACTCTAACCGCTAACTAGACCGAGCGTGGAATGATCGATGTTCCGGAACCCCCTCTACGTTGCGCATGGGCCTCCTTTTATAGGCTCAAGGGGTCACCGACAGGTGGCAACGCAGATGAGGGTAAAAGTGTAAAAAGAGTGGTAGTTGGAACAGTGTTCCATACCTAACCCTGACGGCAGGGGACAAGGGCATTAAATGCCCGTCGCCGTCGCCCAAACAGTGCAAAACGTGGCCGTCAGGGGCGCCACTGTCCGCCACGACGGTAGCCTTGTCATCGCCGCTTGCCACCGTGTACCCCAGGCTGCACAGCCTTCCGCCACGTACGCCTGGGACGGTCCCAGGGCGACACGTGGGTGGATGCACTGGAGCGCGGGTACTGAGTGGAAGCTTGCCGCGGCAAGTGTCTTGCCGCGTTCGCTATCTTGTCGCTTCCGGGAGCTTGTCGCTCACCTGGCCTTGCCGGGACGCATGGCGCGTCGCGGCAAGTCCTTTAAGATGCCTTGATTGGCCTTCCTGGCAAGCTCCTCTTGCCAGGGTCTTGCGCCTTGAGTGGTTTTGTGCCTTGAGTGGCCTTCCCGGCAAGCTCCTCTTGCCGAGGCCTCGTCTTCTGGACTTGGATACTTTGTTCTTGAATGGCTCCAAGGGAACCACGGAGGATCTTGGCGGTCGCCTGGCAAGCCTTGCCGCGGGACGCTACAACTGCCCGTGCACAAGTTCGGGATACTAAGGTACCCCTACTTTAGTACACCGACAGGAGCCCCCGGGCCTGGGCCATACACGGTGCCGAGCGCTGTTGCGCCAGGCCCAAAACAATGCACGGGCACGCGCGGCCTTCGGCTCGCCGTATCCCACTCCGTATCCGCCGCGCCCTCCCTTAACGACACGCGTTTAATGCGGCGTCGTGGGGGAGATCGTGGCCTGTTTCTTTAATAGGAAATGCGGAACGTCCGCCCCCTTCCCCCTTATAAGCAGGGGAAACAGGGGCAGTTCGTCCATCTGCCCGTTGCTTCTTCCATTCTCAGAAACCTCCGCCGCTCCCCTCCTTCCCGAAGGCCGAAAGAGAGCAGCGCTCCGCCCTCCATCGCCACCAGCACTACCAGCGCCGTCGACCTCCTTCACCGCTTCCGCCATGGCTCCAAAGAGTGAGAAGGGGAAGACCAAGAAGTCGGTTGATGCGCAGCGGCTCGCGGCGATGCGGAAGAGGAAGGCAGTCTTCCCCCCCAAGCTTGACGCGGAGGAGCTGAGGGATACCTTCTACCTTTTCTGGTCGAGGGAGACGAAGGCGCATCCGCGCACCAAGGTACTCCCGGCCGTGGCTTGTGAGATGTTCCCGAATGGCTATGCATTCTTCGCTCTGTTCTTCTACTGCGGGCACTGCCCGCCCTACTCTGAGTTCTTCTGCGACGTCATGAACACCTACGGGTTCCACCTCCTTGACTTCACCCCCAACGCCGTTCTGACCATGGCCGTTTTCGCACATCTGTGCGAAAACTTTGTCGGAGTCTTCCCCAATGTAGCTCTTTTCCGCCACTACTTCACGCCTCGAGTTGAGAGGGGAGAACCTCTGTCTGGCGGAATCTCTTGGATCTCTAGGACCCACAAGAAGGAAGCTTACTTATCGGGAGAGCTCCGCGGCAAGTGGGATGAGTGGAGAGCCAATTGGTGTTGGATCGTGGAGGATAACCCGCAGCACTTTACCGCCCCGCGCCAAACCCCAGTAGTACGCGACAATGACTGGAGCGACTTGGCTCCGGAAGACAGTAGATTGAAGATTGCCACTACCCGAATCCTTCGCCTCAGGCTTGCCGGGCTGACTGTAGGCACAGTTGGAGCAGACTTTCTCCGCCGCCGCATCGCCCCCTTGCAGGAGAGGAAGAGGGCCGCCTGGGAGTTCGAGAACGTGGCAGATATCGTGAGGTTGCGCCCAGGCCTCAATTATAAGTTAACTGTCCTGGAGCTCAACGCGATGCTCCAAGCGTTGTTCAAGTACGACTCAGACCATCCCGAATGGTTCACGTTGCCGAGGGGCGTAGTTCCGCTGTGCAACAACTCGTCGCTCAGTGGCATCCGTGCAATGATGCCGCTGTGCGACTCGCACGGGATCGAGCCCACTTGGCAAGAGCCTGCCGACGAAGCCGTGCAGGCATTCTTCGACAATTTGGTGGAACTGCCAATCGACTCCGACGAGAAGAAAAGCCTCACCCACGACACCACTGAACAAGAGATGGCATATATTGCCACCAGGCTGGAAGAGGCGGCGGCAGCCGCGGCCCCGGGCGAGTTCGGGTACACAGTGGAGGAGGCGGAGGCAGCGGAGGCGACAAGCCTTGCCGAGCAAGAAGAACTTCTCAAAGCGGGGAAGCTTGCCGGGCAGGGCGCCGAGACGAGTGAGCCCGCCAAGCAGGGTGCCGAGTCGAGCGGGCCGGTTGAGGACTCGAGCGGTTCACTGGAGATCGGCGACTCTTCTTCGTCCTCGGGCAGCTCGCCACCACCAGCAAGTCCTCCAGCTCCACGAAAGCGCCTCCGCAAGGCCGGGGACGTGACGGAGCGGCAGAAGGGCCAACAGCCGCCGCGCCACGCAACACGCGCCACCGCGGCAAGCAAGGCTGCCGCGGGAGTGCCTCGCGCTTCTGCAATGGCTGCAGGGGGGTCATCCTGGACCGGAACTTCTGCTCCTGCCGCCCCTCGTCCCTCGGCGGCAACCGGAGCGGGGTCTTCTCAGACCACCGCCCCCGCTCCCGCCAAGCGGCCAAGGGAGCCTACTCCTCCGCCTCCTCGCGCCGGGACGTGTGAGCCAGACTTCGACTTCTCTGCGCTCAGCTCCGACGAGGAGGAAGAAGAGTAAGTCTTTGCAATTCTTGTATTTCTTCAATTTTCTGTTGCTTTGTCTTGTATCTCTTTTGCCTAACTCTAGACCTGCTCTTTTCAGAACTTTGGCCCAGAGGGCGGCGAAGAGGGCCAAGGTCCCGGTGATCGTCATCGAGGACGAGCCCGCCGCGACAGCAGGGGGTGCGCCTGAGACAAGCTTGCCGGATCCGGCAACTGTTCTTCAAAGCAGCCCCCAGCGCAGCCCCAGCGTAAGTGTGGTTTGTATTCTGCTATTAGGCGCGCTGGGCGCTTCTTCTTTACTGACGTCTTGTTCGTTGATTTGTGCAGGAGCAGAGCAGCAGCACCAGGAGCGCCGGGAGACCGCCCCCGACGTGCCGCACGCTTCGACCACCCCGCCAAGGGGAAGTTCTTCGGCAAGGGAGAGCCTTCCGCCAAGGACGAGCTCTCCGCCAAGGGCGAGCTCTCCGCCAAGGGCGAACACTCCGCCAAGGGCGAGCTCTCCGGCGAGGGATGTCACTAGCGACCCTCCGCCGGCGGGAGCTACGACCACGCCGCCGAGGGAGAGCTCCCCGGCAAGGAATCTCGCCGAGGAGCCGGCCCGCGCAGGTAACCCCTTTGCTTCACTCTTCCCTTGGACTTTTTCTTCTTTGGGTTCTTCTTTTTGGATATTTGCTTGACTGTTTGTCTTTTCTTTTCCTCCGTCAGACCCGTCCGCAGCTGAGCCGATGGAGATGGAGGTCGTTGCTGACGACGCCGCCATTGCTGAAGAAACGGTTGGCGCAGACGATCCCGCCGCCGTAGAGGCCGCCAAGGCTACCGCCGCAGTAGCCGGCGAAGGGGCTGGCGATCGCACTGACGACCCTGAGGCCTCAGGAGTGCCAGGCGCTACACAGACCGCCAATCCCTCCGCCGCTGCCGCAGCCCCCAGCTCCGACGAGCCCGAGCCGGGCGCCTACTGAAAGGCCAGCGACGACATCTTCATCCAGCTCCCTTGGGCGTCCATGTCCAGGGCGCCAGTTGAGGGAGAGGTCTTCGACGGGGAGGTGCTTGCCTCCGCCGGGCTGAAGCTAGTCGACGCGCCGAGCAGCAGCAACGAGCCTGAGGAGGAACGGCTGCTGCGCAGGCTGCTGTCACTTTACTACGCCCGGCAGGCCAAGCTGGAGTCCCGTGAGGCTCTGGCCGCCAAGGCGGGAATTGATATGGAGAAGCGCGCAGAGGAGCTCCGGGCCATCAACCAAGCAGCTCTCCGGTCCTTGGCGGAGGAGCGGGAGCAGCTCGCTGAGGCGCAGCAGGCCTTCATCTTGGAGAAGGCTGAAGTGGAGGAGCAGCAACGGCTTGCCGCCGAGGAGCTATCCAAGCGAGAAGGCGAGCTGGCGCAGCGGAAGGTCAACCTCGACGGCCACGAGGATGAACTTGCCGCGCGCGAGCAGTCGCTTGGCGGAGCTCTCCAAGAAGCGAAGGATGCTGCCGCGGCCGCCGAAACCGCGAAGAGGGAGTTGGAGACGAGGGTGGCATAGGTGGAGGCCAACCTCAAGACGAGCGGCGAGGAGGTTGCCGCACTCAAGCTCGAGCGAGAGAAGGACGCCCACAGCCACTCCGAGCTGCAGGTCCGCCTCTCCGAGAAGGGCAAGGATCTCGCCGTCGCCAAGGATTCCGTCGCCGACCTCGAGCTGAAGCTGGCCACCCTAACCCAGACGCTGGACGGCGCCAAGGAGCGGGAGGCGACCCTGAAGGAGGAGCTCAGGGCCGAGAAGGCACTGCTGGAGAGCGCTGCCATCACCCAAAACGTCTTCAAGGAAACCGTGGAGCATTGGACAGAAGGTCTTGTCAATGCTGCCGCGGATATCGACAAGGAGCTGGCGCAACTGGGGGCGGAATATCTCGGGTACTCCACCGACGAGAACCTCCACCCCAGCGCCAAGCTCACTTTGTTCTTCAGAGGCATGGCGACGGCCCTCCAGCAACTCCGGGAGAAGATCCCAAAGCAGCTGGCGGACGAGTCGCGCAGGCTCTGCGCGGGGGCCCTGCAGAAGGTGTTGGTGAAGGTGGCCTTCCGCAATCCCGGCCTCAACCTCACCAACGTCCTTAGGAGTTTGCCGCCGGACGCCGACCAAGAAGCGCTCAAGGCCCTTGTCGCACCCATTTTGGACAAGGTGGGTGGCATCAAGAGGGTCGAGGGCGACCGCGCGGACTAGTCTTGTTCACTTTCTTCTTTTCCTTGTCGCTGTTATCCATGTTATGAAAAACAGTCTATTAGAGCTGCAACAAGTTGCTTTGTAATATAACTTTATTTTGGGTAGTTAATGCAATGTTATTTCCTTTACTTGAATCCTTTTGCTTTGTATGTTTTTTCCCTACGCTTTTAGGGAACTTGCCGGCGTAGGCACCTTTGCCGCGAGCGCTGAGTGCGGAACTTCAGCAGCCTGCTGGCGGTGCCGTTGCCGACAAGTAACCTTGTCGCAACTAGTCGCAGCACACTTAGGTTGTTGAGTGAACTCGAAAACGAAGTAAGGGCGCGACACTAGTCGTAGCACACTTAAGTCGCTGAGCGTGCTCGAAACAAAGTAAGGGCGCGGCTAGCCACGAGTGGGTTCCTCCGTGCACAGGTTTTCCATACAAAGCACGGTCGTTCAAGGAAGATAACTTAGAAAATTTAAAAATTTGATTGCTCAGACTTTGGCCACTTAGCTTTTGTGTTGTCTGCTTGTGTTGTCCGCTTCCCGGCAAGGCAGGGTTTTCTTGAACGGTGCTTGGTCCATACCGCTATCTCCCCCCGGCAAACTTGTGCGCAAGGGAACCTTCTTCTCCTTGAGAGAAAAGATAGAAGAGAAAATACAGATATGGAGCTTTTTGGCCCGTTATTGCTTACCGGGGGTAGGTGTTGCACAAAGTGTCAGATAGCACATGCAAGAAAATAAAAAGCATGAAATGACAGGATGTGCGGGGCACATGAGCTTTACTGATGCACGGGGTCTGCGCCCGGCTTTGTACAAAGGATTACATGCAACAGCGGCAAGACATGTACAAAAGGTGGTTGCCGGAGCGGATCACGGCAACCGCGCCTTACAGATAAAACTTACGAAGATGCTCGATGTTCCAGGAGTTGCTCACCGGATAGCCATCTTCGGTCTCTAGGCAGACAGCGCCATGCCTAGTGACTCGTTTCACCCGATAAGGGCCTTCCCACTTCGGCGTCAACTTGTTGGAATTCTTGGCGGACTGAACACGCCGAAGAACAAGGTCGCCTTCCTCGATACTTCTGGCATTAACTTTGCGGCTATGGTAGCGGCGCAAAGCTTGCTGGTAGCGAGCAGCTAGCACAGCAGCCTGAAGACGGTCCTCCTCAAGGAGCAGCGCGTCGTCTTGTCGCAGCTGCTCTTGCTCGAGCTCATCATAAGAGAGCACTCGAAGTGACCCGTATAGGAGTTCCGTGGGGAGAACTGCCTCTGCTCCATAGACGAGAGCGAAAGGTGTCTTTCCAGTGGCTCGATTTGGCGTCGTCCTGATCGACCAAAGAGCCGCCGGCAACTCCTCGATCCAGTTTCTTCCGCTCTTGTGCAGCCTGTCGAAAGTTCTTGTCTTGAGTCCGCGCAGCACTTCAGCGTTTGCTCTCTCCGCTTGACCGTTGCTCCTTGGGTGAGCAACAGAAGCGAAGCAGACCTTGGCTCCAAGGTCTTGGGCATATTGCATGAACGTGCGACTTGTGAATTGTGTGCCGTTGTCGGTGATGATCCTGTTAGGGATCCCGAAACGACAAACAAATGACATGAAGAACTTGACTGCTGATTGTGCGGTCACCTTTCTCACTGGTTCCACTTCCGGCCACTTTGTGAACTTGTCGATTGCAACGTACAAGTACTCAAAGCCCCCGGCTGCGCGGGGAAAGGGGCCGAGGATGTCGAGCCCCCAGACCAAAAATGGCCAGGATAAAGGGATCGTCTGGAGAGCTTGAGCTGGCTGATGTATCTGTTTGGAATGGAACTGGCACGCTTCACACTTGGTTACTTGTGCAGTTGCATCCTGGAGGGCTTCTGGCCAAAAGAAACCTTGCCGGAACGCCTTGCCGGCAAGTGCTCTTGCGCCAATGTGGTGGCCACATATGCCTCCATGTATCTCTGCCAACAGCTTCTGTCCATCTTCCCGGGGAATACACTTCAATTTCACACCCTTGAGTCTTCTTCTGCACAGTGTGTTGTCAACAAACTGGTACATTCTTGACTGCCGGGCTATTCTTTCCGCTTCTTCTTACTCTTCGGAAAGTTCTCCTGTCTGAAGGAAACGGACAATCTGATGCGCCCATGCTGGAGCTTGTGGCTCGACAACAAGGACTAAAGGCACTTGTGCTGCTGCGGGAACGTCTGCTTCTACGACAAGAACCTGCGGCTCAGCCGGAGCTTGACATTCCCCGGCAAGCTTGCCGGAGCAAAACTTGTCTGGAGCGTCTGCTTCAACTGTACAAACCCTAGGGCTTGCAGGAGCAGACTACCCCTTAGCATTTTCGGTGTTGATCTTGGGGACTTTCTTGGCGGCGGCTTCGGGAAGCTCTGCCGGAAAATAGTCACCGGAAACCAACTTCCTCTTCTTGGTCTATCTAGTTGATGGTGTTACGGATGGCTGAGTCAGCTTCAGCATAAAGATCCCCGGTTCCACAGGCAACTTTAGTGCGGCGCACTTCGACAGGCCATCTGCGATGTTGTTCTGAGCTCTTGGAATGTGCTCCATCTGTAGGCCATCGAAGTGTTCTTCAAGCTTTCTCACTTCGTCGACGTAAGCTTCCATCAACGGACTCTGATAATTCTTGTTCACTTGGCGGACGACAAGCTGCGAGTCACCCCTTACAATTAGCTTCTTGATCCCAAGGTCTGTCGCGATCCTGAGACCGGCAAGCAAACCTTCATATTCTGCAGTATTGTTTGTTGCTTGCTCCTTGGGAAAGTGCATCTGGACGACGTACTTGAGGTGCTCTCCGGTGGGTGCGACAAGCAGCACGCCGGGACCGGTGCCTTGCAGCGAGAAGGCACCATCAAAGTACATTATCCACTCTTTGCTTGCTTCCTTGACGGGGATGCTCGTCTCTGGGATTTATTTGTCTGGTGTTGGCGTCCACTCTGCTATGAACTCTGCCAATGCTCTGCTCTGGATAGTTGAAGTGCTTTCAAACTTGAGGCCAAAGCTTGACAGTTCCAGTGCCCACTCAAGAATCCTGCCTGTCGCTTCTGGATTTTGTAGTATCCTTTTCAACGGAAAGCGAGTGACCACTGTTATCTCATGTGCTTGGAAGTAATGGCGCAACTTCCTCGAGGCCATGAGAAGGCCGAAAAGCAACTTCTGCACACCAGAGTACCTTGACCTAGCCCCCTGCAGAAGGGAGCTAACGAAGTAAACTGGGCGCTGCACCATCTTTTTCCACACCTCTTCTTGCATCTGCGCAGATCCATCCTTGTCGGGACCAGAGCTTGTCGGGGAAGCCCCCTGCTTGTCGCTGGATATGCTTGCCGCAGTTGCTGGCTCATCGTCTGCCTCCCTCTCCGCTACTAACGCAGCACTAACCACTTGATTGGTTGCTGCTAAGTACAGCAGCAACTTCTCTTGTGGTTTAGGTGCGACAAGTATTGGAGTAGAGGACAGGTACCTCTTCAAGTCTTGTAGCGCATCTTCCGCTTCCGGAGTCCACTTCATTGGACCTACCTTTTTCAAAATTTTGAAAAACGGCAGGGCGCGCTCTGCTGACTTAGAGATAAACCTGCCGAGAGCAGCCACGCAACCGGCAAGTCTTCGCACATCCTTGACGCGCTTGGGTGCTTCGATCTGCTCAATGGCCTTGATCTTGTCGGGATTGGCTTCAATCCCCCTCTGAGACACAAAGAACCCGAGAAGCTTGCCGGAAGGGACTCCAAACACGCACTTCTCGGGGTTGAGCTTGAGCTAGATCTTGCGCAGATTTGCAAAGGTTTCTTCTAAATCTTGAACTAGGGTAGCCCTGTCCTTGCTCTTGACCACTATGTCATCCATGTATGCTTCTACATTTATGTGAATTTGTGGCTCAAAAGCTGTATGGACTACTCTTGCAAATGTTGAACCCGCATTCTTCAAACCAAAAGGCATCCGTATGAAACAGTATGTGCCACATGGAGTGATGAATGCGATCTTCTCTTCATCTTCTTCAGCCATGAAGATCTGATGGTATCCTGAGTATGCGTCAAGAAACGAAAGCAGGTCACATCCGGCCGTGGAGTCAACAATCTGGTCAATGCGCGGCAAGGGAAATGGGTCTTTTGGACAAGCTTTATTCACATCGGTGAAGTCGATACAAAGCCTCCATTTCCCATTTGCCTTACGCACGACTACAGGATTGGCCAACCACGTGGGATGGAGCACTCCTCTGACAAGGCCTGCTGCTTCCAGTTTCTTGATTTCTTCCGCGATGAACTCTTGGCGCTCCACCGCTTGCTTTCTAACCTTCTGCTTGACGGGCCGCGCGTGAGGACAAACGACAAGCTTGTGCTCAATCACTTTCCTGGGAACACCGGGGATGTCAGACGTTTGCCATGCAAACACGTCGACATTCGCCCGCAGGAAAGCAACGAGCGCGCTTTCCTATTTAGGGTCAAGCGTGGCACTGATGGTGAAAGTACCACCAGTGCCGTCCTCCTTGGCGGACACCTTCTTTGTCTCTGGTGGAGCTGCTATCGTCTTCTTACACTTGCCGGTGGAGCTCAATGGTGCATCCTCGACGGCAGCGCAGCACTCCGAAGAGGTGCGTTTGCTGGAGTGGGCCCCAGAGCTCTTGCCGGACTTGGTCTTCTTCCCTCCGGGAGCTTCAGCGGCAAGTGTCTTGTTATCCGCTGCGGCTGCTACTTCCCGGTAGATCTTGTCGGCTCAGATAAGGGCGTCCTTCTTGTCGCCAGGGACAGAGATGACGCTTATCGGGCCTGGCATCTTGAGCATGTTGTAGGCATAGTGAGAGGCTGCCATGAACTTGGCGAGTGCTAGACAGCCGAGTATCCCATTGTAAGGCAACGGGAAATCGGCAACGTCGAACGTGATCCTCTCAGTCCTGAAGTTCACCTCGCCGCCAAACGTCACTGGCAGTGTGATCTTTCCCTTCGGCTTGCTCCTTCCCGGGTTGATTCCTTGGAACGTGCCGGTCTCTTCGAGCTCGCTGTCAGGGATCTGGAGTTTCCGGACCACAGCGGAGGAGATCAAGTTCAAGCCGGCCCCGCCGTCAACTAACATCTTAGTGACCTTGAGGTTGCGGATAGTTGGTGAAACCAACATCGGCAAGCACCCGACCGCAGTTGTGCGATCAGGGTGATCCTCAATGTCAAAGACGATAGGCGTGCTGGACCACTTCAGAAGCTTGCGCGATTCGACAGGTGGTTCTGCTGCATTGACTTCACGCACCCACTGCTTGAGTTGGCGGTGCGAAGTGTGCAGAGATGCACCGCCATCAACGCACAAAAACTTCTGTGGCTTTCCGAAACTCCTGCTCACTGGTCTCTCCATCATCCATGTCTTCGTCGTGGTCGTCGTCTTCATCCTTGTCACGGCCGCGGGGAGGTCTGTCTCCTTGCCGCTGCTTGGCCTTGCCGCGGCGTCCTCCCCGGCCGTTGAATGGCCGCTTCTTGCCGGATCCCCCATCACCTCCTTGGGCCTTCTCCTTGTCACGTCGCTCGTACTCAGCTTTTTGCTGCTCGACGAGGTACTCAACCCTCTTGCAGTTCTGGAGGTCGTGGCCCTTGGTGTGGTGGATCTTGCAATACTGCTTGTCGGCGCCGTCCTGCTTGTCGGCGGCCGCCACAGCCTGGCAGTTGGTGCACGCGGCAGTTTCCTTGCCGGAGCCACCAACTTGGGCTTTCTTGGCGCCAGCCTCCTTGCGGACTGCTCAACGACTAGCACTTCCTTGTTCTTCTTCTTTCTATTGTTCCGCCGCCGGTTTTTCTTCGCCGGGGCGGCATCTTCGCTGTCAGATCCTCCGGCTCCTGTATCCTCTCCGGGGAGTTTCCTACCCTCTTCAGCACATGCACACTTGTCGGCCAGGGCGTATAGCTCACTAACGTCCCTGATCTTGCACATCGCCATCTCCTCCCTCATCCTGCGGTTACGCACGTTCTGATGGAACGCGCTGATAACCGCGGCAGGGTGGACGTCTGGGATGTTGTGTTGCTCGCGGCTGAACCTCTGGATGTATTTACGCAGGGGTTCCCCTTCCTTCTGGGCGAGCAGGTGCAGGTCACTCTCTTGGCCATGGGGTTTGTGGCCGCCTGTAAAGGCGCCGACAAACTGATGGCAGAGATCTTCCCAAGAAGAAATGGAGTTGTCCGGCAAGTGCATGAGCCAGGACCTGACGTTGGGTTTGAGTACCAGAGGGAAGTAGTTGGCAAGGATCTTCTTGTCTCGTCCCCCGGCAGCCTGCACCGCGATGGTGTAGATGCTGAGGAACTCCGACGAATGCGTCTTGCCGTCGTACTTCTCCGGCACATCTGGCTTGAAAATTTTCATGCTGGGCCACTGGAATTGCCGCAGCTCACGAGTGAACGCAGGACAACCTACCGCGTACGGCAAGTCGCCTGGTCCCCCTGGCGCATGCATGTCGACAGCGGGCCCAGCGCGCTGGTCTGATTGACGCCGCGCTTCTCTTCGGCGCTCGATGCGGGTTCGAGCGTCCTCTTGCTGTCGATCGTCGAGAATTTGGCGCTGATCGCGGCGAGCTCGCGGATTGGATGACGCAGTGGAGTCGTCGTCGATGTTGATCCGGCGAGCCGGCGATCTTGGCCTTCGGGGCGGAGAGTGCGCAGTGGTCGCACCCCCGGCGGTCTTGTCGCCATCGGCCCGCGCCTAGCTGACTTGCCGCGGCCACGACGTGCTCGGCTGCTGCGGAGTGTCACCGTTGGCGAAGGCGATGAGACTCTGGATGGTGGCCCTCCAGTCGTCGGCCTTGTCTGTCGCTGGAGAGAAGTCGAGGAGCAGTTGGGCTCGTGCTAGAGCTTCTGCTGGAGTGGCGGGTAGCGGTGGCGAACGGTGCGAGGAGCGGGATATGCTCGGACTTCTAACTAAGTTAGAAGGAGCAGCATCCCGTCCCGGCGACCGTGCCTTGCTCGTGCCAGCGTGTTGGTGCGCACGCTGGCCTTGAGCGTCCCGAGATCCGGCAGTTTGACCTTGGCCCAGCAAGCGTATGGTACCTTGAGTACCACGGCGCTGCCGGTCCCGCGCCTCCTGAGAGGGGCGCGGTGCATGTACGGACGCCGAGGCCTTGGAGTGCGCGTGGTCGTCCGCCTTGTCCTTGGACTTGGTGGCGCCGTGAGTTCCCTCGTCGGCGTCCGTTCCTCCGCCGACGTCTACCCCACCAGCCGTTGGCTCCGGCGGTGGTGGGATCGACGCGGATGGACCTGCTGCCTCCGAAGCCTTCTTCTTCGGCGGCATGTTGATGGAGTCGATGAAGTTGATGAAGTTGGTGAAGATCTAGCCCGTGTGGATGCCGGATCGGGTTCACACAACCTCGACGCACCCCCTACCTGGCGCGCCAAAGATGTCGGGGAAACTGATCGCCCACGAACACCTATGGGACCGGAGCCCCTTTTCGGTACGGCAAGCGGGCGGAGGATGCACAAAGAGCGGATCGAGGTGAGCACACGAGCAGTTTACCCAGGTTCGGGCCGCACGGATGCGTAAAACCCTACTCCTGCTTTGGTTTGTATTGTGTTCTTGCTCGAGAGCGAGGAGAGCTACAGTACACTCTAACCGCTAACTAGACCGAGCATGGAATGATCGATGTTCCGGAACCCCCTCTACGTTGCGCATGGGCCTCCTTTTATAGGCTCAAGGGGTCACCGACAGGTGGCAACGCCGATGAGGGTAAAAGTGTAAAAAGAGTGGTAGTTGGAACAGTGTTCCATACCTAACCCTGACGGCAGGGGACAAGGGCATTAAATGCCCGTCGCCGTCGCCCAAACAGTGCAAAAAGTGGCCGTCAGGGGCGCCACCATCCGCCACGACGGTAGCCTTGTCATCGCCGCTTGCCACCGTGTACCACAGGCTGCACAGCCTTCCGCCACGTACGCCTGGGACGGTCCCAGGGCGACACGTGGGTGGATGCGCTGGAGCGCGGGTACTGAGTGGAAGCTTGCCGCGGCAAGCGTCTTGCCGCGTTCGCTATCTTGTCGCTTCCGGGAGCTTGTCGCTCACCGGGCCTTGCCGGGACGCGTGGCGCGTCGCGGCAAGTCCCTTAAGATGCCTTGATTGGCCTTCCCGGCAAGCTCCTCTTGCCAGGGTCTTGCGCCTTGAGTGGTTTTGTGCCTTGAGTGGCCTTCCCGGCAAGCTCCTCTTGCCGGGGCCTCATCTTCTGGACTTGGATACTTTGTTCTTGAATGGCTCCAAGGGAACCACGGAGGATCTTGGCGGTCGCCTGGCAAGCCTTGCCGCGGGACGCTGCAACTGCCCGTGCACAAATTCGGGATACTAAGGTACCCCTACTTTAGTACACGGACACATGTGAAGATGAAGATCGTTCCATGTTGGAACCTGATGCTTTGGGAATATCACAATATGTCTTACATTCATTAACACACCTATATACTGGGCATGCGTGCAAGGCTTGGCCTTTTGCTCGGTGTTTTGTTCCACTCATGCCACCTTAGGAGCCGATAAATTGGCATTATGTTCCTTGATTTTGCGGTCCTTACACGGTTGGGTATATGGGGACCCCTTGACACTTCGTCTTTGAATAAAACTTCTCCAGCAAGGCCCAACATTGGTTTTAATTTGCCTCATAATAACAACTTAATTAATTAATTAAATTGCATAGGGGGTCGCGTCCCTGAGTTTTCTTCTACATAGCAGGGGGGCCAGTGCTGATGGTGTTGGTCCCAAATAGAGTCGTTTGCGGCGCCCCCTCTTGGAAACTTGGGGTTTGGTTGATGTACGCCGTGCTCATCCGATCGTGGCCTGAGACGAGATACGCGCGGCTACTATCAGGGTGTCGGCAAGTCGGGAGGTCTTGCTGGACTTGTTTTACCATTGTCGAAATGTCTTGTGCACCGGGATTCCGAGCCTGATCGGATTGTCCCTAAGATAAGGGGTAAAAATTATTATTATCTCAGCTGATCGTGAGAACTTGTGATGGGCTAAGTTGGGACACCCCTGCAGGGTTATGATCTTTCGAAAGCTGTGCCCGCGGTTATGTGGCAGATTGGAATTTGTTAATGTCCGGTTGTAGAAAACTTGACAGAGGATCCGAAGTAATATACACAACTGTGTGAGTTTAGGATCATAACCGTAGGTAGTTTAGGATCTTTAGCGATCATTACTAGTTTGCGACCGTTTGCGTATATGCCCATCTTATTCTTGTACTTGTAAGTTAGCCACCATATTATGCTTAGCCGCTGCTGCAACCTCACCACTCAACCTCTTCCTACCCATAAAGCTTTGCTAGTCTTGATACCCATGGTTATGGGATTGCTGAGTCCTCGTGGCTCATAGATACTACAACACCAGATGCAGGTACCGCTGAGAACAGTGCATGAGATGTTTCAGAACTCACTGGGAGCTCGATGAAGAGAGTGGCCGTATGTATGTGACGTTGTTCGACGATCAGTAGTGGTTCCTACTAGGGGCGATCGGACCTTGTGTTATTTATGGTATCTTTTATTTGGATCTTCGTCCGTAGTCGGACTCTGATGTTTTTTGGATGATGATTGTTTATGTAATGCATTGTGTGACGTGGCGAGTGTAAGCCAACTACTCTTTTGCAATTTCATCCCTCTTTTACATGAGTCGTGCAAAGATACCATAGTTGAGATCATTCTAGTATGAGCTTATGCCTTTAAGTCGTGCCTCGACACATAGGAGGTATAATCTCATACTGGGCATTACAAGTTGGTAACCAGAGCCTTCTCCGACCTAGGAGCCCCCACTGATTGATCGAATCGTTGACGGTTGAGTCTAGGCACACACATGAAAATGTTTTGAGTCCTATATTTATATATAGGAGAGTAGGATTTCTTTTACTCCTCATCCGTTTATCACTCTGGTGAGGACTCCTGACGATTACGTTATCTCTTCTACTCTAAAAAATTCACGATTTTTTTAGGATCACGCGAGTATTGTTTGGATTGTTCCGATGTCTTTGTGACGAGAACATTGTTCTCGATGCCTCCTGTCATTAGGGGTTGTGGCAGTGTCCCGGGGAGTTGAGCTCCGAGGTGTTGTCGTCACAAATATATCGCAGCAGTTCTGGAATACTTAAGACGGCCGACATCAAAAACTCTCCTATGCGGTTAGTGGCAAGATAACCCCGACATCACCCAGTACTGGGGAGGTAGTTCGGTAATATTTCCATAGCTTGTATAGCATATGCGTTTCGAAGGTCCGAGGTAAACGGTTTCCGGAAATAACTGGTTATGTGTTGAAGGATGGATACAGCTGGATGTAGGATTAGAGTTGAGTGCGCGATGCTTCTCCTGTATCCCCAACACCTGATTGCATAACTGGAAATTTTCGGAAATTAATAGGTGGGTTCATCTAGTAGCTCGTAGGCATTCTTCCAACGAATGCAGGATATGGAGTTCGGGGTTCTACATTGAGTGAAGTGGTTTTATGAGCGTTGTTCCAATCGGGAGTTGCATCTTAAAGGGTCCTTGGCTATGCTGATCCGGGGATTGCAAAACCCTTTTGTAACACGTTCCATGAGCTTTCAGCACGAACATGTGGAACGAAACTTCTATCTTGTATTTGTTCTATCTGCTCCTTGTTGTTTTTATTTATCTTTTGTTCTCCCAAGTGTCTTCTCGTCAAGTTGATGTATCATTTAAGCTGTGGAATTCATTTGTTCAATTCTCTGTTCGAATGATATTGTGAAGATTATGCTACAACATATCTATCCTTTGTTTTTGTTTTGATTCTGGTATTCGAGTTGCTTCGATGTCAAATGTTGATTCCGTACCTTCCTAATTGGTGTTCTCATATTTAATTGGGAGTGCTAATTCTTCTTGACCATCGAGATTTTCATGTTAATCCTTTTCAACCAGTGTGCCTTCTCTTCAAGTTATTCCATACGGACGCCGTTGAGAAATCTGACGATTTGTCTGTTTCATTCATCCCAAATTGTCTTGTTTAACCCGCCCTCCCTCCCTTCTTATTCTCGAAGTCAGAAATTCTAAAGTGAAATGTCCATTTTATTAATGTGATGTTTCTTCATTCTTTCGTTCAATTTCATTATCCGGTGATCTCTCAGGAAGATGCTCAGGAGCTTCAAATTTATCGTTGTTCCATTCTCGTTTCTTCTCCGGTGGATTTAATTCAAGCCTTGGTGCTGATCATATCCTTCCTCTTGTTTCACATGTTTTTTCCCATGTTGAATTTCTTATTCGAAGTCTCTCTTGTTTATTCAACTCTCTCTAACTCTTCTCCGGAGTGTACAAGGTATCTCAGAAGATTTGTGTTACAATTCTTTATCCGTTCAAACTATTTTGAGGTGGTTATCTCGCTCAAGCCATTTAATTCAACCGTTGCAATATATCTTAAGCAATCTTCTCAACGGTGATTTCTTTTGAGTGGGCCCTAACCCACAGGTCTTTTCTCAGGATCTTACCTGACTCTTCTAATTTCCCGGAGTGTTCCAAAATTCTTTTCAAATGTGACGTAAGTATGGATTCCATCAGTCATATGCCTTCTTCAAGATCGCTTTTAATTCTTTTCATCATTGGTTCAACCTTTCTACTTTTCATTCTTCCGGAATATTTCATGAATTAATTCTATTGTGTTCCTCCGAAGGTCATCATTTCAGAAGATTTCTTCGTTCTTGATACGTCCAAAACGTATCTATAATTTCTGCTTGCTCCATGCCTCTTTTGGGTGATATTGCTATGATATTTATACACTTCCATACACTTTTGATCATATTTGGAGTAACCTATTAACTCAGTGCACCCCAGTGCTAGTTTCTGTTTTCTGCTATTTTTGTATTTCAGGTTTTCCCATTACGAGAACTGCCAGAAAAATCCCGAAAAAATTATATAAAAAATCAGCGTTTCAGAAGCTTCCCGGCTGCCAAAATACAGCCGTAGGGGGGCCACAAGGGCTCCAGGCGCCCTGGTGGCGCGGCCCCCCTCCTGGTCGCGCCGGGGGGCCACCTGGGCCCCCCGAGCCTCTGCTGATGCCCCCCTTTGGCATATATTTATATAGTGTCCCAAAACCCTCGAGACGGGAACCCTTTTTCGCGATCTCATCTCTGTTCCGCCGCCGCCGCGCTTCCAAGATCAGGAGCACCAAGAGAACTCTTCCCGGCACCCTGCCGGAGGGGAGGATCACCACTGGGAGCTTCTCCACCACCATGGACGCCTCCCGGATGAGTTGTGAGTAGTCTCCCTTGGACCATGGGTCCATGACCAGTAGCTATGTGATGTTCTCCTCCCGTTCTTGTGCTTCACTAATTAGTCCTCGTGAGCTGCCCTACATGATCGAGGCACATATGTAATCCTTATGCTGTTGCTATGATGAGTTTGCTGGGATCCGATGGATTGTGAGATTATGTTCAGATTGTGTTTGAGTAATATATTTGATTTACCTATTTTATATTTATGTTCGTAAGTAATTTTTGCATGTTCTCTGTTGTTATTTATTGCTTTGGCCAAGTAGTAGGTAGTGACTCGCAACTATGGGTGCAAGGATTGTTTACTTTACGCAAAGTTCTTTTAATGCAGTTGTTTGTTGCTTTGAGTTTACACTATGGGTGGGACTCGCAACTTAATACCAGCGAGATGTTCTGGATAGATATCTCAAGGTGGATGATTAGTAGTAGATGCAGATGGATTTCGGTCTACTTGCCTTGGCGTACCGCCCATGCTTTGAACCTCTACCTTTCTTGTAACATAGTTAGCATTGGTTTGCAGACATCATTCTGTCAATTACCCAGCTGTAATTCGTTTACCTCACATAGCTGTTTTATCTTCTTTTTGGAGAGAGACATCACTAGTGAACATAATGGGACCCCGGTCCATATTACCATCATCGATCACATCCGCTATTTACTTTCCGCTTTTTACTTACTATTGCAGCACAACCTATCACTATTATCACTTGCGTTTGATCCTTTGTAAACGACAAGGCCGGATGGATTGACAACCTCTCTGTACTCGTTGGGAGCAAAGTTATTTGTATCTGTGTGCAGGTCCATGTTGATTGCTAATATTTGGCGCTGTTAGCAGTTGACACCTTCTTGTTGAAACTGGGAGTGTCAGTGAAATCGATCCTTGGTATCTTTGCCAAGGGAAAACTTCCGCTACACTGCATCTCAAACCTTCCACTTGGGGTAACCAACGAGGGGCGAGAAGCCATCAAGCAAAGTTTTCTGGCACCGTTGCCGGGGACTCCACTCTTCAGGATAGGGGAGTTGCACGCTATCTTTTACCTTTGCTTTTTAGTCTTGTTAGTTTACCTTTTAGTTTTTTGCTTTAGTATCTTTTATCGAAAATCACAAAAATAGTTATCTTGCTTGCTTGCTGCTATGGGTTCCACTGAGAACACCAAGTTGTGTGACTTCACTAGTCACAACAACGATGAATTTATCTGCACACCTATCACTACACCTGCCACTTCAGCACCTTCGTATGAAATTAAACCTGCTTTACTGAACCTAGTTATGAAAGATCAATTCTCCGGTGCTGGAGATGATGCTGCTTTACACTTAAACAATTTTGTTGAACTTTGTGATATGCAAAAGTACCAAGAAATAGATGGTAATATTGTTAAGCTTAAGCTTTTTCCTTTCTCCTTGAGAGGAGGAGCTAAAATTTGGTTTCAGTCTTTGCCTAGAAATAGCATAGATTCATGGGACAAGTGCAAAGATGTTTTTATTGGAAAGTACTATCCACCTGCCCTAAATGAAAAAGCTGACTTGATCATGTCCCTACTTTGCAAGCAATCTTCTATTGATCCTCGTGATGATCCTTTAAATTCTGTGATTGCTCATGCTTATAGGAGTAATTTTGGTAGCAATCCTAGACCGTTCCTCTCTAATTCCTATGGGAGCAACAATGCTTATCCTATCACCAAGAACTCCATCCAAAAAGATAGAGACTTGCCTGGTTATGAGAAACTTCTAGAAATAGAGAAGGCCACTAAGAATTACATGCACACGCAATATGAACAAAACAAAACCTTCTCGAGGCAATTAAATGAGCATACTGCTATCCTGCAAGACATTAGTAGACAATTAGAGAGCCTAAATATTGAGATTTCTAACCTCCAGACTAGGCTCACTATCACTGAGACCCAAGTTTCCAACATGTCCCACACACAAGCCACTTTGATAAACCAAATGGCAGCTAAACCCGAACTGGTTGCACCCCTAAGGGAGGAAGAAGATAGAATTAAGAACCTTCCTACCCACCACACTGTTGCTACTATCCAAGTTGTTGAGGATATCCAAACTCTTAGCACCCAATGCACTCCTGGTCCCATTGGAACTATTAATGGTGATGCTATGACTATAGAAACTACCAAACAAGTGAACCTAAAGGACACCACCACCACCTTACGTGATAGTAGTGACCTTGATTTTGACAATTGCACTCTTACCGAAGTTATTGATTTCCTTCACAAGATGTCTAGAGATCCCCGCACTAGCATGCTTAACCTTGCCTTCACAGAGCATATCACTAATGCTCTCATCAAATCTAGGGAGGAGAAACTTAGAGTAGAAGCCTCCATACCTAGAAAGCTAAGATGGTTGGGATCCTATGATTAAAATTAAGTTGAATAACTTCTCTTCCTATGCTTTATGTGATGTTGGTGCCAATACCTCCGTTATGCCCAAAAGAATATATGATATGCTTAAATTGAAACCTTTTGATTCTTGTTCTTTTGGTGTTCGTCTCGTTGATTCTTCCATAAAGAAACCTTTGGGGAGGATCGATGATGTTCTTATCATTGTCAATGACAATTATGTTCCCGTTGATTTTACTATTATGGACATTGAATGTGAACCTTCTTGTCCAATTATTTTGGGACGACCTTTCCTACGCACCGTTGGTGCTATCATTGACATGAAAGAGGGGAATATAAAATTCCAATTTCCTCTCAAGAAAGGGATGGAACACTTCCCTCGAAAGAAGATTAAGTTACCTTTTGAGTCCGGTATACGGGCTAGCTATTCTTTTACTCTTGATAAAACTTGATCTCTTTGCATTATGCCTAGCTTAAAGGCGTAAAAGAAAGCGCTTTTGGGAGTCAGCCCACATGAATAAATTTTATTTTGTTTTTGTTGTGTCTTGATGTTGTTACTACAGTAGCATCATCATTGTATCTTTGCTTTTCAATTTTTGTGCCAAGTGTAACCTCTGATTGCAAGAAAGTTCAAAAGTTGTGACGTGCTGTCCAGGAAACAGATTCTGTCCTTGGATAGAAAAATTCGTATAAAATCACCGGATCATCTTTTTGGTCTGAATTGTTTTGACAGCGTGCTCTATATAATTATCTTTCGTGCGTCTGTTCTGAGTTTTTTGATTAGAGTTGCAGAAGTGCCCCGAAAAAATAATTTACTACCCGTTGTTCTGTTTTTCACAGATTATGTCCTGTTTTGCCTTTCCTTCATTTTGCAAACCTTTAGCTTGCTTTTTCCTTGCAAAAACCTTTTGGCAATCTTGAGAAACAGTAAATCTTCAAGAATATCCTTATTTCCAGCAAGGAACAATTATTTTATTATGGGTACTAACCTCGCTAATCAGATTATGATGAGTTATGTATGAAGGGAGTTTTCAAGTGTGCGAGGGAAGATGATAAAAAGATTCAGGAGTGTCAAACGCTCAAGCTTGGGGATGCCCCCATGCACCCCCAAGAAATATTCAAGGAGACTCAAGCGTCTAAGCTTGGGGATGCCCCCGTGCATCCCCTTCTCCATCAACATTATCAGTTCGTCTTTCGTTCCACTATATTTTTATCACTTCATGTGTTATGTGCTATGCTTGGAGCGTCTTGCTTCTAGTTTTCCTTTTTAGTTTTCCTTAGCTTTTCATAACGAGTCGGAACTCATCTTTCTTTATGTGGGAGAGAAACACGCTCCACTTCTACCTAGAACACAACATAGAATTTTCATGTCTATCTTTGCTGTGTGTGTTCTTTGTCTTTCAATAGCTACTATCATGTTCAGCTCTTAGTTTTCATGCTTATCTTTTTAAAGAGCTTTTGTTTAGTTGGTTGCTTGAACTCTCTTTAATTATCATGATTATCTTATTAAGAGAGTTTGCTTCCGTTTCATTGGTTGGTATGTCTATGATAAAGATGCTACGTGCATAATGGCGCTTAGTAGTTCATGTTTTCTTATGGTTAGTCTCAAATAGCTGGGGGGTTCCCAATATGTTATTGGAATACCAACATGATTTGTTTGCCTATGATGTGGTATGGTTTAGTAATATATTCCTTCAAGAATTTATTTTGATTGACTTGGCGTATGCTCACGCATATTTAAGACTGTAAAGAAAGTCTGTCAAGCCTTGATGATCTTTTGTTTCTGAGTAGCGATATAACTTCCATGCCTGATTCAATGTTGCTTTGTCGCTCTGCATGATTATGACCGTCATTGCTCTCTTAGTTGGTCGCTCCCAGTCTTTTGCTAACCTCCACCTGTACTAAGCAGACTGACTGCTTGTGCATCCAAATTCCTTTAAACCAGTTATGCCATATGAGTCCACCATACCTTCCTACATGGTATTTATCTGCCATTCCTAACGGAGACTTGCATGTACCATCTCGAAATTATTCAAAAAGAAAAAAATGCATTCCTATTTTGTGCCTCTGTTTTAAGTTCATGAGGAAGTAGTAGTTAATTCATGATCTTTTTAAGTTGGACAAGCTTCACCCCGGGATTGCATGTCTAATGTGCAAACCCATAACACGAGAAGGAACTGGCATTGAGTGCGCCCGGCTCAAAATTAATATAACAAACAAACCCTCCTTCACGCTTTGTTCATGAGAAATCAGAAAACTTTGGCAGTGATAAACAAAGGAGATTAAGAGGATGTGATCGTCCTCATTCGGGAGCCGTTCCTCGAAACTTGTCCATCTCAATAAGTAATTGAGTTATCTGCTAGCATTCGTTGACGAAACATGCATAATCAAAAAAATAATTATTACCTCTGTTTTTAAAACCAAGAGCTCTGGTACATGTTTTGTCTTTGTTTCCGACTACGGGTTTTCAACCTTGCCAACAAAAGCCATGGTTCGAGAGTCTCCACCTTCTTTTAAAGCACCAACTACTGAGAGCATGATTGTCATTCTGAGTGTAATGTGCATTGTCCCAAAGTAGCATTGTCTTTTGCATGATTGTGAATCGTTTATTTTGAAATCATTGTATCTAGTTATCACTTAAACCTTGGAGGTGCCCCTGCATTTATGTTTTGCTTCACTAAAGGGGGCAAGCGAGATATCACTTTATCATATTTGCACACCATGCTCATTACAAATCTATTTGATGTTTCAGTATCATATTGTAAAACTTTCAGTTCTTTGTGATTTTCTCATGAGGCAACTTAATTACTACAGATTCATTGTCTCAGTAAGCTTTTGTCATATGACTATGAAAAGTCCTATATGGTTAATAGCATGTCACCATAGAAATTATTCTTGTTATCATTTACCTACTCGAGGACGAGCAGGAATTAAGCTTGGGGATGTTGATACGTCCAAAACGTATCTATAATTTCTGCTTGCTCCATGCCTCTTTTGGGTGATATTGCTATGATATTTATACACTTCCATACACTTTTGATCATATTTGGACTAACCTATTAACTCAGTGCACCCCAGTGCCAG
>LR738714.1:303769232-303783842 GCA_902687465.1 Secale cereale | reverse complement strand
GCCTCCGCTGATGCCCCCCTTTGGCATATATTTATATCGTGTCCCGAAACCCTCGAGACGGGAACCCTTTTTCGCGATCTCATCTCTGTTCCGCCGCCGCCGCGCTTCCAAGATCAGGAGCACCAGGAGAACTCTTCCCGGCACCCTGCCGGAGGGGAGGATCACCACCGGGAGCTTCTCCACCACCATGGACGCCTCCCGGATGAGTTGTGAGTAGTCTCCCTTGGACCATGGGTCCATGACCAGTAGCTATGTGATGTTCTCCTCCCGTTCTTGTGCTTCACTAATTAGTCCTCGTGAGCTGCCCTACATGATCGAGGCACATATGTAATCCTTATGCTGTTGCTATGATGAGTTTGCTGGGATCCGATGGATTGTGAGATTATGTTCTAATTGTGTTTGAGTAATATATTTGATCTACCTCTTTTATATTTATGTTCGTAAGAAATTCTTGCATGTTCTCCGTTGTTTTTTATTGCTTTGGCCAAGTAGTAGGTAGTGACTCCAAGAGGGAACGTTATGCTTGATTGTGGGTTCATGCCCCTCGATGACTAGCTTGAGTGACAGAAACATGAGTCTAGGGGATGTGCTGTTGCCACAAGGGGGAAAACAACGGTGCTTGTGCCCGCGGGTGCAAGGATTGTTTACTTTACGCAAAGTTATTTTAATGCAGTTGTCTGTTGCTTTGAGTTTACACTATGGGTGGGACTCGCAACTTAATACCAGCGAGATGTTCTGGATAGATATCTCAAGGTGGATGATTAGTAGTAGATGCAGATGGATTTCGGTCTACTTGCCTTGGCGTACCGCCCATGCTTTGAACCTCTACCTTTCTTGTAACATAGTTAGCATTGGTTTGCACACATAATTCTGTCAATTGCCCAGCTGTAATTCGTTTACCTCACATAGCTGTTTTATCGTCTTTTGGGAGAGAGACATCACTAGTGAACATCATGGGACCCCGGTCCATATTACCATCATCGATCACATCCGCTATTTACTTTCCACTTTTTACTTACTATTGCAGCAAAACCTATCACTATTATCACTCGCGTTTGATCCTTTGTAAACGACATGGCCGGAGGGATTGACAACCTCTCTGTACTCGTTGGGAGCAAAGTTATTTGTATCTGTGTGCAGGTCCACGTTGATTGCTAATATCTGGCGCCGTTAGCAGTTGACACCTTCTTGTTGAAACTGGGAGTCTCAGGGAAATCGATCCTTGGTATCTTTGCCAAGGGAAAAATTCCGCTACACTGTATCTCAAACCTTCCTCTTGGGGTAACCAACGAGGGGCGAGAAGCCATCAGTTCTCAGTTTTCAACTTCGCCCTCCAACTATTCTTTATAGATGCCTCTTCGTTCGTCTCCGTATTCTTCCGGTGCTTTGTTCAACTATTCTTTAATCAGTCCGCGATCTCTTCATTCTCTTGTACCTAAATTTCCTCAAGTGCTTATTCTTCCCGGTGGATTATTCTTTTCATCACCCGGTTTCAATTCTTACGGTGCTTCATTCAAGATTACTCTTCCGTTGTTATCGTACCAATTCATTTGTTCTTTTCATAATCCTATCGGTGCTTTGTTGAATATTTATCTAAGGTTGTACTAGATTTCTCTTTAATTCTTTGCAACGAGAATAAGTAGTATGCCAAATCCATTGCTTGTCGTCAATTTAAATTGATGAAGGATATGCATAACATAATTCTTATTCTTATTTCATCCAAGTGGATTAATCCCTTTGTTTAGAGTTTATTCATGAGGAATAAATTCTAGGTTTCAAGTTGTTCGTCTTGTTCCCCGGTGTTCTAAGTTCTCTCAATTATCTTGTCACATAGCTTCATCTAATCATTGCAAGGCTTCAATCTTATTCTTTGCATCTTTCACTTCTCATCCTTTTATTACCGGAGTTCTTCATGGTGGTTCATCATGATTTAATTCATCCTTCAAGTGTTCTTTAAGATTCTTGTTGGAGCTCAAGCATTCTTCATCTTACATTTTGAAGTGTAATTCTATCTACCTAATCTTTTGAGGTGGTGGTATGTCATTTTTGACAATTTCCCTTCATGTTTCATGATTCACAAGTTATCAAGAATGAAGTATTTAAACCCATCATCCTTATTTCTCAGGAGATCCTTTCAACCTCCCATTTTGTTTATTGGATTTTATCTTGGGTTGTATTTCACCAAAAAGCTTTCCCTACGGATTGTTGCTATTTATGGTGCTTATAAATAACCCAAGCTTTTCATTTATCCTCTCGGCGAAATAAGTTTTTCGTCTCCTTGTTGATCTCAATCCAACAATTGGTTTCCGTTAGTGGATGGTGGTCACCTCATAATTTTGAGATGTTTCCCATAAGTCCACATCAAGCTTATTCTTTTCGTTGTTGAGTTTCCAACAACTCTATTCAACCCTTCGTCGTAAGGATGATTTTCAGATTCGGTTGTGGGATAAGTTATTATTTTCTTCTTCGTTCATTTCTCTCATTGATCTAGCATCTATTCTTTCGTTCCGGAGGCTTTGTGATATTGCTCTCTTTGAAACATCATCTTGTCATATCAAGATCATGCTCTTGTCCTTTCCAGTCCATTTAACAGGAGTGTCGTGACCTCCATTCTAGTTCTCTCATCTTATCGAGTTTGGACTCTCTTAACCGGAGTGCTGTCTGAAGCCATTCTTACCCTTGCGTCATTCTTTCAATTGTTTCGGAGGTTAAATTCCTTCCATTTTCAGTCGGAGTGCTGTCCAAGTTATTTCATTCTCATTCATTCTCTGTCTTGTTTTAGCCGGAGTGGTCTCAATAACTATTTTGTCACTTAACCTCTTGGTTCTCGTCGTATTCCTATACCTCTTGTCTAACGAAGTGTTTTTCAATTTCGTTATCTCCGTTATTTTCTTTCATTCAAGTTGTCCAACCCTCCAAGGTTCATTGGTTTCACTCGTTTGTCAAGAAGCAACTTTGTTTTACCTCTTCCTTTATCCTATTTTATCCGGTGCCATCTCCAGGATCTCGGGTCGAGATCCTCTGTTAGTGTGGGAGAGTTGTGACGCCCTGAGACCGATGCGCCAGGTGTCAGCCAGTTATTCATCGTCATTGCCATGTCATTTGCTTGCGTGTTGCTCTTTGCCTTGTCATCATGACATCATGTGCATTTCATCATCATGTTTTCAAAACTTGCATCCGTCTGAGTCCGCCCGTCCTTTCCGCTGACCGTTCTCAGTCCATACACACTCACACGCGCTCCCGGGCCTCCGAATATTTATTTTATGAGTCGCCGAAAAACGTTTTCGGAATGGGTTGAAACTTGGCGTGTGGTCCTATTATAGTATATACATGCCGTCTACCAAATTTCATCGCATTCGGAGTCCGTTTGATAGCCTAACGTATATATATAGCGGCACTAGTCGCCGGTTAATTCGTCGCACGTTTTCGGTCTCCGAAAACCCCCGCGGGCCTCTCCCTCTCTCTCTCTCTCTCTCTCTCTCTCTTCTCATCCCGAGGCATTTCCCCATAGCCCACTAACCTCTTCTAGGCCCAACCTACCCCTTCATCCGACTGGAGCTGTCCGATCGGCATCCGAGGGCTCCAAAAAGCCCCCAAACCCCTAACCCTAGCTACCCTTGCTATATATAGACCTCTCCCTTGCCAAAAATGGACACCTACTCCTTCCCCTACCTCCCAGCGGCTCCTACCTCACATTCCGTGCCTAGCCGCTCCGGATCTGCCACTTGTCGCCGGAAAATCCTCCAGCCACCTCGCCATTGCCACTTGTTGGCATCCTATTGGCCAGTGCCGCTAGCCGCGCACCGCCCGACCAACCGGAAGGCGCCGTGTGGCGCCCGCGCCTCCGCACCGTGCCAGGCCCGTCCCCGGCCCGCCCCGGGCCGGATCTAGGCCCGAGGCCCGCACCGCGCCGTCGCGACCGACGAACCTGCGCCCCGACCCGCTCCTCCTTCCGCTCGATCCCGAGCAGGATCGGAGCTTCGCCGTCGCGCCTCCTGCCGATGACCCGAGCACCTCGCCGCCTCGCACCACGTCGCCGGCCCCGTCACCACTTCCTCCGCTGCCAGAATCCCCAAGCTCCACCGTGCAGGAGCAAGGAGGCCGCCGCCATGGACGACCTCGAGCTCCACCGCGCCGGGCGTCGCCTCCAACCGCCGGGAACCAGCCCCCCTCACCGGATCCGGCGCGGATCCGTGCCTCGCTGCCCGTTCCCGGCCTCCGTGCTGTCCTTGCGCCTCGCCGGAGGTCCAGCTGCAGGTGGTGGCGCCGCCGCTGTCGTTCACCTGCTCGGGGACGAGCAGACGCACGTGCAGCGCCACATGGGACACGACCTTCCTAGCCTGCTGCGTCGGCCACAGCCCAGCTCCACCGACAGGCCAAGAGGCCTGTGGTGAGAAGCCCAACGCCCAGCCAGATTGAGCCCACGTTGTTTTTTTTCTCTGTCTAGTGTTTTTTTCTTTTATCCGCAGAACAACAGTTTTACAGAAAAGACCCCCAACTTCATTCATTTAATAACTCACAAACCCTGCATCATATGTAAGAACTTTAGATATGTAAAATGCTCAGAATTTTGTCTAGTTTCATAATATGCTACTTTCATCCATGATAAAAATTATTAAAATTTCTATTTGCATTGTTTTGCTTAAATAACATGTTAAAATGGTTCAATTCATAACTAAATAACCGTAGCTCCAAATTTAATAAACTTTATATGTAAATGGGGTGGAAAATGTGTAGATTAACTTGGTGCACTTTGTTTTGCTGTGTAACAACTTGAAAATGTGGTAATAGGCAGAACAGTACCAAATTCATAAATATGCACATGAGGAGTTTCCGGAATTGTTGTTGTTATTTCCGGCCTCATTTAAAATGACTAAATAGGTAGTTTGTTTTGCTTCACCTCTTGCCATGTTAACAAACAACTAATCTTGTCTTGTAAATAAACGGGAGTCAACTAAATAAATATAATGTGGTGTTTCGTCAATATGCAACTCGTTGCATATTGAGCTCCACTTAACTTGTAGTTTTGTTTGTGCACTTTGCCATGCCATGCATATTTAAACCGGACATGCATCATACTTGGTTGTGCATCATATGCCATGGTTATGATATGCGTGTTTATCATGTTGTTTGCTTCTTTCCGGTATGCTTCTCTCGTTAGCTTCGGGTTCGTTCCGGAGTTGTGAGGATTTGTTCGACTACTTCTTGGACCCGTTCTTCTTCCTTGTGGAATCCCAAGCAAGATGACCATCACCTTGGATACCTTTACTATCATTGCCATGCTAGCTGTTTCGATGCTATCGTTATATGTCGCACTACCCATCATTTATTGTCAGCCCTCTCCTTGTTGCCATGAAACCTCTAACCTTTGACACCTTCCTAGAAAAACCATTGTTTGGCTATGTTACCCGCTTGGTCAGCCCCTCTTATAGCGTTGCTAGTTGCAGGTGAAGATGAAGATCGTTCCATGTTGGAACTTGATGCTTTGGGAATATCACAATATGTCTTATATTCATTAACACACCTATATACTGCGCATGGGTGGAAGGCTTGGCCTTTTGCTCGGTGTTTTGTTCCACTCATGCCACCTTAGGAGCCGATAAACCGGCATTATGTTCCTTGATTTTGCGTTCCTTACACGGTTGGGTATACGGGGACCCCTTGACACTTCATCTTTGAATAAAACTCCTCCAGCAAGGCCCAACATTGGTTTTAATTTGCCTCATAATAACAACTTAATTAATTAATTAAATTGCATAGGGGGTCGCGTCCCCGAATTTTCTTCTACATAGCAGGGGGGCCAGTGCTGATGGTGTTGGTCCCAAATAGAGTCGTTTGCGGCGCCCCCCTTGGAAACTTGGGGTTTGGTTGCTGTACGCTGTACTCATCCGGTCGTGGCCTGAGACGAGATACGCGCGGCTAGTATTAGGGTGTCGGCACGTCGGGAGGTCTTGCTGGACTTGTTTTACCATTGTCGAAATGTCTTGTGCACCGGGATTCCGAGCCTAATCGGATTGTCCCTAAGATAAGGGGTAATAATTATTATTATCTCAGCTGATCGTGACAGCTTGTGATGGGCTAAGTTGGGACAACCCTGCAGGGTTATGATCTTTCGAAAGCCGTGCCCGTGGTTCTGTGGAAGATTGGAATTTGTTAATGTCCGGTTGTAGAAAACTTGACAGAGGATCCAAAGTAAAATACACAACTGTGTGAGTAACCGTGACTGTCTCTTTTCACTTTGAAAAGAGAACACGGTGGGGTTATATTTGACTCATAGGTAGTTTAGGATCTTTAGCGATCATTACTAGTTTGCGACCGTTTGCGTATATGCTCATCTTATTCTTGTACTCGTAAGTTAGCCACCATATTATGGTTAGCCGCTGCTGCAACCTCACCACTCAACCTCTTCCTACCCATAAAGCTTTGCTAGTCTTGATACCCATGGTTATGGGATTGCTGAGTCCTCGTGGCTCACAGATACTACAACACCAGATGCAGGTACCGCTGAGAACAGTGCAGGAGATGTTTCAGAACTTCACTAGGAGCTCGATGAAGAGAGTGGCCGTATGTATGTGACGTTGTTCGACGATCAGTAGTGGTTCCTACTAGGGGCGATCGGACCTTGTGTTATTTATGGTATCTTTCATTTGTATCTTCGTCCGTAGTCGGACTCTGATGTTTTTTGGATGATGATTGTTTATGTAATGCATTGTGTGATGTGGCGAGTGTAAGCCAACTACTCTTTTGCAATTTCATCCCTCTTTTACATGAGTCGTGCAAATATACCATACTTGAGATCATTATAGTATGAGCTTATGCCTTTAAGTCATGCCTCGACACGTAGGAGGTATAATCTCATACTGGGCATTACATATGCATAGGCGTTTTATAGTAAAATAAATCAAGACAAGCAATATCTCGCATATGCAAGGAAGAAAAAGGAAACAAGATCAATCTCAACATGAAGACATGTAATTTAGTAAGATGAAGATTTCTACAACCATATTTTCCTCTCTCATAATAATTGCATGTAGGATCATACTTAAACTTAAAAATATATCACATAACTTACACTCTACATGATCCACATTCATGCAATGTTGACACTCTTCCAAAATAGTGGGATTATCTTTAACTAAAGTCGTGACCTTTCCAAACCCACTTTCATCAAAATTTTCATAAGATTGAACATTCTCCAAATATGTGGGATCTAAAGTTGACACTCTTCCAAACCCACTTTCAATATTATTGCAAACATTATTATCAATCTCATATTCATCACGGGGCTTGAATAAATTTCCAAGATCATAAGAAGAATCACCCCAATCATGATTATTGCAACAAGTAGCGAACATATCAAAATTAGCAACCCCAAGCTTAGGGTTTTGCATATTATTTGCACAATTGACATTAATATAATTTATAATAACAACATTACGATCATGCTTTTCATTGAAGGAACTATCGTGAATCGCTTCATAAATTTCATCACAATTTTTAGATTCATGAATTTCAAGAAAAACTTCATGAAGATAATCACACTCAACTCACTAGCAATTGATTCATCATAATTCGATATCTTAAAAAGATTAGCAAATGGATGAGGATCCATAAACTTTGTTTATGATTTTCAATAAACAGACAATGATACCAAGCGAACGAGCAAACAAACCAAGTAAGACATGAGGCAAAACGGAAAGAAGGCGAATAAAAAGGGCGAAGGAAAAAAGCAAATCTTTTCGAAAATCGTTTTAGAAGTGGGGGAGAGGAAAACGAGAGGCGAATGACAAATAATGTAAACGCAAGAGATGAAAGTTTTATGAAGGGTACTTGGTGTGTCTTGACTTGACGTAGAAGACAAATCTTGACTTTTGACTTGGCATAGATCTCCCTGGCAACGGCGCCCGAAATTCTTCCTGCTACCTCTTCAGCTTGCGTTGGTTTTTCCCTTAAAGAGGAAAGGGTGATGCAGCAAATTAGAGTAAGTATTTCCCACAGTTTGAGAACCAAGGTATCAATCCAGTAGGAGATGACGCACAAATCGCCAAATACCTGCACAAACAATCGAACAACTTGCACCCAACGCAATAAAGGGTTTGTCAATCCCTTCACAGTTATTTGCAAAAGTGAGATCTGATAGAGATGGATAAACTGTAAAGTAATTTTTTTTGGTATTTTTGTTTTATAGATTGGAAAGTAAAATATTGCAAAATAGTAGATTGGAAACTTATAAGATCGAAAATAGACCCAGGGGCCATAGGTTTCACTAAAGGCTTCTCCCAAAATAGCAAATATCATGGTGGGTAAACAAATTACAACCAAGCAATTGATAGAAGAGCACATAATTATGACGATATCTAAGGCAATGATCATGAATATAGGCATCACGTCTGTGTCAAGTAGACCGACTCCTACCTGCATCTACTACTATTACTGCACACATCGACCGAAATAATTCTGCATCTAGAGTATTAAGTCCATAAAGAACAGAGTAACGCATTAAGTAAGATGACATGATGCAACAGAATTAACTGAAGAAATATGATGAAAAACCCATCTTGGTATCCTCGATGGAAACAATACAATACATGTCATGTCCCTTTCTGTCACTGGGATTGAGCACCGCAATATTGAACCCAAAGCAAAGCACTTCTCCCATTGCAAGAAAAACCAATCTAGTTGGCCTAACCAAACCAATAGTTCGAAGAGAATTACTAAGATATCTAATCATGCATATAAGAATACAGAGAAGGCTCAAATAACATTTATAAATAATCTGATCATAAACCCACAATTCATTGGATCTTGGCAAACACACCGCAAAAGAATATTACATCGGATAGATCTCCAAGAACATCGAGGAGAGCATGGTATTGAGCATCAACGAGAGAGAATAAGCCATGTAGCTACTAGCTATGGACCCTTAGGTCTGTGGTAAACTACTCACACTTCATAGGAAGGGTAATACGGTTGATGTAGATGCCCTGCACGGTCGAATCCCCCTCCGCCATAGTACCGAAAAAGGCCTCCAGATGGGCTCTCGCAGATACATAAGGTTACGGTGGTGGAAAAGTGGTTTACATGCTTATATGTGAATATATAGGCGTAAGAAATAGGTCGATGGAGCAACAGGGGGCCCACAAGGGTGGGGGCGCACCCTACCCCCATGGGTGTGACCTCCGTCCTTGTGGCTGCCTTGCAGCTCCCCTGACGTGCACTCCAAGTCCTCTGGATGTATCTTGGTCCAAGAAAAATCCTCGTAAAGTTCGTTCCATTTGGACTCCGTTTGATATTCCTTTTCAGCGAAACTCAAAAACAAGGAAAAAACAGAAACTGTCACTAGGCTCTAGGTTAATTTGTTAGTCCCAAAATAATATAAAATAGCATATTAATGCATATAAAACATCCAAAACATATAATATAATAGCATGGAACAATAAAAAATTATAGATACGTTGGAGACGTAAGTGGCGGAGGAGGGTGTGGGGCTTCGCGGGTTTTCGCGGCCTCGGTGTACGAATGGTGGGGGCGGAGGGGGCGGGAGGGGGGAACCATGGCATAGGGATGTGCTTGTCCGGAATGTGGGTAAGTTACGAAAGTACCCCCGTCGATTTGAACGAGGCGGTTCTTGCAGTTCAGGGGTATCATAGGAATTTCGCGTCTCGGGATTTTCCTGGAGGTGGGAGTTTTCGCGCGCGTTGTAATTTTGGGATAGCAAGGTGTTAGTTGAGAAGGAGGGAGTTTTTGGAGCACAACGAGACAAAGAGATATCCTAAATTTTTAGGATAACAAGGCGCAAGTTGAAGAGGTGGGAGTTTTGCAGCACGATAGACAGAGATGCTGGCTTGAAATTTCGGCATGACATGGGGCAGCTTGAAATTTTGGGAGAACAAGCTTAATGTGTCAATAATAAGACAATTCTGAAAGTGCAACTAATCCCCGGGTGGTTTTGGTAATTCATAACAACATATAGCTCATTGAACTAATATGCATTCAAGTTACATGTTTCGGAAAGTTCAATGATTGGCATGGCATGGACCATAGATGTGAACCCCTCGAAATGCTAAGGACGAAGATTGGCAAAAGCTCAAGACAC
Source organism: Secale cereale (assembly GCA_902687465.1). Lineage (NCBI taxonomy): Eukaryota > Viridiplantae > Streptophyta > Magnoliopsida > Poales > Poaceae > Secale > Secale cereale. The sequence continues at coordinate 303,773,746 of LR738714.1, read as the reverse complement.
TTCATTTTCATTTTAGTGATCCAAGTGCACATTGAGTCCATAGGAAAGCCAATACTATTAAAAGGGGATGAGGTGATGTTTAATGGTCTACTTTCTCAAAGTGCTTAGTGATATTGCTCAAAAACCCTCAGCCACTTTCTCATTTCCAAATATTTTGAAAACCTAAAGTCAAACTCGGCCCCACCGATTTGATCTATTCGGCACCACCGAGTTCATTTGACATATCCACTACTAGAAACACTAGACAATTCGGTCACACCGATACAGATCTCGGTCTCATCGAGATGGCCTTGCAAACTCTTTGTTGCCTGCTGTACTTATTTCGGACTCACCGAAATATGCAATCAGTCCCACCGAGTTTGCCTGACCAATTATGTGTTTGCTCATAGCTGAAATCGGTCTCATAGAGTTCATGAAATCGGTCTCACCGAGAAGAGTTTTTTCATAGCCCTAGCACATTGGTCCCACCGAGTTGATCATGTCAGTCCAACAGATATTCCTAACGTTCATACTTTGAACTAAATCGGTCTCACCGAGTTCTTCTATTCGATCTGATTGAGTTGGGTCAAATGTGTGCAACGGTTGGATTTTGTGTGGAGGCTATATATACCCCTCGACCCCCATCCCCATTTCATAGAGAGCCATCAGAACGTGCCTGCACTTCCACTAATCATTTTCTGTGAGAAAACCACCTACCTCATGTGTTGAGATCAAGACACTCCAATCCAACCACAAGAATCTTGATCTCTAGCCTTCCCTAAGTTGCTTTCCACTCAAATCATCTTTCCACCATAGCCAAATCTGTGAGAGAGTTGAGTGTTGGGGAGACTATCATTTGAAGCACAAGAGCAAGGAGTTCATCATCATCACACCATCTATTATCTTTTGGAGAGCGGTGTCTCCTAGATTTATTAGGTGTCGCGTGGGAGCCTCCAACAAGATTGTGGAGTTGAACTAAGAATTTTTTAAGGGCAAGGAGATCACGTACTTCGTAAAGATCTACGCGAGTGAGGCAAGTCCTTCGTGGGCGATGGCCATGGTGGGATTTACAAGGTTGCTTCTGCGTGCACCCTTCATGGGCGGAGCCCTCCGTGGACTCGCGCAGCCGTTACCCTTCGTGGGTTGAAGTATCCATCAAGGTGGATGTACGACAGCACCACCTATCAGAACCATGCAAAAAATGTCCATGTCTACATTGCGTTTGCCTTCTCCAAACTTTTCCCTTTACCTTCATATGCAATGTTTTACTTCCCGCAGCGACACTCTTAGAATTGCATGTGTAGGTTGGTTGCTTGACTTGTACTAATTGCCAAAATCGGCCAACTATTAAAACTGGGAAAAGGCTAGATTTTTATTTGGTCAAGTAGTCTAATCACCCCCCTCTAGATCTACTTTCGATTCTACAAGTGGTATCAGAGCTTTGGTCTCCATTTTCCTTAATTTCCATAGCTTTGGTGATGATAGCCTTGGTTTCACAACCTAGGAGAGTATGGCGTCTAGCGAGGGAAGTTACCACCGTAGAGGTCTTTCCTTTGATGGTGCTAATTTTGCTAGTTGGAAACATAAGATGAAAATGCATATTCTTGGTCATAACCCCACTATTTGGGCCATTGTGCGCATTGGCTTGCAAGGTGAATACTTCTAGGATTGACGAGAACTGTATCATGATGCATCCACGGAAGAATTGAAGATGTTGCAATGCAATGCTCAATCTTGCGATAATTTTTCAATGGATTGTGCCCCGAAGAATTCAACAAAAGCAGCCGTCTTAAGAATGCAAAGGAAATTTGGGATACTTTGGTTGATATGCATGAAGGTACTGAGTCCGTCAAGGAATCCAAATTGGAAGTGCCTCAAAGTCAACTTGACAAGTTCAAAATGAAGGATGGTGGAGGAGTCGTCGAAATGTACTCTAGGCTTGCTCTGGTCACAAATGAGATTGCCGGCTTAGGAAGCGAAGAGATGACCGATAGATTCATCATCCCGAAGATCCTAAGAGCCTTGGATGGAAAATACGATACCGTGTGCACCTTGATCCAAATGATGCCCAATTACAAAGATCTCAAGCCAACGGAAGTCATTGGTTGAATTGTTGCTCATGAGATGTCACTCAAGGATAAGGGAGAGCTCCACAACAAGTCTAGTGGTGCCTACAAAGCCTCATGTGAAGCTCCTACAACATCAAGTGTGAAACAAGTCTTCAATGAAGTATTGAGCTTAATGGTGAAGAACTTCAACAAGTTCTACACGAATAGAAGCAAAGAGAGAAGTTTCAAGTAAATGTCCTACAATGACAAAATATCTTCTAGTCGTGATCATAATTACTACAATTTTGGAAGACCCGGACACTCGCTGGTATAGCGAGGTGCAATGCGCATAATTTTTAACCCCTTTCCACGACGGCATTTGGAACCGTCGCCAAGTGAGTGTGGCGATAGGGAGGTCCTTGCCACAGGACCCAGAAACCATCGGGGATATGGAGCCATGATCGAGAGGCCTTGGAAAATATAACCGTGTGCGATGTAGCACACACTAAATTCTTTCGCACGTGGGATCGGTGTGGGGACCCCGACTTAGAAGTCGAGATCACCAAATGCACGTGTACAGTGATCCCAGAGATCAATGCTCACTGAACACACAGAAGCTGAATAACAAGAGTCTTACATCCATACATACCGTCTTACACAAATTATGGCCATTATGGCCAAGTCTTACATAGATAAAGCCTCAAGGGCTCAATAGCAAATAACTCAAATAGCGGAAGTCTTCGATGATAGGTAGAACCCATGCCATCTGCCTTAACCCTACAGGCATTCTGACTGGGATAGCGTCCTAGTTCGCATGATCGTCTCCAAAGAATTCTTCTTCATATTCCTGTACCTCCATGCCTGGCCAATTAAATAACCAGTGGCAAGCCAATGAGTACTTTGAATGTACTCGCAAGCAACCCATGATGTGGTTCAAAGTAACAATGCAATTGAACAATAATGAGCAATCTAGCAATGGGCTAGAATAAATATTCTACCATCAAGTGTATGCATCAACGAGTTCACGTAATCTCGAAAACAGGTTACCGATATCAACATGAATATGATTCAACTCCTCGAGTCAAGTCACCACCTTGACTCATCACACACACACTTTCACCGATGAAGTAAAATTCTGGACATAGTTTAAGTAGCACCACCCAACTGTCCATGACCGTGGACACGGCTATTCGAATAGTTTTACACTCTGCAGAGGTTGCGCACTTTACCCACAAGATCCGGGAAGCTTTCGTGTCACCCACGATCCCGCAGTACCTCAAGTACTCGGGGGAAGCACCCGATCATTATCTTTCCTTAGACGACACTAACATAGAGTCCACTCGTTGGTACACGGCCCTCGAGTACAAACAATAGATCACGGGACTTGCCCTTATTTCAATGTCACGCGTACCCGAAGGGACCAATGATGTGTCCGGTGCCCTGTAAAAACAGTCATGGTCGTCTATCCAAGCACGACCCCGTCCCGGGTAAGACCTCAAGTCTTCCCGTCACTAGTAATGCGGGCACCATGCTAGTATCGACCTAAGTAATCAATAAAGCCCCGTCCAATAAGACCACAATGAAAGCAGAAAAATCAAAGTGCTCAGAAAAATGTCAACTTATTTTTGTCAAATACTAGAGGGAAAACTAAGATGGTGAAAATTCTTAGTTGGAGTTTTGGAGTTGCAGAATGGAATCTAAGGATTTTAGAACAGGAGTTTTATTGCTCAAATTTGAATTTAAATTTGAACAGAACAGAAAAGTTTCATGGATATGTGTGAAAGTGACAACATTAAATAGGTTGGAATATTACAAGGATTTAGGAGTTGGAATTATTTCATTTGGACTAATATTCATTTCTGTAAAATTAATTGAATTAATCACACAAAGAATAAAAAGAAATGGCCTGTGCCACTGGGCCAGAGCGGCCACAGTGCACGGCCTAGGGCATCTAGCCCAGCCGCTCGGGCGCCAGCGCGCGCACGTCAGGGTTTTAAACCTGACGGGCGGGGCCGAACGGTCAGCGGCAGCGAGGGGAGAGAGGGAGCGGTGAGGATGACAGGCGGGGCCCGCCTGTCATCTTCAACCTCTCGGCCACGGCGACGGTGAGCTCACCGGCGGCGAATCCGGGAACGGCGGAGCCAACAGAGGGCAGGGACGGACTCAGCAGCGAGTCCCGGAGGTAGTGGTGGTGGTGCGGCTCGCCGGGGAGGTCGGGTTCGTCGGCGGCGAGGTGGGCCGGCGGAGGGTCGTCGGGAAGCTGCTGGCTAGCTCGTTTCCGGCAGCTACAGAAGGGGAAAAGGGAGGGGAATGCATCAGTGAGGTGCGGCGGTTCTGAATCGAGCAAAAGGAGGGGCTGAGAGGGCCTGTACCTCGAGATCGCCGGCTGCCCGACGCGGCGGAGCTCCGGTTGATCCCGAGCACTGGGGCTCTTCGGGGACGAACTAGTGGTGCTGGAGGGCTAAAGGGGATGAGGGGAGGCTGTTG
>LR738714.1:303758937-303769100 GCA_902687465.1 Secale cereale | reverse complement strand
GGGGGGGGTCCTATTTATAGGGGAACGGCGAGGTCCCGTGGACCTGTGCACTGGCGATCTTCTGCTCGACGCCACAGTGCACGAGAGGCGACGGGAGTGTGTCTGTGGCATTGCTGGACGAGCCCTACGCCTAGTAGAGGATAGAGGAGGAGCGGGGACAGCGCCGGAGGGTTCGCGCGTGTGAGGCCGACGAGTGGACGTTGCGGGCGGCCGGTGCACGTGCGAAGGCGGCCACTTGAGGGAGAGAGAGGAGGGGGACAACACCGGTGGAGGTTGCGGACGTCGAGGGGCGTTGGGAGGCGCGAGGGGAAAGCTCGAGGCTGTCGGTTGCGCTGGATTGGGTGAAGCTACAGTGCGGGTGTGCACTGTAGCGCGCTCTGGAGCGGCCTAATTGCATGCCATGGCATGCCATTGGCCCTCTGGGCGTGTCCGCCGTGTCTGGGGGGTTTAGGGTGATGTAATCAACCCAGCTGTGGCATTGGATACCCTGGATGATCAAGGAGAGAGAGAGGAAGCTGGTAACTTGGTGAATTCTGGTTGTCCAGCAAGGTGAACTAGGGTTTTCACCCCTCAATCATGGATCTGGGGACATGGGGGAGGTACTGGAGGTAGATAGTAACTTGATGAACCTGTGGTAGAAAGTTGAGGCCAAGGTAAATAGTAAAAGTGATCAAGATGGTAGTTTTGGTAAATAGGCAGAAGGTGTTTGATCAAGCAAATGGTCTCCACTTGCCATGACACTTAACATGATTGAATGTTACATGGAAATAGGGTGTTTCACCAAATTTGGGCTCATTTGAAGAAACTAGCCAATGTAACTTTGGTGAACCCTAGAAATCAACAGAAATGGCTTCATCTTGTTTGAGTCAAGCTAATCATCTCCCCTTGATGCACCACTTGGTGTAGTTTCATCATTAGGGGTATTGATCATGCCCACAAAGTTTGAAGCTCCAGGTAAAAAGTTGGTAATGTAAAGTTGTTCAAATTTGCATTTGAATAGAAAGGGTTTTGGGGTATTCTGATCAAGTTGCTCTACTCCAATTCTTGTGCCATTTGGTCTAGATGCCTTATTAGGCCTTTCTAGCAGGTTCACCAAGTTGAGAGCATTTGGACAAGTTTGGCAATGTAAAGTTGCTCAAACTTCAAATATGGACATAATGGTTATGAAGGGTTTTGAGGATGCTATCTTGCTTCCCAAGGCATGGGACTTGGCAAGATCATCAAATATGCCATAAGTGACATAATAGAATTTCCCTGGAACTTTTGGAGAATATTTCCTTTTTAAATATTTCAAAAGCTTGAAATATCCAGAAAGGGTTTTAGAGGGATTAGCCCATTACTTTGAACATGACGAAGTGTTGAAACTCTTATATATGGACAATATATGTCCTATGAGTCTCCCTGAATTTTGGCAAATATTTTTGAAATACTTAAATAATTTTTCCCTATTAAAGACCATTTCTGGCCTTAAGAAAAAGCTTTTAAATAAAATAGGAAAATAACTTTTAAAATTATACTTTTGTGGTTTCTGGGAGTCCTATGACTACTAGGTCTTAAAGATACCTTTTGAAATAATTTTCTCACCCTAAATCAAGCACTTGCAGTGCAAACCTCAATTCAGGGGTTTTTAGGAATACTAAATTTATAAAATACATTTTGGCCAAATTAATTTTGTAAGAAAAATACTATACTGCTATATAACACTTGGCATGATCATTGGGCAGAAGTTTTGGGTATGGAGATGAATTCTACAAGAGGTAATAGTTGACTTTAATGAGCACATGAAAAAGCATATGAAGAAAAACTCAATTCCAAATAAAAGCCAAATGATGCCAAAAAAATTTGTTGGTCCAAATTTTCATGCTTCATTGATGCAAATAACATGTTACAAATTGCAGGGTGTGAGAGACCTACCCCCCTTACAAGAATCTCGTCCCCAAGATTCCTAAACTAGGTCTTAAAAGAGATCGGGAAACTCGGATCTAAGATAGTCTTCATGTTCCCAGGTTGCTTCTTCTTCGGTGTGGTTGCTCCACTGGACCTTGAAGTACTTGATGGTACGGCTTCACGTCCGTCGTTCTGCTTCATCCAGAATGCAAATAGGCTTCTCGCGGTAGGTCAAATCAGGTTGCAGATCAATGGCTTGGTGATCAACAGCCTTGTAGAGATTAGGCTTGTTCGGTACTTGGAGACATTTCCGGAGATGTGACACATGGAACACGTTGTGCACATCAGATAGCTCAGGTGGTAGTTCCAACTGGTAAGCCACTTCTCCTCGTCGTGCGGTGATCTCAAAGGGTCCAATGAACCTTGGTGCGAGCTTCCCCTTGACGTGGAAACGCCTGGTTCCCTTCAGAGGAGTTACCCGCAGGTACACATGGTCCCCGACATGGAAACTCATGTCCCGACGGTGAGTGTCAGCATAGCTCTTCTGCCTTGATTTGGCTGCCTTCAAACGTTCTCTGAATAGTTGGACTTGCTCTTCTGCTGCGCGGAGAATATCCGGTCCAAAGACTAGTCCCTCTCCAGTCTCTGACCAGTTGAGGGGTGTGCGGCATCTGCGTCTATACAACACCTCAAATGGTGCCATCTGAAGGCTCGACTGATAACTGTCGTTATAGGAGAACTCGGCAAAAGGGAGACAATCTTCCCACTTGGCTCCATAGGCCAAGACACAGGCTCGGAGCATGTCTTCGAGAATCTGATTTACTCGTTCAGTCTGACCTCCGGTCTGTTGGTTAAAAGCCGTGCTAAAAGACAACTTGGTTCCCAAGGCTTCTTGGAACTTCTTCCAGAACCTTGAGGTGAAATGGGTTCCTCGATCTGACACAATCTCCTTGGGAACGCCGTGAAGGCTTACGATTCTGTCGATGTAGAGAGCTGCCAGCCAGTTGCCATCATAAGTAGTCTTGACAGGAATGAAATGGGCCACCGTGGTCAAATGATCGACTATGACCCAGATAGAGTCATGTCCTCTATTTGACCTCGGTAATCCGGTGATGAAGTCCATTCCGACTTTATCCCACCTCCACTCAGGAACCTTGAGTGGTTGAAGCAATCCAGCGGGTCGCTGATATTCAGCCTTGACCCTTTGGCACACATCACACTTTGCAACATAGGTTGCAATCTCTCTTTTCATCCCGTGCCACCAGAATCGTGCCTTCAAGTCTTGATACATCTTGGTTCCTCCGGGGTGGATCGAATATGGAGTGTTGTGGGCTTCTTGCAGGATCAGGTTCTTCAGCTCCGTCTTGTTTGGTATGCAGATGCGGCCTTTGTACCAAACAATCCCGTGCTCGTCTTCAGAGAATCCTGGGGCCTTGCCTAGCCTCATCTTATTCTTGATGCCTTTGATGCTTGCATGTCCATCTTGTGCCTTCTTGACTTCGCCCATCAGGGTTGGTCTGACTTCCAAATGATCCAGAAATCCAGGGGTGACCAATTCCAAACTGAATTGTTCGAGTTCCTTAAACAAAGCTGTCTGCCTTTCTTGAATAATGGCATTCAAAGAGCAGGCCTTCCTGCTTAAGGCATCGACCACCACGTTAGCCTTCCCGGGGTGATATTGAACACTGAGGTCATAGTCTTTGATGAGTTCCAACCATCTTCGCTGCCTCATGTTCAATTCCTTTTGGGTGAAAATGTACTTCAGACTTTTGTGGTCTGTGTATATCTCACACCGCTTCCCTAGGAGGTAATGCCGCCATGTCTTCAAGGCATGAACCACTGCTGCTAACTCAAGATCGTGAGTAGCGTAGTTCTCCTCATGAGGTCGTAGCTGCCTGGAGAGGTAGGCTATGACTCGGCCTTCTTGCATCAGAACGCTTCCCAATCCAGTTCGTGAGGCATCACAATATATCATGAACTCCTTGTGAATATCAGGTGTTGCCAGAACTGGGGCGGTAGTCAGTCTCTTCTTGAGCTCTTGGAAGCTCTCTTCGCATTTTGGCGTCCACTCAAACTTCTTGTCCTTCTTGTGGAGCTGAGTCATTGGCCGGGCAATGCTAGAGAATCCTTCCACGAATTTGTGGTAATAGCCCGCAAGTCCGAGGAAGCTTCTGACTTCCTTGACGGTCGTTGGAGATTGCCATTGGGTCACAGCTTCGATCTTCGCGGGATCAACTGATAATCCTTCTTCGGTCAAGACATGACCTAAGAATCCAACTTTATGTAGCCAGAACTCACACTTGCTAAATTTGGCATACAGTTGGTGCTCCCGAAGCTTGTCTAGGACCATCCTCAGATGTTGCTCGTGTTCTTCCTCCGTCTTCGAGAAGACAAGAATGTCATCAATGAAGACAACAACGAACTTGTCCAAATATTCCCTGAAGACTTTATTCATGAGATACATGAAGTAAGCTGGGGCATTGGTTAACCCAAAGGACATGACCGTGCACTCGTACAGGCCATATCTGGTTACGAATGCCGTCTTCGGAATATCTTGGGGTCTGATCTTCAGCTGGTAGTACCCAGATCTGAGGTCCATCTTGGAGAACACCTTGGCTCCGCTGAGCTGATCAAACAGATCTTCGATCTTGGGAAGTGGATATTTGTTCTTGATTGTAACTTCATTGAGGGAACGATAGTCAATGCATAAGCGGATGGTACCGTCCCTCTTTGCCACAAATAGCATGGGAGATCCCCAAGGGGAGGCACTTGGGCGGATAAATCCCTTCCTCAGCTGCTCTTCCAGCTGCTTCTTCAACTCGGCTAATTCTTCCGTCCCCATTCTATAAGGCTTCTTATAGATGGGTCCTGCTCCGGGCACGAGCTCGATGATGAACTCAATGTCACGGTCAGGGGTCATTCCCGGTAGTTCATCCGGAAAGACATCAGGATACTCGCATACCACCGGTACTTGCTCTAGCTCGACTTCAGACATACAGTTGACTTGAGCGGCTTGAGCGGAAGAGGAGTTGGAAGCAAACTTGACTTCGACTCCTTGGTCATTGGTCACAGTGACTGTCCAATTGGCACAGTCTATCAAGCCTTGGTGCTTGCTGAGCCAATTCATGCCTAGGATCACATCCAAGCCTTGTGATCTCAGGACGATAAGGTCTGCTAGGAGGTCCACACCATTAATGGTAATACTGACTCCCTTACAGCCTATCTTGGCTCTCATCTCTTCTCCGGGGGTTTGTACCACCATAGGGTTATTCAGGGGTGTAGGGGTCATGCCACTTTTTAATGCAAATCTTTGAGTGACAAATGAATGCGTTGCTCCAGAATCAAACAAGACAGTTGCAGGTGCTGAGTTGACAAGGAATGTACCCAGCACGACGTCCGGGTCTTCCTGGGCTTCTTCAGCAGTGACGTGATTCACATGCCCCTTCCCATGGTTAGGCGGGTTGCAAGGAGCTGGGTTCCTTGGTGGCATCCCGCAGCCTTGTCCTTGGTTCTGCGCATTGGGCGCGGGGCATCAGGCTTCTTGTTGGGGCACACCCTTGAGATGTGTCCAGACTGACCACATCCAAAGCAAGTGACTTGGTTTGGATTGTTGATCCTGTTGCCACCACTGGTATTGGGGTTGAAAGCTGGCCTTGGGTTGGCATACTGCTGAGGCTGAAAGTTGGTGCGAGGTGCAGGAGCTCTTGGTTGCTGATAGGTTGGCTTGGCCGGGGCTGACTGCCATGGACGAGGCTTCTGGTTGCTGGAACTTCCCTTGCTGACCATCTTGCGCTTGCGAATGTCTTCCAAAGCACGCCGCTTGTCTTCAAGCATGAGTGCTTTGTTCACCAGGTCAGGGAAGGTTGGGCAGTCGCACACGACAAGCGAATACTGCAGAGTCTGGTTGAGGCCTTCCATGAAGCGCTCCCTTTTTGCAGCATCAATGCTGACATCTTCAGGGGCATACCTTGACAGAACACTGAACTTCTGCATGTACTCTTTGACAGTGCCATTTCCTTTCTTCAGGGCTCGGAACTCACGCTTTTTGATAGCCATGATCCCGGAAGGAATGTGGGCTTTGCGGAATTCTTCCTTGAAGTTGACCCAAGTGATGTCTTGATCAGCATGCATGACCTTGAATCCATCCCAGCAAGCTCTAGCAGTCCCCCCGAGGCAGTGGGCTGCATAAGCCACCTTCTCACGGTCTTCGCTGCATCCGACTAGTTCCAGTATGTCCGCAATGGTGCGGACCCAGTCGTCTGCATCCAGGGGTTCAGCAGTCTCGATGAAAGTTGGCGGTGCATGCTTCTTGAACTCTGCCAACGTGGAACGTCCATTGCCATTCCCCGCCGGCTGGCGGTTGTTGGTGACAGCTTGAGCAATCAACTGAAGGGCTGCGGTGTTGGCTTGGCGTTCCTCTCGGAAATCTTGGAGGAGCTGAGCCATATCCATGTTCGGAGGAGGTGGTGGTGGTGGAGCTTGGTCATTGGTTTGGTCGTGGCCTGTCTCTGACTGAGCGGATGCTCCGGCTTCAGGCTGGTGGGTAGAGGTACCAGTACGAGTTACAATAGGCATCCTGTTGGAGCGGTAAAAGGTCTCATGACTCGGAAGAGGGAAAGCAAGATAGATAGGTGCCTAGTAAGGGGGTGGGTGTGACACTAATCAAATAATGCAAGGGTCGAAAGGCCAAAACACATTCATTAAAATTCAAACGGGTGATGCAGTCGTTTACGTGCTCCCGACATACATCCAAACACAACAAAAGCAAACACTAGATGGTTTCATATGAACCATACAAGGACTCGACTGCGCATAGGGGTTACACGACCTATCCTACCGTAGAGGTCACAACTGGCATATCCGAGTAGCGAATAATGCCTAAGCGGCGGAATGCTCGGTCGCGTATTCCGGCTCTTCTGGTTCTTCCTCCTTGTCTTCATCTGTCTGGGCCCCCTTGTCACTTGAGGGTGTGGGAGAGTGGAGGAGTTGGATACGACGGTGCATCGTCGGTGGTGCAGGGAAAAGCTTGCGATATTCCCTTGCCGTCATCCGGCGTCGCCGAGGTAGTTCTTCATTCTTGGAGGATACATCTTCGGAGGGCCTTCTGCCTTGGTATGCGATAGCAGACTGTCCGGAAGGTGCTCCTTCCTTCTTGATCCTATTTGTCTTCTCTTGAGCTCGACGAAGAAGTGCCTTGGTCTTGTGTAGTTCTTCTCGAAGCTTCATTGATTCCGAGGCCAAGTCTTGTGCCAAGCTGTCGGCACATAGACTGAAGTAGGTCTGGAACCGAAGCGAGAGTCCTTCCTTCAGTGGAGGGGCTAGTGCACTGCTTTCATCTTCACCTTCCTTCCGGTAAGGCAAGAAGTGAGTTGTCATCTTGGCTGCCATCTCCGAAAGAAGCTCGTGGAGACGGGTTAGTGCCTTGAGTGCAACAGCCTCGACAGCAAGTGGTAGTGTTGCCATCTGGGGTCCCTCGAAGAACCAACTTGTGGGAGGATCGTTTGCCTTCACGATTACTTCCACATGGTACTCCACCTCAGTGTCGCTAACCCAATGCTCAAGGTAGGTGAGGATGGGCGCTCGGTGGAACTGACACTCCTGGAGGCTATCCTCGAGAAGCAAAGGAAACCCAGTGGTCAGGTGCTCTTCGGATACAGCGGCCATCTACAAAGGTGGAATAGGAGGGTTAATAAGCTGATGAAATCTCAGGTTTAGAAAAGAAGAGAGGTTCAGAAGGTTTTTGAAAAAGGGTCTCATCTAACTAACGCCCATGCTAACTAAGGCTTCTTACAGTCAGGATGGCTCTGATACCAGCTCTGTGGGGACCCCGACTTAGAAGTCGAGATCACCGAATGCACGTGTAGAGTGATCCCAGAGATCAATGCTCACTGAACACACAGAAGCTGAATAACAAGAGTCTTACATCCATACATACCATCTTACACAAATTATGGCCATTATGGCCAAGTCTTACATAGATAAAGCCTCAAGGGCTGAATAGCAAATAACTCAAATAGCGGAAGTCTTCGATGATAGGTAGAACCCATGCCATCTGCCTTAACCCTACAGGCATTTTGACTAGGATAGCGTCCTAGTTCGCATGATCATCTCGAAAGAATTCTTCTTCATATTCCTGTACCTCCATGCCTGGCCAATTAAATAACCAGTGGCAAGCCAATGAGTACTTTGAATGTACTCGCAAGCAACCCATGATGTGTTTCAAAGTAACAATGCAATTGAACAATAATGAGCAATCTAGCAATGGGCTAGAATAAATATTCTACCATCAAGTGTATGCATCAACGAGTTCACGTAACCTCGAAAACAGGTTACCGATATCAACATGAATATGATTCAACTCCTCGAGTCAAGTCACCACCTTGACTCATCACACACACACTTTCACCGATGAAGTAAATTTCTGTACATAGTTTAAGTAGCACCACCCAATTGTCCATGACCGTGGACACGGCTATTCGAATAGTTTTACACTCTGCAGAGGTTGCGCACTTCACCCACAAGATCCGGGAAGCTTTCGTGTCACCCATGATCCCGCAGTACCTCAAGTACTCGGGGGAAGCACCCGGTCATTATCTTTCCTTAGACGACACTAACATAGAGTCCACTCGTTGGTACACGGCCCTCGAGTACAAACAATAGATCATGGGACTTGCCCTTATTTCAATGTCACGCATACCCGAAGGGACCAACGGTGTGTCCGGTGCCCTGTATAAACAGTCATGGTCGTCTATGCAAGCACGACCCCGTCCCGGGAAAGACCTCAAGTCTTCTCGTCACTAGTAATGCGGGCACCATGCTAGTATCGACCTAAGTAATCAATAAAGCCCCGTACCATAAGGGGTAGAGTGGTTGCACATACTTGGTTGGGACGGTAGTCACACATAAATCTAATCCATTATTTCACCCATGCACAAGATTTTACGGGCACATCACTTCTTCCTCAAGTGATCACCTAACTCAACATCACCCTCGGGCATTAGGGGCACACGATGGGATTTATGCAAGGATTTCAACCACGAAGGTTCTTGTCACACATGCATCACTAAGCATCACTACTAACTACTTGCATGACATCTAGCACATAGCAAGATCATGAGCAAGCATGCATCATGTGGTGATTCATCTAGGTCACCACCGTAACTCTATCATCATGCATCGGAAACAAACGGGTTCCGAAGAACAAGTGTATCATGGTCAAAGGGCTGCTTGCCTGGATTGGCTTGGTCTTCAAAGTCTTCAAATCCTTCTCCTTCTCCTTCTTCAGCAACTTCGTCGAATACGGGATCTAATCGTCGGAAAATAACAACGAGAAAATAAGACCACAATGAAAGCAGAAAAATCAAAGTGCTCAGAAAATGTCAACTTATTTTTGTTAAATACTAGAGGGAAATCTAAGATGGAGAAAATTCTTAGTTGGAGCTTTGGAGTTGCATAATGGAATCTAAGGATTTTAGAACAGGAGTTTTATTGCTCAAATTTGAATTTAAATTTGAACAGAACAGAAAAGTTTCATGGATATGTGTGAAAGTGACACCATTAAATAGGTTGGAATATTACAAGGATTTAGGAGTTGGAACTATTTCATTTGGACTAATATTCATTTCTATAAAATTAATTGAATTAATCACAGAAAGAATCAAAAGAAATGGCCCTGTGCCACTGGGCCAGAGCGGCCACAGTGCACGGCCCAGGGCATCTAGCCCAGCCGCTCGGGCGCCAGCGCGCGCACGTCAGGGTTTTAAACCTGACGGGCGGGGCCCAACGGTCAGCGGCAGCGAGGGGAGAGAGGGAGCGGTGAGGATGATAGGCGGGGCCTGCCTGTCATCTTCAACCTCTCGGCCACGGCGACGGCGAGCTCACCGGCGGCGAATCCGGGCACGGCGGAGCCAACGGAGGGCAGGGACGGACTCAGCAGCGAGTCGCGGAGGCAGTGGTGGTGGTGCGGCTCGCCGGGGAGGTCGGGTTCATCGGCGGCGAGGTGGGACGGCGGAGGGTCGTCGGGAAGCTGCTGGCTAGCTCGTTTCCGGCAGCTGCAGAAGGGGAAAAGGGAGGGAAATGCATCAGTGAGGTGCGGCGGTTCCGAATCGAGAAAAAGGAGGGGCTGAGAGGGCATGTACCTCGAGATCGCCGGCTGCCCGACGCGGCGGAGCTCCGGTCGATCCTGAGCACTGGGGCTCTTCGGGGACGAACTAGTGGTGCTGGAGGGCTAAAGGGGATGAGGGGAGGCTGTTGGTGCAGAGTAGAGGGCTCGGGGG
>LR738714.1:303579095-303758821 GCA_902687465.1 Secale cereale | reverse complement strand
GGGGGTCCAATTTATAGGGGAATGGCGAGGTCCTGTGGACCTGTGCGCCGGCGAGCTTCTGCTCGACGCCACAGTGCACGGGAGGCGACGGGAGTGTGTCTGTGGCGTTGGTGGACGAGCCCTAGGCCTAGTAGAGGAGAGAGGAGGAGTGGGGACAGCGCCGGAGGGTTCGCGCGTGTGAGGCCGATGAGTGGACGTTGCGGGCGGCCGGTGCGCGTGCGAAGGCGGCCAGTGGAGGGAGAGAGAGGAGGGGGACAACACCGGTGGAGGTTGCGGACGTCGAGGGGCGTTGGGAGGCGCGAGGGGAGAGCTCGAGGCTGTCGGTTGCGTTGGATTGGGCGAAGCTACAGTGCGGGTGCACACTGTAGCGCGCTCTGGAGCGGCCTAATTGCATGCCATGGCATGCCATTGGCCCTCTGGGCGTGTCCGCCTTGTCTGGGGGGTTTAGGGTGATGTAATCAACCCAGCTGTGGCATTGGATACCCTGGATGATCAAGGAGAGAGAGAGGAAGCTGGTAACTTGGTGAATTCTGGTTGTCCAGCAAGGTGAACTAGGGTTTTCACCCCTCAATCATGGAGCTGGGGACATGGGGGAGTTACTGGAGGTAGATAGTAACTAGATGAACCTGTGGTAGAAAGTTGAGGCCAAGGTAAATAGTAAAAGTGATCAAGATGGTAGTTTTGGTAAATAGGCAGAAGGTGTTTGATCAAGGTTTGATCAAGCAAATGATATCCACTTGCCATGACACTTAACAGGATTGAATGTTACATGGAAATAGGGTGTTTCACCAAATTTGGGCTCATTTGAAGAAACTAGCCAATGTAACTTTGGTGAACCCTAGAAATCAACAGAAATGGCTTCATCTTGTTTGAGTCAAGCTAATCATCTCCCCTTGATGCACCACTTGGTGTAGTTTCATCATTAGGGGTATTGATCATGCCCACAAAGTTTGAAGCTCTAGGTAAAAAGTTGGTAATGTAAAGTTGTTCAAATTTGCATTTGAACAGAAAGGGTTTTGCGGTATTCTGATCAAGTTGCTCTACTCTAATTCTTGTGCCATTTGGTCTAGATGCCTTATTAGGCCATTCTAGCAGGTGCACCAAGTTTGAGAGCATTTGGACAAGTTTGGCAATGTAAAGTTGCTCAAACTTCAAATATGGACAGAATGGTTATGAAGGGTTTTGAGGATGCTATCTTGCTTCCCAAGGCATGGGACTTGGCAAGATCATCAAATATGCCATAAGTGACATAATAGAATTTCCCTGGAATTGTTGGAGAATATTTCCTTTGTAAATATTTCAAAAGCTTGAAATATCCAGAAAGGGTTTTAGAGGGATTAGCCCATTATTTTGAACATGACCAAGTGTTGAAACTCTTATATATGGACAATATATGTCCTATGAGTCTCCCTGAATTTTGGCAAATATTTTTGAAATACTTAAATAATTTTTCCCTATTAAAGACCATTTCCGGCCTTAAGAAAAAGCTTTTAAATAAAATAGGAAAATAACTTTTAAAATTATACTTTTGTGGTTTCTGGGAGTCCTATGACTACTAGGTCTCAAATGTACCTTTTGAAATAATTTTCTCACCCTAAATCAAGCACTTGCAGTGCAAACCTCAATTCAGGGGTTTTTAGGAATACTAAATTTATAAAATACATTTTGGCCAAATTAATTTTGTAAGAAAATACTATACTGCTATATAACACTTGGCATGATCATTGGGCAGAAGTTTTGGGTATGGAGATGAATTCTACAAGAGGTAATAGTTGACTTTAATGAGCACATGAAAAAGCATATGAAGAAAAACTCAATTCCAAATAAAAGCCAAATGATGCCAAAAAAATTGTTGGTCCAAATTTTCATGCTTCATTGATGCAAATAACATGTTACAAATTTTAGGGTGTGACAATCGGTGATTGAACGTTTATAATGAGGCAGTGAAACAATGTGTGTCACAACGAACCGTTTGGGAAACAATATGTAAGGCACAAGGGTCAACATTTGAACTGTGTGCGTTATGTGCCCCATCACACAGGAGTTTTCTGCGGAACCCGTCTGCCATGCAAGACTCCATCGCACACATTTCCCAACAATTATCGTGTGCAATAATGTTCTATCACAAATGGTTCGGGAGCCCCTTCGCACACATGCAAGTGCTGCAGACCATTTGTGTTTTGTTGTGTATCATCGACGGTTGCGGCAAGAGTGACATGTGCTTTTCGTTTTGGATCCTACACGTTTCCTGAAACATTTACGAATGAGATTGTATTTTACATTGGGCACGGTTTACTCCGAGCTCTCGTGTGCGATAACATGAAATCACAAATGGTTTCGGAGACCCTATGCACACGTAGTAGCGCTGCAAATCATTTGTGATCTACTGTGTATCACCAACGGTTTCACTACAACTGACGTATGATTTCCTATGTGGATCGCACACGCCCATTTAGTGGAACCGTGTGCGGAGCAATTTCCAGGTTAAAACAAAAATATCCCATTTTGAATCGGCATGCAAAAAGCAAATTTGCCACAATATTCAATTGAACAAATAGTTTCCATAGGAAGAACATTCATCAGATTTTGCAACAATTACAATTGAACATATGGATGCTAAATTCCAATGATTTGTCCACACATATATGCATTACATAATTAATCATAGTGTACAAAATACGAAAACCCCATCAGATGGAAAACAATGGATCCATGCGTATATGTTTAGCGGCTAACTCTTACTTAATGTTTCACGAGAACGCATGCTGAAATCTTCATTATCACAAGTGGGATTGATGTAGTGATTCAGGAAGAAGTCGCTGATAAATCTCCGAACCATCAACAATTCACCAGCGGAGAGTGCTACTTCTCGAGCTTACGCTGTATTCCCTCGAAGAGGAAAGGGTGATGCAGCACAGTAGCGTAAGTATTTCCCTCAGTTTTCGAGAACCAAGGTATCAATCCAGTAGGAGACCACGCGCGAGTCCCTCGCACCTCCACAAACAAATAAGAATTTCGCAGCCAACGCGATAAGGGGTTGTCAATCCCTTTACGGTCACTTGCGAAAGTGAGATCTGATAGAGATGATAGTTTGATATTTTTGGTATTTTTGGATATAAGAACAGAAAGTAAAAGCGGAAAAGTAAAGTAGATTGTAGATTGATATGTTGAGAATAGACCCGGGGGCCATAGTGTTCTCTAGTGGCTTCTCTCATGATAGTGATATTCTACGGCGGGTAAACAAATTACTGTCGAGCAAGTGATAGAGAAGCAAATAATTATGAGACTATCTAGGCATGATAATTATATATATAGGCATCACGTCCGAGACAAGTAGACCGAAACGATTCTGCATCTACTACTATTACTCCACACATCGACCGCTATCCAGCATGCATCTAGAGTATGAAGTTCATAAGAACAGAGTAACGCCTTAAGCAAGATGACATGATGTAGAGGGATAAACTCAAATTAGTGATATAAACCCCATCTTTATATCCTCGATGGCAACAATACAATACGTGCCTTGCTGCCCCTACTGTCACTGGGAAAGGTCACCGCAAGATTGAACCCAAAGCCAAGCACTTCTGCCATTGCAAGAACTATAGATCTAGTAGGCCAAACCAAACCAATAATTCAAAGAGACTTGCAAGGATATTATAATCATACATAAAGAGTTCAGAAAAGAACGAAATATTTCTCATAGATAATCTTGATCATAAACCTACAATTCATCGGATCTCGACAAACATACCGCAAAAAGAGATTACATCGAATAGATCTCCTCGAAGAACGAGGAGAACTTGGTATTGAGATCCAAAGAGAGAGAAGAAGCCATCTAGATACTAGCTATGGACCCGAAGGTCTGTGGTAAACTACTCACAACTCATGGTGAGGCGATGATGATGATGTAGAAGTGCTTCGTGGAAGATCCCCCCTCCAGTGGAGCTTCGGAACAGGCCCCAAGATGGGATCTCACGGGAACAGAAGGTTACGGCGGTGGAACTAGGGTTTTCTCTGTTGTTCTGATGTTTTTGGGGTACATAGGTATATATAGGAGGAAGGAGGGCACCGGGGGCCAGACGGGGTGCCCACGAGGCAGGGGGCACGCCCTGTAGGGGGGGGGGCACCCTCATGGACGCCACATTTTCCCTATTCTGTGGTTCTCAAGTCTCCCGTGTGTATTTTGCTCCAAAAATATATCTCCATAAGTTTCATTCCGTTTGGACTCCGTTTGATATCCCTTTTCTGTAAAACCCTGAAATAGGCAAAAAACAGCAATCTGGACTGGGCCTTTGGGTTAGTAGCTTAGTCCCAAAAATAATATAGAAGTGTATAACAAAGCCCACTAAACATCCAAAACATCATATATAATAGCATGGAACAATAAAAAATTATAGATACGTTGGAGATGTATCAAGCATCCCCAAGCTTAATTCCTGCTCGTCCTCGAGTACGTAAATGATAAAAATAGAATTTTTGATGTGGAATGCTAACCAACATAGTTCTCAATGTAATTCTCTTAATTGTGGCATGAATGTTCAGATCTGAAAGATTCAATACAAAAGTCTATATTGACATAAGAAATAATAATACTTCAAGCATACAAACAAAGCAATCATGTCTTCTCAAAAAACTATGGCTAAAGAAAGTTATCCCTACAAAATCATATAGTCTGGCTATGCTCCCTCGTCATCACACAAAATATTCATATCATGCACAACCCCGGTTTCAGCCAAGCACTTGTTTTCATACTCTATTCTTTCAAACCTTTCAACTTTCACGCAATACATGAGCGTGAGCCATGGACATAGCACTATGGGTGGAATAGAGAGGTGGTTGTGGAGAAGACAAAAATGAGGGAG
The DNA here is from genome assembly GCA_902687465.1 of Secale cereale. Classification (NCBI taxonomy): domain Eukaryota; kingdom Viridiplantae; phylum Streptophyta; class Magnoliopsida; order Poales; family Poaceae; genus Secale; species Secale cereale. The sequence continues at coordinate 303,753,956 of LR738714.1, read as the reverse complement.
ATAGTGGCACATCGACTAGGCGTATCAACGGGCTATAGAGATGCCCATCAATAGATATCAATGTGAGTGAGTAGGGATTGCCATGCAACGGATGCACTAGAGCTAAAAATGTATGAAAGCTCAACAAAAGAAACTAAGTGGGTGTGCATCCAACTTGCTTGCTCACAAAGACCTAGGGCATTTGAGGAAGCCCATCGTTGGAATATACAAGCCAAGTTCTATAATGAAAATTCCCACTAGTATATGAAAGTGACTAAACATGAGACTCTCTGTCATGAAGAACATGGTGCTACTTTGAAGCACAAGTGTGGAAAAGGATAGTAGCAATTGTCCCTTCTCTCGTTTCTCTCATTTTTTTGGAGGGGCTTTCTCTCTTTTTTTATTTAGCCCCTCTCTATAATTTTTTGGGCCATCTCTTTTTTTATTGGCCTTTCCTCACATGGGACAATGCTCTTATAATGATGATCATCACACTTTTATTGATTTACAACTCAATATTACAACTCGATACTAGAACAAGTATGACTCTATGTGAATGCCTCCGGCGGTGTACCGGGATATGCAATGAATCAAGAGTGACATGTATGAAAAATTATGCATGGTGGCTTTGCCAAAAATACGATGTCAACTACATCATCATGCATGGCAATATGACAATGTGAAGCGTGTCATATGAACGGAACGGTGGAAAGTTGCATGGCAATATATCTCAGAATGGCTATGGAAATGCCATGATAGGTAGGTATGGTGGCTGTTTTGAGGAAGATATATGGTGGCTGTTTTGAGGAAGGATATATAGCAGGTGTATGGTACGGGCAAAAGTTGCGTGGTACAAGAGAGGCTAGCAATGGTGGAAGGGTGAGAGTGTGTAATACCTATGGACTCAACATTAGTCATAAGAACTCATATACGTATTGCAAAAATTTACGAGTCATCAAAACAAAGCAATCAACGCATGCTCCTATGGGGGAGGTTGGTAGGAGTTAACCATCGCGTGCCCCCGACCTCCACACAACACACAAAGGATGACACTCTACAAATACCTCATGCTCTAACTTTGTCACATATCAGTTCACCATACGTGCATGCTACGGGAATCACAAACTTTAGCACAACTATTTCTCAATTTCATAATAACTCCTCTAGCATGACTCTAATATCACTATCCTCATATCTCAAAACAATTATCAAGCATCCAACTTCTCATCATATTCAATGCACTTAGTGTGAAAGTTTTTACTACATTGATATTGGATGTCTATCATGTGAAGGCTAGTTTTATAGCCAAAGAACATTACCATGCTGTTTTAATAGACTCTCAAAAGGATATAAGTGAATCATGAGAGATCAACAATTTCTACAAAATATAATCACCACCGTGCTCTAAAAGATAAAAGTGAAGCACTAGAGCAAAAACTATTCAACTCAAAAGATATAAGTGAAGCACATAGAGTGTTCTAACAATTCCTAGGCCATATTTAACTCTCTCAAAAAGTTGTGTCCAGCAAGGATAATTGTGGCAAACTAACAAGCAAAGACTCAAATGATACATGACACTCCAAGTAAAACACATATCATGTGGTAAATAAAAATATAGCTTCGAGTATAGTTACCAATAGATGAAGACGAAAGAGGGTATGCCTTCCCGGGGCATCCCCAAGCTTAGGCTCTTGGTTGTCCTTGAGTTTTACCTCGGGGTGCCTTGGGCATCCCCAAGCTTAGGCTCTTGCCACTCTTTGTTCCATAGTCCATCAAAGCAATACTCAAAACTTGAAAACTTCACAACACAAAACTTAGACAAAAATCTCGTGAGCTCCGTTAGTATAAGGAAAAAAAACCAGTACTCAAAGGTACTGCAATGAATTCATTCTTTGTTTATAGTGGTGTTAAACCAACTGTATTCCAACTTCTCTATGTTTCATACTTCCCAATACTACTCATAGATGCATCAAAATAAGCAAACAACACACGAAAAACAGAATCTGTCAAAAACAGAACAGTCTAAAGTAATCTGTAGCTTTCACATACTTCTGTAACTCCAAAAAACTTGAAATAAATTGGTAAACGTGAGTAATTTGTCTACTAATCATCTGCAAAAAGAAAGAACTAAATAGCACACTCCAGTAAAATCTGGTGACCATTCTAGCGAGCGCTAACGATTTTGTTTTTCACAGCAAGATCATATAAACTTCACACAAGTCTTCCCAAAGGTTCTAGTTGGAACAAACACTAATTAAAACACAAAACCACATCTAAACAAAAACTAGATGCAATATTTACTCCTAAACAGAAGGAAAAACAAAAAATATAAAATTGGGTTGCCTCCCAACAAGCGCTATCGTTTTACGCCCCTTGCTAGGCACGATAATTCAATGATGCTCACATGAAAGATAAGAATTTAAGCAAAAAGAGAGCATCATATAGCATGTGAAAATAACATCTAAGTCTAACATACTTCCTATGCATAGGCATTTTATAGGAAAACAAAATAGCAAGACAAGCAAGATCTAGCATATGCAAGGAAGAAGAAAGAAACAAGATCAATCTCAACATGAAGAGAGCTAATTTAGTAACATGAAGATTTCTACAACCATATTTTCCTCTCACATAATAATTGCATGTAGGATCATAAGAAAATTCAACAATATAGTTATCACATAACATATTTTCAACACGATCCACATGCATGCGAAGTTGACACTCTTCCAAAATAGTGGGATCAATATTAACTAAAGTAATGACCTCTCCAAACCCACTTTTATAAAAAAAATCATAAGATTGATCATTCTCATATATATCATGGGGCTTGAATTTTTTTTCAAGATCATAATAAGCATCACCCCAATCATGATCATTGCAACAAGTAGTGGGCATAGAAAAATAAGCATCCCCAAGCTTAGGGTTTTGCATATCATTAACACAATTGACATTAATATAATTTATAATAACATCATTGCAATCATGCTTTTTATTTAAAGAACTATCGTGAATCACTTTTTCTTTTAACAATTCCTCACAATTTTCAGATTCACAAATTTCAAGCAAAACCTCATAAAGATAATCTACTGCACTCAACTCACTAGAAATAGGTTCAACATAATTGGATCTCTTAAAAAGATTAGCAAGTGGATGAGGATCCATAACTTAGCAAGCGAAGATGCAAGCTAATAGAGCGCAGATAGCAACACAAGCAAACAAAAAGGCAAACGGAAAAAGGGAGACTAAAACGGCAAGGGCGAAGTGGGGGAGAGGAAATCGAGAGACAAAAAATGTAATGCGAAGGATAAGGGTTTGTGATAGGTACTTGGTATATGAATTTTGCGTAAGCCTCCCCGACAACAGTGCCAGAAATTCTTCTTGCTACTTCTCGAGCTTGCGTTGTATTCCCTCGAAGAGGTAAGGGTGATGCAGCAAAGTAGCATAAGTATTTCCCTCAGTTTTTGAGAACCAAGGTATCAATCGAGTAGGAGACCATGGGCGATTCCCTCGCACCTGCACAAACAAACAAGAACTTCGCAGCCATCGGAATAAGGGGTTGTCAATCCCTTTACGGTCACCTACGAAAGTGCGATCTGATAGAGATGATAGTTTGATATTTTGGTATTTTTGGATATAAGAACAGAAAGTAAAAGCGGAAAAGTAAAGTAGATTGTAGATTGATATGTTGAGAATAGACCCGGGGGCCATAGTGTTCTCTAGTGGCTTCTCTCATGATAGCGATATTCTACGGCGGGTAAACAAATTACTGTCGAGCAATTGATAGAAAAGCAAATAATTATGAGACTATCTAGGCACGATCATTATATATAGGCATCACGTCCGAGACAAGTCGACCAAAACGATTCTGCATCTACTACTATTTCTCCACACATCGACCGCTATCCAGCATGCATCTATAGTATTAAGTTCATAAGAACAGAGTAACGCCTTAAGCAAGATGACATGATGTATAGGGTTAAACTCAAACTTAGTGATATAAACCCCATATTTTTATCCTCGATGGCAACAATACAATACGTGCCTTGCTGCCCCTGCTGTCACTGGGAAAGGACACCGCAAGATTGAACCCAAGGCCAAGCACTTCTCCCATTGCAAGAACTATAGATCTAGTAGGCCAAACCAAACCAATAATCCGAAGAGACTTGCAAGGATATTACAATCATACATAAAGAGTTCAGAAAAGAACCAAATATTTCTCATAGATAATCTTGATCATAAACCCACAATTCATCGGATCTCGACAAACACACCGTAAAAAGAGATTACATCTAATAGATCTCCTCGAAGACCGAGGAGAACTTGGTATTGAGATCCAAAGAGAGAGAAGAAGCCATCTAGATACTATCTATGGACCCGAAGGTGTGTGGTAAACTACACACAACTCATGGTGAGGCGATGATGATGATGTAGAAGCGCTCCGTGGAAGACCCCCCCTCCGGCGGGGATCCAGAACAGGCCCCAAGATGGGATCTCACGGGAACAAAAGGTTACGGCGGTGGAACTAGGGTTTTCTCTGTTGTTCTGATGTTTTCGGGGTACGTAGGTATATGTAGGAGGAAGAAGGGAACAGGGGGCCAGACGGGGTGCCCACGAGGCAGGGGGCGCGCCTTGTAGGGGGGGCGCCCCCACCCTCGTGGCCGCCATGTTTGCCCTATTCCATGGTTCTCAAGTCTCCTGTGCGTATTTTGCTCCAAAAATATCTCTCGAGAAGTTTCATTCCGTTTGGACTCCGTTTGATATTCCTTTTTTGTAAAACCCTGAAATAGGCAAAAAACAGCAATCTGGATTGGGCCTTTGGGTTAGTAGGTTAGTCCCAAAAATAATATAAAAGTGTATAACAAATCCCATTAAACATCCAAAACATCATAAATAATAGCATGGAACAATAAAAAATTATCGATACGTTGGAGACGTATCAGGGAGCGGCTCAAGGGTCCTCGGTTCTAAGATGAGCTGCAATATTTTTAAGATCAGAATGTGCCATATGAGTGGAGTAGAAGATATGAATTAAGATATACTTACTGGTACTAATTCGCGAGGATCTTCACAACTATCAACAGATTTGCAGATGGAGATCATGTGTCTGCAAACATAGTATCCAGAAAGATTGGTCCCAGCTTGTTATTGAGGAAACTAAAATTTCTTGTACATAATTAGTCATGTATTTGTCCTATTAGGAACAACCTAACCGGTGATAGATGTATTATTTTTTTCTTTGGACAAAAATAGGAAGAGGTCTATTTAGAAGCTTGAATATTTGAGTAGCGTAAGAAAAGGTATATGCAGACTATTGGATAGATTTTCCGAAAATAACAGATTTTGGTGTGTTACCAGAGAAATGATGTCGTGTTAGAGAGGTAGTTCCCTCTTGAACAGGTTCCCTGGTTTAGTTTTCCACAAAGCGAGCACACTGCAAATGAAGGTGAATTTTGACAACATCAATTATTGAACCAGATATGAATGCAAATTATTTCCAGCACCATAAAAATTAAATACCTATCCATGAATTGCTGAACATGCGTCAGATCCTGAGCGTTTGTTAACTCTTTGAGAGAATCCATGTAGTAAATTGTGTCATTGTTCTGAACAATGAATACCAATATCCAGTGATTGCTACATATTTAGAAAGCCATGAACTTATGAATTATGTCGAAATCTGAAAGACAATCAGTGTATGCATGGTTGTTTACTTGACTTACCGTTCATGATATGGCCAGAGAAATGATTCTGCATGAGACGTGTTTTCAAAGATACATACGACCGTGTTAATGGCCCAGTCTCGTAGGTCCTTACCATCTAATGTTGTGCCATTTTCTAATGCATGATCTATGAAATAAACACTCTCCCTTTTTCTTCACTATGCATTTAATCCCCTGAGAGGAATAAAATGTAGTTAGCTATTTATCATTTACAACCATGTATGGAGAAGGTGATTAGAGTTTGTTAAGTACTTACAAAATCCGCCATCTAACAAGAGGGTCATCGAGCTCGTTGAAGTTTAAGAAGAGATGTAAATCCTCGAAACTCACATTGATGGAACCAGCATCATGTCGGAAATGATCTCTGTTGTAGTGGACTAGCAGACCATGATGACCTCCTGACATTGGATCCATGCAATATTCACGTAACTCGCGGCAACTGGAGCGACACTCATCAAAGTATTCGCCAACAAGAAATGGCTAGCCATGGACGTAACTGCGTGCTTCAAGTATGTTTGCTTTGTTTTTAGAATGTTACAAATCTATTTCTCATCATCCATGTCGTTAGAAATAATATTACTCCCCGATTCGAACAACCTGCTGTTAATTTGGTTCTGGGCAATTAGTGCTTTAAGTAAGTGGCAATTGTTCTCTTTCCTCTTTGCTCTCTCACCGCGCTTCCTCGCGGGTGCAGCCTTTTTGGCTGCTTCCTTCTTGGTACTTGAAGCATTTCTGGCAGAATGTCTGGTGGGCTGCAAGGTAGACTGCCGAGCAGACGGTGAATATTTGATGGACTGCTTAGCAGACGGTTTATCTGTGCCGGACCGCTGAGCTAGCGGTGTTGCTGTGACGGACTGCTGGGCTGTACGAGCACAAGCATCGGACTGTCGACCATGCGTTGAATCTATGTCAGGCTTCTGCGCAGGTGGTGCCAACTTCTCGGTGTGATGAGGAGGCCATGCCAACGCGTTGGTTTGTTGATCAGGAAGTGCTGACGCATTGGTATGCTGATCACGCGGCCACGGACCAACGGACTGATGATCAGTCGGTTTTGGACCTACAGGCTGCTTAGCAGGTGGTTCCGAAGCATCAGACTGCTAAGCAGTCCGTTCCACCAGGTTGGTCTGCTGAGCATGTGCTGCAGATGGGTCTCCCCCCACTGCTTCAGTGGACGGCATCTGAACCAGTGGTGCGTCTTTAGCAGTTGTAGGCCTTGCGATTGGCTTCTCTAAGGTGGAGGATGACATGGCCTGTATGGCACAAAGTCGGGCCGACTGATCACATGTTGATGCATTGTCGGATTATCAGTATTAGGTTCTTTGGGGGAAGCACGTGAGAGCTTATGTGGCAAGGAGAGCGCCACCGGTTGAGGGACGACATTGCTTGCTCTTGGCGGGGCTTCAGAGATCTCATCGATGAACTCTATTTCCTTTCCTGGCCATTGGATGTGACGTAATAGTGTTTCTCCCAAGGTTCTTTGCTCATCAAAGTCTCCTAGGAAATTCTTCAAGGGAAATTCATTGAATCTAGGCTTTACTTCAGTCACGTAGCACTTCACACAGCCCGGCTTCAATGGCACATTGTCCAACAAGAGGCCCTCTTCCAAGAGCGGTGGGCAAACCCAGGTTGTTGCACATTTTAATGTACCTTCAGTCTAGATATTTTAGATATGGCATCATCATGAGAAGCTGCAATTTCAGTGTTGCTGGGGTCAGATGATACACAGCTACTCTAGTGCGGTGTTGTTGCGCAATAAGCAACATCCTCCATGCCCGCCTCCCCTTCTAGCTGCTGGCTATCTATTAGTGTTAAAGTCTTCTGCATCATCATTGGCTCCTGAATATCCTTCCGAATACCCAGATACATGTCCTTCCTCAACCTTTCATACTATTCATTCTGCTTCCGAGTGTGAAAGTCCTTTTGTGCTGGACATTAACACATATACCCCTTGCACGGCCAGGGGGCTCTCTTGTTTCCAGAGCATCGAACAGGATGTCACATGGAGTTCATGTAGAACCTTCCAGGGATCTTGGAAGCCTTTAACATCATTTGATACAGCTCTTCGTCACTTGAGTTTTCAAAGTAATAAGTTCCTTCATCACAACTCCTTGCACGTGCCCGTATGTAGTCTCTTGTGCGTTCGCCCCTGATTTAACTAAAGGCGGGTTTCCTAGCCGCTGCTACTGCTTCTTTGTCCTCCTGGCCCCATAACGGTTTCATGTTGCAGTATCCTGCCACACCCATATGGTGGGAGTGTGTGTTCTTCTTCTGAAGTTCCGATTGCTTGGCACTCTTCTTAGTAAACTCTTTAGTTGCCCTAGCCATTTTTAATTCTGCCCATTCTGACTTTTTAATTTGGGGGTATGCAGGGATTGGGTCCTTGCCTTAACTCAAGTACTTCTTGTATAACACGTGCTTCCAGTTTCTCGAAGCATCCCTAGCCTTCTTCAGTGCAACGTGTTCCACCTGCATTCTTCACTGCAATGGAACATTGAAGTGATCCATGATCTCCCGGACTATACTTTGCCATGTTTCCGTGTCAGCCTTCCAAAACCCCGGCAGATTAATGTTGAGCCTTGCCCTGCCAACAAATCCACACACACTCCTGAAACTCGTGCGTGCTTCATCTGGTTTAGTTGGAGCCCAAGACTTTAAATTGATCTCGATTACTTCGTATACACCTTTAGGCTGGTGTGTGGGCTTCCTCGGAGCGTTCCTCCGTGTCCTGACCGGAACGGTAATTGCCGCAGCTCCATCCCGTTCAAGATTACTTGATCCCGTACCATCTTTTGAAGACCTAGGGTTGTCAGAATCAGATGAAGATACATCGCCTAAAGCATGAGTGGCATCGCTGCTATTCGGCATCTACAGAAACACATGGGAAACTTAGGAAAGGAGGATAAGCATAAAACTAACAAGTTGGTATCTAGTTGTCTAAACATGTCATGCAATAATTCAGAAAATGTACAACTTGTTTGTTTAGTTCATGTGACTCAGGCGCCCGCAATCTGTAAATCAGCAGTAACTTATTGGAACAAAAACAACTTATATGTACTAGTTCAGAAGGTAGATAATGAACATGTATACGCTCTGTGTTATTTTATAGCCAATTTGGGAACATACGGAACGAAACAGGAAACAGGATTGCGAGGAAATATGCCTCACCGCGGTGGAGAGCAGTAACTAACAGGTTTCTTAATGCAAACCCGTCCGGACCACAAGAGAGGCGAGGGTTACATGATCGATATCCTCGAGGGTGGCTGGCGAGCAAACAAAGACGGCGAGGTGCGGGCAGCCGCGTGTTGGGAACGACAGTGGAGGTAGGCTTGACGCCGAAGAGCGGGCACACAGAGGGGGTGAGCACGCCAGCGCTGGAGAGGGTTCTGCTCTGGATCTGGGGGAGGGGGGAGCTGGCGATGGAGATTGGGTGGACTAGTTGAGTGAAATGCGGGCGGGCGGTGGGGGGTGATGGCGGCCTAGGTGAAAAGGGTGAAAAATATCCCCAGTCGCGGCATGGAAAGGCCTATGCAAACGGTTGCCTCTAAGCGCTCATATGCACAAAGAGAATAATTTCGTTTGAAATGAAGACGTACTAATTTTAAAATGAAGACGTGAGTTCATCGTTTCGCCTCTAATTTTTTCCCACGTTAAGCAATCACCATTATACCACGGGTTTGATTTGCTGGAGCTTTTCAAGTCTCGTGTGATATATTTAAGACATTTATTGACATTTACCGTGCATTTTGGCATCAAATCCTAGCCGGACTGCATTTCCTGCCGATAGGGATGAGGATTGGCATTTGATCTGGGAGCATCCAACTGTGCAGACATACGACCCGTGGGGTTTGGGTTCTGGCCAATCAGAACGCACGACTCAGACCGCGCGCGCAGCAAGGGGGGGCATCGGCCACGGTTTGGTAGGCACACGACTTTCGTGCGTGAACCATGTGCTATTTGAAAACATTATATGAACTAACAACATATTTTCATTTGAATGAAAACAAGAGTTCATTGTTTCGCCGCCAAATTGTTTTCCACGGTAAGAAATCACCATTGTGCCCTATGGTTCAATTTTCTCGTGCATTTGAGGTATCGTTTGCTATATTTGAGTAGTTTGCTATAGTCGCAACTACACGTGGGTGCTAGCTAGAAAGATCATTTGTGTGCCGCTTTGCGAGTTTTCATTCATTGTACGAGAAACGGGAAAAAAATTCAAACAGTTTGGCCGCAGGGTGCGGCCAGAGGCGTAAGCCTTGTTGGTATTCTAATTACAGGAAATGCATATATAATCCGGAAATAATGAAAATCGGTGTGTCACCGTGGCGTCCTCTCAGTATGACATGAAGTTTTGATGCTCTCACCTTCCAAATCGGAGCATCTCACAAGAAGGATCATAGTTTCTAAAAGAAGACGCGACACTTCAGACTCCAATCGTCAGTGACTAAATCATTCCGCCTCGAATTTTTTCATGGTAAACAATCATGTATATACGCTAGGTTTGATTTTCTAGCAAATTTCAAGTCTCCTTGCTATATCTAACTCATTTTTTTGCACTTACCTTGCATTTAGTGCACGTAATTAAATTCAAAACCATTCTACAACTACATCTAGGTGTTAGTTAGCAAAGAAGGTATATAAATCATTTGTGTGTCGCATTGCGAGTTTTCATCCATTGTCTGAGAAACGGGGAGAAGTTTCAAACATTTCGGCCGGGAGGTGCGGCCACCGGGGTATGCCTAGTTGGTATTTTAATTACTGGGAATTCAGATGGAGTCCAGACATCATCAAAATTGGTGTGTGCCCGTGGCGTTCTCTAACGACCCCGGGGAATTTTTTTGGTAAAGTTTGGCACAAGTTTTCATGATCGCTCCTTCCAAACCAGATCATCTCACATGAAGGACCATGATTTCCAAAAGGAGACGTGTCAATTCAAACTCTAGTGGTCGGTGACTTCATCGTTTGGCCACATAAAAATTTCCACGGTACGCAATCACCATTATACCACGAGTTTGATTTTCTAACACACTTGAGGTACCGTTTGCTGTATTTAAGACATTTTATGAATTTAACGTGCAATTTGTGGATATAAATAAAATCAAAACCGGAACTGCATGTGTCGTCGAAAGGGATGAGGATCACCGTTCGATCAAGGAGAGTCCAGTGGTGCAGATGTACAATCCGTGGGGTTTGGGTTCTGGCCAATCAGAACGCACGACCCAGATTGCGCGCGTGGCCGGTGGGGGTATCGGCCATGGTTTAGTGGACACATGACCTTCGTGAGTGAATCGTGTACTATTTGAAAACATTTACATTAACTAACATCATATTTTCGTTTGAATAAAAACATGAGTTCATCGTTTTGCCTCCAATTTTTCTTCCATGGTTAAAAATCATGATTGTACCCTATGGTTCGATTTTCTGGTACATTTTACCAGGTAGTAACTACACGTGGGTGTTAGTAAGATCATTTGTGTGTTGCGTTGCGAGTTTTCATTAATTGTCCGAGAAACGGGAAAAGACTTCAAACAGTTCGGCCATAGGGTGCGGCCAGAGGCGTAGGCCCTGTTGGTATTTTAATTTCAGGAAATGCATATAGACTCCGGAAAATAACGAAAATCATTTTGTCACTGTGACCTGCTCTCATGATCGCATGGATTTTTTTGTAAAGTTTGGCACAAGTATTGGTGCTCGCACCGTCCATACCGGAGCATCTCACAAGAAGGATCATAGTTTCCAAAAGGTGACGCGGCACTTCAGACTCCAAATCGTCAATTACTGCATCTTTCCGCCTTCAAAAAGCATATCATGGTAATCAATTGCGGATATACCATTTGTTTGATTTTCTGACCCATTTCAGGTCTCGTCTGCTATGCTATAGTCATTCTTTGCACTTACCTTGCATTTTAGTGCATATAAAGTCAAAAACCCTACTACAACTACATGTGGGTGTTTTAGTTAGGCTATACTTAGGCTACTCATAGTGGAGAGTATCATATACTAGTATCATGCATATATATGATAGTAGTGTATGATACTACCTTTAATTATAGTGCATAGTATAATAGAGTCGTATCATAGATGATCATATTTATTGCCATGCATGAACAAATTAGCATCAAATTTAACATGATACGGTATCTACCTATATGTTACTCTAATCCTCTCTATCTTCTTTAATTCTTTGCCACATCAGCGTACTTGCTATTTCCGAGTGCATGATATCGGCTATGATACCACCACTATGGCCAACCTTATTTTGGGGAGTATCATATACTATAGTATCATGCATATGATACTAGTGTATGATACTACATACATACCTTCATGGTGCATAGTATCATAGAGTATTATCATAGATGATAGTATTTATGGCCATGAATGACAAAAACTGGTATAACATTTATTATGTTACGGTATCTACCTATGTTACGCTAACCCACTCTCCCTTATTTAATTCTTTGCCACATCATCATATTTGCTATTCCCGAGTGCATGATACCGGCTATGATACCCCCACTATGGCCACCCTTAGCAAAGAAGGTGTAAAAATCATTTGTGCGTCGCTTTGCGAGTTTTCATCCATTTGTCCGAGGAGCGGGGAGAAGTTGCAAACATTTCGGCCGCGAGGTGCGGCCAGTAGCGTAGGCCTAGTTGGTATTTTAATTACAGGAAATTCAAATGGAGTCCGGACATCATCAAAATCGATGTGTGCCCGTGGCATGCTCTCACGACCCCGCGGAAAAAAATTGGTAAAGTTTTGCACAAGTTTTGTTGATCGCTCCTTCCAAATCGGAGCATGTCACATGAAGGATCATGGTTTCCAAAAGGAAACGTGTCAACTAAAACTCTAGTGGCTGGTGACTTCATCGTTTGGCCTCATAAAAAGTTCCATGGTACACATTCACCATTATACCATGGGTTTGATTTTCTGGTGCATTTCAGGTATTGTTAGCTATATTTAAGACATTTTTTGGGTTTAACGTGCATTTTGTGATTAAAAATAAAATTACAACCAGAACTGCATGTGCTGTCGAAAGGGATGAGGATCGCTGTTCGATCTGAGAGAATTCAACGGTGCAGACGTACGATCCGAGGGGTTTGGGTTCTGGCCAATCAGAAAGCACGACTCAGATCGCGGGCGGGGTTTGGTCGGCACACGACTGTCATCAACGAACCGTGTGCTATTCGCAAACTAGATTGCATATTTTTGTTCACACATACAGTAGTTTGATCAATTGAGTGTGCTACCTCTAGGATACAATAATAATAATAACAACAAAAAACATTTCATATTCCTTGCCTAAGCTGACACCATATCTAGGTCAACATATTAACGATTCTTACATAAACATAAAACATGGCATAAATCACAAATTCTGTACACACGGCAGTTCTAAAAGGAACAAATTAAGTTACAGGGTAGGTGATACGTCTCCAACGTATCTATAATTTTTGATTGTTCCATGCTATTATTTATGAAGTCTTGGATGTTTAATGGGCTTTATCATTCACTTTTATATCATTTTTGGGACTAACCTACTAACCCGAAGGCCCAGTCCAGATTGATGTTTTTTGCCTATTTCAGGGTTTTGCAGAAAAAGAATATAAAATGGAGTCCAAACGGAATGAAACCTTCGCGAGAGATATTTTTGGAGAAAATCATGCACGCAGAGCTTCAGGACCTAGTCAGGGAACAGAGAGGTGGCTGCTAGGTGGCTTCTCACCCCTCGTTGGTTACCCCAAGTGGAAGGTTTGAGATGCAGTGTAGCAGAAGTTTTCCCTTGGTAATACCAAGGATCGATTTCCCAGAGACTCCCAGTTTCAACAAGAAGGTGTCAACTGCTAACGGCGCCGGATATTAGCAATCAACGTGGACCTGCACACAGATACAAATAACTTTGCTCCCAACGAGTACGAAGAGGTTGTCAATCCCTCCGGCCTTGTTGTTTACAAATGATCAAACGCAAGTGATAATAGTGATAGGTATAATTGCAATAGTAAGTAAATAGCGGAAAAGTAAATAGCGGATGTGATCAATGATGGTAATATGGACCGGAGTCTCATGATGTTCACTAGTGATGTCTCTCTCCCAAAAGACGATAAAACAGCTATGTGAGGTAAACGAATTACAGCTGGGCAATTGACAGGACCATGTGCGCAAACCAATGCTGACTACATTGCAAGAAAGGTTGAGGTTCAAAGCATGGGCGGTACGCCAAAGTAAGTAGACCGAAATCCATCAATATCTACTACTAATCATCCACCTTGAGATATCTATCCAGAACATCTCGCTGGTATTAAGTTGCGAGTCCCACCCATAGTGTAAACTCAATGCAACAGACAACTGCATTAAAAGAACTTTGCGTAAAGTAAACAATCCTTGCACCCACGGGCACAAGCACCGTTGTTTTCCCACTTTTGGCAACAGCACATCCCCTAGACTCATGTTTCTGTCACTCAAGCTAGTCATCGAGGGGCATGAACCCACAATCAAGCATAACGTTCCCTCTTGGAGTCACTACCTACTACTTGGCCAAAGCAATAAATAACAACGGAGAACATGCAAGAATTACTTACGAACATAAATATAAAAGAGGTAGATCAAATATATTACTCAAACACAATCTGAACATAATCTCATAATCCATCGGATCCCAGCAAACTCATCATAGCAACAGCATAAGGATTACATATGTGCCTCGATCATGTAGGGCAGCTCACGAGGACTAATTAGTGAAGCACAAGAACGTGAGGAGAACATCACATAGCTACTGGTCATGGACTCATGGTCCAAGGGAGACTACTCACAACTCATCCGGGAGGCGTCCATGGTGGTGGAGAAGCTCCTGGTGGTGATCCTCCCCTCCGGCAGGGTGCCGGGAAGAGTTCTCCTGGTGCTCCCGATCTTGGAAGCGGCGGCGGCGGCGGAACAGAGATGGGATCGCGAAAAGAGTTCCTGTTTCGCGGGTTTCGGGAGATGCTTTAAATATATGCCAAAGGGGGGCATCGGAGGAGCCTCGGGGGGCCCAGGCGCCCCCCCCCCCCGGCGCGGCCCAGGGGGGGGGGGGGCGGGGGGCGCCGCCAGGGCGCCTGGAGCCCTGGTGCCCCCCCAGCTGTCCTTCGGGCGCACGGTAGGTTCTGGAACGCTGATTTTTATATAATTTTTCTGGATTTTTCCTGGCAGTTCTCGTAACGTGAAAACCTGAAATACAAAAACAGCCGAAAACAGAAACTGGCACTGGGGTGCACTGAGTTAATAGGTTAGTCCAAATATGATCAAAAGTGTATGGAAGTGTATAAATATCATAGCAATATCACCCAAAAGAGGCATGGAGCAAGCAGAAATTATAGATACGTTTTGGACGTATCAGTGGCCCTCGAGGGTGGGGGGCGCGTCCCCCTTCCCAGGGCGCGCCCCTGCCTCGAGCTTCCTCGTGTCGCACCCGGTGCCCTCCTTCTTCCTATATATGTCCACGTACCCTAGAAACTCCATACGCAGAGAGAAAACCCTAATTCCACCGTCGTAGCTTCTGTTCCCGTGGAGATCCCATCTTGGAGCCTGTTCCAGAGCTCCGCCGGAGGGGGATGCACCACAGAGGCCTTCATCATCATCATCATCGCCCTCACCATGGGTTGTGAGTTGTTTACCGCAGACCTTCGGGTCCATAGCTAGTATCTAGATGGCTTCTTCTCTCTCTCTGGATCTCAATACAAAGTTCTCCTCGGTCTTCGAGGAGATCTATTCGATGTAATCTCTTTTTGTGCTGTGTTTGTCGAGATCCGATGAATTGTGAGTTTATGATCAAGGTTATCTATGAAAGATATTTGGTTCTTCTCTGAACTTTTTATGTGTGCTCATAATATCCTTGCAAGTCTCTTCGAATTATTGGTTTGGTTTGGCCTACTAGATCTATAGTTCTTGCAATGGGAGAAGTGCTTGGCTTTGGGTTCAATCTTGAGGTGTCCTTTCCCAGTGACAGTAGGGGCAGCAAGGCACGTACTGTACTGTTGCCATCGAGGATAAAAGGATGGGGTTTACATCATATTGCTTGAGTTTATCCCTCTACATCATGTAATCTTGCTTAAAGCGTTACTCTGTTCGTATGAACTCAATACACTAGATGCATGCTGGATAGCGGTCGACGTGTGGAGTAATAGTAGTAGATGTAGAATCGTTTCGGTCTACTTGTCTCGGACGTGATGCCTATATACAATGATCATGCCTAGATAGTCTCATAATTATTCGCTTTTCTATCAATTGCTCGACAGTAATTTGTTTACCCGCCATAGAATATCGCTATCATGAGAGAAGCCACTAGAGAAAACTATGGCCCCCGGGTCTATTCTCAACATATCAATCTACATCTACTTTACTTTTAACGCTTTTATTTGCTGTTTTATTAAACCAAAAATACCAAAAATATAAACTATCATCTCTATCAGATCTCACTCTCGTAAGTGACCGTAAAGGGATTGACAACCCCTTATCGCGTTGGCTGCGAAGTTCTTATTTTTTTGTGTAGGTGCGAGGGATTCGCGCGTAGTCTCCTACTGGATTGATACCTTGGTTCTCAAAAATTGAGGGAAATACTTACGCTACGTGCTGCATCTCCATTTTCTCTTCGAGGGAATACAACGCAAGCTCAAGAGGTAGCAAGAAGAATTTCCGGCGCGGTTGCCGGGGAGGCTTACGCAAAAGTCATATACCAAGTACCTATCACAAACCCTTATCCTTCGCATTACATTTATTTGCCTCTCGTTTTCCTCTCCCCCACTTCACCCTTGCCATTTTATTTGCCCTTCTTCTGCTGTGTGTTTATCGTTCGCTTGCTTCTTGTTTGCTTGTGTGCTTCTTGTTTGCTTGTCATCATGTCTAGCACACCTATCATTATCACCACTCTCGAGAGTGAGGTCCTCAACTTTAAACAAAGAGAGGAAGAAAACTTAAAAGATGCATGGTATAGAATTTGCAATGCTCAAAATAGATCTAATCGGAAGCTTTCCACTTCCGTGCTTCTTCGCAATTTTTATATTGGCATAACTCCGTGGAATAGATTTATCTTAGATACCATTACCGGAGGGAATTTCTTGGGTAGCCACACTATTGATTCTTATAAAGCTTTGACTGAATTATTTGGCTCACCACCTCTTATGGTTAATGGGACCGTCTTAACTTTGGAGCATGTCATGAAAAGGTTAGAAATCATTGAAAACAAAGTTGCTACAGTAGAACTGGTAGAGAACTTGGATATAAAAATTCATAATGAAATCACCCAATATGGATCCAAGGTAGGAGTTGTTCTGAAAAATCTTAAGGAAAAAGAGCCCATAGTTCAAGAAAAGCTAGATCAGGATTCTACAAGAATCAATAAGATTGAGGATGTTATCACTAATGTGGGTTCTACTCTTTCCTCTATAAAACTACTGCAAATACCTCCACTAAATTATCTAAGTTCATGTATGTCCCTAAAGACAAGGGTGAAACATCTAGACTTGCGGATCTCAAATCCATAAGTGTTCACCCTAATTTTCTTACTTTTGCAACAGACCCTTTTGACACTTTAGAATTTCTTGATTTCTTGCCCAAGAGTTTGATTATTCATAGGGACAAAGAAGTGCCCAAGAATCATAAGTGCTTAATCAAAGAATTGCCTTCCAATGATGGCAATACCTAGGTCTATCTTGTATCGTGCCTAGCTAGGGGCGTAAAACGATAGCGCTTGTTGGGAGGCAACCCAATTTTTATGTTTTTTTGCTGCTTTTAGGGAATAAATATTGCATCTAGCCTCTGATTAGATGTGGTTTCATGTTTTGTTTAGTGTTTGTGCCAAGTAGAACCTTTGGTAAGACTTGTGTGAAGTTTATATGATCTTCCTGTGAAAAACAGAATCATTAGCGCTGGCTAAAGTAGTCGTGGGATTTTACTAGAGCATGATTTTTAGTTGATTCTTTTTGCTTCTGATTTGTAGACAAATTGCGAAAATTTACCAATTTAGTTTGTATTTTTTGGAGTTCCAGAAGTAGGCGAACCCTGCAGATTACTACAGACAGTTCTGTCTTTGACAGATTCTGTTTTTCGTGTGTTGTTTGCTCATTCCGATGCATCTACGAGTAATTCCACCACCGCAACCTTCTGTACCCTTGAGATCCCATCTTGGGGCCTGTTCCGGAGCTCTACCGGAGGGGGCATCGATCACAGAGGGATTCTACATCAACACCATAGCCTCTCCGATAAGTTGTGAGTAGTTTATCGCAGACCTTCGGGTCCATAGTTATTAGCTATTCTCTCTTTTTAGATCTCAATACAAAGTTCAACTCAATCTTCGAGGAGATCTATTCGATGTAATCTTTTTGTGGTGTGTTTGTGGAGATCCGATGAATTGTGGGTTTATGATCAAGATTATCTATGAACAATATTGGATTCTTTTCTGAAATCTTTTATGCATGATATAAATATCCTTGCAAATCTCTTCGAATTATTGGTTTGTTTGGCCTTCTAGATCTATAGTTCTTGCAATGGGAGAAGTGCTTGGCTTTGGGTTCAATCTTGCGGTGTCCTTTCCTAGTGACAGCAGGGGCAACAAGGCATGTATTATATTGTTGCCATCGAGGATAAAAAGATGGGGTTTATATCATATTGCTTGAGTTTATCCCTCTACATCATGTCATCTTGCTTAAGGCATTACTCTGTTCTTATGAACTTAATACTCTAGATGCATGCTGGATAGCGGTCGATGTGGAGTAATAGTAGTAGATGCAGAATCATTTCGGTCTACTTGTCACAGACGTGATGCCTATATACAATGATCATGCCTAGATATTCTCATAACTATGCGCTCTTCTATCAATTGCTCGACAGTAATTTGTTCACCCACCGTACAAATCTGCTATCATGAGAGAAGCCACTAGTGAAATCTATGGCCTCGGGTCTATTCTCGTCATATTATTCTTCCATCAACTATTGACTTTACTTTGCATTATTTACTTTAAATTTCTATATCAAAAATACCAAAAATATTATCTTATCATATCTATTAGATCTCACTTTTGTAAGTGACCGAGAAGGGATTCACAACCCATTTCATCGCGTTGGCTGCAAGGTTCTTATTTGTTTGTGCAGGTATGAGGGACTCGCGCGTGGTCTCCTACTCGATTGATACCTTGGTTCTCAAAAACTGAGGGAAATACTTACGCTACTGTGCTGCATCACCCTTTCCTCTTCGAGGGAATACAACCCAAGCTCGGGAAGTAGCAAGCTATTCTGATATAAGGTCTTCTCATCACGTTCCTCGGTGTAGAACGTGTATCCATTTATGTCACATGCTTGGTACGTCAACACCGTAGATGATGGATTTTGTGCCAACCACGTAGTAATGTCATCGATGGATCCTTTTTCCAAACAATTCTTCATCCATTCGGCGTAGTTCTTATTGTGTTCCTTTATCTCCACATCTGATGAAGGCACCATTGGCAAGATGCTTTGGCGTATCTCTGCCAAGTGTTCTTCAGCATAAGCACTGAGAACTAGGATGTTAAGCAGTACAGTCAAATGGGATTTTATTGCCAATTCTCCAGGTGCATCCATTTGCGTGCCAGCAAGGACCGGCTTACCTTTCAGCCTTCCCTCGTGGTGAGAGAGGGGGAAACCTATAGGTCTTTGTTTCATGTATTCGGTGCAAAACTCAACCACCTCATCTGCAGTATAACCTTGTAGGATGCTTGCCCCTGGATTGTTTCTGTTCCAAAAAAACGGCTTCAGTATTCTTATGAACCGCTCGAAGGGATACACATTACAAAGAAACATAGGACCACAATACTTTATCTCGTCGACAAGGTGCAGCGTGAGATGGACCATGACATCAAAGAGTGATGGTGGGAAAAACATCTCTAGGTTGGACAATATTCTTGAAATATCATCTTGCATATGATCCAACTCTTCATGGTCTACAACTTTCTGCCATAGTTGGTTGAAGAAATCACAAAGCTTAATGAGTGTGCTTCTTATATCTTTGTCCATCAGATTCCTAATGGCTACCAGGAGGATTTGTGTCAACACTACGTGGAAATCATATGACTTCATGTGTCCCAACTTCATTCTACCTCAGCTCACATCCATGAGACTTCTGATGTTTGCGTAGTACGAAGAGGGTGTCTTAACTGACAACAAATAGGTGAAGAACCATGTTGCTTCTTTTGTATTGAAATTGTAACTCTGGCGAGCTTTGATGAATTTATCATCATCTTCTGCTTCACTCTTGCGTTTTGATTGATTAGCAAGCATCTCGAGCCATGAATCGTCACCATCCTTTCTTTTACCTTTAATCTTGAGCAGAGTATCAGGGATTGTGATAGCCTGACTTATTAGGGATGATAGACTACTCATATCAATAAGGAATTCCTTTTTTCCGGAAGCCCATTCAGACAGAACTCCAAAGTTAAGCGTGCTCAGCTTGGAGTAGTTTCAGGATGGGTGACCGACTAGGAAGTTGGTCCCGGGTGCGCATGAGTGAGGACAAAGTGTGCAGAAAAGACTAGTATTGATATGTGAGGCTAGTCTAGATCCCGCCAGGAGTAACGACCACCGGCGGGTGTGTCCGAGGGTGTTTCAAGTTGGTATCAGAGCCGACCCTCGCAGTTACACGGATGTTTGCGGACAGATTCTCGGTCATGTTATTCATGACGTCTGTGACCCGTCGTGGCACACGTATCAGACTGGATGCACAGATGTTTGTGCCAATAGGGAACGTTCCTGAGGCCCGACAAGGACGTCGGTTCCTCTGAGTGGGGTTGTATGTGATAGCCTGACTTATTAGGGATGATAGACTACTCATAATAATAAGTAATTCCTTCTTTTCCGGAAGCCCATTCAGACAGAACTCCAAAGTTAAGCGTGCTTAGCTTGGAGTAGTTTCAGGATGGGTGACCGACCGGGAAGTTGGTCCCGGGTGCGCATGAGTGAGGACAAACTGCACAGAAAAGACTAGTATTGATATGTAAGGCCAGTCTAGATCCCGCCAGGAGTAACGACCACCGGCGGGTGTGTTCGGGGGCATTACAGGGATGCTTTCACATACGTTCTTCTCTACGTGCATGACATCGATGCAGTGACGTACACGTAGAATCTCCTAGTAAGGTAATTTCCAGAACACCGATTTCTTCTTAAACACTTGACCCTTGGATGTTTGTTTCACTGTCAAAGCGTGCTTCTTGCCAAACACAACATTAATTTGTTTAGCCATGTTGTGGACCACGTTCCCATCATAGTGTCTTGAGCTCACACCTACCTCTGCTGTACCATCAAATTCAGCTTTCATCTTTCGGTACGGGTGATTTTTCCGTAAGAACCTACGATGACGCAAATACACGGTTTTGCGTGAGTTGGGAAGAAATCTGCTAGCTGTCATGTCCGTGCATGTGACACACCCTACATATCCCCTTGTTTTATGCCCCGATGTGTTGCCTAATGCCGACATATCTTGAAAGGTGCACTACTAGAAAAAAGGTTGTTAGTGGCTCACCTATTTTGGCCATTAATGGCGCACTATATGTGCGCCACTATTACCACGCCACTAGTAACAAATACTAATGGCGCACCACCTGGTGCGCCACTATTACCACGCCACTAGTAACAAATACTAATGGCGCACCACCTGGTGCGCCATTACTATCGAAGACACTAATGGCGCACCTAAAGTGCGCCATTACTAGGCATCGAAGTGCGCCACTGCTGTTACTCCAAAGGAGCCATGTGTACCTTGGGCTCTGGGTTACTAATGGCACACTTTCTGATAATGCGCCACTATTGTGTTTGTCTCTGTGCGCCACTAAAGTGCAATATGGTGCGCCACTACTATGAATATTAGTAATTATTTTTTTGCTTTTCTGATATTTGCACAGGTTACAAAATACATTACAACACAGATTATAAAAAGCACAACACATACAACAGATTTAACGAATACAATAGAAGATTAGTCTCCGAATACAATTCATCATATTAGTCTCCGAATTCAAAATACCGAACAAAGTTAGAACATTACAAGTTTCGAGACCGCGAGTATCGAGTTCGTCTTCACACTACAAGTTGATATCTAAACTACCATCACATAGAAGAGGATTGCGGTCACGATGAGCATCATAGCGATGAAACTGATCTTCATATGGCTCTTCCTCCGCTCCCTCTTCTCTCCCGCTAGATAGCGCGCATATCTAGCTTCCGCCTCGGCCCTAGTGGTATACCCGCTGAAATGGTGAACCTGTCTCTGACACTCCTCCCAGTCGTCGTAGACTCCAGGAACCACACCCTTGTACATGACATACGACGGCATCTCTATGCACTAGACAAACAAAACGTTAGTAGCAATTGATAACCCACAAGTGTAGGGGATCATTTGAAGCCTCTTTCAAGAAGTAAGAGTGTCAAACCCAACGAGGAGCTAAAGCCAGAACAAATATTCCCTCTATGCACGCTTGGCGTTTACTTTACCTAGAACAAGTATGAAACTAGAAGTACTTTGTAGTTTTTGTGGGATAGATTTGCAAGAATATAAAGAGCATGTACATATAAACTAGGGGCTGTTAAGATAAAGAAGCAATAAAGTTAATATAGTGAGTTTGGAAAAGTGGTGGTAGGAGTTGCGAAATTTCCCCTAAGCAATTGACTACGTTACTAGATCGATAACAAGTTTTATGTGGAAGAGGCCACTGCAAGCATGTCATCCCTTACTTGGAATTCTATGCACTTATGATTGGAACTATTAGCAAGCATCCGCAACTACTAACGTTCATTAAGGTAAAACCCAACCATAGCATTACGATATATTGACCCCCCCTTCAATCCCGTATGCATCAATTTCTACGCTAGGTTGAAGCTTCTGTCACTCTTGCCCTCCAATACCTAGTCCTATCAACATACAACTAACCCTATGGTGTGATCCACGCGCGGGCTCATATGATGGACACCAAAGGAAAGCAACATAACCACAAGCAATTTAAACCAATCACCGATAGGAGAACGAAAATCTACTCACACATTACAGGATGGCAACACATCATTGGATAATGATATGAAGCATAAAGCACCATGTTCAAGTAGAGGGTACAGCGGGTTGCGGGACAGTGTACCGTTGTAGATAGATGGGGGAAGGTGATGGAGATGTTGGTGAAGATGACAGAGGTATTAGTGTAGATCGCCGTCACACGATGATGGCCCCGGTGGCACTCCGGTGCCACCGGAAACGATGGGGAGGGAGCCCCCCTTCTTATTCTTCTTCATTGACCTTCTCCCTAGGTGGGAGAAGCGTTTCCCCTCTGGTCCATGGCCTCCATGGCGGCGAAGGGGCAAGAGGCCCTCCGAGATTGGATCTGTCTCTCTGTCTCTCTCTGTTTCTGCGTTCCCAGATTCTGGCCCTTCACCGTTTCTCATATTACCGCAGATCCGTAACTCCGATTAGGATGATTTTTTGAGACGATTTTTATCCGGATATTAGCTTTCTTGTGGCGAAAGAAGGGCAGCAACCCCCTTACGGTGTGGCCATGAGGGCCCAGGGCGCGCCTGCCCCTGGTGGGCGCGCCCCCTGCCTCGTGGCCCGCTCGGGCATCGTCTCATGTTGGTTCCGCTTCCCAAAATTCACATATATTCCAAAAAAATCTCCGTTCATTTTTATTCTGTTTGGACTCCATTTGATATGGATATTCTGCGAAACAAAAAACATGCAACAAACAGGAACTAGCACTGGGCACTAGATCAATATGTTAGTCCCAAAAAATAGTATAAAAAGTTGCCAAAAGTATATGAAAGTTGTAGAAAATTGGCATGGAACAATAAAAAATTATAGATACAACGGAGATGTATCAGCATCCCCAAGCTTAATTCCTGCTCGTCCTCGAGTAGGTAAATTATAAAAAAGATAATTTTTGATGTGGAATGATGCCTAGCATAATATTGATCATGTAATCTAATCATGGCATGAATATTAAGACACGAGTGATTCAAAGAAATAGTCTACCATTTGACATAAAAGAATTTAATAGTCGGGCATCCCAACAAACAATCAAGTCTTTCAAAATATCAATACTAAAGAACGTTATCCCTACAAAATCATATAGTCTTTTAGGCTCCCTTTTCTTAACACAAGGTATCCCTCATGCCTATCCCGGTGTCAGCCAAGCAATTGTTTTCATACTTTACTTTTTCGAACCTTTTCAACTCTTCACGCAATACATGAGCGTGAGCCATGGACATAGCACTATGGGTGGAATAGAGGGTGGTAGTAGACAAAAGTAGGGAGAAAGTCTCACGTCAACTAGGTGTATCAATGGGCTATGGAGATGCCCATCAATAGATATCAATGTGAGTGAGTAGGGATTGCCATGTAACAGATGCTCTAGAGCTATAAGTCTATGAAAGCTCAAAAGAAAACTAGTGGGTGTGCATCAACTTGCTTGCTCATGAAGACCTAGGGCATTTGAGGAAGCCCATCGTTGGAATATACAAGCCAAGTTCTATAACGAAAAATTCCCACTAGTATATGGAAGTGACAAAACAAGAGACTCTCTATTATGAAGATCATGGTGCTACTTTGAAGCACAAGTGTGGAAAAGGATAGTAGCATTGTCCCTTCTCTCTTTTCTCTCATTTTTTTTTTGTTTCTTTGGAGGGGCTTTCCTTTTTTATTAGCCCCTCTCTATTTTTATTTTTATTTTTTAGGCCATCTTTTTTTTGGCCTTTCCTCACATGGGACAATGCTCTAATAATGAAGATCATCACACTTTTATTTACTTACAACTCAAAGATTACAACTGGAAGCTAGAACAAAATATGACTCTATGTGAATGCCTCCGGCGGTGTATCGGGATGTGCAATGATCTAGCGTAGCAATGACATCAAAAAACGGACTAGCCATGGAAACATCATGCTAGCTATCTAACGATCATGCAACGCAATATGACAATGATGGTGCATGTCATAATAAACAGAATGGTGGAGTTACATGGAAATATATCTCGGAATGGCTATGGAAATGCCATAATAGGTACGTATGGTGGCTATTTTGAGAAAGGTATATGGTGGGTGTATGGTACCAAGGAAAGTTGTGTGGTACAAGAGAGGCTAGCAATGGTAGAAGAGTGAGAGGCGTATAATCCATTGACTCAAAACTAGTCATAAAGAATTCACATACTTATTGCGAAAAATCTATTAGCCCTCGAAGCAAAAATACTACGATGCATGCTCCTCAGGGGGAGGTTGGTAGGAGTTAACCATCGCGCGCCCCCGACCTTCACGCAAAGATAAACAATCAAAATACAATGCGTGCCAATTTGGTTACATAGTTAGGAGACCATACGTGCATGCTTCCGGAATCACAAACCTTAACACCAATATTTTTACTAGACCACAATCATTCACTATTACCTCCCACATATTAGCATCTCTATATCGCAAAACTATTGCAAGGAATCAAATATATCATATTCAGCGATCTAAAAGTGTATGTCGGATTTTTTGACAGACCATGTGAATGACCAATTCCTGTCAACTCTCTAAATAGATATAAGTGAAGCAAAAGAGTTTTAATTCTTTATACAAAAGTTATGCCCATGCTCTAACAATTATAAGTGAAGAAAAAGAGCATTCTACAAATGGTGGTTTTCTATGTGAAGAGAAACAGGCAATCCAAACTTCAAATGATGTAAGTGAAGCACATGAAGCATTCTATAAAGCTATACTCAAAAGATATAAGTGAATTGCAAAGAGCAATCTATGAATCAACCAATGACTATCTCATACCAGCATGGTGCATTTACTAAAAGAAAAAGAAAAAGCACACGACGCTCCAAGAGTTTACGCATATCATGTGAACGGAACGAATCCAAAAACATACCGATACTTGTTGAAGAAAGATGGGATGCCTTCCGGGGCATCCCCAAGCTTAGACGCTTGAGTCTCCTTGAATATTTACTTGGGGTGCCTTGGGAATCCCCAATCTTGAGCTCTTGCCTCTCCTCCTTCTTCTCACATCGATACATCCTCGATCTTCGAGCACTTCATCCACACAAAACTTAACCGAACTTTCAGTGGCGGGGTTAGTGCATATGATCAATAAAATCCCATCATGTACTGCTCTAACATTATTGTATAATTATGAACAAACATTACCCACAATATTCTATGACAATTCTATGGCCCCAATTCAAGGATGCTTCAACAAGAACAAACATATGCAAATAATGAAGCTATAACAGCAATCTGTGAAAACAGGACAGTCTGTAGTACTATGAACATTAACCATACTTCTGTAACTCTAACAATTCTGGCAAAATTAGTAAAAATCAACAATTTGTATAGCAAGACTTTGCAAAAAGTTTCAGATCCTTTTGACGTTCCAGTAAAAAATGTAAAGTCGCGCACTACAGCCAAAGTTTCTGTTTTTGCACCGCACAAACCAACAAGCAGTTTAATCATCCTAAAGGAAACTCTTGGCACATTATTTTTATAAAAGAAAGGAATTGTACAAGGGGATAAATATTTTTGTTGAAAAGTTTCTGTAATTCAAGATTTGCAAAGTTTCCATGGGCATGAACAAAGTACAAGGAGCTCCCCCATTTCAACGGTGCTCATCCTTCTTACTTTCACATTTCATTTGAAAAAGTTTTAGGTTCCCCTCTTTATTTTTTGTTTTTAAACTTTATAAAAGCACACAATAGAAATAAATGACTCTCTAAAACTTCCGGGTTGTCTCCTTGGCAGCGCTTTCTTTAAAGCCATTAAGCTAGGCATATAGTGCTCAAGTAATGGATCCACCCGGATCCCAAGGTATATCAAAGCCAATTTTAATTAGCAATGATTTGGCATTTAGTAGTGAGCACAAAGTGTTATGTGTCATGAAACAACGAAGTCTATCTCTCTTCCTATGCATAGGCATGTCATACAAGAACAATTCATGCACATCAAGTAAATGCCAATGCATAGTATAAGCAGTTTCTTGCAATTTTATCATGTTAGAAACATAGAGAGACGGAGATGTAGTTCCTCTCTCATAATAATTGCAAGTAGGAGCAGCAAGCACATGCATATTATATTCATCAAAATCATAATGTGTAACGGAAAAAGGCAGCCCATCAATATAATCCTTAGTAAGTGTAAACTTCTCCAATATAGTGTAGTTTGGAAAATTCAAAAAGATAATAGGACTATCATGTGTGGGTGCAATAGCAACTATCTCATGTTTAACATAAGGAACTATAGCAAGTTCATCTCCATAAGCATAATTCATATTGGCATCTTGGCCACAAGCATAGCAAGCATCATCAAAAAGGGATATTTCAAAAGAATCAATAGGATCATAGCAATCATCCTTCGGTAAGCACGAAGGGAAATTAAACAATGTATGAGTTGAATAGTTACTCTCATTAGAAGGTGGGCACGGATAGCTAATCCGCTCTTCCTCCTTTTGTTCTTCGCTCTCCTCCTCATCTTTTTCATCCAATGAGCTTACAATGTCATTAATTTCTTCTTCCATAGACTCCTGCAAAATATTAGTCTCTTCTTGGACAGCGGAGGAGTACTCAATATATGGTTTAACATAGGCATTAGAAGCATATTTATCATAAAAATATTTAAATATGGCAAAATTTTCTGATTTGTAAAGAGTAGCATCATACTTTTCAATCAAAGAAGCAATTTCATAAGCACCCTTAAAAGCAAAAATTCTTCAATTTGTTGAACATCATAGTAACGATAAACACCCTTAGCATACGAAGATACGATTCCATTATCACTAAACTCACATTGGTAGGGAAGGTGTTTCGTAGGGTCTTCAGAACAACAGGTAAAATCATAAATTTCACATAAATTCCAAGCATAGCATTGCAAATGATGAATTTGATCCAGTAAAAGTTTCCCTTTTTCAGATATGCGGTGTCGCACATAACAAGCATGCTCATCTAAATATTTTCCCTCAACCAAGCTAGTTGGGGTTTCAGCCCGAGCACATAGGGATCGAAGATGATCCAAGTAATAAGCTTTAGTAGTGTGATAGATTTTGAGTGGTTCAACCATTGGTTCAGTAGGTACCACTATTTTTTTTGATATTTTGCATTTCCTACCCATAACTAAAGATAGAAAACAACTTAGAATATCAAATGAAATCTACTTAGTGATAAATAAAACAAGCACACATGAGAATATTCACACCACACTATTGCTCCCCGGCAATGGCGCTAGAAAAAGGTCTTGATAACCCACAAGTGTAGGGGATCAGTTGTAGCCTCTTTAGATAAGTAAGAGTGTCGAACCCAATGAGGAGCTAAAGGCAGAACAAATATTCCCTCAAGTTCTAGCGACCACCGATACAACTCTACGCACGCTTGGCGTTTACTTTACCTAGAACAAGTATGAAACTAGAAGTACTTTGTAGTTTTTGTGGGATAGGTTTGCAAGAATATAAAGAGCACGTAAATATAAACTAGGGGCTGTTAAGATAAAGAAGCAATAAAGTTAATATAGCGAGTGTGGAAAAGTGGTGCTAGGAGTTGCGAAATTGCCACTAAGCAATTAACTATGTTACTAGACCGATAGCAAGTTTTATGTGGGAGAGGCCACTGCTAGCATGTCATCCCTTACATGGAATTCTATGCACTTATGATTGAAACTATTAGCAAGCATCCGCAACTACTAACGTTCATTAAGGTAAAACCCAACCATAGCATTACGATATATTGACCCCCCCCCCTTCAATCCCGTATGCTTCAATTTCTACGCT
This sequence comes from Secale cereale, assembly GCA_902687465.1. NCBI lineage: Eukaryota > Viridiplantae > Streptophyta > Magnoliopsida > Poales > Poaceae > Secale > Secale cereale. The sequence goes on along the minus strand of LR738714.1, from coordinate 303,725,494 downwards.
AGGTTGAAGCTTCTGTCACTCTTGCCCTCCAATACCTAGTCCTATCAACATACAACTAACCCTATGGTGTGCTCCACGCGCGGGCTCATATGATGGACACCAAAGGAAAGCAACATAACCACAAGCAATTTAAACCGATCACCGATAGGAGAACGAAAATCTACTCACACATTATAGGATGGCAACACATCATTGGATAATGATATGAAGCACAAAGCACCATGTTCAAGTAGAGGGTACAGCGGGTTGCGGGAGAGTGTACCGTTGTAGAGAGATGGGGGAAGGTGATGGAGATGTTGGTGAAGATGACAGAGGTATTAGTGTAGATCGCCATCACACGATGATGGCCCCGATGGCACTCCGGTGCCACCGGAAACGAGGGGGAGAGAGCCCCCCTCCTTCTTCTTCTTCCTTGACCTTCTCCCTAGGTGGGAGAAGGGTTTCCCCTCTGGTCCATGGCCTCCATGGCGGCGAAGGGGCAAGAGGCCCTCCGAGATTGGATCTGTCTCTCTGTCTCTCTGTGTTTCTGCGTTCCCAGATTCTGGCCCTTCACCGTTTCTCATATTACCGCAGATCCGTAACTCCGATTGGGATGATTTTTTGAGACGATTTTTATTCGGATATTAGCTTTCTTGTGGCGAAAGAAGGGTAGAAACCCCCTTACAGTGTGGCCATGAGGGCCCAGGGCGCGCCTGCCCCTGGTGGGCGCGCCCCCTGCCTCGTGGCCCACTCGGGCATCGTCTCATGTTGGTTCCGCTTCCCAAAATTCACATATATTCCAAAAAAAATCTCCGTTCATGTTTATTCTGTTTGGACTCCGTTTGATATGGATATTCTGTGAAACAAAAAACATGCAACAAACAGGAACTGGCACTGGGCACTGGATCAATATGTTAGTCCCAAAAAATAGTATAAAAAGTTGCCAAAAGTATATGAAAGTTGTAGAAAATTGGCATGGAACAATCAAAAATTATAGATACAACGGAGATGTATCAGCATCCCCAAGCTTAATTCCTGCTCGTCCTCGAGTAGGTAAATTATAAAAAAGATAATTTTTGATGTTAAATGATGCCTAGCATAATATAGATCATGTAATTTAATCATGGCATGAATATTAAGACACGAGTGATTCAAAGAAATAGTCTACCATTTGACATAAAAGAATTTAATACTCGGGCATCCCAACAAACAATCAAGACTTTCAAAATATCAATACTAAAGAACGTTATCCCTACAAAATCATATAGTCTTTTATGCTCCCTTTTCTTAACACAAGGTATCCCTCATGCCTATCCCGGTGTCAGCCAAGCAATTGTTTTCATACTTTACTTTTTCGAACCTTTTCAACTCTTCACGCAATACATGAGCGTGAGCCATGGACATAGCACTATGGGTGGAATAGAGGGTGGTAGTAGACAAAAGTAGGGAGAAAGTCTCACATCAACTAGGCGTATCAATGGGCTATGGAGATGCCCATCAATAGATATCAATGTGAGCGAGTAGGGATTGCCATGTAACAGATGCTCTAGAGCTATAAGTCTATGAAAGCTCAAAAGAAAACTAGTGGGTGTGCATCAACTTGCTTGCTCATGAAGACCTAGGGCATTTGAGGAAGCCCATCATTGGAATATACAAGCCATGTTCTATAACGAAAAATTCCCACTAGTATATGGAAGTGACAAAACAAGAGACTCTCTATTATGAAGATCATGGTGCTACTTTGAAGCACAAGTGTGGAAAAGGATAGTAGCATTGTCCCTTCTCTCTTTTCTCTCATTTTTTTGTTTCTTTGGAGGGGCTTTCCTTTTTTTTATTTGCCCCTCTCTATTTTTATTTTTATTTTTTAGGCCATATTTTTTTTTGGCCTTTCCTCACATGGGATGATGCTCTAATAATGAAGATCATCACACTTTTATTTACTTACAACTCAAAGATTACAACTCGAAGCTAGAACAAAATATGACTCTATGTGAATGCCTCCGGCGGTGTACCGAGATGTGCAATGATCTAGCATAGCAATGACATCAAAAAACGGACTAGCCATGGAAACATCATGCTAGCTATCTAACGATCATGCAACGCAATATGACAATGATGGTGCATGTCATAATAAACGGAATGGTGGAGTTACATGGCAATATATCTCGGAATGGCTATGGAAATGCCATAATAGGTACGTATGGTGGCTATTTTGAGAAAGGTATATGGTGGGTGTATGGTACCGAGGAAAGTTGCGTGGTACAAGAGAGGCTAGCAATGGTAGAAGAGTGAGAGTGCGTATAATCCATTGACTCAACACTAGTCATAAAGAACTCACATACTTATTGCCAAAAATCTATTATCCCTCGAAGCAAAAATACTACGATGCATGCTCCTGAGGGGGAGGTTGGTAGGAGTTAACCATCGCGCGCCCCCGACCTTCACGCAAAGATAAACAATCAAAATACAATGCGTGCGAATTTGGTTACATTGTTAGGAGACCATACGTGCATGCTTCCGGAATCACAAACCTTAACACCAATATTTTTACTAGACCACAATCATTCACTATTACCTCCCACATATTAGCATCTCTATATCGCAAAACTATTGCAAGGGATCAAACATATCATAATCAGCGATCTAAAAGTTTATGTCGGATTTTATGACAAACCATGTGAATGACCAATTCCTGTCAACTCTCTAAATAGATATAAGTGAAGCAAAAGAGTTTTAATTCTTTATACAAAAGTTATGCCCATGCTCTAACAATTATAAGTGAAGCAAAAGAGCATTCTACAAATGGTGGTTTTCTATGTGAAGAGAAATAGGCAATCCAAACTTCAAATGATATAAGTGAAGCACATGAAGCATTCTATAAAGCTATACTCAAAAGATATAAGTGAATTGCAAAGAGCAATCTATGAATCAACCAATGACTATCTCATACCAGCATGGTGCATTTACTAAAAGAAAAAGAAAAAGCACACGACGCTCCAAGAGTTTACGCATATCATGTGAACGGAACGAATCCAAAAACATACCGATACTTGTTGAAGAAAGATGGGATGCCTTCCGGGGCATCCCCAAGCTTAGACGCTTGAGTCTCCTTGAATATTTACTTGGGGTGCCTTGGGAATCCCCAATCTTGAGCTCTTTCCTCTCCTCCTTCTTCTCACATCGAGACATCCTCGATCTTCGAGCACTTCATCCACACAAAACTTAACCGAACTTTTAGTGGCGGGGTTAGTGCATATGATCAATAAAATCCCATCATGTACTGCTCTAACATTATTGTATAATTATGAACAAACATTACCCACAATATTCTATGACAATTCTATGGACCCAATTCAAGGATGCTTCAACAAGAACAAACATATGCAAATAATGAAGCTATAACAGCAATCTGTGAAAACAAGACAGTCTGTAGTACTATGAATATTAACCATACTTCTGTAACTCTAACAATTCTGGCAAAATTAGGAAAAATCAACAATTTGTATAGCAAGGCTTTGCAAAAAGTTTCAGATCCTTTCGACGTTCCAGTAAAAAATGTAAAGTCGCGCACTACAGCCAAAGTTTCTGTTTTTGCACCGCACAAACCAACACGTAGTTTAATCATCCTAAAGGAAACTCTTGACACATTATTTTTATCAAAGAAAGGAATTGTACAAGGGGATAAATATTTTTGTTGAAAAGTTTTTGTAATTCAAGATTTGCAAAGTTTCCATGGGCATGAACAAAGTACAAGGAGCTCCCCCATTTCAACGGTGCTCATCCTTCTTACTTTCACATTTCTTTTTGAAAAAGTTTTAGGTTCCCCTCTTTATTTTTTTGTTTTTAAACTTTATAAAAGCACACAACAGAAATAAATGACTCTCTAAAACTTCCGGGTTGTCTCCCTGGCAGCGCTTTCTTTAAAGCCATTAAGCTAGGCATATAGTGCTCAAGTAATGGATCCACTCGGATCCCAAGGTATATCAAAGCCAATTTTAATTAGCAATGATTTGGCATTTAGTAGTGAGCACAAAGTGTTATGTGTCATGAAACAACGAAGTCTATCTCTCTTCCTATGCATAGGCATGTCATACAAGAACAATTCATGCACATCAAGTAAAGGCCAATGCATAGTATAAGCAGTTTCTTGCAATTTTATCATGTTAGAAACATAGAGAGGCGGAGATGTAGTTCCTCTCTCATCATAATTGCAAGTAGGAGCAGCAAGCACATGCATATTATATTCATCAAAATCATAATGTGTAATGGAAAAAGGCAACCCATCAATATAATCCTTAATAAGTGTAAACTTCTCCAATATAGTGTAGTTTGGAAAATTCAAAAAGATAATAGGACTATCATGTGTGGGTGCAATAGCAACTATCTCATGTTTAACATAAGGAACTATAGCAAGTTCATCTCCATAAGCATAATTCATATTGGCATCTTGGCCACAAGCATAGCAAGCATCGTCAAAAAGAGATATTTCAAAAGAATCAACAGGATCATAGCAATCTTCTTTCGGTAAGCACGAAGGGAAATTAAACAATGTATGAGTTGAATAGTTACTCTCATTAGAAAGTGGGCACAGATAGCTAATCCGCTCTTCCTCCTTTTGTTCTTCGCTCTCCTCCTCATCTTTTTCATCCAATGAGCTTACAATGTCATTAATTTCTTCTTCCATAGACTCCTGCAAAATATTAGTCTCTTCTTGGACAGTGGAGGAGTACTCAATATATGGTTTAACATAGGCATTAGAAGCATATTTATCATAAAAATATTTAAATATGGCAAAATTTTCAGATTTGTAAAGAGTAGCATCATACTTTTCAATCACAGAAGCAATTTCATAAGCACCCTTAAAAGCGACAAGTTCTTCAATTTGTTGAACATCATAGTAACGATAAACACCCTTAGCATACGAAGATACGATTCCATTATCACTAAACTCACATTGGTAGGGAAAGTGTTTCGTAGGGTCTTTAGAACAACAGGTAAAATCATAAATTTCACATAAATTCCAAGCATAGCATTGCAAATGATGAATTTGATCCAGTAAAAGTTTCCCTTTTTCAGATATGCGGTGTCGCACATAACAAGCATGCTCATCTAAAGATTTTCCCTCAACCAAGCTAGTTGGGGTTTCAGCCCGAGCACATAGGGATCGAAGATGATCCAAGTAATAAGCTTCAGTAGTGTGATAGATTTTGAGTGGTTCAACCATTGGTTCAGCAGGTACCATATTTGTTTTTGATATTTTGCATTTCCTACCCATAACTAAAGACAGAAAACAACTTAGAATATCAAATAAAATCTACTTAGTGATAAATAAAACAAGCACACATGAGAATATTCACACCACACTATTGCTCCCCGGCAATGGCGCTAGAAAAAGGTCTTGATAACCCACAAGTGTAGGGGATCAGTTGTAGCCTCTTTCGATAAGTAAGAGTGTCGAACCCAACGAGGAGCTAAAGGCAGAACAAATATTACCTCAAGTTCTATCGACCATCGATACAACTCTACGCACGCTTGGCGTTTACTTTACCTAGAACAAGTATGAAACTAGAAGTACTTTGTAGTTTTTGTGGGATAGGTTTGCAAGAATATAAAGAGCACGTAAATATAAACTAGGGGCTGTTAAGATAAAGAAGCAATAAAGTTAATATAGCGAGTGTGGAAAAGTGGTGCTAGGAGTTGCGAAATTGCCACTAAGCAATTGACTATGTTACTAGACCGATAGCAAGTTTTATGTGGGAGAGGCCACTGCTAGCATGTCATCCCTTACTTGGAATTCTATGCACTTATGATTGCAACTATTAGCAAGCATCCGCAACTACTAACGTTCATTAAGGTAAAACCCAACCATAGCATTACGATATATTGACCCCCCCCTTCAATCCCGTATGCATCAATTTCTATGCTAGGTTGAAGCTTCTGTCACTCTTGCCCTCCAATACCTAGTCCTATCAACATACAACTAAGCCTATGGTGTGCTCCACGCGCGGGCTCATATGATGTACACCAAAGGAAAGCAACATAACCACAAGCAATTTAAACCAATCACCGATAGGAGAACGAAAATCTACTCACACATTATAGGATGGCAACACATCATTGGATAATGATATGAAGCACAAAGCACCATGTTTAAGTACAGGGTACAGCGGGTTGCGGGAGAGTGTACCGTTGTAGATAGATGGGGGAAGGTGATGGAGATGTTGGTGAAGATGACAGAGGTATTAGTGTAGATCGCCGTCACACGATGATGGCCCCGGTGGCACTCCGGTGCCATCGGAAACGAGGGGGAGAGAGCCCCCCTCCTTCTTCTTCTTCCTTGACCTTCTCCCTAGGTGGGAGAAGGGTTTCCCCTCTGGTCCATGGCCTCCATGGCAGCGAAGGGGCAAGAGGCCCTCCGAGATTGGATCTATCTCTCTGTCTCTCTCTGTTTCTGCGTTCCCAGATTCTGGCCCTTCACCATTTCTCATATTACCGCAGATCCGTAACTCCGATTGGGATGATTTTTTGAGACGATTTTTATCCGGATATTAGCTTTCTTGTGGCGAAAGAAGGGTAGCAACCCCTTTACGGTGTGGCCATGAGGGCCCAAGGCGCGCCTGCCCCTGGTGGGCGCGCCCCCTGCCTCGTGGCCCACTCGGGCATCGTCTCATGTTGGTTCCGCTTCCCAAAATTCACATATATTCCAAAAAAAATCTCCGTTCATTTTTATTCTGTTTGGACTCCGTTTGATATGGATATTCTGTGAAACAAAAAACATGCAACAAACAGGAACTGGCACTGGGCACTGGATCAATATGTTAGTCCCAAAAAATAGTATAAAAAGTTGCCAAAAGTATAAGAAAGTTGTAGAAAATTGGCATGGAACAATCAAAAATTATAGATACAACGGAGATGTATCAGCATCCCCAAGCTTACTTCCTACTCGTCCTCGAGTAGGTAAATTATAAAAAAGATAATTTTTGATGTGGAATGATGCCTAGCATAATATTGATCATGTAATCTAATCATGGCATGAATATTAAGACACAAGTGATTCAAATAAATAGTCTACCATTTGACATAAAAGAATTTAATACTCGGGCATCCCAACAAACAATCAAGTCTTTCAAAATATCAATACTAAAGAACGTTATCCCTACAAAATCATATAGTCTTTTATGCTCCCTTTTCTTAACACAAGGTATCCCTCATGCCTATCCCGGTGTCAGCCAAGCAATTGTTTTCATACTTTACTTTTTCGAACCTTTTCAACTCTTCACGCAATACATGAGCGTGAGCCATGGACATAGCACTATGGGTGGAATAGAGGGTGGTAGTAGACAAAAGTAGGGAGAAAGTCTCACATCAACTAGGCGTATCAATGGGCTATGGAGATGCCCATCAATAGATATCAATGTGAGTGAGTAGGGATTGCCATGTAACAGATGCTCTAGAGCCATAAGTGTATGAAAGCTCAAAAGAAAACTAGTGGGTGTGCATCAACTTGCTTGCTCATGAAGACCTAGGGCATTTGAGGAAGCCCATCGTTGGAATATACAAGCCAAGTTCTATAACGAAAAATTCCCACTAGTATATGGAAGTGACAAAACAAGAGACTCTCTATTATGAAGATCATGGTGCTACTTTGAAGCACAAGTGTGGAAAAGGATAGTAGCATTGTCCCTTCTCTCTTTTCTCTCATTTTTTTTGTTTCTTTGGAGGGGCTTTCCTTTTTTTATTAGCCCCTCTCTATTTTTATTTTTATTTTTTAGGCCATCTTTTTTTTTGGCCTTTCCTCACATGGGAAGATGCTCTAATAATGAAGATCATCACACTTTTATTTACTTACAACTCGAAGATTACAACTCGAAGCTAGAACAAAATATGACTCTATGTGAATGCCTCCGGCGGTGTACCGGGATGTGCAATGATCTAGCGTAGCAATGACATCAAAAAACGGACTAGCCATGGAAACATCAAGCTAGCTATCTAACGATCATGCAACGCAATATGACAATGATGGTGCTTGTCATAATAAACGGAATGGTGGATTTACATGGCAATATATCTCGGAATGGCTATGGAAATGCCATAATAGGTACGTATGGTGGCTATTTTGAGAAAGGTATATGGTGGGTGTATGGTACGAGGAAAGTTGCGTGGTAAAAGAGAGGCTAGCAATGGTAGAAGAGTGAGAGTGCGTATAATCCATTGACTTAACACTAGTCATAAAGAACTCACATACTTATTGCGAAAAATCTATTAGCCCTCGAAGCAAAAATACTACGATGCATGCTCCTCAGGGGGAGGTTGGTAGGAGTTAACCATCGCGCGGCCCCGACCCTCACGCAAAGATAAACAATCAAAATACAATGCGTGCCAATTTGGTTACATTGTTAGGAGACCATACGTGCATGCTTCTGGAATCACAAACCTTAACACCAATATTTTTACTAGACCACAATCATTCACTATTACCTCCCACATATTAGCATCTCTATATCGCAAAACTATTGCAAGGAATCAAACATATCATATTCAGCGATCTAAAAGTTTATGTCGGATTTTATGACAAACCATGTGAATGACCAATTCCTGTCAACTCTCTACATAGATATAAGTGAAGCAAAAGAGTTTTAATTCTTTATACAAAAGTTATGCCCATGTTCTAACAATTATAAGTGAAGAAAAAGAGCATTCTACAAATGGTGGTTTTCTATGTGAAGAGAAACAGACAATCCAAACTTCAAATGATATAAGTGAAGCACATGAAGCATTCTATAAAGCTATACTCAAAAGATATAAGTGAATTGAAAAGAGCAATCTATGAATCAACCAATGACTATCTCATACCAGCATGGTGCATTTACTAAAAGAAAAAGGAAAAGCACACGACGCTCCAAGAGTTTACGCATATCATGTGAATGAAACGAATCCAAAAACATACCGATACTTGTTGAAGAAAGATGGGATGCCTTCCAGGGCATCCCCAAGCTTAGACTCTTGAGTCTCCTTGAATATTTACTTGGGGTGCCTTTGGAATCCCCAATCTTGAGCTCTTGCCTCTCCTCCTTCTTCTCACATCGAGACATCCTCGATCTTCGAGCACTTCATCCACACAAAACTTAACCGAACTTTTAGTGGCGGGGTTAGTGCATATGATCAATAAAATCCCATCATGTACTGCTCTAACATTATTGTATAATTATGAACAAACATTACCCACAATATTCTATGACAATTCTATGGCCCCAATTCAAGGATGCTTCAACAAGAACAAACATATGCAAATAATGAAGCTATAACAGCAATCTGTGAAAACAGGACAGTCTATAGTACTATGAATATTAACCATACTTCTGTAACTCTAACAATTCTGGCAAAATTAGGAAAAATCAACAATTTGTATAGCAAGGCTTTGCAAAAAGTTTCAGATCCTTTCGACGTTCCCGTAAAAAATGTAAAGTCGCGCACTACAGCCAAAGTTTCTGTTTTTGCACCGCACAAACCAACAAGCAGTTTAATCATCCTAAAGGAAACTCTTGGCACATTATTTTTATAAAAGAAAGGAATTGTACAAGGGGATAAATATTTTTGTCGAAAAGTTTCTATAATTCAAGATTTGCAAAGTTTCCATGGGCATGAACAAAGTACAAGGAGCTCCCCCATTTCAACGGTGCTCATCCTTCTTACTTTCACATTTCTTTTTGAAAAAGTTTTAGGTTCCCCTCTTTATTTTTTTGTTTTTAAACTTTATAAAAGCACACAACAGATATAAATGACTCTCTAAAACTTCCGGGTTGTCTCCCTGGCAGCGCTTTCTTTAAAGCCATTAAGCTAGGCATATAGTGCTCAAGTAATGGATCCACCCGGATCCCAAGGTATATCAAAGCCAATTTTAATTAGCAATGATTTGGCATTTAGTAGTGAGCACAAAGTGTTATGTGTCATGAAACAACGAAGTCTATCTCTCTTTCTATGCATAGGCATGTCATACAAGAACAATTCATGCACATCAAGTAAAGGCCAATGCAAAGTATAAGCAGTTTCTTGCAATTTTATCATGTTAGAAACATAGAGAGGCGGAGATGTAGTTCCTCTCTCATAATAATTGCAAGTAGGAGCAGCAAGCACATGCATATTATATTCATCAAAATCATAATGTGTAACGGAAAAAGGCAACCCATCAATATAATCCTTAATAAGTGTAAACTTCTCCAATATAGTGTAGTTTGGAAAATTCAAAAAGATAATAGGACTATCATGTGTGGGTGCAATAGCAACTATCTCATGTTTAACATAAGGAACTATATCAATTTCATCTCCATAAGCATAATTCATATTGGCATCTTGGCCACAAGCATAGCAAGCATCATCAAAAAGGGATATTTCAAAAGAATCAACAAGATCATAGCAATCATCCTTCGGTAAGCACGAAGGGAAATTAAACAATGTATGAGTTAAATAGGTACTCTCATTAGAAGGTGGGCACGGATAGCTAATCCGCTCTTCCTCCTTTTGTTCTTCGCTCTCCTCCTCATCTTTTTCATCCAATGAGCTTACAATGTCATTAATTTCTTCTTCCATAGACTCCTGCAAAATATTAGTCTCTTCTTGGACAGCGGAGGAGTACTCAATATATGGTTTAACATAGGCATTAGAAGCATATTTATCATAAAAATATTTAAATATGGCAAAATTTTCAGATTTGTAAAGAGTAGCATCATACTTTTCAATCAAAGAAGCAATTTCATAAGCACCCTTAAAAGCAACAAATTCTTCAATTTGTTGAACATCATAGTAACGATAAACACCCTTAGCATACGAAGATACGATTCCATTATCACTAAACTCACATTGGTAGGGAAGGTGTTTCGTAGGGTCTTCAGAACAACAGGTAAAATCATAAATTTCACATAAATTCCAAGCATAGCATTGCAAATGATGAATTTGAACCAGTAAAAGTTTCCCTTTTTCAGATATGCGGTGTCGCACATAACAAGCATGCTCATCTAAATATTTTCCCTCAACCAAGCTAGTTGGGGTTTCAGCCCGAGCACATAGGGATCGAAGATGATCCAAGTAATAAGCTTCAGTAGTGTGATAGATTTTTAGTGGTTCAACCATTGGTTCAGTAGGTACCACTATTTTTTTTGATATTTTGAATTTCCTACCCATAACTAAAGATAGAAAACAAGTTAGAACATCAAATAAAATCTACTTAGTGATAAATGAAACAAGCACACATGAGAATATTCACACCACACTATTGCTACCCGGCAACGACGCTAGAAAAAGGTCTTGATAACCCACAAGTCTAGGGGATCAGTTGTAGCCTCTTTCGATAAGTAAGTGTCGAACCCAACGAGGAGCTAAAGGCAGAACAAATATTCCCTCAAGTTCTATCGACCACCGATACAACTCTACGCACGCTTGGCGTTTACTTTACCTAGAACAAGTATGAAACTAGAAGTACTTTGTAGTTTTTGTGGGATAGGTTTGCAAGAATATAAAGAGCACGTAAATATAAACTAGGGGCTGTTAAGATAAAGAAGCAATAAAGTTAATATAGCGAGTGTGGAAAAGTGGTGCTAGGAGTTGCGAAATTGCCCCTAAGCAATTGACTATGTTACTAGACCGATAGCAAGTTTTATGTGGGAAGGCCACTGCTAGCATGTCATCCCTTACTTGGAATTCTATGCACTTATGATTGCAACTATTAGCAAGCATCTGCAACTACTAATGTTCATTAAGGTAAAACCCAACCATAGCATTACGATATATTGATCCCCCTTCATTCCCGTATGCATCAATTTCTATGCTAGGTTGAAGCTTCTGTCACTCATGCCCTCCAATACGTAGTCCTATCAACATACAATTAACCCTATGGTGTGATCCACACACGTGCTCATATGATGGGCACCAAAGGACATCGACATAACCACAAGCAATTTAAACCAATCATAGCAATTCACCAATCACCGAATGAAAATCTACTCAGACATCATAGGATGGCAACACATCATTGGATAATAAAATGAAGCATAAAGCACCATGTTCAAGTAGAGGGTACAGCGGGTTGCGGGAGAGTGGACCACTGTAGATAGATGGGGGAAGGTGATGGAGATGTTGGTGAAGATGACGGAGGTGTTGGTGTAGATCGCCTTCACACGATGATGGCCCCGATGGCACTCCGGTGCCATCGGAAGCGAGGGGGAGAGAGTCCCCCTCCTTCTTCTTCTTCTTGACCTTCTCCCTAGGTGGGAGAAGGGTTTACCCTCTGGTCCATGGCCTCCATGGTGGCGGAAGGGCGAGAGCCCCTCCGAGATTGGAAATATCTCTCTGTCTCTCTCTGTTTCTGCATTCCCAGATTCTGGCCCTTCACCGTTTCTTATATTCTTGGAGATCCGTAACTTCGATTGGGCTGATTTTTTGACACGATTTTTATCTGGATATTAGCTTTCTTGCGGCGAAAAAGGGCATCAACCGCCTTTCCGTGTGGCCACGAGGGCCCAGGGTGCACCTGCCCCTGGTGGGAGCGCCCCCTGCCTCGTGGCCCACTTGGTCATCGTCTCATGTTGGTTCCGCTTCCCCAAATTCGCATATATTCCAAAAACAATCTCCGTCCGTTTTTATTCCGTTTGGACTCTGTTTGATACGGATATTCTGCGAAACAAAAAACATGCAACAAACAGGAACTGGAACTGGGCACTGGATCAATATGTTAGTCCCAAAAAATAGTATAAAAAGCTGCCAAAAGTATATGAAAGTTGTTGAATATTGGCATGGAACAATAAAAAATTATAGATAAGACGGAGACGTATCAGCAATTCACAGATATTATATAAGCAATATATAAGTATACAATAAAAGGATCGGAAGAGAAAAGCAACACATTAATAGCACGATTCATGGTCCTACTAATAAATAGCATCGATTACATATAAGTTGAATGACTGTCATAACTAAAGAGATATACAAGTTCATTAAAGTTTAATTACAACATGAGCTAATCGATTTCAGAACTACATAGCATCAATACTGCTTTCGACTCGACTCAGGGACCAGAGCGTGGATGAAGCCTCCGTCTTTCGTGATGGTCATGTCACATCCCTAGTCAGTGCTTGCATTAGGACTAGCTAGAGTGTGCATCATGTTTACTTTCTACAGAAACTTGAAATGGGAATGACAAAAACCCCAGCACCCCTCTTCTAATAACTAGGGTTTAATAAAATCTTTTCCAATGTACCCAAAATGCCCTTCACAAATGTTCATCATCTTTGCTTGGTCTTAAACCTCTGTCAAAAATGGTGCACAATTTTCTAGGACATCCAAAGGTCTCTGGATTAATTCATATTGTAATTGCATTTGGGCATTTAAATGCTATAAAATATTTTAGGTGCCCAAATAATCATAAACTAAAATGTTCCATGCTGTTCATTTTATATACAGTGGGCATGACTAGTTTCATGATTTATAAAAATGTTCTAGCATTTTTATTAATTCAACAAAGTTGAAAAAGAAAACAAACAGAAATAAAACAGAAAGAGATAGGGAAAGGAAACTTACCTGGCGCCCACCTAGCAGGCCCACCTGCCGGCCCAGCCCAGCCACCGCTCCAGCGAGCTGCTTGGCTCGGCCAGGCAGGCAGGTGCTCGACGCCGGCACTAGCGCGCCCAACGCAGCTACCCGCCGCCCTGTCTCCTCCCCTCGCCGTACTGCTGGCCTAGATCGATCACCCACTTCTCCCCTGAGCCCGCAGACACGCCTCTTCCTCCCCAGCTCCTCTCCCTCGCTCCCCCCGCACCATGGCCGACGCTGCCAAGCCCGCGCCGTCGTGATAACCGCGTTCGCCGTCGTCCCCGGGCCGCATCACCGTGTCCGTTCGCTCCGCCGTCGTCGACTATGTCGAGCAGGCTGAGCCCCGAGCGCTCGCCCGCTCTGGAGTCGCCCCGACCCCGTCTTCCCCAACTCCGGCCGCTGAGATCGCTTTCATCGCCCCGCTCAGCTCCGTCCTTCCCCGAGCCTGCTTCGACGCTTGCTGCAACCGTCGTGAGCTCAGCTCCGTCCTCCCCCTCTCCGATAACCCTCTCCTGCACCGTATGCATTGCACGAAGCTCACCTGCAACCGCCGCCGCGGAGCTCGTCGCCGACGAGGCTCCGGCCACCCAACGGCCCGGCCATCGTGCCCACTAGCTTTACCGTCTCGCGTAGATGCTGTAGGACCAATCCACGCGTCTCCAAGAGCACCGCACCGACGAATTCGTCTTCGCTCAAACTCCGGCAGCCACTGGACTCATCGCCGGCGTCGCTTCCGGCGACCCAGAGCACCAAGACGTGCACCACTCGACGCGGCTCACTCCCAGCTGCCCGTAGATGTCCTCCGCCGTCCTTTTGGTCGCCGGAGCATGATTTCTGCACCCCACCGCTGCGTTTGGCCTCGCCGGCTGCTAAACGCCGGCGGGTCAACCCAATTTGACCAGGGGTTTGACTCCCGTGGGTCACTGACATGTGGGCCCTGCGTGTTAGTCAAACCTAGGTTAGTGCCTAAACTAATCCTAATTAGTTAGTTAACTAAATGTGACACTGACCAGTGGGACCCACCAGTCAGGTTTGACTTGGACCAGGTCTGTTGACCTGCTGACGCAGTAAATGCTTTTCTGGGATTATTTGATTTAAAACAATTCAGGAAATTCCAGAAAATGCTTTAAACTTCAAAAAATCATATAAATTCAACAGTAGATCAGATGGAAAAGATTTATATATGAAAATTGATCAGAAAAATCCAATCTTTTCAATGGCACTTGTTTCATGCATGTTTGAGCAAGTTAACCTTGCTGTTCACATTAAAACATGATAATGCACTTTAATAAATAATAGTTTGGGTTTAAATTTGAATCTTTGATTCAAGTGAGCTCAAACCTTTCTGTTTATAGTTGCATTAGCCCAAAACACATTCATCTTGCCATGTCATGAGCATGCATCATATTGTTGCATTTGTTTGTCTATTGATTGTATCGTCGGTGTTCTCCGTGGTAGGTCCTGCTCCCGAGGATACAACTGCGTATCCAACTGAAGAGCAGTACCTGACAACCACTCTGTCAGGCAAGCAACCCATTGATCATTCCGATACAAACCCATCTTCTTGCTCCTACTATCTTTTACTGCATTAAGGCAACAGTGTGTGAACTACTACTTGTTGCGGTAGTTGAACCCTATTCCTTTGCATGACCTGTCATTGCCACAGTAAATAGTTGAAACCCACTAGCATGTGTAGGAGTTGATTGAGCCATGTGATGTGTGTTCCACCATGCTATTTTTTATGTTGCCTGCTATGCTTAGAGTTGTGTCAGGTATGGTTCATCTGGGTGACGGATCAGAGTGAAATGATCATGCTCGATAAAGAGAGGGAAGTGTGGAACATGTTTGGTAAAGGTATCGATGAAAGGCCATGTAGGAGTACATGGTGGGTTGTTTCATTGGAACCGTCCATAGGACCTGAGATTTGTATGTGTGGTTCAAGGATCAGCTACTACCATGCATTGGGCCCGAAACCAATGGACCCTCTCGGCTTATTAACTGCCCTTGTCCTCTGTCCAGGAGTTGCAACTAGTTTCTGGTGTTTGTAGTATACTGGTGGTCGTGCGCAGCGCTGACCCTCGTGGTGGGCTGTGATGCGGCAGGTACATGGCCGGGTGTACCGATCGCCCGTTTGGTGACTCGGGAACCCTGTACACATCGTTTGGAGCCGTGAGCGATACCCCGGCCGGATCTCCCCACGGATGGAACCCAAATAGGCGATAAACCTGGACTAGGGACTTGTGTAGTTAGTCAGGTCGTGGCTGACACCCTCGCTGGGCTTCCGCTTGAAGGTTGCCGAGTACATGTCGAGTAAACGGCGATAAGTGGTGGAAGTGTGTGTGAAGAAGTACACCCCTGCAGGGTTACCAATCTATTCGAATAGCCATTGTTCGCGGTACGGACCACTTGGTTACTTATACAGTTCATAGACAAGTTGATGGATACTACTAAAAGCCTCAAGACAAGTGTGAGTGCCGTGGATGGCCCTTCCGTAGGATGACGGAAGAGGATCCACGGTAGTGTATTGTTGTGGTGAGTAGAGGACTCGTGTACGTAGTCTTATCTTGCAATCTGCTGAGAGTTGTAGAATAGGTTAGCCAAGAGTCAAAGCTGGCTTGCTGCTATGAACTCCACTATCCTTGTTGATAATGATGCATGTATGATAGGTTCTGTTGTAAGACTTGCTGAGTACCTTTGTACTCATGTTTGCTTAATAACTGTTGCAGAGGAGAACCCTGCCCCTTCTGATGGGTTTTACATAGACATTGACGTCGACGAGTAGCTTGCTACCCAGACGGAGATCCTGAGATTGTGAAGGGCCTTGTAGATAGTCAGGCTACACCAAGCCTGTTTTATTTCCAAGTTGTCTGTACTCAGACATGTTAGCTTCCGCTTGTGCTTGTATGATTGTATGACTTGACTGTTGGGTCATATGACCCCTACCTGTATGGATATGTTATGTATGGCTCTTCAGAGCCTCTTAATTAAAGTACATTGAGTTATAGAGTTCTGTTGTGATGCAATGTTGTATTTGCACATATTGAGCATATTGGGTGTATGATTCAAATGCTTGGTATGTGTGGGATCCGACACCTAGTTGTTTACCTTTGGTAGCCTATCTTACAGGGAAATGCCTCCTAGTGCTTCCACTGAGCCTTGGTAGCTTGCTACTGCTATGGAACACGTAGGCTGGCCGGCATGTGTCCTTCTTCATTCCTGTGTCTGTCCCTTAGGGGAAATGTCACGCGTTGTTCCTTTAAGTCCATGTAGCTTGCTACGACTTGGGTTCATACATTGATGACGGACACGTTCATTGCTGGGTCATGGATGCCTGTCTCTGTAATTTAGTGCCACTTTTGGTTTATAATTCGCCATGTCGGCCCGGGTTCTCTGTCATATGGATGCTAGCGACACTGTCATATACGTGTGCCAAAATGAGCAAACGGTCCCGGGCCAGGTAAGGTGGCACCCGTGGGGATACCGTGCGTGAGGCCGCAAAGTGATATGATGTGTTACAAGCTAGATCGATGTGACTTAGAATCGGGGTCATGACAGGTCATGAATGTGCAGTCGTTGTCAGCATGCATTTGTAGCGTTGTATCTATTTCACTGTTGGACGGTTGATATTTGAGGTGGAACTGCCCCGAGGTACTAAGGACATCTTGATAGATGATTTCCGCAAACTCCGACTTCAGGCTGGCAATGGGGATTACCCAGCCGGGTATTGGACTCCCATCCCCGTCACCATGACAGCCTTACCATGCCCGTCCCCGTCCCCATACCCATGTGTGGGGATAAAAATATTCCCATCCCCATCCCCGTCGGGTTTTTTTAAACCCGTGGGGAAACCCATACACACAATCAACAACAACATGAGATTGCATTTCAGTAGAAAAATATAGTATTTTAGCATAATAAATAGTATGTTATGTCTAGGTTAGGGTTTTCTTCAGGATATTTGGGCCAAAGGGGTGGGATGGTGAAAATATCGGTGGGTAAGGGCGGTAATTACATGGGTTATACTAATTTTTTAGGCCCGATGTAAGGCATTCACGGATAAGGCGGGTAACGGGTATGGGTAATGTTATCCCGTCCCCATCCCCGTCATGCATACTGGGTAAGGTATCTGACCCACAAGCTTCCCCGTGGGTATTAAAGCTTGCACATCCCCGTCCCCTAATACAGTAATTACCCACGGTGGCGTGGGTAACGGTTAACCATTGCCAGCTTGACTCCGACTGGATGTGAAAGAATTCTTGTCTGATATCCTCGTCCTAGATTGCCGACAAGCGTGTGGCCCGTGCTTGAGATCATTTGGTAGCATAAGGTGATTATGGTTCCGTACGATCGCCCGCATGTGATGGAGGGCATAGTAGGCATCCTTCTGATTGCCAGGCGGCTGCTTGACGCAGGGGAACGTCGTTACGTGGGTGAACACGTGCATGCCGTACCTACAAATTGGCCTCTTGAAGGTTCCTCCAGATTTGGCATAGCCGGGGAGAACATCATCAAGAACTTTCTTAAAATTTGTGTATTCTTTCTTCGACTGATGGTCCGAGTCGAAATACATGGCCATGGAATATTTCGGCCTTAAGAGGATGAGTGTGCAATGTGTGTCACTGCACAAAACACAGAATGTTAGAAAAAAAGAATGATCGAAATCTAAGAAATCATATGTTACGGGGCGGTGAGGGGATGACTTACTCGGAAAATTAAGGCACGATGAAGTTATCCTTATCTGGGTTCGCCAGAATGATGCCTTCGAGGTATGAACTCGCGACTTGCCGGTCCCTAGCGATGCCCAATCTAGGCACGCATGTAGAAGGGGTCGACTATCACGATGTCCGGGGTCTGGTCTCTAATGATCTGCATCTCCATACTGAGCGAAAATAGCCGAATGAAGCTGTAGTGCAGCCGATGAAGGTTAAACATAGCAAAGATGTCATCAAACCGCAGGACGATCATACGCCCGATGGTGCTATCGACAAAGCCCTTGCCCTCTAGTACCTTGGCCACGAAAACCAGGTATGCCACATCATTCTCGGAGAGACGCCGCTTCTCCATATAAAGAACATAGTCATGCAGACTCTGCATAGCATTGGTTGTAGCATTGAGCAGATTAGTCAGTAGTATCGGCCTACCCGCCACATGCACACTCCTCGAGATATCCTTAGGTATTGGTGGTCCGTCCTAAGCACGGATCATACTCGGTGCCGGCTGGCTCGCACCCTTGTTACTTTTTCTTTTCCATCCCTTCTGCTTCTTCTGCTGTAATGGGATCGAGTTCTGCTCAGAGACCACCTTCTTGAGTGTGTTAGGGATGATAATATTTCACACCTCGGCTATATGAGTCTCGGTGAAGGTGGCAGCTGGAGGCGTCTCCTGAGAACTGAACGCCAGACGATGCCTGTTGCAATTGGGTTTCTCTGTGGTACCAGCTAGATCGCGATCGTCTTTTGCAAGGTTGGGTTCTTGAGAAGGAGGCCCCAAGAATTCATCACCGTACCAATTTTCGTTGATGTACTTATCGATGTTGGAAAATGTACCGTCGTCATCGTCCGGATCCTGTGCCATATGCATGTCCGAATCAGCTGACGGCGGTAGCTTTGCGGCGGTCTTGCCATGGATTGGCGCCGGCACGACTGGCGGTGTTGTCTGTGGGGTGGTGTCACCCACCCCCAAACAAATCTGGCTCTTCGGCCAAAGCATGGACTAGTTCAAGCAGGCGCTGAGGGTCATCACATCATCTTCGTCGGCCCCAGGGGGTCGATACGGAGGTAACAAGTCGTCGCAGCCCCGCAGCACCCGAACCAGTTGAACCCTATACACGGTGGGTGGCATCGGAGTACCGTGGAACACGCGGTTGCCCGGTTCAACGATTTTGGCCTTGGCGACATCGATCAACTCGCCGTCCACGAAGTGCAGGAGAGTGCATGGAACGTTGGCGGCGCCCTACGAAAACATGTAGGGCGTCAGGGATGCCCAGTCAAAGGCAAGGAGATGAAGTCATCGAATGAGGCTTAGTTACCGTGATGGCGTCGAGCTCGGCTAATGTCGAGGCACCGCCAATGGCGGGTGTGCAATTGACGGAGGGGCCGCTTGCTGCCGAGGTGCCGGCCGACGTATTCTTCCCACACCCTGGTGCATTAAGCTCCAATGCCGGTGCCAACGCCGGAGACACCAATGCCGCCTCCGCCGGAGACACCAATGTCGGCGCGTTGTGCGAGTTGCTGCCCGTCAAGCTGGGAATCGGGGGCGTCCCCTGTTGGCCGCCCGCAATCCACCCCCGCAGCCCCTCAAGCTAGGAAGGCATAATGGCGATGATCGTCGCTCCCACTTGGTCTCGCACTTGCTCTTGGACCATCTCCGGAATCCGTGCCACCTGTGCCTTGAGTTATTTAACCTCACGCTCCTGGCTTTCCGTCTTTCTCTCCTTTTGCCCAGCCTTATAGTGTTCTGACCATTTTGTGGCCAAGCCTTTGCCGGCCACACGACCAGCTGACGACGGCATACTAAACTTATCCTTGTGTTTCATTACTTTCAACGCCCAATTTAAAGTGGTCTCCCAAGGGGCAGACGGGGAGCCCGCGCTACTACTTTCAGTTTCCTGCGGAAGGAACGTGAACCATTTAGAAATTTGGCATCATTAATTAGAATGCAACCATATGGAGCTAATTACGCGGGGGTGTATTCCTTACGAGAACAAGCTCAAGCGCCTTCACCTTCAGATCCATGGTAAGCTCCTTTGTTTTCGGGTTGATCTTGTACCGGGCCCTGCCAAAGTTCTTGGTCTCCTTTTCAAGGTATTTATCAAAGAGGGGCGGTAGGCCTTACTCGGCACGCTCTGCGTCCTCCTTGTCCCATTTAGGTTCCGCTTCTCTGCAACCCCCGGGACTGAGTGTGTGGACCCCTAAGTTCAAGTCTCGCATATCTTTCCCCACTGACTTGATTCCGCGGATGCGTCTCTCTCGCACTTGATCTTGAAATCCAGGTAGTCAGCTTCGCTGGTCGAAGGATTTTTCTCCTTGATCTTCTCATAACTATCACCTTTTAGAATCCTTCTCTTCACCGCGGCCCTCCAAGTAGCCAGGGCCGTGCTCACCTTCGTGAGGGCGGCACTGTTCACTTTATTCCCTAAGAAGCATGTGTTTGCGAACTCACCGGGGAACTGTATCGTTCGTGCAGATTCATGAAGAGGAGGTTGCGCGAATTCCGTCGGTCACGATGCCTTAGGTTCTCGGTGTTGATCGAGACGGTGCTCCGGAGAATGCACCCGAGTTGTCCTGCGTACCCACTGACTTATTCTTTGGGCACCGTTGGATGCCCACTGGAGGACACTTCAGTAAATTCCTCCTTGACGGTGCCGAGCACGTTCGGCTGCCGGTCCTTCCGTTGCCTCTTCGGTTGGCTGCCATCTGTGCGTTCAATGCAATCATCAGTGGTGGCATCCCCGGCGGCACCATCGTCGGTGGTGTCATCCCCGACGCCACTAGGGGTTGTGTAGTCGGGATCGGTGTCTTCCGCGGCGTCCTCATAGCGGTCAGGTTCTTCCTCCATCTCCTGGGACAGCTCCTAGAATGGCTTGCCCGAACTGCCGGCCTCATCGTTGTCGGCCATGTTCGCTCTAAATAGGAAAAAAGGCTACTAGAGTTATTAGATGAGATCAGGGTAATATCTATTCTTCTCAGATTTAGAGGTATATTTCCATTATGGTTGAGAATCGGGCACCTTCTAGGTCAAGAAAATTGGCCATGACCTTTGCTAATTTTCTTGACCTAGGAGTGCCCCATTCTCAACCGAAACGGAAATTAATCAACATTTCAGGAGAAAGGGGTCATTTCACATCAGAAGCTGCCAGCATTGGAATCAGAAGCTGCCAGCATTGAAACATCAGAAGCTGCCAGCATTGGAATCATTTCATAAGATAATTTTATCAAGCATCCGAGTCCAGTCAAATCAATAGAGAAAACGGATCGTTTCATCTAGCTCATGCCAGGCAATCAACCAAACCAAATATGTACAGGAAAGGTTCATCAACATCAGTCAATTAAGATACTACACCATAAGCTTAATCGAGCACATGCTAGGCAACCTAGCAAATATGTACAAGCAAGGGGTCATGTTTACCTATAGTTATTAGGCCTTGCCTCACTGCTACTATTTTGTAATTAGTACACCTCATACACTAATGCTCCCAGCTGTGCTAACCACTTAACCAACAAAGGCTCGACTATTG
This sequence comes from Secale cereale, assembly GCA_902687465.1. NCBI lineage: Eukaryota > Viridiplantae > Streptophyta > Magnoliopsida > Poales > Poaceae > Secale > Secale cereale. The sequence goes on along the minus strand of LR738714.1, from coordinate 303,703,698 downwards.
TCATATATCAATGTCTTCTAGAATTTGTGAACAAACACAATGTATTAATATTCTTCAGTTGAGCAATTTATTTAAGTTACAAAGTCAATTTATTTAAGTTCCCAAGTCTATTATAAATACATATATAAATATCTTGAGAGAAATGCAGCAACAGTGGCAATTGATATGCCGGTGAAAAACAAACAGAGGATGCTAATTCATTGTTCAAACACCACCCTATGGCTCAAATGCTCATTCATTGTACAAATAATATATCCCAGAGTTGGTTTATGATGCTAAACTAAATCTCAACTTGGTTGCAGCAGACAAAAATGATCATCAGGGCGTACTTTCTCCAGTACGCCCAAACAGCGCGCGTGTGAGAAGTTACAACTTCTACAACTGGAAGACATCTGGTTACAATAGCAATAGTACTGATGAATTACAAGTAGTATGCCATTAATTAACGAGCAGGTTCATTTTTAGTAGTAATATGATCTGCTTGATTGCTAATCAACATAGTTAACAGAACTGATGGGTGCTCTGAATTCTGATACATCCTACAGCCAAACCGCTACCCTTTTGGCAACATAATCTATATATGAATAGCTTGCCTCCGGATAAGAAGTCTATAAACCGCACAACCTCGTCTGTCTATCAGAGTATATATCAGGCTACTTCACCTGTGAACTGCTTGGGCTACGCCGATCTAACAATGCTTAGGAACTCCATAAAGTCGACGCTGGCAGGTCGACGACCGATGCAACCACGGTGCAATGCACCGGTGTCAACGTCGCAGCAAGCCCGAGGCAATAACCTATGCTGGCTGGCGTCGGGCAATAACTGCTCTAAGTTGCGGGCGACCAGATAATTTGGTAACAAGCTCTTTCCAGCTGAGACCAACATAATGCATAGCAAAAGAAATCCTAATTTGCATAGCAAATCCACTCATGTTGACAACGACTACTGCACAACAAGATAGCAAATCCATTCGTGCTAACAACAACAACTCTACAATAAGATAGAAAATTCAATCGTTCTGACAAGAACAACAATGGCAAACGGCGACGAATCGATGGGGAAAAGGAGGTGATCAACAGAGGAGCTCACCGTGACCTGCAGGTGAGCAAAGCGGGCTCGGGGGAGAGCTTGCCAGAGCGAATTGTCGACGGAGTCCGCCGGGCCGAGGAGGAGGCCGGTGGCGGGGAAGGCGTCATGGGGGCGTCCGACGTCCTGCGGCTTGTCCGGGGAGACGTAGTCAAGGGAGGTGGAGTGCTTGGGCACGTCGGTGTGGCATGAGGTCGACGGTTGCCATGGCGGTGCGAGGTGGCCGACGACGGGCGCGTCGCGCGCGGGTTGCTGAAGCGGATCTGGGGGAGAGGAGAAGGCGGAGAGGGCGAGGGGAAGCGCGAGGGGGCAAGTGGGGAGAGGGGCCCGAGGAGGCAGGGCGGCGGCACAGGTAGGGGCGGCGGCGTAGGTAGGGATGGCGGCGCAATGGGTCGGCGTGGCGGCGCAGGTCGGGGCCAGCAGGTCGAGGGCCAAGAGAGGTGTGAGATTGGGGATTGGGGATTTGGGATATTTTACTAGGGGTAGGGTTAGAAACGGCGCATCTTTTTGGGGTGCGCCATAAGCACTGTGATAGCAATGGCGCACCTTCTCCTGGTGCGCCATTACTAACTTTTTTTTTGGGTTTTTAGTTGCATGTAGTAATTTAAGATTTGAGATAAAATAAAAGGAAAATGCAAATGGAGTGATAAAACCATTGTGCAAAGATTTAGAATTAGATGACATGATTGAAATCAAGTGATACATGTAATAATTTAGTTGGATGTAATAATTGAGCTTGCCACTGACACACACACATGCGGCCGACACGCCGTGATTCGATCTTAGCTATCTTTTAACAATCTTCTTGCCCTTCTTTCTCGCGGTTGAATAATTTAGCCCCAGAACCCCTTGAGTTCTTCTCTTCAACGGATGTCCTTTAGGTAGGGTGGTCCTTCTTCTTCTTATGGTGTATGGTACTTCATCGTCGTCGTCATCTTCCATCTCGGGTCGCCGTACTTGTCGAAGTCTTGCTCATTGACGACTCCATCCATTCCAATGATGTTCCTTTTGCCTCTCCTCATGACAATACGACTGGGCTTTGACGGGTCGGTAATGATGAAGCATTGGTCCACTTGAGAAGCCAGTACCCATGGCTCATTTTTGGCGGTGAAGTTTGCGCCCGCGGTCTTGGATTTGGCTTCGGGTATAATCATGATGGTGAAATACCGGTCTTCTTTTAGGATGCTCTTGGCCCATCTGACATGGAACAACGAGACCTTCTCTCCAGCGTAGCTCAGCTCCCAGATCTCCTCGATACCTCCGTAGTATCTGTCCTTGTTGTTACCGGTGTAGGATTCCATCGTTACCCCAGAGTTCTGATAATCGCTCTTCATGTCCTTTTTCTCGATGTAGAATGTGTAGCCGTTGATATCGTACACCTCATAGGTTATCAGGTTGTGCTCGGCGCCCTGTGACAAGGTGAATATGAGTTTTTCTTCCGCGGAAGAATCCTCATGTAAAGGGTATGACAGAAGCTTCTCCTTGAACCAACGCGTGAAACATGAGTTATGCTCTTTGATTATATCTCAGTCCGTCCTCTGTTGGCCTCGATCATTGTACTTCTTCTCAATAAAGGTTTTGTGCTCTACCACCCAATGATCGACCACGTCTATGTGTTGTAGAGCGACTAGGTTTGCTCTTTCAAAGTCGGCGAGTCGACCCTTGATGTCGACATGCATTTCGTAGCGACCCTCGGGGTTCTCGATGCTTGTTGACGGGCAGACCAACGGGGTTCTCGATGCCTAGATAATTCGTGCAGTGGGAGATGCACTCTTCGGTCAGAAAGCCCTTGGCTATGCTTCCATCTGGACGTGCCCTATTGCAAACGTATCCTTTGATGACACCATTCATCCTTTCGAACGGCATCATGTTGTGCAGGAACGTCCTCCCGAGTTGGATGATATCCTCCACGATATGGACCAGCAGATGCACCATAACATCGAACAATGCGGGCGGGAAGTACATCTCAAGCTCGCATAGTATCACCACGATCTCTTCCTGTAGCCTTCTGAGTTGCCTCAAGCCAACCGACTCCCAAGAGATGACTTCGAAAAAGTTGCATAGGGCAAATAGCTTTTCACGGACGTGCGCGTCCATGATCCCACGGATTGCAACTGGAAGTATCCGCGTCATCAGCACGTGACAGTCGTGAGACTTCACCCCGCTGAACTTCTGCTTCGCTGAGTCTAGGTATCTGCTTATCTTCCCCCCTGTAACTAATAAGTTTTACTCCTAAGAGGCAGGTGAAAAACTGCTCGATCTCCTTCTGACTTAGAGTGAAGCACGCGGGAGGGCAGTCATATTTGCCTTTGCGACGACTTTCCGTGTCCTTCACCTCATCATCATCATCATCATTAGGGCGTTTTGCGTGAAGCTCCTCCCTGATGCCCATTGATTGCAAGTCTGCCCTTGCTTTCGGCCCATCTTTGGTCCTCTCTGGCATGTTGAGCAGGGTACCAAGCAGACTCTCGGACACGTTCTTCGTGATATGCATGACATCAAGGCTGTGAGGCACACGGAGGATCTTCCAGTACTTCAAGTCCCAGAAAACAAACCTCATTTTCCATACCTTCAGCAGCGGCTCTGGCGCCTTTCGCTTCTTTCCAGGCGGTGGGCACTCTTTCCAATATTTCAACAGCTCGTCTATTTCCTCGCCGCTCCTCGTACGTGGGGGTCATCGGGGTTCGGTTTCACCATCGAATAGATCCTTGCATTTTCTTCATGCTTCATCATCGCAAAGCCACCTTCGATGTCCCATGAACATGGTTTTCGAAGACCCGGGATCTCTATCTATCTGGCGATACGTTGTGTCATCTATGCACCTGACGCATGCACAAAATCCATGGACAAACTGCCCCTAGACATATCCCTAACCGAGATAGTCGTGCACCGCCGTGAGCAGTGCGACTCTCATAGGGAAATATTCTTTCGCTGCGGCGTCCCACGTCTTGGCTGGCGTTTTCCACAACGTGTCTAGCTCCTCTTTCAGCAACCCCAGACACAGATTGATGTCATTCCCTAGTTGTTTCGGCCCTTCAATTAGCATACTCATGTGAATGTACTTCCTCTTCAAGCACATCCAGGGAGGAAGGTTGTACATCCACACAAACACAGGCCAGGTGCTATGTGTGCTTATCTGGCTGCCAAACGGATTGACTCCATCGGTGCTCGCACCCAGCACGATGTTCCTTGGATCGTCCCCAAATTCTGGGTGTTCGGAGTTCAACGCTTGCCACTGCCTCGCATCCTTAGGGTGACTCAGCATCTTGTCTTTTTTATTTACGTCCGGATCATTTCTGTCATCTTCTCTCTTATTCTTCTCCCTATCCACGTGCCAACATAGGAGCTTTGCTTGCTTAGGGTCCGCGAAATACCGCTGCAGACGAGGAGTGATCGGAAAGTACCACACCACTTTTCGAGGAGCTTTCTTCCTCTTATTGTATCAAGTGACGCCGCACACCGGACATATGGTAGACTCCGCGTGCTCATCCCGATAAATGATGCAATCATTCATGCACACATGGTATTTCACGTGCGGTAAATCCAGAGGACATGCGATTTTCTTCGCCTCCTCGAAACTGGTCTGGCACTTGTTCCCCTTGGGAAGACGTTTGTGCTAGAATGACATGTTCTCGTCGAAGCATGCGTCGGTCATTTTGTGTTTTACCTTCATCTCCAAAGCCATGAGCATTACTTTCAGGCGGGTATCCTCGGGCTTGCATCCTTCATACAGTGGAGTAACCTCATCTATCTCCAGTTGATCCAGCTTGGCTTTCTCTCGGGCGGCAGCTCTTGCGTTACCCGTTTGCTTGAGAAGAAGCTCCTGAATATGAGGGTCCTGCACCCAGCCCATCGATGGTCCATCGTCGTGTGCTCCAGCATCTTCATCTTCATGATCATGCCCTTCGTCTTGATCTTCCTCATCATCATGTCCGACATCTTCTACATGATGACTGTGTCCTGCATCTACTTCGTGATCATGTCCTGGAGATTCTTCATCTTCTCGTCGGCCCTCGCCGCCATTGTCTTGCTACCCTTCCTTATTTCTTGCCTGGCCCCCATGGACGACTTCATAATCATCTTCATCCCCTTGCCACCGATAGCCATCCATGAAACCACGCACGAGCAGGTGGTCCCACACCTGTCTAGAATCCGGGTCCATAAGGCTCTTCAGCTTGAAAGATCGACACGGACATCTTATATCCGTCTCGTTCTTTTGAAGCATCTCGGCCTTCGCGAAGCTCAAAAACCTATTCACGATGCCTTCGGTCATCGTGCAGACCATGGTCACCTGCGGGGTATAGCAAAACGATATTTTAGAACAAAAAAAATTGGCATGACTTTGCCTAAAAATAGGACCCCAAAGAATGCATAGTGCTAAATTCTCACCGAAACGGAAATGAATCAACATTCCGGCAAAATATTGTCAACTATCGCATTTCAAATACCGGTACCTGCAAACACAAACATATGCAACACCACAAACATACGTAGATCTAGGCCATAAAAAGTGTGTACGTTGGAGGGAGAAAATGTAGATCTAGAACATAAAGAAAGCTTTCCCCTTACTTACCTATCAAAAAAAAGGAAACTTAACCACTTAATTTGGGTGAATCTATGGTGCAAATGAGGTGAGGAGGAGGAGGCAGCCAAGACCAAGCTAGCTAGCATGGAGAGAATCAAGTGGGGAAAGTGAGTGTGTGGTAGCTAGGATGGCTGTCAAAAATATCTGCTCTCAGGTTACCAATGGCGCACCCCCTAAGAATGCGGCATTGGTAACCAAGGATATTAATGGCGCACCTCGTGTGCGGTGCACCATTACTAGTTATGAAAAAAAATCGAAAAAATGTTAGTAGTGGCGCACCGTGGGTGCGGTGCGCCATTACTAGTTAAACTAGTAATGGCGCACTGTACCCTGGTGCGCCACTGCTAAGTCTGGGAAGGGGTGTGGGGCCAGGACAAAACTAGTAATGGCGCACCACACGCGAGGTGCGCCATTAGTAATATGGCCATTAATGGAGCACCTATATGTGGTTCGCCACTGCTATATAGCAGTGGCGCACCACATACATGGTGCGCCATTAATTTCCATATTAGCTATAGCCGTTTTCAAGTAGTGGTGTGCACCAGCATCGCATGTAGATCGAAAATCCACACTGTCAGCAGTTCTTCTACCAATAGGTGAACGTAAATATCGATGTCATTTCCAGATTGCTTTGGGCCTTGGATAAACATTGACATCATAATGTATTTTTTCTTCATAACAACCAAGGAGCTAGGTTATATATGCAAAGAAGCACCGGCGATGTGCTGTGATTGGTGCTCATATCACCAAAAGGATTCATCCCGTCATTACACTCCCCGAGCCTTATACTTCTAGGATCCTTGGCAAAGTTTTGAAACTTGTTGTCGATTAATTCCCACTAAGCCCCATCTTTCGGGTGCCTCATATACTTATCCGCAATTTGTTCATCATGATGCCACCACAACCTCTTTGCCTCTATAGGGTTTGCAAACAAACGCCTCAACCTAGGAATTAAAGGCAAGTACCAAACAACCTTGAACGGGATTCCTGTATTGATCTCGTCGTCCAATTTGTACTTGTCCTTTGCTCTCCTGCGCTTGTATCGTGCATGCTTGCATGTCGGACATGCACGCAAATCTTTGTACTCACCACGGTACAATATACAATCATTCACACAAGAGTGTATATTTTGTACTTCAAGTTCCAATGGGCAAACAATTTTCTTCGCTTTATTCGTGCTTCTGGGGAGCAAATTATCCTCCGGAAGAATTTCTTTTAAAATACCTAACATCTCTGTGAAGCCCTTGTTTGATAGACTGTTTGCTGCTTTGAATCTGAGAAGCGCCAGGGTGGCACTCAACTTGGAATATTTCTTTTTGCTACCTAGCTACAATTCTTCCATGGAGTTCGCATCAATGGTTGGCAAATCCTTGTAGCAAATCATATCCTTTTTTGGGCTCTTGAAATCTACAATCAAGCAGCAAAAACTGGCATATCAAGATCGTCATCGTCTGCGTCGACGTCTTGGTTTTCCAGTGGGTGTTTCGGCTTTCCGGTGTTCCATTGGTAGCTTGATGCCTCTGCCCTGATGTTAGATTCAACTTCCATGTGATACTGATCGGTGTTTGGCATCTCGTAGCCCTGGGTATCTTCATCTATGACCTCCTCTTCACCGTGTCTAGTCCAACGTGTATCTCCATCCATGAATCCCCAAGAGACTAAGTGCCACTGGACATCTGCAACTTCACGTTACCCTATATTGGCACAATCAGTACATGGACACAGGATGTAATCCGCATCACCAATTCTTCTCTTTGTACTTTCAGCCAAATTCATGAACTCTGTCATGCCACTGATAAAATCAGCGGTTCTCCGATTCTTCATCCATCGAGATCGTTCCGTCTTCACCACATGAATGGTAATTAAAAACAAAACAACAACATTAATATACTAGTACATCACTACCCTTAGGAATCGAATACCTTAATTAAGCCACTCACAAAAAGAATACCTTAATTAATTAGATGCGCGGTGACCTCCACCCAGCAGACAGAGAAGTGCGATGTGGCGACATGCCGAGACAGCAGGGTCGAGGAGCAAAGCTCAGTGTGGCTGCCACCTGAAGTTCGACCTCCACTATCCCGCTAACGACCGTGATGGTTATGCTCGAATCACGCCGCCGCCAACCTCGATAGTTGAGCTCCTCCTATCTCCTGCCGCAGTCCAAGGAATGACCTCCTATGACACTGCCACCGTCCACCAACCGAGGATTGACCTCATCTCCGGTAGCCGCTGCCTAGGCCACCGCCACCATCTCTATATGCAGAGCGGTTGTTTTATTTTTTGACGGATATCCGCAGAGCGGCTGTTTACATGGTATCACTGTAACTCAATTATATGTACAGGGTAGTACATCACATACGGTTATGTAACGGCAACCATGTCTCACCTATGTTGTCTTCTCACATGACTTGGTGCGGAAATCTAGTGTGACTTTGTAATACCTAACACAAACGACATGTATAAACAGTGTGCCGTATACCACATATAGTGCCATAAGTAGTTCCCGACCGTTAGCTTATCCCCACAGTTTCCCCATTTCCCCCAAATCCCTACATAGCCTCCAAATTCCCTCGCGTGGCGCTGACATTGGGAGAATACGAATGAGTGGTGCTGATGGTTTCGGTGCGGCTGCTCCTTCTCGTATCGCCACCACGATGGCGGTCGCCACCGAGCACTTGCCTAAGGTCATCAGAAGGCAGGTGTACTACAGATCCAAATTGTTCTGTCAGGTTCCTATCTATCCCAATCTTTTTTAGCATGTCCAAAGTAGTTCCCTCTTAATCCGTCCTGAATGACCCCCCACTCCCCCAGGAAAGCGATCCACCGCCAGATCCGGAGCATGACTCCAGACTCTCGTAACACGAGTTCGACTTCGAGCTTTGCACCACTGAGAAGTACCAAAAGCTGAGTTGTGTGCACGGGCACACTCCAGCTCGACATGTATGCACGGAGGGATTCGACATTGGCAGGCGGTTTCTCAGTTGCCCCTTAGAAGTTATTGCTAAGTTCATCATTTTACTTGATTTAAAGCCACCTCTCATCCTGAATACTATTCAACATTGGCAGGGATATGAGGCTTGTGCCTTTGTTAACTAGCTGGATGAAGAATGGCATGGCAAGGCTCATAGTGTTATTACAAAGCTCGCGGAAGATAACGTAAAGATGAAGAAGAAACTGGCTGATCTGGAATGTACAATCAGTACGATGAAGTAAGAAAGAATCAATCACAGGCAACAGATGAAAGCAAGAGACAGGAAGGAACTAGCATGTGTAGTTGTGGTTGTCGCATTAGCCATGTTCTATGCGCTGTTTGCAATGATGATTAGGGGTTTTGTGTGAGAGTATTGCTAAAGCACATCTAGATGTGCTCTAAGTAATGCACATCTAGGTCCTATGCCATTGACGTTACACGAAGATTCGTTCATATATTTTCATTTGTCTTTTTTTCTTTTCCTTTGTAGTTTGATTATTGATGGCTTTATCAACAAGAAGAGCTCAATGTATTGCTTGCCAACTGTCCTACTCCGTTCGTACCGGTATCGGTGCATAATCCCAAAACTTGTTCCTTGTTTTTTTTTCTAAAAAAAGAAACCAACCAATAGGAGTCATGCGCAACCTCGGGAATTTGGAGTGACTGGGTGCAAATAATTGCAGTTAATTATATCAGCAGTTGATAATATGTCAACCCCCGCTTCAATTGGCATTTCCTCTTCTCTGCTTACCCTGCTTAAGTGTCCACCATCTTCATCGTCCCCAGTAGGCCACGCTACACACTGGCACACACTCTGCAGCCATGTGGAGCGACAGCGAGGGTGATAGTTCAGCCAGCAGTCTGGCGCCCGATGATAGGTCAACATAATCAGCCCTCTCGTCTTCCATGAGTCCGGCGTCGAGCCCAGACCTTGATTATATCTGGATCATGGAAGGGACGCCACCTCCGGAGTTGTCAGACGACAACTAGACGGACACGGAGCCGTCACATGATGAAGAAGAGGACCACAATGATGATGAGGAGGAATCATCGAACGAGGAGGAGGACGACGACGACAACAACGATGATGACGACGGCGGCGGCGATGAAAAGCCGACGGTAAGCGGCAAGAAGCGTCCTCGCCAAGACGATGTCGCGGGGCCATCCAACAACAACAAGAAAAAGAAGGACAAAATTAAGAAGACTGTATATATCTCTGTTTATGTTCGCTCATATTAATTTGTTATCTCTGTTTATCTTTTCAATCTCATCACAAACGGTTAGTAATACATATTTGACAGAGATCTTCTACATTATCACCCACAGGTTGGTTTGTTGAACTGTGTGCCCTGACTAGCACACAATTCACAAAAAAGGATCATATGGGCTATCTATAATGATTGCACACAATTCTGATTAACGACATGTTTGCCAGGTATCACACACATCTTGTTACGCCAAATTGTTTGTGTTCACCTCGATCATTGCAAACGGTCCATCAAAGCGAACTATATGTCGTATATCGCACACACCTTGATCTGGCTGCCCGTTTATGTTATTCTGTCTCATTGCAAACAGTTCGTATGGATCAACCGTATGCCCAGCATCGCACACACAACTAAAATTGGAACCATGTTTGATGTATCAATCATCGCAAATGTTTTGCATCTTTTTTGACAGTTTTTTACACCATCGTTTGCGATTAATGCATTGCACATAGTTTGTTCAAATGGTCTGTGATCGTAGTGTCGCGTTACCAGCATCACGCAGTAGTGACTACTCCAATGAGTGTATGACTCCCTACAAGAGGAGAGAAGAATCACCTAAAAGGAGAAGTAAAAGAGACAAATCACCACCAAGAGAGAGAAGGAGTAGAGATGATCGTTATGAACGAAAACCCTCTTGTAGAAGCAAGGATTCAGAAAGGAAGGACAAGTCATCAAAGAGCTACACAAGACAAAGACATCAAGATCACGTTGATGAATGGGTATCCAGTTCTGATTCCGACAACTACTCTAAGAGAAGTTATCACTCCGACTCCGAATATACTCAAGATGTAGGTGTTGCCGGAAATGCCCTTGTGTCATCCAACTCCTATGATATATTTGACTCACCAAATGAAGGAATTAAAAGATGCTTCATGGCTAAAGGTCACAAGCACTACTGGAATCAGGATCTTTGTCATCAGCCTGTTCTTTGCCGTCTGCTAGCTCACGGCAAAAAGGTCTTTGCCATCAACTTGCATAAAGCTGACGGCAAAGACCTGGCTGACGACAAAGATCGTTGTCGGGACCCCGATCCTAGGTCACACCGGTCTAGCATGTAACACACCATATCACTTTGCGGCCTCACGCACGGTATCCCCACGGGTGCCACCTTACCTGGCCCGGGACCGTTTGCACATTTTGGCTCACGTATATGATAGTGTCGCTAGCATCCATATGACAGAGAACCCGGGCCGACATGACCAGTTATAAACCAAAAGTGGCACTAAATTACAGAGACAGGCATACGTGACCCAACAACGAACGTGTCGGTCATCAAAGTATGAACCCAAGTCGTAGCAAGCTACAGGGACTCAAAGGAACAACGCGTGACATTTCCCCTAAGGGACAGACACAGGAACGAAGAAGGACACATGCCGGTCAGCCTAAGTGTTCCGGAGCAGTAGCAGGCTACCAAGGCTCAGTGGAAACACTAGGAGACATTTCCCTGTAAGATAGGCTACCAAGGGTAAACAACTAGGTGTCGGATCCCACACATACCAAGCATTTCAATAACATACACACAATATGCTCAATATGTGCAAATACAACATTGCATCACAACAAGACTCTAATAAACAAAGTATTTATTCATTAGGCTCCGAGGAGCCAAATATTAAAAACATGGGTCTCACGACCCAGCATTCAGAGCATACAAGCAACAAGCGGAAGCACAACATGTCTGAGTACAGACATCTACAAATGAAAAAGGCTGAAGAGCCTGACTATCTACAACACTCGTCCAAGAACGTAGCTGAGGTACAAGCTACTTGTCGAAGTCCAAGCGGAACTACTAGTGAGACATCAATCTCATCTGCAAAATATAAATTAAGCAAACATGAGTAAAAAGGTACTCAGAAAGACTTACATCAGATCCTATCATACATGCACTTGTATCAAAATGGCAAAGTGGGGTTTAGTTGCAGCAAGCCAGCTTTGACTCAGTGGCTATCCTGTACTACGATTGCTGGTAACTTTGAGGTGGCGCACACGAGTCCACTAAGCACCACACAATACACTACTATGGATTCATCCCCGTCTCCCTACGAGAAGGCCATCCATAGCACTCACACTTGTCTTGAGTATTTTAGAGTATCCACTACAAGTTGTCTATGTACCACGTAAGCATCCAAGAAGTCCATAACCGTGGACCCGGCTATTCGAATAGATCATGTTAACCCTGCAGGGGTGTACTTCTTCACACACGCTCTCGCCACTTACCGCCATGTACATCTCGTGTATCTCGGCAACCTTCAAGCGGAAGCCTGGCGAGGGTGTCGGCCACGACCTGGCTAACCACACAAGACTCTAATCCAGGTTTATCGCCTATTCAGGTTCCATCCGTAAGGAGATCCGGCCGGGGTGTCGCTCACGGCCCCAAATGATGTGCGCAGGGTTCCCAAGCCCACCTCGCCGAGTGGATCTACGCTTGGTACACCGTGCCACGGTGCCTAGTCTGTCCCAAGCCCACTGGCCGAGTGCCACTTGGTAGACTACTAACACTACCTACAAACACCAGAAACTAGTTGCAACTCCTGGACAGAGATCATGTTGATTAATAAGTCGAGAGGGGTCGAGTTACCGGAACCCAATGTGTGGTAGTAGCTAGTCATTGGACAACATACTCGGAACTCAGTTCTTAGGGACGGTTCCAGTGAGACAACCCACCATGTACTCCTACATGGCCTCTCACCACTACCTTTACCAAATCGTGTTCACACACTTAACCCTCAGCATCAAAACATATCATTGCACTCCAATTCATTCCCAATGAATCAGACCTGACACACTCTAAGCAATAGCAAGCAAGGCATGGTAAGATCACAACATGGCTTCAATCAACTCCTACACATGCTAGTGGGTTTCAACTATTTACTGTGGAATGACAGGTCATGCAAAGGAATGGGTTCAATTACCGCAGCATAAAGTAGCAGTTGAAGTCGTTGTTGTCCTAATGCAATAACAGGGAGCAGGAGCGAGAGAGGGGTTGTATCGGAATGAACAAGGGGGTTTGCTTGCCTGGTAAAACAACGTGCAGAGCACTACTCCTCTCACAGGTACTCTGGATTGGTCTCCGGAGCTGGACCTATCGAGAAGAACGGTGCCGACAATCAAACACAAGCATATGCAACAATATGATGCATGAGTATGGCATGAAGATATGATGTTGTTGAGCTAATGCAACTAGCATTTTAATTGGAAGAAGTCCATTTGAACCAAGGGTTCAAATGCAATTCCAAAATTAACATTTAAAAGTGCCATTTATGTCTTTTCACCTATACAGCAAGTATAAGTTGGTTAAACATGCACTAAAATGCCATAAACAGATTCCTTATATTTTTCTGATCATTTTTCATATATAAATTATTTCATTCTGAGCTACGGTTGAATTTCTGTGTTTTTTTTTGAAGTTTTAAACAATTTTCTGAAATAAATAAATCATTTAAGATTTATTTAAATACCAGAATTGAAATACTGCGTCAGCATGACCCAAGCATGATGTCAGCAGGTCAAAGGGCTGGTCCAGAGTCAAACCTGACAGTGGGGTCCACTGGTCAGTGACTCAGTTAATTAATTGAGTTAATTAACACTAAACTAATCCTAACAGAAAGTCAGCAGGGCAGGGCCCACATGTCAGTGGCTAATCTAATTAACCAAAATTACTTAATTAAACTAAACAGTCAACTAACTGAAGGGGTGGGGCCCACCTGTCATTGACCCAGGGGGTCAAACCTCGGCTAACACGCCGGCGTTTAGCCGTCGGCGGCAGCAAACGCAGCGGAGGGCGTCGGGATTTCCACTCCGGGGGTCTTTTGCGCAGCGGAGACCATCTACGGGGAGCTGGAGCTCACCCGCATCCATTCCAGCCAGCGGCAGCAGCTAGGGCGGCCGGAGCTCGCCGGAAACGAGCTTGCGGCGGCGCCGGAGTTCGGGCCTCGTCGGAATTGGAGCTACAGGGCACGGGGAGGCCAGGGAGAAGGTACTACGGGCTCCTGGTGAAACGGCGGGTGCGGTGGCGTGCTCGGTTTTGAGCTTGCGTGGCTGTGGCCACGGCGGCAGCATCACCGGCGGCGGTGAGGTCGGGCATCAGTGGAGAATAGACCTAGAGGTCGCAAACGACTAGGGGAGAAGGGGGAAACGATCCGGGAGCTCACCGCGGGTCTGTTGGGGGTTCAGTGGGCTCGGGGAAGCTTTTGCTACGGCGAATCGACGGCGGCAATCGTCGGGGCAGAGGATGAAGACGATGGCATTTGCGGCGTTCCAGGGCACCCGGCGTTGCGTGACTCGGCGAGGAGGACGAAGGCGATGAGGCAGATCCCAAGGGCACGTCGGGGAAGCGAGAGGGAGGCGGTGGCCGCGGTGGTTCAGGGCGGCGGCGACGTCGGCGCTCGGGACCGAGCGGGAGAGAGAGCAGAGGAGAGGGGAGGGGTCCAGGGAGAGTGCGAGATGGTCGGGGGGCGCGTGGCTCGTCCAGAAGCCACCAGGCGGCGAGGGGGATGAAGCAGGGAGGCAGGAGGTGGCGCGCTCGCCGTGCGCGCGCGTCGGCCACGCGCCTCGCCTACTGGCGCGGGGAAGACGACAGGGGAGGCAGGCGGGCTGGGCCGGCCGGCCGCACTGTGCTGGGCCAGCACAGGTAAGTTGCTTCCTCTCCTATTTTTTTATTTGTTCTGTTTTCTATTTCTGCAATTATGTTTTGATTTAGTTTCTAAACTAAATCAATTATGTTCTTCTGACATCTTTATTTTGCAGGGACCTAGGAATTAACCCAAGCCCCTCAAAATAAAGAATCAGAATTTTGGACATATATAAAATATATAATAAATATATATCCAAGCAAATAACTATTGCATTAATTCCAAATGCCCAAAATAAATACTTATGAGCTCCTAATAATATTGGTTTGATTTTTATCTCTAACCAATATTTCCAGAGAGCAACATGAACATTTTCTTGGACCTTTTGGAGCAATTTTTATTTGGGTCATTTTCAAAAAGGGTTTCTGAGGGTTTCACAAGTCCTCAATTCAATTTCATTTGAAATATAAACATGATTCAAACAACAAGGCTAACCTATTGTATACCAGAACTAGGGTTGTGACAACTCGCCTCCACTCGAAAGAATCTCGTCCCGAGATTTAGGAGTAGGCGGAAAGAAGGCGGGGTACTCCAGTCGGAGACGATCTTCTCGCTCCCAAGTAGCTTCTCTCTCGGAATGATGAGACCACTGAACCTTGAGAAACTTGATGTTATGACGTCGAGTGACACGCTCTGCTTGATCCAGAATGCGAACGGGATACTCTCGATATGTGAGGTTATCTTGGAGATCTAGCGTTTCGTGGTCCACTCCGCGGATGGGATCCGAGAAGCAACGCCTGAGTTGAGAGACGTGGAAGACATCATGAACTCGAGAAAGATGTGGGGGTAGTTCCAATTGGTAGGCAACCTCTCCTCGTTTAGCGAGAATGCGAAAATGACCAATGTAACGAGGAGCCAACTTGCCCTTGATACCGAAACGATGGGTACCCTTCAAAGGAGTAACCCGAAGATAAGCTTTGTCACCAACCTCATAAGCCACTTCCTTATGATGACGATCATATTGGCTCTTTCGACGAGACTGGGCTGTTTTCAAATTCTCACGAATGATACGAACTTGCTCTTCTGCTTCCTGGATCATATCCGGTTCAAAGAATTGTCTTTCACCGGTTTCTGACCAGTTCAAAGGTGTTCGACATCTTCGTCCATAGAGTATCTCAAAAGGAGCTTGCTTGAGACTGGATTGATAGCTATTGTTATAAGCAAACTCGGCGAAAGGAAGACATTTCTCCCAATCCATACCGAATGAGATAACGCAAGCTCTAAGCATGTCTTCGAGAATTTGGTTAACCCGTTCCACTTGACCACTTGACTGAGGGTGGAAAGCGGTACTGAAGGAAAGATGGGTGCCCATGGTAGTCTGGAAACTCTCCCAGAAATGAGAAGTGAAAAGACTACCACGGTCTGAATTGGTCTCTAGTGGGACACCATGAAGTGACACTATTCGAGAAATATACAAGTCAGCAAGCTGACTAGCAGTAATACTCTCTCGAACAGGTAGGAAGTGAGCCACTTTGGAGAGACGATCAATGACTACGAAGATAGCATTATTCCCTCTCTTGGTCCTGGGAAAGCCGGTAATGAAGTCCATACCAACTTTATCCCATTTCCACTCAGGAATAGCTAGAGGCTGAAGGGTGCCAGTAGGTCTTTGATGTTCTGCCTTAACGCGACGACAAACGTCACATTTAGCAATGAACTCAGCAATTTCTCTCTTCATCCTAGTCCACCAGAACCTCTGGCGTAGGTCCTGGTACATCTTAGTACTACCGGGATGAATCGTGAGAGGAGATTCATGAGCCTCTTTAAGGATCAATTGTCACAAATGTTGCTTCTTGGGAACCACCAGCCGGTTTTGGAAGAGAACAACACCTCGGTCATCTATGGAGAAACTACCAACAATACCCTTGGCAATGTTTCTCTTGATCCGGGTAATTCCGGTATCATGCTTCTGGGCTTCTATGATATGATCCACAAGAGTAGGTTTCGCCACCAAAGTTGAAAGGAATCCGTGAGGAGCGATGTGAAGGTTAAGCTTACATAATTCCTCATGGAGAAGTGGTTGGCCCTGCTGCAACATGAGATTGTTGCAATAGGACTTACGACTTAGCGCATCAGCCATGACGTTTCCCTTGCCTGGGGTGTAGGTAATTCCTAAGTCGTAATCTGAGATCAACTCCAACCAACGTCTTTGCCTAAGATTCAAATCTGGTTGGGTGAAGATATACTTGAGGCTTTGGTGATCGGTGTAGATCTCGCAACGATTACCAAGGAGGTAATGTCGCCAGGTCTTAAGTGCATAGACTACGGCTGCAAGTTCTAGATCATGTGTAGGATAGTTCTCCTCATGTTGATGCAACTGTCGAGATGCATAGGCAATCACACGACGATCCTGCACAGGAATGCAACCTAGTCCCTGTCGTGAGGCATCACAGTAGATAACAAAGTCCTTAGTGAAATCCGGGGGCACAAGTATGGGAGCAGAAGTCAGGCGTCTTTTCAGTTCCTGAAAGCTGTGCTCACACTGTGGGGACCACTCAAACTTTTTATCTTTCTTGAGAAGTTTCGTGAGAGGTTTGGCCACTTTAGAGAAGTTCTCAACAAAGCGGCGACAATAACTGGCTAGACCAAGGAAACTCCTAAATTGTTTAACTGTTTCAGGCGAAGTCCAATCAAGGACGGCCTGAACTCTCTCAGGGTTGACAGCAATGTCCTTACCAGAGA
Organism: Secale cereale; assembly: GCA_902687465.1. Taxonomy (NCBI): domain Eukaryota; kingdom Viridiplantae; phylum Streptophyta; class Magnoliopsida; order Poales; family Poaceae; genus Secale; species Secale cereale. The sequence goes on along the minus strand of LR738714.1, from coordinate 303,686,472 downwards.
TTACATGGCCGAGATAGGTCACTTCTGGCAACCAAAATTCGCACTTGGAGAACTTGGCATAAAGGCGGTGCTCTCTGAGTTTTTCTAGAACAAGTTTAAGATGTTCGGCATGCTCTTCCTCGTTCTTCGAGTAAATAAGAATATCATCGAGATAAACCACGACGAACTTATCTAAATACTCCATGAAGATCGAGTTCATCAAGCGGGAGAAAGTGGCTGGAGCATTTGTTAGACCGAAAGACATGACGGTGTACTCGTACTGACCATAACGAGTGACAAAAGCCGTCTTGGGGATGTCCCCATTTCTAATCTTGATTTGATGGTATCCTAACCTCAAATCCATCTTGGAGAAGCCTGAGGATCTAGCGAGCTGATCATACAGGTCGTTGATCCTGGGAAGCGGATACTTGTTCTTTACCGTGACCAAATTAATGGGACGATAATCTACAACCATCCGATCCGTACCATCCTTCTTCTTGACGAAGAGGACGGGGCAAGCCCAAGGAGAAGAACTAGGACGGATGAAACCCTTTTGCAAGGACTCATCAAGTTGTTTTTTAAGCTCAGCTAGTTCTAAGGGTGCCATTTTGTAGGGTCTCCTAGAGATTGGAGCGGTTCCTGGGATAATTAACCAAAATTACTTAATTAAACTAAACAGTCAACTAACTGAAGGGGTGGGGCCCGCCTGTCATTGACCCAGGGGGTCAAATCCTGGTCAAACCCCAGCTAACACGCCGGCGTTTAGCCGCCGGCGGCAGCAAACGCGGCGGAAGGCGTCGGGATTTCCACTCCGGGGGTCTTTTGCGCAGCGGAGACCATCTACGGGGAGTTGGAGCTCACCCGCATCCATTCCAGCCAGCGGCAGCAGCTAGGGCGGTCGGAGCTCGCCGGAAACGAGCTCGCGGCGGCGCCGGAGTTCGGGCCTCGTCGGAATTGGAGCTACAGGGCACGGGGAGGCCAGAGAGAAGGTGCTACGGGCTCCTGGTGAAACGGCGGGCGCGGTGGCGTGCTCGGTTTTGAGCTTGCGTGGCTGTGGCCACGGCGGCGGCATCGCCGGCGGCGGTGAGGTCGGGCATCAGTGGAGAATAGATCTAGAGGTCGCAAACGACTAGGGGAGAAGGGGGAAACGATCCGGGAGCTCACCGCGGGCCTGTTGGGGGTTCAGTGGGCTCGGGGAAGCTTCTGCTACGGCGAATGGACGGCAGCAATCGTCGGGGCAGAGGATGAAGACGATGGCATTTGCGGCGTTCCAGGGCACCCGGCGTTGCGTGACTCGGCGAGGAGGACGAAGGCGATGAGGCAGATCCCAAGGGCACGTCGGGGAAACGAGAGGGAGGCGGTGGCCGCGGTGGTTCAGGGCGGCGGCGACGACGGCGCTCGGGACCGAGCGGGAGAGAGAGCAGAGGAGAGGGGAGGGGTCCAGGGAGAGTGCGAGATGGTCGGGGGGGAGCGCGTGGCTCGTCCAGAAGCCACCAGGCGGCGAGGGGGGTGAAGCAGGGAGGCAGGAGGTGGCGCGCTCGCCGTGCGCGCGTCTCGGCCACGCGCCTCGCCTACTGGCGCGGGGAAGACGACAGGGGAGGCAGGCGGGCTGGGCCGGCCAGGCCGCACTGTGCTGGCCCAGCATAGGTAAGTTGCTTCCTCTCCTATTTTTTTATTTGTTCTGTTTTCTATTTCTGCAATTATGTTTTGATTTAGTTTCTAAACTAAATCAATTATTTTCTTCTGACATCTTTATTTTGCAGGGACCTAGGAATTAATCCAAGCCCCTCAAAATAAAGAATCATAATTTTAGACATATATAAAATATATAATAAATATATATCCAAACAAATAACTATTGCATTAATTCCAAATGCCCAAAATAAATACTTATGAGCTCCTAATAATATTGGTTTGATTTTTATCTCTAACCAATATTTCCAGAGAGCAACATGAACATTTTCTTGGACCTTTTGGAGCAATTTTTATTTGGGTCATTTTCAAAAAAGGGTTTCTGAGGGTTTCACAAGTCCTCAATTCAATTTCATTTGAAATATAAACATGATGCAAACAACAAGGCTAACCTAGTGCATACCAGAACAAGGGTTGTGACAATCGTGTTTGCCGCTAGCCAGGTCTTTGCCGTCCGCTAGCAGATGACATAGAAGCCTTGTCGTCTTCTAGCAGACGACAAAGAGGAAGGTTGTCCAACTAACGAGAACAGCCTAACGACCCCCCTCTTCGCTCTCTGCTAGCAGAGAAAAAGAAAGTGGCCAACCTAATGGCCATACCCCGGCCCCAACCCATTAGCTAGGCTCATTGTCGTCTGCTAGCAGACGACAAATAAATTTGAGATAACTAAAAAACGGTCAGCACCCCACGCCCCACCCCTCTCTCTACCCTCTCTCCCCCCCACCTCACTGATACGTCCAAAACGTATCTATAATTTCTGCTTGCTCCATGCCTCTTTTGGGTGATATTGCTATGATATTTATACACTTCCATACACTTTTGATCATATTTGGACTAACCTATTAACTCAGTGCACCCCAGTGCCAGTTTCTGTTTTCGGCTATTTTTGTATTTCAGGTTTTCACGTTACGAGAACTGCCAGGAAAAATCCAGAAAAATTATATAAAAAATCAGCGTTCCAGAACCTACAGTGCGCCCGAAGGACAGCCGGGGGGGGGGGGCACCAGGGCTCCAGGCGCCCTGGCGGCGCCCCCCCCCGGTCACAGTACCTATTCTCAACATATCAATATACAATCTACTTTACTTTTTTGTTCTTATATCCAAAAATACCAAAAATATCAAACTATCCTATCTATCAGATCTCACTTTCGTAAGTGACCGTAAAGGGATTGACAACCCCTTATCGCCTTGGATGCGAAGTTCTTATTTGTTTGTGCAGGTGTGAGGGACTCGCGCGTGGTCTCCTACTGGATTGATACCTTGGTTCTAAAAAAGTGAGGGAAATAGATACGCTACTGTGCTGCATCACCCTTTCCTCTTTGAGGGAATACAACGCTATCTCGAGAAGTAGCAAGAAGAATTTCTGGCGCCGTTGTCGGGGAAGCTTACATAAAAGTCATATACCAAGTACCTATCACAACCCCTTATCCTTCGCATTACATTTATTTGCCTCTTGGTTTTCTCTCCCCCACTTCACCCTTGCCATTTTATTTGCCCTTCTTTTTGCCGTGTGTTTATCGTTCGCTTGCTTCTTGTTTGCTTGTTTGTTGGATTGCTTGCTTGTCACTATGGCTCAGAACAACACCAAATTGTGTGACTTCTCCAATACCAACAATAATGATTTTATTAGCACTCCGATTGCTCCTATTACCGATGCTGAATCTTATGAGATCAATGCTTCTCTGTTGAATCTTGTCATGAAAGATCAATTTTTCGGCCTTCCTAGTGAAGATGGCACTACCCATCTAAACAACTTTGTTAATTTGTGTGATATGCAAAAGAAGAGGGATACGGATAATGATATTGTTAAATTAAAGTAATTTCCGTTTTCACTTAGAGATCGTGCTAAAACTTGGTCTTACTCTTTGCCTAGAAATAGTATTGATTCGCGGAATAAGTGCAAACTTGCTTTTATCTCTAAGTATTTTCCTCCTGCTATGATCACCTCTCTTAGAAACGATATTATGAATTTTAAGCAACTAGATAATGAGCATGTTGCACAACTTTGGGAGAGAATGAAATTAATGATACGTAATTGCCATACACATGGTTTGAACTTATGGATGATTATACAAAACTTTTATGCTGGCTTGAATTTTGCTTCTAGAAATATTTTAGATTCGGCCGCAGGAGGCACTTTCATGGAAACTACCTTAGGAGAAGCTACCAAACTCCTAGATAATATTATGGTTAATTATCCTCAATGGCACACCGAAAGATCTACTAGTAAAAAAGTGCGTGCTATCGAAGAGATTAGTGTTTTGAGTGGAAAGATGGATGAACTTATGAAATTATTTACTGCTAAGAGTGCTTCTTCTGATCCTAATGATATGCCTTTATCCACGTTGATTGAAAATAATAATGAATCTTTGGATGTGAATTTTGTTGGTAGGAATAATTTTGGTAGCAATGCTTATAGAGGAAACTTTAATCCTAGGCCTTTTCCTAGTAATTCCCTTAATAATTATGGTAATTCCCACAATAACTCTTATGGAAAGATGCATTCTGAATTTGAAACTAGTGTTAAGGAGTTTATGAATTCGCAAAAGAATTTCAATGCTTTGCTTGAAGAAAAATTGCTTAAGATTGATGAATTGGCTAGAAGTGTGGATAGAATTACTCTTCATGTTGATTCTTTGAAACTTTGATCTATTCCACCTAAGCATGATATCAATGAGTCTCTCAAAGCCATGAGAATTTCCATTGATGAATGCAAAGAAAGAACCGCTAGGTTGCGTGCTTAAAAAGAGAGCTTTATAAAAGTGTGTTCTTCTAGTTATCATGAGAATAAAGATGAAGATCTGAAAGTTATTGATGTGTCTCCTATTAGATCCTTGTTTTCTAATATGAATCTTGATAAACATGGGACTGGAGATGAGTCTACTTTAATTAAAAGGCGTCCTAATGATTCTGAGGTTTTAGATCTTGATGCTAAAATTGTTAAAAGTGGCATTAAAGAGATTAAAACATTGCGTAGTGATGAACCCACTATGTTGGATTTCAAGGGAGTCAATTATGATAATTGCTCTTTGATTGATTGTATTTCCTTGTTACAATCCGTACTAAATTCTCCGCATGCTTATAGTCAAAATAAAGCTTTTACCAAACACATAGTTGATGCTATGCAATCTTACGAAGAAAAACTTGAATTAGAAGTTTCTATCTCTAGAAAGCTTTATGATGAGTGGGAACCTACTATTAAAATTAAAATTTAGGATCATGAATGCTTTGCTTTGTGTGATTTGGGTGCAAGTGTTTCCACTATCCCAAAAACTTTGTGTGATTTGTTAGGTTTCCATGAGCTTGCTGATTGTTATTTAATTTTGCATCTTGCGGATTCTACTATTAAGAAACCTACGGGAAGGATTAATGATGTTCTTGTTGTTGCCCATAGATTTCATTGTTCTTGATATAGATTGCAATCCTTCATGTCTTATTATTGTTGATAGACCTATCTTAGAACGATTGGTGCAATTATTGATATGAAGGAAGGAAATATTAGATTCCAATTTCCGTTAAGGAAAGGCATGGAACACTTTCCTAGAAAGAAAATTAAATTACCATATGAATCTATTATGAGAGCCACTTATGGATTGCCTTCCAAAGATGGCAATACCTAGATCTACCCTTATACCGTGCCTAGCTAGGGGCGTTAAACGATAACGCTTGTTGGGAGGCAACCCAATTTTATTTTCTTTGTTTTTGCTTCTGTTTAGGAATAAATATTGCATCTAGATTCTGTTTAGATGTGGTTTTGTGTTTTAATTAGTGTTTGTGCCAAGTAGAACCCTTGGGAAGACTTGTGTGAAGTTTATATGATCTTTCTGTAAAAAACAGAAACGTTAACACTCCCTAGAATAGTCACCAGATTTTACTGGAGAGTACTATTTAGTTGATTCCATTTGCAGATGATTAATAGACAAATTCTCACATTAAACAATTTATTTCAATTTTTTTGAGTTACATAAGTATGCGAAAGTTACAGATTACTACAAACTGCTCTATTTTTGACAGATTCTGTTTTTGTGTGTTGTTTGCTTATTTTGATGAATCTATGAGTAGTATTGGAGGATATGAATCATAGAGAAGTTGGAATACATTAGGTTTAACACCAATATAGACAAATAATGAGTTCATTACAGTACCTTTGAGTGGTGGTTTGTTTTCTTATACTAACGGAGCTCACGAGATTTTTGGCTAAGTTTTGTATTGTGAAGTTTTCAAGTTTTGAGTATGGCTTTGATGGACTATAGAACAAAGAGTGGCAAGAGTCTAAGCTTGGGGATTCCTACGACACCCCAAGGTAAAATTCAAAGACAACCAAAAGCCTAAGCTTGGGGATGCCCCGGGAAGGCATCCCCTCTTTCGTCTTCATCTATCGGTAACTATACTCGGGACTATATTTTTATTCACCACATGATATGTGTTTTACTTGGAGTGTCATGTATGATTTGAGTCTTTGCATGTTAGGTTTCCACAATTATACTTGCTAGACACACCTTTTTGAGAGAGATAAATATGGCCTAGAATTTGTTAGAACACTCTATGTGCTTCACTTATATCTTTTGAGCTAAATAGTTTTGCTCTAGTGCTTCACTTATATCTTTTAGAGCATGGTGGTGATTTTATTTTGTAAAAATTGTTGATCTCTCATGCTTCACTTATATACTATTGAGAGTCTTTTAGAACTGCATGGTAATGTGCTTTGGTTATAAAACTAGTCCTAATATGATAGGCATCCAAGATGAATGTAGTAAAAAACTTTCATACAATGTGCATTGAATATGATGAGAAGTTTGATACTTGATGATTGTTTTGAGATATGAGGATAGTGCTATTAGAGTCGTGATAGTGGAGTTATTGTGAATTTGAAAAATACTTGTGTTAAGGTTTGTGATTCCCGTAGCATGCACGTATGGTGAACCGCTATGTGACGAAGTTAGAGCATGAGGTATTTGTAGAGTGTCATACTTTGTGTGCAGGTCGAGGGCGCGCGATGGTTAACTCCTACCAACCTCCCCCTAGGAGCATGCGTTGATTGCTTTGTTTTGATGACTCATAAATTTTGCAATAATTATATGAGTTCTTTATGACTAATGTTGAGTCTATGGATTATACGAACTCTCACCCTTCCACCATTGCTAGCCTCTCTTGTACTGCGCAACTTTCACCGGTACCGTACACCCACCATATACCTTCCTCAAAACAGCCACCATACCTATCTATCATGGCATTTCCATAGCCATTCTGAGATATATTGCCATGCAACTTTTGTCAGGCCCAAGATGCGATTATATCCCGATCACGTGACTCATACGTGATTGGGGCACAACCGCATCTCAGGCGCTTAGCAAGATGGATATCATTACATCGTACCAATACATAAATACATGGGGATACAACAATTCATACAAGGCACATGAATACAACAACATCAATACAAGGCATCCGACTACGGATGCAAATATGAAAAACACAACAACATCCATCTGCTATACCAAGCTGCCGACCCGGAACCTAACCCAAGACTTACGAAGAAGAAGAAGAAAGAACTCCAACACAAAGGACATCGCTCTCGCGTCAAGTCATCGAAAACCTGTACCTCCAACTGTTGTTGTAGTATCTGTGAGCCACGAGGACTCAGCAATCCCATAACCATGGGTAACAAGACTAGCAAAGCTTAATGGGAAGGAAGAGGTAAAGTGGTGAGGTTGCAGAAGTGGCTAAGCAATATATGGTGGCTAACTTACGAGTAAAAGAATAAGATGAACATCTGCGCAAGCGGTCGCAAACTAGTAATGATCGCTAAAGATCCTGAACTACCTACGAGTCAAACATAACCCTACCGTATTCTCTTCTCAAAGTGAAAAGAGACGGTCACGGTTACTCACACGGTTGTGTGTTTTATTTCGGATCCTCTGCCAAGTTTTCTACAATCAGACATTAACAAATTCCAATCTACCACATAACCGCGGGCACGGCTTTCGAAAGATCATAACCCTGCAGGGGTGTCCCAACTTAGCCCATCACAAGCTCTCACGATCAGCAGAGATAATAATAATATTACCCCTTATCTTAGGGAAGGCCCAATCAGACTCGGAATTCCCGGTGCACAAGACATTTCGACAATGGTAAAACAAGTCCAGCAAGACCTCCCGGTGTGTTGACACCCTGATAGTAGCCGCGCGTATCTCATCTCAGGCCACGACCGGATGGGCGAAGCTATGAGTAAACCAAACCGTTTGGGACTAGCACCATCAGCACTGGCCCCCTGTATGTAGAAGAATCCTCGGGTAGCGCTAACTCCATATGCAATTAATTAATTAATTAAGTTTGGGCCTTGCTGGAGGAGTTTTATTCAAAGACGAACTGTCAGGGGGTCCCCATATACCCAACCATGTAAGGAACGCATAATCATGGAACATAACGTCGGTTTATCGGATCCTAAGGTGGCATGGGTGGAACAAAACACCGAGCAAAAGGCCAAGCCTTCCACCCATTTCCAATTATATAGGTGTGTTAATATATATAAGATATATTGTGATATTCAATCAACAAGATCCAACATGGATCAAACTTCATCTTTACCTGCAACTAGCAATGCTATAAGAGGGGCTGAGCAAGCGGGTAACATAGCCAAACAACGGTTTGCTACGAAGGTGTCAAAGGTTAGAGGTTTCATGGCAACAAGGAGAGGGGCTGCCAATAAAGATGGGTAGCGCGACATATAACGATAGCATCGAGACATCTAGCTTAGTAATGATAGTAAAGGTATCCAAGGTGATGGTCATCTTGCCTGAGATCCCGCAAGGAAGAAGAACGGTCCATGAAGAAGATGAAGAAGAAGCCTTGAAGACGAACCATGTGTAGTCGAACGAATCCTCACGATCGCAACGAAACAAGCACTAACGAGAAGAAGCACACAACATTGTAAACACACCACTCAAGAACATGACAAGATGCTCAACCAAGTATGATGCAAGACAAGTCTATATGATGCAAAACATGGCAAGGGATGAAGAACACAAGAACAACACAAACCAACAAGTTTAAATGAGGCCGGGAACAACATATAACAATTCCGGTAAGTCCTCATTTGCATATTTCGAAATTGGTCCAGATCTAAACAAACCTTAAGTTCAAGTTGTTAAACAGCAAGTTAACATGCACCATGATGATCTACTCTAAATTCTAGTCAAGTTTCATATAAAGTTTGTTTAATTCGGAGCTACGGCTTAGAAGATATGAGCAAAACAAGACAAGCATGTCATATATGCAAGATGCATCCAAACAACAAGCAAACACACTCCAAACATGTAAACAACATGATATTATACTTTTACATGCAAAATCACACAAGTTTCATCTAAGACATACTCAAAACGGAGCAACGGGCTAGAAGTTATGAGCAAAACAAGTTATAATGCAAAGCTGAAGTTAACAGCCACATAGCAACTTGGGAGCAAGGTATACATATGCTACAACACCCAAACATGATAACAAGAGGAATGGATGTGAAATAGACATGATACTTAACAAGCACTAACTTAGATCACACCCAAAAACTTGCTGGAACACAATTAAACAAGCATGGCAAGTTAGAATAAATTTATCCAGACTTAGTCAAAATCTAGGAAGGCAAAAACATCATCACGATGCTGCCTTTGGAGGCACAAAACAACAAGCATATAAACTCTACTAAGTATATAAAGATCATGGACATGAAATAGACATAGCATACATCAAACAACTCCATTGGAACAACTCCATAGGAGGCATGGATCAATAACAACAAGCTTCACCAAATTGATCATGTTCATAACAGCCTGACAGGTAAAATTTATAGCAACTTGAGAGCAAGAAATAAATAAGCTACAGCAGGCCATATGTGCAAACAAGGACATGGATGGATAGACCATAACATGGACAGCAAGACATGATCATTTGACATACTAAAACATGCATGGATATGAGTGGGGCATCAAGAAAACATAGCATCAGGTTTAACAGATTCCAGACTTAGTAGTTTTTTTCACTAAGTATAAAATAGCAACATTGGCATGGCATGTTTACAAGCTTGTTTAACTCACCTCGAGGCATATCATGAAAACTGGATTGCACCACAACAAAGATGGCATGATTGTGCTTCTAAAACATATAGACATGTGGCAAGAAGACAAACACATCAATAGTTATCAACAAGACAAATCAGCATCTCACAACAAGTTTCAGCACTTAACAGCCACATGCACTTTCGCAACAGAGATTAACATGTCAATATGGCACCTAACATGAATGCTACAACAACCATCATGTAGAGCACTTCACAATGAACATTTTGACATATCACACACTCCATTTGGATAAACATGCACAAAGTTATCACATCTCAAACATACTAACAAAATTACAGTTACCAGTAGTTTTAAACATATAGCACTCTTGCAACAATGATTACGGCATCAAGATGAACTCAAACAAGCATGCCATAGTGGAACAAAATGAAGAGCATATCACAACGAACATTTTGACATATTATATGCATCATTTGGATAATCACACAAAAAGATATCACAGGTCAAACATGCACATATAATTACCAGAGGGCCCATGGGCCGGATCTGGAAGCAGAGGAGGAGGAGGCCGGCCTAGCCTGGGCCGCGGGCTGGAGGAGGCCAGGGGCTCTGGGCCTTGGCGCGACTGGGCCGCGACTGCTGGGCTTTTGGCGAAGGGAGACCGGCGGCCCACGCGAGGGAGGATCAGGTCATCGTCCTCCTTCCCTCGTGCTCGCGCACGGGATGGCGCAGGGGCGGCGATGGTGGCCGGTAGCGGCGCAAGGGGTGGCCAGGGACGGGGTGATGCAGACGGATCCAGCCGGGGAAGAGCATCGGTGACCGGATCGGGCGGCAGGGCGACGAGGCCGACGGAGCTCGAGCACTGCGGCGCACGGGAAGGTCGGGGCGCCCGGTCGTCGGAGTTGGTCGCCGCCGACGGCGCGCAGGCGGCGGAGCTGAGCGAGGAGGCGGGGTCGCGGCGCTGGGCGCACGGGGAGGTCATGCGGCGGGTGCGGGGATGCAGGCCCGGTGGGCCGGATCTGGGTGGTGCGGGTTTCGGTGGTGGGAGGAGAGAGAGAGCCGGCGGCGGGGTGACGTGGCGTTTGCTGGTTGGCTCGGGGTGGTGGCGCTGCTGAGGTGGCGGAAGGCGATTGGCCGGGGCGGCGTGGAGCTGGGGTGGACATGTCCGGTGGTGGGCGGACATATCCGGCTGCGCAGTGGGAGCGGGGCTAGGGTTTCATCTGCGAAAAAATATGGGGGGAGACACATAGATATAGGTAGTGGGAGCTAGGAGTGTCCAAATGAGGAGCGGTTTTCGGCCACGCGATCCTGATACGATGACCGAGAGCATGGAGGGGGTTAGGATGGGCTAATGGGCTGTTGTGAAGGGGTTCTGGGCCAAAAGAGAAAAGGCTTCCCGTAATTAACACGGCTAACCGTTGGGCTATCAAACGAACTCCGAATGCGACGAAAATTGATAGGCGGTCTACCTATGCTATAATAAGACCACACGCCAAGTTTCATTCCATGCCGAGAACATTTTCCGGCCACTCATAAAATAAATATTCGGAGATGCCGTGGGCGCGTACGAGAGCGTCTGGGCTCAGAACTGACAATGGAAAGGACGGGGGAACTCGGACGGATGCAAGTTTTCGAAACATGATGATGCAATGCACAGGACAACAAGGCAAAGATGCAACACGCAAGCAGATGACATGGCAACGACGATGAAATAACTGGCTGACACCTGGCGCATCGGTCTCGGGGTGTCACAACTTTCCACCGTTCCGTTCATATGACACGCTTCATATTGTCATATTGCTATGCATGATCATGTAGTTGACATCGTATTTGTGGCAAAGCCACCATGCATAATTTTTTCATACATGTCACTCTTGATTCATTGCACATCACGGTACACCGCCGGAGGCATTCATATAGAGTCATACTTTGTTCTAGTATCGAGTTGTAAATCAATAAAAGTGTGATGATCAATTCACTACTAGGAAAAGGCCTATTAATGGCGCACCTAATTTGGCCATTAATGGCGCATTAGTGGTGCGCCATTACTAGCACGCCATTAGTATTTGATACTAATGGCGCACCTCTGGTGCACCATTAGTATCTGGTATACTAATGGCGCACCTTGGATGCGCCATTAGTGTGCACCTTAGTGCGCCATTAGTAAGCCTCCCAGGGGCCAGGTGCTATGGCATACTAATGGCACACTAAGTATGATGCGCCATTTGAAGGAAATATGCCCTAGAGGCAATAATAAAGTTATTATTTATTTCCTTATATCATGATAAATGTTTATTATTCATGCTAGAATTGTATTAACCGGAAACTTAATACATGTGTGAATACATAGACAAAACAGTATGTCCCTAGTATGCCTCTACTAGACTAGCTCATTGATCAAAGATGGTTATGTTTCCTAGCCATAGACATGAGTTGTCATTTGATCAACGGGATCACGTCATTAGGAGAATGATGTGATGGACAAGACCCATCTGTTAGCATAGCACTATGATCGTTTAGTTTAACTGCTATTGCTTTCTTCATGACTTATACATGTTCCTATGACTATGAGATTATGCAACTCCCGAATACCGTAGGAACACCTTGTGTGCTATCAAACGTCACAACGTAACTGGGTGATCATAAAGATGCTCTACAGGTGTCTCCGAAGTATTCATGGTGTTGGCATAGATCAAGATTGGGATTTGTCACTCCGAATGTCGGAGAGGTATCTCTGGGCCCTCTCGGTAACACACATCACAATAAGCCTTGCAAGCAAAAGACTAATGAGTTAGTCACGAGATGATGTGTTACGGAACGAGTAAAGAGACTTGCCGGCAACGAGATTGAACTAGGTATAAAGATACCGACGATCGAATCTCGGACAAGTAACATACCGTTTGACAAAAGGAACAATGTATGTTGTTATGCGGTTCGACCGATAAAGATCTTCGTAGAATATGTAGGAGCCAATATGGGCATCCAGGTTCCGCTATTGGTTATTGACCGGAGAGATGTCTCGGTCATGTCTACATAGTTCTCGAACCCGTAGGGTCCGCACGCTTAAACGTTCGTTGACGATATAGTATTTAATGAGTTATGTATGTTGGTGACCGAATGTTATTCGGAGTCCAGGATGTGATCACGGACATGACGAGGAACTCCGGAATGGTCCGGAGATAAAGATTAATATATGAGATAATAGTGTTTGACCTCTGGAAGGGTTCCGGAATTCACCGGAAGAGGTTCCGGATGTTTCCCGAAGTGTTTGGGTACAAGAACACGTTATTTGGGCCAAAAGGGAAAGCACACAAGGTTTTTGGAAAGCGCAAAAGGAAGTTTTGCGGAGTCCAGGGGCCAGACGCCAGGGTCCCTGGCGTCTGGGTCCAGACGCCGGGAACCCTGGCGTCTGGCACTGGAGTCCGAGAAGGACTCTTGCCTTACGGGTGAAACCGACTTTGTGAAGGCTTTTACTCCAAGTTTCGACCCCTAGGCTCAACATATAAATAGAGGGGTAGGGCTAGCACCCAAGACACATCAAGATACACCAAGCCGTGTGCCGGCTACCCCAACCCTCTAGTTTATCCTCCGTCTAGTTTCTGTAGTGCTTGGTGAAGCCCTGCAGAGATTGTTCTTCATCAACAACCGTCACCACGCCGTCGTGCTGCCGGAACTCATCTACTACTTCGCCCGTCTTGCTGGATCAAGAAGGCGAGGACGTCATCGAGCTGAACGTGTGCTGAACGCGGAGGTGCCGTACGTTCGGTACTAGATCGGGACGGATCGTGAAGGTGCACGACTACATCAACCGCGTTGATAAACGCTTCCGCTTTCGGTCTACGAGGGTACGTAGACACACTCTCCCCTCTCGTTGCTATGCATCTAGTAGATAGATCTTGCGTGATCGTAGGAAATTTTTTAAAATACTACGTTACCCAACAGTGGCATCATGAGCCAGGTCTATGCGTAGATGATATGCATGAGTAGAACACAATGAGTTGTGGGCGATACTAGTCATACTGCTTACCAACATGTCATACTTTGCTTCGGCGGTATTGTGAGATGAAGCGGCCCGGACCGACATTACGCGTACGCTTACGCGAGACTGGTTTCACCGTTACGAGCACTCGTTGCTTAAAGGTGACTGGCGGGTGTCTGTCTCTCTCACTTTAGCTGAATCAAGTGTGGCTACGCCCGGTCCTTGTGAAGGTTAAAACAGCACATACTTGACGAAACATCGTTGTGGTTTTGTATGCGTAGGTAAGAACGGTTCTTGCTAAGCCCGTAGCAGCCACGTAAAACTTGCAACAACAAAGTAGAGGACGTCTAACTTGTTTTTGCAGGGCATGTAGTGATGTGATATGGTCAAGACATGATGAGTTATACGGTTTTGTATGAGATGATCATGTTTTGTAATGTTATCGGCAACTGGCAGGAGCCATATGGTTGTCGCTTTATTGTATGAAATGCAATCGCCATGTAATTGCTTTACTTTATCACTAAGCGGTAGCGATAGTCGTAGAAGCAATAGTTGGCGAGACGACAACGATGCTACGATGGAGATCAAGGTGTCGCGCCGGTGACAAAGGTGATCATGACGGTGCTTTGGAGATGGAGATCAAAAGCACAAGATGATGATGGCCATATCATGTCACATATTTTGATTGCATGTGATGTTTATCTTATTATGCTTCTTATTTTGCTTAGAACGACGGTAGCATTATAAGATGATCCCTTACAAAATTTCAAGGTACAAGTGTTCTCCCTGAGTATGCACCGTTGCGAAAGTTCTTCGTGCTGAGACACCACGTGATGATCGGGTGTGATAGGCTCTACGTTCAAATACAACGGGTGTAAGACAGTTTTGCACACGCAGAATACTCGGGTTAAACTTGACGAGCCTAGCATATACAGATATGGCCTCGGAACACTGGAGACCGAAAGGTCGAGCGTGAATCATATAGTAGATATGATCAACATAAGATGTTCACCATTGAAAACTACTCCATCTCACGTGATGATCGGACATGGTTTAGTTGATTTGGATCACGTGATCATTTAGATGACCAGAGGGATGTCTATCTAAGTGGGAGTTCTTAAGTAATATGATTAATTGAACTTTAATTTATCATGAACTTAGTCCTGGTAGTATTAGCATATCTATGTTGTAGATCAATAGCTCGCGATGTTGCTCCCCGTTTATTTTATATGTTCCTAGAGAAAACTAAGTTGAAAGATGTTAGTAGCAATGATGCGGAATTGTTCCGTGATCTGAGGATTATCCTCATTACTGCACAGAGAAATATGTCCTTGATGCACCGCTAGGTGACAGACCTATTGCAGGAGCAGATGTAGACGTTATGAACGTTTTGACAAAAGCTCAGTGTGATGACTACATGATAGTTTAGTGCACCATACTTTACGGCTTAGAATCGGGACTTCAAAAACGTTTTGAATGCCACGGAGCATATAAGATGTTCCAAGAGTTGAAATTAGTATTTCATACTCATGCCCGTGTCGAGAGGTATAAGACCTCTGACAGTACTTTGCCTACAAGATGGAGGAGAATAGCTCAACCAGTGAGCATGTGCTCAGATTGTCTGGGTACTACAATTACTTTAATCAAGTGGGAGTTAATCTTCCAGATAAGATAGTAATTGACAAAGTTCTCTAGTCACTATCACCAAGTTAGTTGAACTTCGTGATGAACTATAAATATGCAAGGGATGACGAAAGGAATTCCCAGCTCTTCGCGATACTGAAGTAGGCGAAGGTAGAAATCATGAAAAAGCATCAAGTGTTGATGGTTAGCAAGACCACTAGTTTCAAGAAAAAGGGCAAGGGAAGGAAAGGGAACTTCAAAAAGAATAGCAAGTCAGTTGCTACTTCCACGAAGAAACCCAAAGCTAAACTCAAGCCTGAAACTAAGTGCTTCTACTGCAAAGGAAATGGTCACTAAAAGTGGAACTGCCCTAGATACTTGGCGGATAAGAAGGATGGCAAAGTGAACAAAGGTATATTTGATATACAGATTATTGATGTGTATTTTACTAGTGTTCATAGCAACCCCTCAGTATTTGATACTGGTTTAGTTGCTAAAGAGTAGTAACTCGAAATGGGAGTTGCATAATGAACATAAACTAGTTAAAGGATGAAGTGACGATGTGTATTGGAAGCAATTCCAAGATTGATATGATCATCATCGCACACTCCCTATACTTTCGGGATTAGTGTTAAACCTAAATAACTGTTATTTGGTGTTTGTGTTGAGCATGAATGTGATTTGATCATGTTTATTGCAATACGGTTATTCATGTAAGTTAGAGAATAATTGTTGTTCTGTTTACATGAATAAAACCTTCTATGGTCATACACCCAATGAAAATAGATTGTTGGATCTCGATCGTGTGATACACATATTCATAATATTGAAGCCAAAAGATGCAAGGTTAATAATGATAGTGCAAACTTATTTGTGGCACTGCCGTTTAGGTCATATTGGTGTAAAACGCATGAAGAAACTCCATAATGATGGACTTTTGGAATCACTTGATTATGAATCACTTGGTGCTTGCGAACCATTGCCTCATGGGCAAGATGACTAAAACTCCGTTCTCCGGAACTATGGAGCGAGCAACAGATTTGTTGGAAATCATACATACTGATGTATGTGGACCAATGAGCGTTGATGCTCGCGGCGGGTATCGTTATTTTCTGACCTTCACTGATGATTTGAGCAGATATGGGTATATCTACTTAATGAAACACAAGTCTGAAACATTTGAAAAGTTCAAAGAATTTCAGAGTGAAGTAGAGAATCATCGTAACAAGAAAATAAAGTTCCTACGATCTGATCGTGGAGGAGAATATTTGAGTTACGAGTTTGGTCTTCATTTGAAACAATGTGGAATAGTTTCACAACTCACGCCACCTGGAACACCACAGCGTAATGGTGTGTCCGAACGCCGTAACCGTACTTTATTAGATATGGTGCGATCTATGATGTCTCTTACCGATTTACCACTATCGTTTTGGGGTTATGCTTTAGAGACAGCTGCATTGACGTTAAATAGGGCACCATCTAAATCCGTTGATACGACGCCTTATGAACTGTGGTTTGGCAAGAAACCAAAGTTGTCGTTTCTTAAAATTTGGGGCTGCGATGCTTATGTGAAAACACTTCAACCTGATAAGCTCGATCCCAAGTCGGAAAAATGTGTCTTCATAGGATACCCAAAAGAAACTGTTGGGTACACCTTCTATCACAGATCCGAAGGCAAAATATTCGTTGCTAAGAACGGATCCTTTCTAGAAAAAGAGTTTCTCTCGAAAGAAGTGAGTGGGAGGAAAGTAGAACTTGATGAGGTAATTGTACCTTCTCCCATATTGGAAAGTGGTACATCACAGGAAATTGTTCCAGTGATTCCTACACCAATTAGTGAGGAAGTTGATGATAATGATCATGAAATTTCGGATCAAGTTTCTACTGAACGTCGTAGATCAACCAGAGTACGTTCCGCACCAGAGTGGTACGGCAACCCAGTTCTGGAAATCATGTTACTAGACCATGATGAACCTATGAACTATGAGAAAGCGATGATGAGCCCAGATTCCGCAAAATGGCTTGAAGCCATGAAATCTGAGATGGGATCCATGTATGAGAACAAAGTATGGACTTTGGTTGACTTGCCCGATGATCGGCAGGCCATCGAAAATAAATGGATCTTCAAGAGGAAGACCGACGCAGACGGTAATGTTACTGTTTACAAAGCTCGACTTGTTGCAAAAGGTTTTCGACAAGTTCAAGGAGTTGACTACGATGAGACTTTCTCACCTGTAGCGATGCTTAAGTCTGTCCGAATCATGTTAGCAATTGCCACATTTTATGATTATGAAATCTGGCAAATGGATGTCAAAACTGCATTCCTAAATGGACATCTCAAAGAAGAGTTGTATATGATGCAACCAGAAGGTTTTGTCGATCCAAAAGGTGCTAACAAAGTATGCAAGCTCCAGCGATCCATCTATGGACTGGTGCAAGCATCTCGGAGTTGGAATATACGCTTTGATGAGGTGATCAAAGCATATGGTTTTATACAGACTTTTGGAGAAGCCTGTATTTACAAGAAGTGAGTGGGAGCACTACAACCTTTCTGATAAGTATATGTGAATGACATATTGTCGATCGGAAATGATGTAGAATTTTCTGGAAAGCATAAAAGGATATTCGAATAAAAGTTTTTCAATGAAAGACCTCGGTGAAGCTGCTTACATATTGAGCATCAAGATCTATATAGATAGATCAAGACGCTTGATAAGACTTTCGATGAGTACATACCTTGATAAGATTTTGAAGAATTTCAAAATGGATCAGTCAAAGAAAAGGTTCTTGCCTGTACTACAAGGTATGAAGTTGAGTAAGACTCAATGCCCGACCACTGCAGAAAAATATAGAGAAAATGGAAGTCATTCCCTATGCCTCAGCCATAGGTTCTATAAAGTATGCCATGCTGTGTACCAAACATGTTGTGTACCGTGCCATGAGTTTGTCAAGAGGGTACAATAGTGATCCAGGAGTAGATCACTGTACAGCGGTCAAAATTATCCTTAGTAACTGGATGACTAAGGAAATATTTCTCGATTATGGAGGTGATAAAGAGTTCGTCGTAAAGGGTTACGCCGATGCAAGCTTTGACACCAAAATCCAGATGACTCTAAGTATCAATCTGGATGCGTATTGAAAGTGGGAGCAATTAGCTAGAGTAGCTCTATGCAGAGCATTGTAGACATAGAAATTTGCGAAATACATAGGGATCTGTATATGACAGACCCGTTGACTAAACTTCTCTCACAAACAAAACATGATCACACCTTATTACTCTTGGGTATTAATCACATAGCAATGTGAACTAGATTATTGACTCTAGTAAACCCTTTGGGTGTTGGTCACATGGCGATGTGAACTATGGGTGTTAAATCACATAACGATGTGAACTATCGGTATTAAATCACAAGGCGATGTGAGCTAGATTATTGACTCTAGTGCAAGTGGGAGACTGAAGGAAATATGCCCTAGAGGCAATAATAAAGTTATTATTTATTTCCTTATATCATGATAAATGTTTATTATTCATGCTAGAATTGTATTAACCGGAAACTTAATACATGTGTGAATACATAGACAAAACAGTATGTCCCTAGTATGCCTCTACTAGACTAGCTCATTGATCAAAGATGGTTATGTTTCCTAGCCATAGACATGAGTTGTCATTTGATCAACGGGATCACGTCATTAGGAGAATGATGTGATGGACAAGACCCATCTGTTAGCATAGCACTATGATCGTTTAGTTTAACTGCTATTGCTTTCTTCATGACTTATACATGTTCCTATGACTATGAGATTATGCAACTCCCGAATACCGTAGGAACACCTTGTGTGCTATCAAACGTCACAACGTAACTGGGTGATCATAAAGATGCTCTACAGGTGTCTCCGAAAGTATTCGTGGTGTTGGCATAGATCAAGATTGGGATTTGTCACTCCGAATGTCGGAGAGGTATCTCTGGGCCCTCTCGGTAACACACATCACAATAAGCCTTGCAAGCAAAAGACTAATGAGTTAGTCACGAGATGATGTGTTACGGAACGAGTAAAGAGACTTGCCGGCAACGAGATTGAACTAGGTATAAAGATACCGACGATCGAATCTCGGACAAGTAACATACCATTTGACAAAAGGAACAACGTATGTTGTTATGCGGTTCGACCGATAAAGATCTTCGTAGAATATGTAGGAGCCAATATGGGCATCCAGGTTCCGCTATTGGTTATTGACCGGAGAGATGTCTCGGTCATGTCTACATAGTTCTCGAACCCGTAGGGTCCGCACGCTTAAACGTTCGTTGACGATATAGTATTTAATGAGTTATGTATGTTGGTGACCGAATGTTATTCGGAGTCCAGGATGTGATCACGGACATGACGAGGAACTCCGGAATGGTCCGGAGATAAAGATTAATATATGAGATAATAGTGTTTGACCTCTGGAAGGGTTCCGGAATTCACCGGAAGAGGTTCCGGATGTTTCCCGAAGTGTTTGGGTACAAGAACACGTTATTTGGGCCAAAAGGGAAAGCACACAAGGTTTTTGGAAAGAGCAAAAGGAAGTTTTGCGGAGTCCAGGGGCCAGACGCCAGGGTCCCTGGCGTCTGGGTCCAGACGCCGGGAACCCTGGCGTCTGGCACTGGAGTCCGAGAAGGACTCTTGCCTTACGGGTGAAACCGACTTTGTGAAGGCTTTTACTCCAAGTTTCGACCCCTAGGCTCAACATATAAATAGAGGGGTAGGGCTAGCACCCAAGACACATCAAGATACACCAAGCCGTGTGCCGGCTACCCCAACCCTCTAGTTTATCCTCCGTCTAGTTTCTGTAGTGCTTGGTGAAGCCCTGCAGAGATTGTTCTTCATCAACAACCGTCACCACGCCGTCGTGCTGCCGGAACTCATCTACTACTTCGCCCGTCTTGCTGGATCAAGAAGGCGAGGACGTCATCGAGCTGAACGTGTGCTGAACGCGGAGGTGCCGTACGTTCGGTACTAGATCGGGACGGATCGTGAAGGTGCACGACTACATCAACCGCGTTGATAAACGCTTCCGCTTTCGGTCTACGAGGGTACGTAGACACACTCTCCCCTCTCGTTGCTATGCATCTAGTAGATAGATCTTGCGTGATCGTAGGAAAATTTTTAAAATACTACGTTACCCAACACCATTAGTATTATCCGCATAGTAATGGTGCACTGCGTGTCAATGCGCCATTACTATGCTTTGGCATACTAATGGCGCACTGCCAGTTAATGCGCCATTACTATGCTTTGGCATACTAATGGCGCACTTTTCTCTGATGCGCCATTAGTATGAATATTAGGTTTTTTTTTAATATTATTTTTCTGTTTTTTTTGCACCGATTACAAAATGTATAATTGCACAGAATATAGACAGCACACATCAACAACACATTCATCGAATACAATAGAAGATTAATCTCTGAATACAATTCATCATATTAGTCTCCGAATACAATTCATCGATCATATTAGTCTCCGAATTGAAAAGACCGAACAAAGATAGAACAATATATTACAAGTCTCGAGATCGCGAGTAGCGAGTTTGTCTTCGCATTACAAGTCGATATCGATCATCTAAACTACCATCACATAGAAGAGAGCTGCGGTCGTCACGATGAGCATCATCACGATGAAACTCGTCTTCATCCGGTTCCTCCAACGCTCCCTCCCCTCTCCCGCTAGATAGCGGGCGTATCTAGATTCGGCCTCGGCCCTAGTGGTGTACCCTTTGTAACTGTTACCGCTGAATCGGTGAACCTGTCTCCGACACTCCTCCCAGTCGTCGTAGACTCCGGGAACCTTACCCTTGTACACGACATACGACGGCATCGCTATATATATGCACTAGCCAAACGAAACGTTAGTATCAATTCACAGACAATTCATAAGCAATATATAAGTATGCAATAGAACGATCGAAAGAGAAAAGCAAGACATTAATAGCATCGATTACATCTAAGTTGAACGACTCTCGAAACCAAAGAGACATACTACAAGTTCATTAAAGTTTAATTACAACAAGAGCCAATTGATGTTTCAGAACTAGACACAGCATCACTGCTTTCGACTCGACTCAATGCACCGGAGCATGGATGAAGCCGCCGTCTATCGTGGGAGTCATGAAATCACGGGCGTTGTCAGCCTGCATTTGTAGCATTGTGTCGATGTCACTGTTCGACGGTTGATTCCTGAGGTAGAACAGCCCCGAGGTACGAAGGACATCTTGATGGATGATTTCCGCAAACTCCGACTGGATGCGAAAGAAATCTTGTCTGATGTCCGCGTCCTGGATTGCCGACACGCGCGCGGCCCAATCTTTGAGCTTACTCGGTAGCAGAAGTTGATGATGGTCCCGTACGATCGCCCGCATGTGATGGATGGCGTAGTAGGCACCCTTCTGACCGCCAGGCGGCTGCTTGACGCAGCAGAACGTCGTGTTGTGGGAGAACACGTGCTTGCCGTACTTACGAGTTGTCCTGGTGAAGGTGCCTCCAGATTTGGCGTAGCCGGCGAGAACATCATCAAGAACCTTCTTGACATTTGTGTAGTCTACAGCCGACTTACGGTCCGGGTCGAAATACGTGGCCATGGAATATTTGGGGCTTAGTAGGATGAGCGTGCACTGTGTGTCACTGCAGAAAACACGGAATGTTTAAAGAAGAACGATCGAAATCTAAGAATTCATATGTTACGGGGCTGTTGAGGCGGAGGACTTACTCGGGAAAGTAAGGCACGAGGAAGTTATCCTTATCTCGGTTTGCCAGAATGACGCCTCCGAGGTAAGAACTCGCGACTAGCCGGTCCCCAGCGCTGCCCAAGATCTTGGCACGCATGTAGAAGGGGTCGACTATCACGATGTCCGGGGTCTTGTCGCGAATGATCCGCATCTCCATACTCAGCGAAAATAGCCGAACGAAGGTGTAGTGCAGCGGATGAAGGTTCAACATAGCGTGGATGTCATCAAACCGCAGCACGATCGTACCCCCGATGGAGTTATCCACAAAGCCCTTGCCCTCCGGCACCTTGGCCGCGAAAACCGGGTACGCCACATCCTTCTGTGTGAGACGCCGCTTCGCCAAAGAAAGAACACTGTCATGCAGACTCCGCATGGCACCGGTTGCAGCATCGAGCATATTTGTCGGTAGCATCGGCCTACCCGCCACATGCACCCTCCTCATTACATCCTCAGGTGAAGGTGGCTCGTCCTGAGCACGGATCGTACTCGGTGCCGGCTGGCTCGCACCCTTGTTAGTTTTTCTTTTGCGTGCCTTCTTCTTGATCTCCATAATTGGGACCGAGTTCTGCTCAGAGACCGCCTTCTTTAGTGTGTTGGGGCTGATCATATTTCGCACCTCGCCTATCTGAGGCTCGGTGAAATCGGCAGCTGGAGGCGTCTCCTGAGAGCTGAACGGCAGACGACGCCTGTTGCAACTTGGCTTCTCCGCAGGACCGGCTTGATCGCGCACGTCTTTTGTTGGGTTGGGTTCTTGAGAAGGAGCCCCCATGAAGTCGTCACCGTACCCATGATCCGCAAAGTAATGATCGACGTTGGCAAATGTATCGTCGTCGTCATCCTGATCCTGTGCCATATGCATGTTTGGATCCAGTGGCATAGGGATGTCCGGCACCGTTGCGGCGGACTTTCCATGGGGACGACTTGGCGCCGGCACGACTGGCGGTGTTGTCTTTGGTGTGGTTTCCCCCGCCCCCAAACGAATCTGGCTCTTCGGCCAAAGCAGGGGCCAGCTCAGGCAGGCGCTGAGGGTCATGACGTCATCATCGTCGGCCCCGACGGGTCGAATCGGAGGTAACACGTCGTCGCAGCCTGGCAGCACCCGAACCAGTTGAACCCTAAACAAGTTGGGTGGCATCTGGGTACCGTGGAACAAGGGCTGGCCCGGTTGAACGATTTTGCCCTTGGCGACATCGACCAACTCGTTGTTCACGAAGTGCAGTAGATTGCACGGAACGTCGGCGGCGCCCTGCGAAAATATGTAGGGCGTCAGGGATGCCCAGTCAAAGGCAAGGAGATGAAGTCCTCAGCCGAGAGAGGCTTAATTAGTTACCGTGATGATGGCGTCGAGCTCGGCTAATGTCGAGGCACCGCCAACGGCGGGCGTGCAGTTGACGGAGGGGCCGCTTGCTGCAGAGGTGCCGGCCGGCGTACACACGGGTGCATTAAGCTCCCGTGCCGGCGTCGGAGACACCAATGCCGCCTCCGCCGAAGACACCAATGGCCCCGCCATCTCGTTCTGCGAGTTGCTGGCCGTGAAGCTAGGAATCGGGGGCGGCCCCTGTTGGCCGCCAGCAATCCACGCACTCAACCCCTCGATCAAGCTAGGCACAATGGCGGTGATCGTCGCTCCGAGCTGTTGTTGCACTTGCTCTTGGACAATCTCCGGAATCCGCGCCACCTGTGCCTTGAGTTCTTGAACCTCGCGCGCCTGGCTTTCCGAGCTGGTCTTTTTCTCCTTTCGCCCACTAGCGTTATAGTATGACGACCATTTTGTCGACAAGCCTTTGCCGGCCACACGACCAGCTGACGTCGGCTTCTCGAGCTTATCCTTGTTCTTCATTACATTCAACGCCCTATTTAGAGTCGTGTCCCAAGGGCCGCTCATAGTCGACCCCGCGCTACTGCTTTCAGTCGCCTGCGGAAGGAATGTGAATCATTTAGAAATTTGGCTTAATTAATTAGAATGCAACCATATGGAGCTAATTACGCGGGGGTGTATTCCTTACCAGAACAAGCTCAAGCGCCCTGGTCTTCGGATCCGTGGTTAGCTCCTTTGTTTTCGGGTCCTTCTTGTACCGGGCCCTGATAAAGTTACTGGTCTGCTTGTCATCGTATTTATCGAAGAGGGCGGTAGGCCTTGCTAGGCACGGTCCGCCTCCTCCTTGTCCCATATAGGCTCCGCCACTCTGTAACCGCCGGGACCGAGTCTGTGTTCCCCTAAGTTGAGCTCCCGCATTTCTTTCCCCCACTGACTTGATTCGGAGTGTGAGTCGCTCGAGCAAGTGATCTTGAATTCGTTGTAGTCATCTTCGGTGATCGAAGGATGTTTCTGCTTGATCGTCTCATAACTCTCACCTTTCTTGATCATTATCTTCACATTGGTTTTCCAAGTAGACAGGGCCTTGTTCATCTTCGTGAGGGCAGCATTGTTCACTTTATTCCCTTTGAGGCTTGTGTTATCAAATTGAGCGGGGATCTTGTATCGTTCGTGCAGCTTCGTGAAGAGGAGGTTGCGGTAATTCGCGTTGTCAGGATGCCTCAGGTTCTCGCTGTTGATCGAGACGGTGCTCCGGAGAATGCACCCGAGCTGAAGCGAGTACCCCTTGACTATTCGTTCGGGCGCCGTTGGATTCCCGTCGGGGTCCACTTCAGTAACTTCCTCCTTGAGGGTGCGGAGCACGGTCGGGCGTCGGTCCTTCCGTTGCCTCTTCGGTTGGCTGCCATCTGTGCGTGCGCCGCCATCATCAGTGGTGGCATTCTCGGCGGCACCATCAGTGGTGGCATCAGTGGGGTCATCCTCCGCGGTACCATCAGCGGTCTTAGGATCGGTGTGGAAGGCGGCGTCCTCATACAAGTGAGGTTGTTCCTCCATCTCCTGGGAAAGCTCCCAGAATGCCTTCCCGCCCGAACCGCCGGCCTCATCGTTGTTGGCCATGTTTCTCTCTAAATAGGAACAAAGTTTGGTCAAAAAGTTGGTTATTGTCAAGGAACAAGATCATGGTCTCATCATTTAGGGTTTGTCGACACCGGGGCATCCTAAAAGCTAAGCTTTTATAATTGAGGGTTTTTCGACGCCGAGGCACCCTAAAAGCCTAAGCTTTCATCATTTCGGTTTTCATCGACACCGAGGCACCCTAAAAGCCAAGGTTTTATAATTAATGGTTTGTTGACACCGAGGCATCCTAAAAGCTAAGCTGGGCCTAATCACTTGGCTCTATTGCCGCCTATGGTTTAATGCAGCTAGAACAAAGGGGCACTTGATCCTACTTAATTAACTACTAAGATACCCCGGCCCATGGATTAGTCACAAGTACCCCATATGTCCTATTTTTTAGCAAAGTCATGCTAAAATTCATGGAAAATTTCAGCATGACCTTTGCTGAAAATAGGACATATGGAGTACCCGAATTTGCCGGAACGGAAGTTAATCGACATTCCGGCAAACTCAAGGGCCTCTCGGGGTACCTGCAAAACTATCACGACACGATGGCCGAAGATAAAACGCAGCCAAAATACCACTGGCATATTAAAATTATAGTTTCCGCGCTATTACGCAGATTCAGGTTGCTGCAACTATCACAAATCCAACCGTAAATTTCAGTGAAGATAGTTCACCTTCTATGTGTACATGACAAGAGCAGATCATAAGATAATACTACACCAAATGTGCATAAAAGGCAGTACAGTAAACACCATCTTGTTGATAGCAAGGCAATATAGCAAAAACTTACAACGATACTACTACAGAACTTAAGCCAACAGAACTTGCATGTTCTGCGTTCATACCACGGGAGAAGATGAACTTCAAGGATCACAGCATGTCATTTTTTTCGCATCAGGCGACTTAACCATCCAAGCCAACTTAACCATCTAGCCTGTATTAATATTGTTTTTCCTTTGCAGGTTCATGTCAACTCGATCGAGGATTTCGCGCGGTTGGGTTGTTTCGATGAGAACCAGGACAAGCAGCAGCCCACCAAAGCTTCTTCTTCTACCCAGCAGCAGCAACCCACTAAACCCTTTTCTACCCAGCAGCAACCCACCAAAGCTGCTTCTTCCACCCAGCTACCCACCAGAGGGCACCAAGGCCTCATCATTCACATATCTAGCTCTGACCAGGACGGCAAAGAGCGTGCTGTGGCCAAGATCAATTTTCTCAGCCTCACAGGTTTGTTTGTGATCCTCTCCTGCGTGCACCTCATCGAGCTCTACTACAATGTGGCATCTGCCTTATTATGTTTGCTTCTTGTGTCAGACTATGTGGACCCCAAGCAGAAGACCGGCGGGGCAGCGCCCGCTCTGTCGAGCGGCAACAAGTCAATGTACACCTTGATGAATGTTGTACAAGCGCTGAATAGCAACCAGAGCTTTGTGCCGTACAGGCAGAGCAAGGTTACTCGCATTCTGCAAGACTCTTTATGCAAGACGAGCGGGGCTGTGGTGATCGCCTGCTTGGTAATAAGCTATACTCAGCATATTCATCTCGTGTGGTGCTGTTTTGTTCTTGCAAGAGGCACGAAAGAGGTTAATTTATATAACAACACCTTCTTGGCCAGTAGGGGTTTAGGGTGCAATCTTTGTACATTCAGATCTTATAAATTCTTAGGTGCTAGTAGTAAGTAAACAGAACATGTGGTCCAAAATATATTAAGCTACCATTACTTGGAATTAATATTAATGCGTATCAGTCATAATTATTTAATTTCATATGTGAATGTAGAGATCACATTACAGCTACAACAGCTACTATTATCTCGCATCAGGCGAGGCTGTGATCCTCTGCTCCTATCTGACTACAGATGAGCACAGAACATCCATATCAAAATAAAAATAATCATGTAGAGATCACATTACAGCTACAACAGCAAAGAAAAACACGGATGGCAAATGACCGTCTTTGAAGCGCATCTGAACAGCTAATAGACAAATCAAATCCACAAATCAAATTGGGAGGGGATGAACTAACCGAGAAGAGGCAGAGGGAGATGGCGAGCTTGGGGAGGTGGGGATAGACGGCGGCTCCAAGTCTCCGGCGGCGGCTCCAAGTCTCCGGCGGCGGCTCCAAGTCTCCGGCGGCGGGGGCGCGTGGGGCGGCGTCGAGCGCTAGGGCTAGGGCTCGGGGGCGCGGGGGGCAGCGGCGTCGTCGAGCGCTAGGGCTAGGGCTCGGGGGCGCGTGGGTCGGCGTCGGCGCGGGCGTCGGCGAGCGCTAGGGCTCGGGCTGGGGCGCGGGGGGCGGCGACGTCGGGGGCACGGGGGCGGCGGCGGAGGAGAGGGGAAGGGGATCGAGGGCGAGGCGAGGGAGAGAGAGGGGGGAGGTGTAGTGGGCCGGGGGGCATCAATATGTATGGGGCACAATACTAATGGCGCACTGCGCCCTGGTGCGCCATAAGTACGTCCATACTAATGGCGCACCTCCCCCTGGTGCGCCATTAGTATATATTTTTATTTCTGCGCGCGAGCCAACAGTTTATCTCCCACCATACCTCATACACATCAAGCCCCCCTAGCTAGCTCGACTGGTCAGCCCCCAGTTCTCCCACCAGGAGGTCCTGGGTTCGAATCCCAGGCTCCACAGTTTTTTTATGCATTTAAAATGCTTTTTGATACTTATTTGTGTTTAAATATGTTCAAACTTGTTTAAATCATAACAGTAATATTTTTTTATAAGACAGAAATAATTTTTTAAAAAATATCATCAAATTTAAAACAGGGGGAGGGGTGCGGGGGGTCGGCGGCGGCGGTTGAGTAGGGGAGTAGGGGTACGGGGTGTCGGCGGCGGCGGTTGAGTAGGGGTCGGCAGCCGGTGGACCAGGCCGGGGGGTGCTCTCGGCGACGAGGGGGATCGAGATCGAGTGTCCATGAAATTTAAAAATATTCATGATAGTTCAAAAAGTGCCCATGAAATACAATCGAGAAATGAAGGCTACGATTTAAATACAAACGATCTTAGCTAGCTAGCTATCTGTTCACAATCTTCTTGCCCTTCTTTTTTCGCAAATGGGGTTCTTCTGTGGAACGGACGTCCTTTAGGTAGGGTGGTCCTGCTTCTTCTTGTGGTGTATGCTGCTACTTCATCATCGTCGTCATGTTCGATCCTCGGGTCGCCGTACTTGTCGAAGTCTTGCTCATTGGCTACTCCATCCATTCCGATGATCTTCCTTTTGCCTCTCCTCACAACAACACGACTGGGCTTTCACGGGTCGGTAATGAAGAAGCATTGGTCAACTTGGGAAGCCAGTACCCATGGCTCATTTTTCGCGGTGACGTTTGCGCCCGCGGTCTTGGATTTGGCTTCGGGTATAACCATGGTGGTGAAATACCGGTCTTCTTTTAGGACGCTCTTAGCCCATCTGACACGGAAGATCGGGACCTTCTCTCCAGCGTAGCTCAGCTCCCAGATCTCCTCGATCCTTCCGTAGTATCTGTCCTTGTCATTACCGGTGTAGGATTCCATCGTTACCCCGGAGTTCTGATAACC
Organism: Secale cereale; assembly: GCA_902687465.1. Classification (NCBI taxonomy): domain Eukaryota; kingdom Viridiplantae; phylum Streptophyta; class Magnoliopsida; order Poales; family Poaceae; genus Secale; species Secale cereale. The sequence continues at coordinate 303,657,880 of LR738714.1, read as the reverse complement.
ATCTCTCTTCATGTCCTTGGCCTCGGTGTAGAATGTGTAGCCGTTGATATCGTACGCCTCATAGGTCATCAGGTTGTGCTCGGCGCCCTGTGACTAGGCGAATATGAGTTGTTCTTCCGCGGAAGAATCATCATGTAAAGGGTACGATAGAAGCTTCTGCTTAAACCAACGCGTGAAACATGAGTTGTGCTCTTTGATTATATCTCCGTCCGTCCTCTGTTGGCCTCGGTCATTGTATGTCTTCTCAATAAAGGTTTTGTGCTGAACCACCCAAGGATCGACCACGTCTATGTGTTGTAGCGCGACTAGGTTTGCTCTTTCAAAGTCGGCGAGTCGACCCTCGAAGTCGACATGCATTTCGCGGCGACCCTCACGGTGACCCGATCCAGCGATCCTGCCGAGGTGCCTGTTGACGGGCAGACCAACGGGGTTCTCGATGCCTAGATAATTCGTGCAGTACGAGATGCACTCTTCGGTCAGAAAGCCCCTGGCTATGCTTCCCTCTGGACGTGACATGTTGCGAACGTATCCTTTGATGACACCATTCATCCTTTCGAACGGCATCATGCTGTGCAGGAACGTCGGCCCGAGTTGGATGATATCGTCCACGATATGGACCCACAGATGCACCATAATGTCGAAGAATGCGGGCGGGAAGTACATCTCAAGCTCGCATAGTATCACCACGATCTCTTCCTGTAGCCTTCTGAGTTGCCTCACGCCAACAGACTTCCGAGAGATGACGTCGAAAAAGTTGCATAGGCCAAATAGGGTTTCACGGACGTGCACGTCCATGATACCACGGATTGCAACTGGAAGTATCTGCGTCATCAGCACGTGACAATCGTGAGACTTCATCCCGCTGAACTTCAGCTTCGCCCGGTCTAGGTATCTGCTTATCTTCCCCGCGTAACCGTAAGGAAGTTGTACTCCTACGAGGCAGGTGAAAAACTGCTCGATCTCCTCCTGACTTAGAGTGAAGCACGCGGGAGGGTAGTCATTTCCGGTCTTCTTGGCCTTTTTGCCTTTGCGACGACTTTCCGTGTCCTGCTTCTCCTCCTCCTCATCATCATCATCATCATCATCATCATATATAGCGTGAAGCTCCTGCCTGATGCCCATTGATTTCAAGTCTGCCCTTGCTTTCGGCCCATCTTTGGTCCTCTCTGGCATGTTGAGCAGGGTACCAAGCAGACTCTCGCACACGTTCTTCGTGATATGCATTACATCAAGGCTGTGAGGCACACGGTGGATCTTCCAGTACGGCAAGTCCCAGAAAACATACCTCGTTTTCCATACCTTCAGCAGCGGCTCTGGCGCCTTTCGCTTCTTTCCCGGCTCTGGCGCCTTTTGCTTCTTTCCCGCCAGTGGGCAATCTTTCCAATTTTTCAACAGCTCGTCTATTTCCTCGCCGCTCCTCGTACGCGGGCGTCCTCGGGGTTCGGTTTCACCATCGAACAAATCCTTGCATTTTCTCCACAGGTCATCGTCGCGAAGCCACCTTCGATGTCCCATGAACACGGTTTTCGAAGACCCGGGATCTCTATCTAGCTGGCGATACGTTGTGTCATCCATGCACCTGACGCATCCAGAAAATCCGTGGACCACCTGCCCCGCGACATATCCGTAACCGAGATAGTCGTGCACCGTCGTGAGCAGCGCGGCTCTCATAGGGAAATATTCTTTCTTTGCGGCGTCCCACGTATTGGCTGGCGTTTTCCACAGCGTGTCTAGCTCCTCTTTCAGCAGCCCCAGATACAGATTGATGTCGTTCCCTGGTTGTTTCGGTTCTTCAATTAGCATACTCATGTGAATGTACTTCCTCTTCATGCACAACCAGGGGGGGAGGTTGTACATCCACACAAACACAGGCCAGGTGCTATGTGTGCTTCTCTGGCTGCCAAACGGGTTGACTCCATCGGTGCTCGCGCCCAACATGATGTTCCTTGGATCGTTCCCAAATTCTAGGTCTTCGAAGTTCAACGCTTGCCACTGGCTCGCATCCTTAGGGTGACTCAGCATCTTGTCTTTTTTATCTATCTCCGGATCATTTGCGTCATCTTCTCGCTTCTTCTCCTCCCTATCCGCGTGCCAACGCAGAAGCTTTGCTACCTTAGGGTCCGCGAAATACCGCTGCAGACGAGGAGTGATCGGAAAGTACCACACCACTTTTCGAGGAGCTTTCTTCCTCTTCTTGTATCGAGTGACGCCGCACACCGGACATATGGTAGACTCCGCGTGCTCGTCCCGATAAATGATGCAATTGTTCATGCACACATGGTATTTCACGTGCGGTAAATCCAGAGGACACACGATTTTCTTCGCCTCCTCCAAACTGGTGGGGCACTTGTTCCCCTTGGGAAGACGTTTGTGCCAGAATGACATGTTCTCGTCGAAGCATGCGTCGGTCATTTTGTGTTTTACCTTCATCTCCAGAGCCATGAGCGTTACTTTCAGGCGGGTATCCTCGGGCCTGCATCCTTCATACAATGGAGTAACCGCGTCTAACTCAAGTTGATCCATCTTGGCTTTCTCTCGGGCGGCAGCTCTTGCGTTATCGGTCTGCTTGAGAAGCAGCTCTTGAATATGAGGGTCCTGCACCCAGCCCATCGATGGTTCAGCGTCGTCTGCTCCGCCGGCATCATCATCTTCATGATCATGCCCGTCGTCTGCTCCGGCATCTTCCTCATCATCATGTCCTGCATCTTCTACATGATGACTGTGTACAGCATCACCGTCGTGATCATCTCCTGGGGATTCTTCGTCTTCTCGCCCGCCCGAGCCGCGGTGGTTGTCTTGCTGCCCTTCCTCATTTCTTGCCCGGCCCCCATGAACGACTTCATAGTCATCTTCATCACCTTGCCACCGATAGCCATCCATGAAACCACGCAAGAGCAGGTGGTCCCGCACCTGCCTGGAATCCGGGTCCGCAATAAGGCTCTTCAGCTTGCATCTTCGACACGGACATCTTATCTCCGTCTCGTTCTTTTGAAGCATCTCGGCCTTCGCGGACCTCAAAAACCTATTCACGATGCCTTCGGTCATCGTGCGCACCATGGTCGCCCTGCGGGGTAGAGCAAAACGATATTTTAGAACCAAGAAAAAATTTGCCATGACTTTCCCTAAAAATAGGACAAAAATGAATGCTTAATGCCAAAATTCTCACCGAAACGGAAATGAATCAACATTCCGGGAAAATATTGGCAACTATCGCATTTCAAATACCGGTACACCTCCAAACACAAACACATATGCAACACAACAAACCTATGCAACACCACAAACATACATAGATCTAGCTATAGGCCATAAAAGTGCATGTGCACATTGTTTGTATGGAGTACAACATAAATATAGCTTCCCCCCATACATACCTACCAAAACAAGGTAATTTAACCACTTAATTTGAATGAATATATGGTGGAAATGAGGTGGAAAAGAGGAGGGACCAGAGAGGAGAGGAAGTAGAGAGAATGAAGAAGTGGGGGGGAAAGTGTGTGTGGTAGAGAGGGGCTGTCCAAAATATCTAGTTCCTGCGCGCATACTAATGGCGCACCAGCTACTAATGCGCCATTAGTAATCAAGGTCACTAATGGCGCATTTAAAGCTGCTGCGCCATTAAAAGTTTTGCAAACAAAAACATACTAATGGCGCACTTCAGCACAGTGCGCCATTACTGGTTCAAACTAGTAATGGCGCACCATACAGCAAGTGCGCCATTAGTAGTTCTGTAAAAAACAGAATAATAAATATCATAAAAAAAACCATTAATGGCGCACTTTACTGCTGGTGCGCCATTACTATTTACAACTAGTAATGGCGCACTATTAAAAGATGCGCCATTAGTATGTTTGGACAGGCGCGCTAGTTAAAAAAAAATTTCTTGATACTAATGGCGCACTCCGGGCATGGTGCGCCATTAGTACTTCGAACTCTAATGGCGTATCAGTTGCTGGTGCGCCATTACTATATACTAATGGCGCACTTGCTGTATGGTGCGCCATTAGTATCAATTTCATCTATAGCCCTTTTCCTAGTAGTGATTAGAGCGTTGTCCCATGTGAGGAAAGGACAAATAAAAAAAGATGGCCCAAAAAAATATAGAGAGGGGCTAAATAAAAAAAGGGGGAGAAAGCCCATCCAAAAAAATTGAGAGAGAAGAGAGAAGGGACAATGCTACTATCCTTTTCCACACTTTTGCTTCAAAGTAGCACCATGTTCTTCATGATAGAGAGTTTCTTGTTTAGCCACTTTCATATGCTAGTGGGAAATTTTCATTATAGAACTTGGCTTGTATATTCCAACGATGGGCTTCCTCAAATGCCCTAGGTCTTCGTGAGCAAGCAAGTTGGATGCACACCCACTTAGTTTCTTTTGTTGAGCTTTCATACATTTATAGCTCTAGTGCATCCGTTGCATGGCAATCCCTACTCACTCACATTGATATCTATTGATGGGCATCTCCATAGCCCATTGATACGCCTAGTCGATGTGAGACTATCTTCCTCCTTTTTGTCTTCTCCACAACCACCACTCTATTCCACCCATAGTGCTATATCCATGTCTCACACTCATGTATTGCGTGAAAGTTGAAAGGTTTGAAAAAATTGAGTATGAAAACAAGTGCTTGGCTGAAACCGGGGTTGTGCATCATATGAATATTTTGTGCGATGAAGAGGGAGCATAGCCAGACTATATGGTTTTGTAGGCATAACTTTCTTTAGCCATGTTATTTTGAGAAGACATGATTGCTTTGTTAGTATGCTTGAAGTATTATTATTTCTTATGTCAATATAGACTTTTGTCTTGAATCTTTCGAATCTGAACATTCATGCCACAATATAGAGAATTACATTGAAAATTATGTTGGTTAGCATTCCAACTAAAAAATTATGTTTTTATCATTTACCTACACGAGGACGCGCAGGAATTAAGCTTGGGGATGATTGATACGTCTCCAACGTATCTAGAATTTTTTATTGTTCCATGCTATTATATATGATGTTTTGGATGTTTAATGGGCTTTATTATACACTTTTATATTATTTTTGGGACTAAGCTATTAACCCAAAGGCCCAGTCGAGATTGCTATTTTTTTGCCTATTTTAGGATTTTGCAGAAAAGGAATATCAAACGGAGTCCAAACGGAATGAAACCTTCGGGGAGATATTTTTGGAACGATATCTTCACGGAGACTTGAGAACCAAGGCAGAAGGGACACGTGGTGTCCACAAGGGTGGGGGGCGCGCCCCCTCCCCCTGGGCGACCCCTGCCTCGTGGGCCCCACGTTGCTCCCCCGATGCCCTCCTTCCTCCTATATATACCCATGTACACTGAAAACATCGAAGCAACAGAGAAAACCCTAATTACACCGCCGCAACCTTCTATTCCCGTGAGATCCCATCTTGGGGCTTGTTCCAGAGCTCCGCCAGAGGGGGGAACTTCCACGGAGTGCTTCTACATCAACCCCATCGCCTCACAATGAGTTGTGAGTAGCTTACCACCGACCTTCGGGTCCATAGTTAGTACCTAGATGGCTTCTTCTCTCTTTTTGGATCTCAATACCAAGTTCTCCTCGGTCTTCGAGGAGATCTATTCGATGTAATCTTTTTGCGGTGTGTTTGTCGAGATCCGATGAATTGTGGGTTTATGATCAAGATTATCTATGAGAAATATTTGGTTCTTTTCTGAATTCTTTTATGTATGATTATAATATCATTGCAAGTCTCTTCGAATTATCGGTTTGGTTTGGCCTACTAGATCTATAATTCTTGCAATGGGAGAAGTGCTTGGCTTTGGGTTCAATCTTGCGGTGTCCTTTCCCAGTGACAGCAGGGGCAGCAAGGCACGTATAGTATTGTTGCCATCGAGGATAAAAAGATGGGGTTTATATCATATTTCTTGAGTTTATCACTGTACATCATGTCATCTTGCTTAAAGCATTACTCTGTTCTTATGAACTTAATACTCTAGATTCATGCTGGAGAGCGGTCGATGTGTGAAGTAATAGTAGTAGATGCAGAATTGTTTCGGTCTACTTGTCATGGACGTGATGCCTATATATAATGATCATGCCTACATATTCTCATAATTATTCGCTTTTCTATCAATTGCTCGACAGTAATTTGTTCACCCACCATAGGAATCTGCTATCATGAGAGAAGCCACTAGTGAAATCTATAGCCCCCGGGTCTATTCTCAACATATCAATCTACAATCTACTTTACTTTCTGTTCCTATCTATCATATCTCACTTTCGTAAGTGACCGCAAAAGGGATTGAGAACCCCTTGTCGCGTTGGCTGCGAAGTTCTTATTTGTTTGTGCAGGTGCAAGGGACTCTTGCATAGTCTCCTACTGGATTGATACCTTGGTTCTCAAAAACTGAGGGAAATACTTACGGTACTGTGCTGCATCTCCCTTTCCTCTTCGAGGGAATACAACGCAAGCTCGAGAAGTAGCACCGGCCAGACCCACCACCCGGAGCCCGCCCCGTCGCCGCCCCACCCACCCGCCCCGCCTAGCGGACAGAGGCCGCGGCGGCCGCCCTGCTCCGCCCCATCGCCGGAGCCGCACCGCACCACCCCGCCTCACCGCCGGAGCCGTATCGTCGCAGGCTGCCCTTCTCCTCGGCCTCTTCAACATGTGCCCCCTCCTCGTGGCCTGCCTTCTCAACTTTCGCCCCTCCCCATGGCGAGTTTTTGTGTTTTTGTTTTTTGTTTTTTAAGATTTAGTTTAGGTTAGTTTAGTTTAGGTTAGGTTAGTTTAGATTAGTTTAGGTTAGTTTAGTTTAGGTTAGATTTAGTTTAGGTTAGTTTAGTTTACGTATTTTTTCCTATTTTTTAAGAATAAAGAAGAAAGATGAAAAAAATAAGTGAAAGAAGAAGAGGAAGAAGAAGAAGATGATGAAAAAAAGAACAATATTTAGAAGAAGAAGAAGTAGAAGAAGAAGAAGAAGAAGAAGAAGAAGAAGAAGAAGAAGAAGAAGAAGAAGAAGAAGAAGAAGAAGAAGAAGAAGAAGAAGAAGAAATAAGATGAAAAAATAGAAGTAGAAGAAGAAGATGAAAAAAATAAGTAGGAAAAGTAAAAAAAGAGGTTCGTCGATGGTCGAGGGGTCGAGGATCAAGGGGAAAAGGACTTGTGGGTCTAGGGGTCGAGGATCGAGGTGTCGAGCAGAAAAGGGGTCGAGGGGTTGAGGGTCGCGGAGGGGTAGAGGATTTGCCATCCCGACCCCGACACCCCGTCCCCGACACGACACCCCGACACCTTGCCGATGCCCCGGATTGGTATACCGCCCATGGTGAGTTTCATTTGAATGGTCATTAGTTACTAGTATTCACATTTGAATTCAATCATGCTAACGAGACATTGCAAATGATCTTTAGTGCAGCATGCCTCCCGACAAGCATTGACCGATTCTTCTCCGTATAGCACCGGCGCAACCCCGACCGGTCCTTCACCTCCACGATGATGGTAAGTTTTCCCAAGTGTTTTGCTTAACAAATGCATACTTAGCTTAAGAAATGACCTATTTAGCTCAAAATGACCTATACTTAGCTTATTTTCCTCGAAAATGACATAATAACCTTACTTAGCTCCAAAATGACATATTTTACATAGTATAGCTATAAAATGACATATACTTAGCATTTTTTCCTCCAAAATGACATAATATGCTTAGTTAGCTAAAAATGGCATAACTACCTAGGATAGCTCAATAATGATCTATACTTAGCTTAGCTAGCTCATTTATGACATAATTATCTTACTTAAGTAAAAAATGGCATAATAACCTTGGTTTAGCTCCAAACTGTCATATAATTAGTTTATTTTCCTCCAAAATGACCTATACCTAGCTCCAAAATGACCGATTTTAACTAGGATAGCTCTAAAATGACCTATACTTACCATTTTGTCCTCCAAAATGAATAAATATGCTTAATTAGCTAAAAAAAATGGCATAACTACCGAGGTTAGCTCAAAAATGACATATTCTTATCTTCTTTAGTTCATTTATGACATACTTAGCTTACTTCAGTAAAAAATGGCATAATAACCTTGGTTTAGCACCAAACTATCATATCATTAGTTTTTTTCCTCCAAAATGACAATATAACCTTACCTAGCTCCAAAATGACAGATTTTAACTAGGATAGCTCTAAAATGACCTACACTTACCATTTTGTCTTCCAAAATGAATAAATACACTTAGTTAGCTCAAAAATGGCATAACTACCTACGTTAGCTCAAAAATGACCTATACTTAGCTTCTTTAGTTCATTTATGACATACTTAGCATACTGAGGTAAAAAATGGCATAATAATCTTGGTTACCTCCAAAATGACATATACGTAGCTTATTTTCCTCGAAAATGCCATAATAACCTTACTAAGCTCCAAAATGACTTATTTACCTAGCTTATCTCTAAAATGGCCTACACTTAGCATTTTTACGTAGCTTAGCTAAAAGTGGCATAATTACCCAGGTTACCTTAGTTAGAAGAAGAAGTAGAAGAAGAAGAGAAGAAGAACTCTTCTTCTTCTACTTCTTCTTCTTCTTCCTCTTCTAGTGTTCTTCGAACTTTCTTCTTTCCCAATTTTCAGATTTGCTTTAGGTCACGGAAGCTTGCGTTGATGGAGTCTACTCTTGTCCTTGTCCTTCCCTTTTGTTTTGATTTTGTAGGATGAACAATGTGAAACTTGCTACCTATATATGTGTGTATGGATGAAAACATTTTATGCTTGTTGTTGGATATATGTTGGCTATATATATGTTGGATATGGACTTTTGAGTTGGTATGTATATGTGTTGGATGATCATATCCATATGGCAGCGATATGCATGCTTGTTGAAAGTATTTTCGAATGTATATATATATATATATATATATATATATATATATGTGAAATTGATTGAATTTAAGAAAAAATAGGGGCAATACAGACACTTTGCCGTCTGCTGGCAGAAGACAAAGAGGTTTGCTGTCTGCCAATAGACGACAAAGTTGCCACATGGCAGCTACCTATGCAACCTAGGGGCACTGGGCTAGCCTATATGGTAGCTTTGCCGTCTGCTGGCAGATGGCAAAGAACTTTGCATCTCTGCCGTCTGCCAGTAGACGACACAGACAACCACGTGGCAGCTACCTGGGGGGCACCTGGGCTGGCCTATATGGTTGCTTTGCAGTCTGCTGGCAGACGACAAAAATGCTAAGGTCTTTGTCGTCTGCCAGCAGACGGCAAAGCACGCCGTTAACCCCTTAACGGACCTAAGCCTAACATGTGGCGTCCATGCCCTTTGCCGTCTTCTCGCTGATGGCAAAGGCCTTTGCATCTTTGTCGTCCGCGAGCAGACGACAAAGTGCCCTTTGGCGTAGCTCATTCAGCTGGACGTGATGCCATCTGCTGGCTGATGGCAAAGGCCTTTGCCGTCCGCTAGGCATGCCTTTGCCGTCAGCCATGGCAGATGGCAAATTGGCTGATTCCTGTAGTGAAGGTATCACACCCCGAGTATCTTGATTTCAATAGTCATGAAGATGACTTGCTAGGTGATGATGAATTACTTGTTGACAATAATAGTAATGAAATATATGATGAAACTACTATTATTCATGCCTAACAAGATGAAACAAATGACAATGATAAGAAGAAGATTGAGCGTCTAACTAAAGAACTAAATACTCTTAAGTTAGCTCAGGAAACTACTTTGGAGGATCATTGAGAGCTTTTAAACACACATGAAAAGCTACGCTTTGAGAAGCTCAATTTAGAACAAGAGCATGTGTTCTTAAAAGCAATCAATGATAATCTTCGAAAGAAATGTTCTTCTTATATTGCCAAGTGTTTACTCTTGTCTACTTACATGCCACAAGTAAAATTTAGCAACAAAAAAAAATAAAGATTATTCTTCTCGTACTAACAATAATCATGTTAAATCCAATATTGTTGCTTCTAGTATTCTCTTGATTCCACTAATGGTTCTCTTAGCCAAGTTACACTTGAGCAAGAAAATAGCTTATTGAAGGGAATTATAGAGAGAGGTGTTTACACGAGCCTTGCCGGGAGTAAGCAATTTGAGGAAATAGTATGCAAGCAAGGAAGGCACCGGAAGAATGAAGGTGTTGGTTTTGAATGAAAGTTCAATGCCAATGGAGTTGAGTGGGAAGAAGATCAATACCTCAAGACAAAGTTTGTTCCTCAACAAGAGAAGTATGACCCCACATCTTTCAAGGGAACACAAACTCAATATAATCTTCCACTATAAGACCACAAGCTAAAAGGCAAGGACAAGCTCCAAGAAGAGGTTGATTCATTTGAAGAAGCTCTCAAGGCCTTGGTCAAGTGGGTTCCCAATACTACTTTGAGTTCTACTTCAACAAGTACATCTACAACTCCAAGGATTCCCATCAAGTTGATGTGGGTCCCAAAGAAGAAGAACTAGAGTGTTCTTGAGGGTGACTCCGCCAACATACTTCACTCATATGCATTTTGGCAAGGACAAGTGCAATCAACTTCCACATCTTGCACTAGTTCAAGGAGTCACAAACCCTCTTGTTGGTAAGACAAGGGACAAGGTAACCTAATGCTTTCATGGACATCATCATATGTGTGTTTCACTCTATGTCTATTGATATCTTTGTTTCTTTTTTGTGGGACTAATCCATGTTGGCATTGAAAGTGCAACTCAACCCAATGGATTGCTGCAAATGATGTACATCAACATTGAGCATCCACATCTTCAACATCTATATGAAGTCATCATTGACAAAACCCATGGTTAGTTGATCCCACTAAGGTGGGATATCACATCTAGGGGGAGCTTTGCTCTAAGAATTGAGCTAAAGCAACTCAAATGATGTGAACACAATAATGCTTTGTGTAAAAGTGGTAACCCCACTTGTTCTTAAACGATGAGTATGACCTATTATCAAATGTTCTCATTTGACTCCTATGTCGATATACTCATATATAGATGACCTAGTCATCGCGAATTGCTTGATAGATGCTAGAGTTTTTGTGCATGCTTTGCCACATGTTTTATTTGCCATCTTATTGTGTGAGTATGTTGGTTGCATAATTTTCTCCATTCGAGGACATCCATTTGTTGCTTTGATTGTTTGGTTTTCTTTTTGCCAAAGGGATGGATAAGAATGCCTAAGTTATCCATCTAGCTATCTATGCTTTTCTCATCTCCAACTCTATTCATGCTACATCACAAAGTTTGAACAAGTTGAATTCGGACCCTCCGGGTGAGGAGCACTCGGAGCCACCGATCCGTCAAGGGATTAAGCTTACAAGTCCTCTTAATACAGCTCGGTCTGACTAACTCATCCCACTCGGTCTCACCGAATTCTTTAAGTTGATCTAGGTTTTCATCTCGGTGCAATCGATTAGAACAATTCGGTCATACCGAGTTGAAGTAACTGCTAGTAGTTATGGATCTCGGTGCCACCGAGTCGTTCTGCTCGGTCACACCGACAGTGACGGGGTGTATATATACCACGGGTTGAAAATTGGGAAATTCCTCCAAACCACTTGACCACGCCTCCCAGCTCTGCCACCCCCTTGGTCTCCGGATCGTCGCCATCATCGCCAGTGCCTCCCGCAGCTGGTCTCCGCTGCTGTCATCGGGAATCTCACCGCCATGTGTTGAGAAAGCCACCCATCATCTCCATTTTGAATAGTGTGTCCATGCATGGATACAATGTGGCCAAACGATGCCTGCCATCGGTATCTCAAATTCAAATCACATTGACCTTGTTCAATGTGTATATAGTATAGCATGCTCATTTCAAAACCACACAACCCATATCTCAATTATATTCACGCATGCATGGGTTCCAAACATCATGATCTCTTATTCAAATATTTGAATTTGACTTTACATTGATTATGAACTCACCAAGTCTTTTACTCCCACACAGACGTCTTCTCTCTATAGTTGTAACACTAACTTTCTCTTGTGCATGCATGCACACACACTACCACTCGGCATTATCCATCACACACACGCAGTCTTTTTCTTCAGGTTGGTCTCTGATGCACACACACACACACACACACACACACACCTCCCACTCTTCATCACTTCGGGCATTCTTTATCTCTCAGATGCATGCACAACGATCGATGTTCCTATATGTGTGTATATATATAGCTATGTATTTCCAAGTTTTCCACACAAACCGATCGATCTATATCTCTAGTCAGGTCTCACTCTGGACTTTCCCTTGTACACATCGATCAATCTACCTCTCTCTCTATATAGGACTACATAGCTAATACACACACATTATCTATCAATCATATCCCTCTCATCATCCATGCATTCCACTTCATCTCTTAGATGCGCGCACAGTGGTGAAGACAGGGGGCAGCAAGGGCCTTGGCCCCCTAACATCACTATATTGAGGCTAATATGAATGTGATTAGTAGATCAATTGCTAGTAAAATGGTTTAAGTTGATGAATTGGTCCTCCCCATAAAGGATTAGGAATGCTTGGACCCTTAGCTCATTTAATTTTCATGGCTCCTCCACTTTGCGCAACCATGCATGTTCTCGCCCCCTCTCTTTAAATATCGATCTCGCACGTGTGCACACCTTACCTTTGTCCCTCCACTTGGCCCCTCATACCATCTTCCAGCACCCCCATATACCAATGCTTGTGCACTCGTAAAGATCTTCTCTCTATCTATCTCTATCGATATCTCGTGCAGTTGACCCCTCCATGCACTTCTCGTATATCACCTCGGCCGTTCGATATCATCTACATTCCACCTGATTCTGCCACATGTACAATCTAGAAAACTCCATGGTTGAATTTAAGCATAATGTAGAAACCTCAAAACACAAGCACTTCTCCTTTGTTCTAGAATCTTCTGTATCATAATTGCCCGAACTTTTTTTCTAGATGAATTGCCATTATTTGTTTTTACTTTATGCTTACAATGCACGATCCCATGAATCTTACAATAGATTAACTTTTTTTATAAAACTAATTGATTTTGAATGGGATGAACAAGAAGAATTAAACGAACATCTACATCGTGCATACATGACTCAAAGATTACATGCTATAATGTGGTATTTATTCATTATTTGGTTGCCAAATTTCATGCGTGTAATGCACGTGTACCTTACTAGTACTACATAGTGTCTCTCCCTTTTTAGTTACTATATTATGATTAAAAGGATGTGGGGGGCATCCATGAAGCCACGTCCACGTTGCACATGTGGAGGTTTTGTTGCGACCTTCTTGTGTGGATTGATCGCAGTGACGTGCTGCTGGTTTCAGAAGAATGTACTTGTCCTCTCTCACGCACACTGGCAGTGTACGTGCACGAAGAGAAGATGTGCACTCATGTTCTCATTCCCTCGCACGCACACGCGGGTACACGGTGGAATACATTTTTGTACGAAGATCCACCCCATGTGATAAGTTGACGCGTGTAAAGTCGTTCACTTAATGGATGGTTAATTAATACAGCGCATGCAAATTGAGTGGACGCGAGGGAGGAAGTAGTTGAGAATGACATTACTACTCCACTGCGTGCATGCGAGAAGTTAAATCATGGGTTGCTACTTCCATTGGCATCCTACGTATTTTGTGCCAATTTTTTACCATGATTTTAAGTAACACAATATTTATGCATGTCATAAAAAGTAATATGATCGAAAACTATGTTCAAATGTGATTCCAATGATATAATTTTTGGTGACATGCATTAACATTTTCTTAGTTAAATTTTTGGTAAAAATAAAAAGGGGGCCAATAAACCAGGACGCATGCAACATGATGAATTTTTGCCTGGGTCACTATTCGTGGCCTTTGTATTTAAATATAGCCGGAGTGGAGTAGTACTATCTTTATCTCAGCCTCTTAGGGCTCTCCGAGCACCTACGCTTGCCTCCCCGCCTCATCCACCGGATCCTGCCATGGATAACCCCTTAGATCCGAGGATCCTGCGGGATGCCCTCTCGCTGCAGCCCGCAGCACTGCCGCCTTTGAGCGAAACCCACATGTGTTTCAGAGGGGATCCATTGCTCCGGAATCACAGATCAGTGGCGCCGAAGGACATGCCAGGGCTGCATTTCAGGTGGTGGGCGGCAAGGGAAAATCAGATCAAGGAAGTGTCGCATCGATCGGAGACAAGTTCTAAAGAGTTGTGCGGGGTGAAGCACAAGGCGAAGGCGCAAGTCAATCTCAGGGGAGAGATGCTGAGGGATGTCAGTATCTGGCAAGGACGCGTTGATTTCGAGCTAGGGCTAATGGCAGAGATCATATTCACAGAGTCGACCGCGTAGGAAAGAACGTGCATGACTGCGGGATGGGATGAGCAGCCGGTGCACCTGTTCAAACGGGCAGTGGGAGAAGCCAAATCGCGGAGCCAGCTACGGCGGCGGCGCTGGGCATGCATCATAGGTGACGTGAGCTACCCTCCTTCCCCGCCAGCGATGCAGTGACCTAGTCATTTGCTGCTAGAGTGAACTTGCGACGCCATGGCGGTTTGCAACCATGACAATCACTCCATCTACATGTTTTGCATTTCTGTGAAAATACTTGGTCATTTGGAAAAACACGGTAATTGATTTATCATGAGTTTTTGAATGCTTGGTCATCACAATCATCCGAAGCCACAACCACAAGTCTCCATCGCGTAATACTTGACAGTCGGTCGCACCAACAGTCGGTCGGCCACACCCGCGTCTCACCGAAGGGACACGCCTCAGCTTGGTATGACATGTTGTCCTGAGAACGAATCTCCTTGGGTTCTTCTTCTTCTTCTCCTGATGCTGGATCTCCCATCAATACTCCTAGCTTCCTCATCAAGTCATCATTCTTCTCCACAAGTATTGTCATCTTCTCCTCGTATCTGTCGCGTGTAGACTTGAGTTCCTCTTCTAGATCCAAGTTCCTGGTTAGCGCCTTCTTCAAATCTATCATCCCTGCGCACATCTGGTGCTCCTGTCGACAAGTGTGCTGGTTTAACTCCTAGATGAATGCTGCAATCGACCTGTCCTTCCGGGTACTAATCATGTCCCATTGCTCATCTCGACGTCTACATATCTGGTAGATAGTGTCCTTCAGCTCCTGCTTGTAGACTTCTCCGATACGTCCCATGGTAATGTGGGCTGCCATACTCTTGCCTAGACTCCAGGTTGGTGCATCAAAAGAAAACTCTATTGGCTCAGTGGATGGTGCGAAGGTCCTCCCGGGAATTTGAACTTGAATACTCCATCGCTCCTCTTCTGGTAAATTGGTGGTGTAGGTCCCGGTAAAGCTTGGTATTCCGATGTTCAGGTACCTAGTGACTTCCTTCAAGTGTCGTCCAAAAGGTGTGTCTTCATCTGGTTGAGTGAACTTGTTCCTTGGGTCCACCATCCTAGAGAGTAGAAAATGGAGATGAGTTAGAAATGAGTAGAGAAGAGTGACCTAGGGTTTATCTCAGTGGTCGTGTCCTACAGTCAGCGTGTGCTCTGATACCATCTTGTAGCGACCACGATCCGAATGGACCGAAGTCTCTATGTTCTGTGCCATCCAAGGATCGGTAATGCTGACACACATAGTACTTGAAGGATTTATAACAGAGTGGCAATCACACACTTATTACATCGAATGTCTCAAAAAGAGAACTTATTACAAAAGTCTATGGCATAAGGCCATCTAACAAAATAACAGCGGAAGGCTTGGAAGATAAGTGAGTCCATCAACTCCAACGGCATAGCTGAGTGCATGACAAAAGACCTAGCACGTCTTACTCCTCGTCTGAAAAGTCTGCAACGTAACATGTTGTAGCCCGAAACGGGTAAGCACATGGAATATGCTGGCAATATAACACAGTAGAGCAAGTACAGAAATGCAGGCTAACACTATATGCATATTTGGCTGGTGGAGGCTCTAAGGTTAAAGTTTTTGCGTAAAGCCAATTTTTTCCTACAATAAAGGAATAACTTTTATTTTAACTATCATGATAGTTGAAACATCATTGAGAAGGTACCTCCAACTCAATCCCAATTAAAGTAGTCGTCATTACCAAACAAATTAATTTTAGAGTGATGAGATCAACCAATAATTCAAGTACCACATACTCAAGATTGTCCATAACCGGGGACACGGCTAATCATGATTAGTTTGTACACTATGCAGAGGTTTGTGCACTTTTCCCCAAAGACTCGATCTCCTCCATTGGATTTCTCGCACTGCATGGTGTTTGAGAAATGGATGACCGAGACATAGTCTTTCAGAAGCATTTACTCTTTACCCCGGGTGGACCCGTACACCTACTTTCCCCTACATCTGCTAGTCCACCACTGAAAGAGCTCACACAACTTACTCTTACTATGACAGAGCCCATAATGGCATTGTGGCTGCACACGGAAGTTTCTAGCATGAATAGTTTTTATGATCCCTTTGAGCCTGGGTGGCATTCCATAGGATAATCACACGGTAACCCCGAGATTTCCTAGGACAACACTGGATTCTCCAGGTGCCCTGCAACCAATCCACCCAGATGTGTATTCAAGTAGCCACCTTAAGTTGAACCATTAATTAACAACTCACATCTGTCATGGATATTCTCTCAAACCCAAACCACGTCTATGAGCATAGTTTGCCAAATAAGAAAACGTAGAAGTAACTCCCAAGGGTTTGAAAATAATGCAGGTAATAGGTTCATCCTCAATCTACTTCCCAGACCCACAAGTTAAGAGATCCTACTCATGCAATGTGTGAGGGTTTGATCTAATGCATAAAAACTGGGTAATAAAGGGGTATGATCAAAGTGTTACTTGCCTTACTGATGATTCGCAAAACCTAGAGACTCGTAGTAGCATGCTTCGCACTCTGGGAATTCTATCGCAAGCAAACAATAGCATACATAAGCAATCAAGCAAAGATGCATAGACAAAACTCCAAAAAAGAAGATCTAACCAGAAAGTTCAACTTAAGAACTCCGGTTTGCAAAAAGAATCAAATCAAACGGAGCAACGAAACTCAACTGCGAAAGAAACAAGATCCGTTTTACTAGATTGATCTAAAGTCAAAAAAATTACAGTAGCAAAACCCTATTCAAGTTGGTTAAACGAAAGAGGACTTCGAGATGAAGATCTGGGCTTTTGAATCGCCTGATTCCGACTCTTGAGCGAAAAGAAAAACTAAAAACAAGATGAGGGCAGAAACCGCGATCGAAAATAATCATGGAAAAAGCCCCGAAAAGGAAAACAGACGAACAGATTAACGAACGAACGTTCGTTATCTGTGACTAACGGGCTAACAACGTTCGTTATAACGAACATACAGACGAACGTCCGCTAATTAACTAAACCGGAAAAAACCGAACCGATCTATTAAAACAAAGATCTAGGGTTTCGAAAAAAAAACCGATCGGTTTTTTCGAGAAAACCGACGGCGTCGGCAACTTCCTCGGCGGCGGGGCTCCGGCGGGAATGGCGGATGCGAGAACGGCGGCGGCGGGCGGCAGCAGCGACGGCGAGAAGCGGCAGCAGCGGCGGCTAGCGCGGGGCTCGAGGCGGCGGCGCTAGGGCAGGCGCTGCGGGCTGGGGTGGCGGCTGGCTCGGGCCTCGGCCTTATAAAGGCCGGCCGGGCTGAGTAGCCCGGGTCGGTTACGGCCCGTAGGTCGGTGCACTTTTTTTATCTAAAAAGTCCGAATGCACTAAAACAGGCGAAAAGAAATACTAAACGGACTCCAAAAATTCCGAAATAAAATTTACCGTCCTCTAATAATATTTAGGACAAAGTGAACATTTTTTCCCAGACCTAAATGCAATTTTGAAAAACACGCATTTTTCCTATGCAAATAAAATCACAAATAAATCCGAATAAAATTCCAAATGTGATTTTATTATTTTTCCTCCAATATTTCTTTTATTTTGGAGAAGTCATATTATCTCCGCACATATATATTATTAAGAAATATTTTAGGAGAGAAAAACTAATAAAACGAAAGTGATCCCCGTACCGGTATTCGAGAAAACTCAAATAGGAAAACGGTAGAATTCCCAACTCTCTCCGTAGGTCCTTGAGTTGCTTAGAATTTTCAAGGATCGCCACGCACAAATGCAATAAAAATATGCAGTGCGGTATGATCTATGTACAACATTCAAAATTGAAAATTTGGGATGTTACATCCTTGATTACCCAATATGCCTTATGTTCTAATTGAAGAGGCAAATGATAAGCTTTTCCATAAACCATTTTATATGGAGACATACCCATAGGATTTTTATAAGTTGTTCTGTAAGCCCAAAATGCACGATACAATTTCTTAGACCAATTCTTCATGGACCTATTGATAGTCTTTTGCAACATTAATTTTATTTCTCTATTTCTAAGCTCAACTTGACCACTGGACTGAGGATGATAAGTGTCAGGCCCAAGATGCGATTCTATCCCGATCACATGACACTTACGTTATTCGGGCACAACCGTATTTCGGGCGCTTAGCAAGATGGATATCATTACATCGTACAATTACATACATACATAGGGGATACAACAATACATACAAGTCACATGAATACAACAACATCAATACAAGTATCCGACTACGGATACAAACAATAAAAGCACAATGACATCCATCTGCTATCCTAGGCTGCCGACCCGGAACCTAACCCAAGACTGAAGAAGAAGAACTCCAACAAAAGAATAACGCTCTCACGTCAAGACAGCGGAAACCTGCACCTGCAACTGTTGTTGTAGTATCTGTGAGCCACGAGGACTCAGCAATCCCAAAACCATGGGTAACAAGACTATCAAAGCTTAATAGGTAGGAAGAGGTAAAGTGGTGAGGTTGCAGCAGCGTCTAAGCAAAAATATATGGTGTCTAACTTACGAGTACAAGAATAAGATGAGCATCTACGCAAACGGTCGCAAACTAGTAGTGATCGCTAACGATCCTGAACTACATACGAGTCAAACATAACCCCACCGTGTTCTCTTCTCAAAGTGAAAAGAGACAGTCACGGTTACTCACACAGTTGTGTGTTTTACTTCGGATCATCTGTCAAGTTTTCAACAACCGGAAATTAACAAATTCCAATCTGCCACATAACCGCGGGCACGGCTTTCGAAAGATCAAAACCCTGCAGGGGTGTCCCAACTTAGCCCATCACAAGATCTCACGATTAGCTGAAGTGATAAATATAATATCATCACCCCTTATCTTAAGGAAATCCGATCAGGCTCGGCATCCCGGTGCACAAGACATTTCGACAATGGTAAAACAAGTCCAGCAAGACCTCCCGGTGTGTTGACACCCTGATAGTAGCCGCGCGTATCTCGTCTCAGGCCACGACCGGATGGGTGATCCTACAGGTAAAACCAAACCTCGAGTTTCCCCGTGGTGGCCCCGCATAACCCCCGTTTGGGGCCAACACCATCAGCACTGGCCCCTCCTGCTATGTAGAAAGAATCCCCGGGGACGCGACCCCCTATGCAATTTTAATTAATTAGTTAAGTTGTTATTATGAGGCAAATTAAAACCAATGGTGGGCCTTGCTGGAGGAGTTTTATTCAAAATCGAACTGTCAAGGGGTCCCCATATACCCATCGTGTAAGGAACGCCAAATCAAGGAACATAATGTCGGTTTATCGGCGCCTAAGGTGGCATGAGTGGAACAAAACACCGAGCAAAATGCCAAGCCTTCCACCCATGCCCAGTATATAGGTGTGTTAATAATAATAATAGATATTGTGATATTCCAACAACAAGTTCCCTCCTGGAACGATCTTCATCTTCACCTGCAACTAACAATGCTATAAGAGGGGCTGAGCAAGCGGGTAACATAGCCAAACAATGGTTTTGCTAGGAGGGTGTCAAAGGTTAGAGGTTTCATGGCAACAAGGAGAGTCTGACATAAAAGATGGGTAGCGCGACATGTAACGATAGCATCGAGACACTAAGCATGGCAATGATAGTAAAGGTATCCAATGGTATGGTCATCTTGCCTGAGATCCCGCAAGGAAGAAGAACGGTTCCGTGAAGAAGACAGAGAAGAAGCCTTGAAGAAGAACCACGGGTAGACGATCGAATCCTCACGAACGCAACGGAACAAGCACTAACGAGAAGAAGCAAGCAATACGGTAAACAAACCACTCAAGAACATAGCAATATGCTCAACCAAGTATGGTGCAAAACAAGTCTACTTACGATGCACATAAAGTCTACACAGGAAGCAAAACATGGCAAGGTAGGAAGCACAGCAAAACAGCACAAATTTATACATGATGCATTGCATGGCAATGTATGATGCATGACAACTATATACAGGAAGCAATACATGGCAAGGTATGATGCATGACATGTCTATACAGGAAGCACAGCAAGTCTATGAAGCATAGCATGGCAAGGTGGGAAGCATAGAAAAGAACACAAGTTTATATGATGCAATACATGGCAAGGTATGATGCATGACAAATCTATATAGGAAACACAACATGGCAAGGTAGGAAGCACAGAAAACAACACAAGTTTATATGATGCAATACATGGCAAGATGTGATGCATGACAAATCTATACATGAAGCACAACAAGTATATACAGGAAGCATTACATGGCAATGTAGGAAGCACATCATGACAAGGTAGGAAGCACAACATGGAAACGGTGCAAGATGCACCCAAACATCAACCAAACTCACTCCAAACATGAAAACAATATGATATTATGATTCTACATTCAAAAACACACGAGTTTCGTATAAAGAACACCCCAAACAAAACAACGGGCTAAAAGATACACATGAAACAAGATATAACAACAAGCTGAAAATAACAGCCACATAGCAACTTTGGAGCATGATAAATATAAGCTACAGCACTCAAACATGGTGATAAGAAGCATGAACATGAAGTAGACATATCCTACAGCAAACAAGTCCATTGGAGCATCTCCAAAGGAGGCATGGATCAATAGCAACAAGCTACAACATTTTGAACATGACAACAAAAACCTGACAGCAGTATTTTATAGCATCTTGGGAGCAAGAAATAAATATGTTACAACCACCCAAATGAGCATGTGAGAGCATGAATTGATAGCCAACAACATGTACAACAAGGAATCATCAATAGTCACCCCAAACTAACATGAATTTGCCTAGAACAACAAGCAAACATGGCATCTAGAAATTACAGATTCCAGACTTGGTGAAATTTCACTAAGTGTTAAAACAGCAGTATTATCATGGCATGTTTGTGAGCAATTTGAAGTCACCTAAAAGCATGGCATGGCAAGTGGTTTGCACCACAGCAAAGTACACATGATGGGGAGTCTAAAACATATAAGCATGCATCATGGGGACAATCACATCAATAGCAACAAGCTCCTCAACTAGGCATCTCGTAACAAGTTTAACAATCTAACAGCCACATACACTTTTGCAAAGGAGATAAACATGGCAATATGAAATCTATCATGCAAGCTAAAGCAACCAACATGTAGAGCATCTCATGATGAACATGTGGACATATCATTGCTTCATTTGGATAAACATGCAACAAGTTATCACATTGCAAACATGGCATGAAAACAACTAATAGCACTCTTCCCATGAAGATTAAGACATCTAGATGATCTCAAACATGCATGACACAATGGACACACACAAAACGGACATGCACGGTAAAAGATATCCTCATCAGAAATATGCATCAGACACTGAAAATAACACTAGGGACTTAGGAAAAAAACACGAAGTCAACCTCCTGATGGTCAAACGGGCGCGGATCTGGAGCGGTCAACGGATCCGGGCGTGGATCGCGGAGTCAACGGGTCCCGCGGGTCGGGCAGGCAGCGGACCCGCTAGTGTTTCCAGGTGCGGCAGATCGGGCTCCCGATCGGGGATCCTCGATCCCTCGAGCGGCTCAATCCCTCGAGCGGCTCGATCCCTCGAGGCCGGCGGCGGGACGTCTGAAGGCGGCGGGGCGGCGACTCCGGCCGGAGGGCCCGGCGGCGGCGAGAAGGCGGCTGGAGCTTGAGGCGGCGGCGGGCGACGAGATGGAGGAGGCCGGGCACGGCGGCCTGAGGCCGGCGGAGGCGGCGAGGCGAGCTCCTGTGGCGGGGAAGGTGGCCGGCGGCGGAGGGTCGCCGGAGACGAGGAGGCTGGCGGCCTCGGGCGGAGGAAGACGAAGGCGGCGCGGTCGGTGTGCTCGACCCAGATCTGGCGGAGGAGCGGGCCGCCGCTGGGCCGCTCGGGCCCACGCGGCGACATGGATGCACTGGCGGCGGGGTCGGAAGCACCGAGCGGCGGCGACGGAAGCACAGCGCGTCGGCGTTGGAAGCACAGCTCGGCAACGGTGGAAGCACGGCGCGGCAGAGGTGGAAACCCTTGGACGCAAAATTGGAGGGGGTGGAGGTTTATATAGGCACAAGGAGCTAGGGTAGTCCAAATGAGGAGAGGTTTTCGGCCACGTGATCATAATTGAACGGCCTAGATGAAGGGAAGGGTTTGAGCTGGGTTGGTGGGCTGTTGGAGGGGTTTCTTGGGCCTAAAAGAGGAGGTACTTTTATTCCACGAGGATAACTGTTGGAGCATCAAACGAACTCCAAACGCGACGAAACTTGACAGGCGGGTTATGTGTATCAAAACAACATCGCATGACAAATCTCACGCCAAACCGGAAACGTTACACGGCCAAACACAAAAGAAGGACTCCGGGAAGCCTCGGGCACGTGTGAGAGCGTCGGAACTCGAAACGGACAACGGGAAGAACGAGTGGGAACTCGGATGCAAACAACAACACAAATGCAATGCAATGCACATGACAACATGACAAGATGCAACACGCAAGCAGATGACATGGCACTGACAACGAATAGATGACTAACACCTGGCGCACCGGTCTCGGGGTGTCACAACACTCCCCTACTAACAAGAAATCTCGTCCCGAGATCTTAGGAACGAGACGGGAGAGAAAAATGAAAAACAACATTCTTCGAGGACAAAAGAGTGAAAGAAAGAACCCTGAGAGGATGAACAACTCAAAAGAAGGATACAACAAAGATGAACGAAGTTGCAAAGACTTCAGTAATTAAGAGAAACAAGGAATACGACGAGAACCAAAAGGTTGAAGGATATTAAGCGCGAGTTGAAGGAAAAAGAATGAATTCGAAAACACTCTGGTTAATAAGAGATAGAAAAGAATTCGAACGAAGGAATTCGGCAGCACTCCGGCTGAAACTGAAAGAAATAGCACACCGGTTGAACGTGAATGGAATAGGACAAGAACCTGAGAAGATGGAACAAAGCATGACGAGATGAATAAGAAAAACCTCGGAAGAATTAAAAGAGTGAACTGAAAGAACGGATAAGAGAAGAACAACTTTGAACACAACTGAATTTGAAAGAGAATCTTGAAGGAAAGACTCGAACGGAGTTGTTGCGAAAATCAACAACAAAAGAATAAGCTTGTTGTGGACTTATGAAAACATCTCAAACTTGAGGTGAATTACTGCCAGAACGAAAGATTGAAGAGATGAGGTGAAGGAAGAAATGCAAAACTCCACTTCAAAAGAATAGGGAGAATTATTTGCACTCGAGAGGCAAAAGAATAATGCTTGAGCTGCTCCAGAAGAATTAGATGAATGTTTTGAAGAATGATTTACATGATGGAGAACCACCATGAAGAACTCTGGTAACGAAAAGGATGATGATATAGAAATAACGAACGAAAGGAGTAAGATTAGAGCCTTGCGATGATTAGACGGGGTTCCGACGAGATAGCCGAGAAAAACTTGACTCCGGGAAGAAAAGATGAAAGGACTTGGAACTAGAATTTATTCATCAAGAATAAACTCCGAAGGAAGGGATTTAATCAACTTGAAGAATAAGGATTACGTCATGCTTATCCTCCATCGATTAAATTGATGAGAAGCAATGGATTCGCATACTACTTATTCACGGTGAAAAGGATTAAAGAGGGATATATCGCGAACTTGCGAAAAAATCTTCATGAAACACCAGTAAGATAGGAATGAACGAATGAATTGACATGATAGCACCGGAAAAGAACTGTCGAGCAAATCACCGTAAGGAATTAAAGCCGAGTGAAGAAAATGAACGAACCATCAGGAAGAATTAAAATCAAGTGAAGAACGAGAATGACCACCGTAAGGAATGAAATAGAACTATGCAAGAGGACAAGCCACTGTGAAGAATTGAAATTGAGTGAACACAAGAGAATGAATCCCCGGGAAGAATAAGCACTTGAGGACAATTGCATGACGAGAACGAAGAGATCATGAACTGATTAGAGAATACTTGAACGAAGCACCGAAAGAAAGTGAGACGAACGAAGAGGCATCACTGAAGAATATTTGGAGGACGAAGTTGGAAAACTGAGAACGAAGAAATCTTCTGAAATGATGGCCTTGGGAGGAACACAAAGAAAAGAATTCCTGAAATACTCCGGAAGAATGAAAAGAAGAAAGGTTGAAGCAACGATGAAAAGAATTGAAAGCGATCTTGGAGAAGGCATATGACTGATGGAATCCATACTTACGTCACACTTGAAAAGAATTTGGAACACTCCAAAAATTAGAGGAGTCAGGTAAGATCCTGGGAAAAAAACCTGTGGGTTAGGGCCCATCGAAGAGAAGACACCGTTGAAAAGGATTAAAAAGGAGATGATGCACCGGAATGAAAGAATGACTCGAATGAGGTGACAACCTCGAATGAATTAGAACACAAATGAATATCTTGATATTTATTTGGAACTCCGGAACAATTAAATGGCGAGAGGTAAACGAGCAAAGTGAAGCAATTGAGCCGAGGAAAAAGAATATGATGAACACCGAATACTTGAATTGAATCCACCGGAAAAGAAGAAGAGTTGAAGAATATCAAACAAGAGGAGAATTCATCGGAGAAGAAAAGAGAAGAATGATGACGAGTTAGACGAGAATTCACCAGTTGACGTAATTGAGGAAGAATGCAGAGGATTCACACGAGTAAGATGGATACTCGATTAAGGACTCTGGCTCCGAGAAGAAAAAGGGTGGGAGGGTGGGAAAAGAAAAGACCACAACGGACGGGGAAAACACCGGTTGAAAAGAACTGAGGATTGAACTTGCAAAGAAGAAGAGGATTGAAACCCTTGACGAGAGATGCACCAGATGAAAGAACTAACAACGCAACAAACAAAAAACTAACCACGTGATCCTAAAAAAAATTTGACGGGGAAGAGGAGTAATTCAAAACACCTACGTCAAGATTCCTCACCAGAGCGACGAAGGGGCAGGGAAGTAAAAATAATTCCTACTCTCCGATATAACTAGACTCCGAAAAAGTTTTCCGCTGGACTCAACAACGGCCAAACTACGATCAATCAAGGGGGCTCCTATGGTCGGTCGAGGCTCTGATACCAACTTGTCAGGCCCAAGATGCGATTCTATCCCGATCACGTGACACTTACGTGATTGGGGCACAACCGCATTTCAGGCGCTTAGCAAGATGGATATCATTACATCGGACCATTACATACATACATAGGGGATACAACAATACATACAAGTCACATGAATACAACAACATCAATACAAGTATCCGACTACGGATACAAACAATAAAAGCATAAAGACATCCATCTGCTATCCCAGGCTGCCGACCCGGAACATAACCCAAGACTGAAGAAGAAGAACTCCAACAAAAGAACAACGCTCTCACGTCAAGACAGCGGAAACCTGCACCTGCAACTGTTGTTGTAGTATCTGTGAGCCACGAGGACTCAGCAATCCCATAACCATGGGTAACAAGACTATCAAAGCTTAATAGGTAGGAAGAGGTAAAGTGGTGAGGTTGCAGCAGCGGCTAAGCAAAAATATATGGTGGCTAACTTACGAGTACAAGAATAAGATGAGCATCTACGCAAACGGTCGCAAACTAGTAGTGATCGCTAAAGATCCTGAACTACATACGAGTCAAACATAACCCCACCGTGTTCTCTTCTCAAAGTGAAAAGAGACAGTCACGGTTACTCACACAGTTGTGTGTTTTACTTCGGATCATCTGTCAAGTTTTCTACAACCGGACATTAACAAATTCCAATCTGCCACATAACCGCGGGCACGGCTTTCGAAAGATCAAAACCCTGCAGGGGTGTCCCAACTTAGCCCATCACAAGCTCTCACGATTAGCTGAAGTGATAAATATAATATCATCACCCCTTATCTTAGGGAAATCCGATCAGGCTCGGCATCCCAGTGCACAAGACATTTCGACAATGGTAAAACAAGTCCAGCAAGACCTCCCGGTGTGTCGACACCCTGATAGTAGCCGCGCGTATCTCGTCTCAGGCCACGACCGGATGGGTGATCCTACAGGTAAAACCAAACCTCGAGTTTCCCCGTGGTGGCCCCGCATAACCCCCGTTTGGGACCAACACCATCAGCACTGCCCCCCTGCTATGTAGAAAGAATCCCCGGGGATGCGACCCCCTATGCAATTTTAATTAATTAGTTAAGTTGTTATTATGAGGCAAATTAAAACCAATGTTGGGCCTTGCTGGAGGAGTTTTATTCAAAATCGAACCGTCAAGGGGTCCCCATATACCCATCATGTAAGGAACGCAAAATCAAGGAACATAATGCCGGTTTATCGGCGCCTAAGGTGGCATGAGTGGAACAAAACACCGAGCAAAAGGCCAAGCCTTCCACCCATGCCTAGTATATAGGTGTGTTAATAATAATAATAGATATTGTGATATTCCAACAACAAGTTCCCTCCTGGAACGATCTTCATCTTCACCTGCAACTAACAATGCTATAAGAGGGGCTGAGCAAGCGGGTAACATAGCCAACCAATGGTTTTGCTAGGAGGGTGTCAAAGGTTAGAGGTTTCATGGCAACAAGGAGAGGCTGACATAAAAGATGGGTAGCGCGACATGTAATGATAGCATCGATACACTAAGCATGGCAATGATAGTAAAGGTATCCAAGGGTATGGTCATCTTGCCTGAGATCCCGCAAGGAAGAAGAACGGTTCCGTGAAGAAGACGGAGAAGAAGCCTTGAAGAAGAACCACGGGTAGACGATCGAATCCTCACGAACGCAACGGAACAAGCACTAACGAGAAGAAGCAAGCAATACGGTAAAGAAACCACTCAAGAACATAACAATATGCTCAACCAAGTATGGTGCAAAACAAGTCTACTTATGATGCACAGAAAGGCTACACAGGAAGCAAAACATGGCAAGGTAGGAAGCACAACAAAACAACACAAGTTTATACATGATGCATTGCATGGCAAGGTATGATGCATGACAACTATATACAGGAAGCAATACATGGCAAGGTAGGATGCATGACATGTCTATACAGGAAGCACAGCAAGTCTATGAAGCATAGCATGGTAAGGTGGGAAGCATAGAAAACAACACAAGTTTATATGATGCAATACATGGCAAGGTAGTATGCATGACAAATCTATACAGGAAACACAACATGGCAAGGTAGGAAGCACAGAAAACAACACAAGTTTATATGATGCAATACATGGCAAGATATGATGCATGACAATCTATACAGGAAGCACAACAAGTATATACAGGAAGCATTACATGGCAATGTAGGAAGCACAACATGACAAGGTAGGAAGCACAACATGGAAACGGTGCAAGATGCACCCAAACATCAACCAAATTCACTCCAAACATGAAAACAATATGATATTATGATTCTACATTCAAAAACACACGAGTTTCATATAAAGAACACCCCAAACGGAGCAACGGGCTAAAAGATACACATGAAACAAGATATAACAACAAGCTGAAAATAACAGCCACATAGCAACTTTGGAGCATGATAAATATAAGCTAGAACACTCAAACATGGTGATAAGAAGCATGAACATGAAGTAGACATATCCTACAGCAAACAAGTCCATTGGAGCATCTCCAAAGGAGGCATGGATCAATAGCAACAAGCTACAACATTTTGAACATGACAATAAAAACCTGACAGCAGTATTTTATAGCAACTTGGGAGCAAGAAATAAATATGCTACAGCCACCCAAATGAGCATGTGAGAGCATGAATGGATAGCCAACAACATGTACAACAAGGAATCATCAATAGTCACCCCAAAACTAACATGGATTTGCCTAGAACAACAAGCAAACATGTCATCTGGAAATTACAGATTCCAGACTTAGTGAAAATTCACTAAGTGTTAAAACAGCAGTATTATCATGGCATGTTTGTGAGCAAGTTGAATTCACCTCAAAGCATGGCATGGCAAGTGGTTTGCACCACAGCAAAGTACACATGATGGGGAGTCTAAAACATACAAGCATGCATCATGGGGACAACCACATCAATAGCAACAAGCTCCTCAACTAGGCATCTCGTAACAAGTTTAACAATCTAACAGCCACATACACTTTTGCAAAGGAGATAAACATGGCAATATGATATCTATCATGCAAGCTAAAGCAACCAACATGTAGAGCATCTCATGATGAACATGTGGACATATCATTGCTTCATTTGGATAAACATGCAACAAGTTATCACATTGCAAACATGGCATGAAAACAACTAATAGCAGCAGTTTATAACAAGTAGCACTCTTCCCATGTAGATTAAGACATCTAGATGATCTCAAACATGCATGACACAATGGAACAAAACATAGTACAAGTCACCACGAACATTTTGACATATCATACACACAAAACGGACATGCACAGTAAAAGATATACTCATCACAAATATGCATCAGACACTGAAAATAACACTAGGGACTTAGGAAAAAAACACGAAGTCAACCTCCTGATGGTCAAACGGGCGCGTATCTGGAGCGGTCAATGGATCCGGGCGCGGATCGCGGAATCGGGCAGGCAGCGGACCCGCTAGGGTTTCCAGGTGCGGCAGATCGGGCTCCCGATCGGGGATCCACGATCCCTCGAGCGGCTCGATCCTTCGAGGCCGGCGGCGGGACGTCGGAAGGCGGCGGGGCGGCGGCTCCGGCTGGAGGGCCCGACGGCGGCGAGAAGGCGGCTGGAGCTTGAGGCGGCGGCGGGCGACGAGATGGAGGAGGCCGGGCGCGTCGGCCTGAGGGCGGCGAGGCGAGCTCCGGCGGCGGGGAAGGTGGCCGGTAGCGGAGGGTCGCCGGAGACGAGGAGGCTGGCGGCCTTGGGCGGAGGAAGACGAAGGCGGCACGGTCGGTGTGCTCGGCCCAGATCTAGCGGAGGAGCGGGCCGGCGCTGGGCCCCTCGGGCCCACGCGGCGACGTGGATGCACTGGCGGCGGGGTCGGAAGCACCGATCGGCGGCGACGGAAGCACAGCGCGGCGACGTTGGAAGCACAGCTCGGCAACGGTGGAAGCACGGCGCGGCAGAGGTGGAAACACTAGGGTTTTGGACGCAAAATTGGAGGGGGTGGACGTTTATATAGGCACAAGGAGCTAGGGTAGTCCAAATGGGGAGAGGTTTTCGGCCACGAGATCACAATTGAACGGCCTAGATGAAGGGAAGGGTTTGAGCTGGTTGGTGGGCTGTTGGAGGGGTTTCTTGGGCCTAAAAGAGGAGGTACTCTTAGCCCACGAGGATAACTGTTGGAGCATCAAACGAACTCCAAACGCGACGAAACTTGACAGGAGGGTTACGCGTATCAAAACAACATGGCACGACAAGTCTCACGCCAAACCGGAAACGTTACACGGCCAAACACAAAAGAAGGACTCCGGGAAGCCTCGGGCACGTGTGAGAGCGTCGGAACTCGAAACGGAGAACGGGAAGAACGAGTGGGAACTCGGATGCAAACGACAACACAAATGCAATGCAATGCACATGACAACATGACAAGATGCAACACGCAAGCAGATGACATGGCACTGACAACGAATAGCTGACTGACACCTGGCGCACCGGTCTCGGGGTTTCACAATAAGGTGATGCAATTCTATGGTTAATATCATACTTCACAAACATTTTACGGAATGCACCATGAATAAAGTGTGAAACACCATCAATCATTAAATATCTAGGAATTCCAAACCTTGGGGAAATAACTTCCTTAAGCATTTTAATAGAGGTGTTGTGATCAGCACTACTGGTTGAAATAGCTTCTACCCATTCAGTAACATAATCAACAACAACCAAAATATGTGTATACCCATTAGAGGAACGAAAAGGTCCCATGTAATCAAATCCCCAAACATCAAATGGTTCGACAACAAGTGAATAATTTATAGGCATTTCTTGACGGCGTGTGTGATGTAAAACATATGGTTCAGTCGGATGAACTACCAGATGAAGGCGTGTGTGATGTACAACATATGGTTCAGTCGGATGAACTATTTGTGATTAGGCAAAACAAAAGTAACGGTCAGCCAGATCAAGGTGTGTGCGATTTAAGGCATGCGGTTCACTCGGATAAATTGTTTGTGTTGAGACAAGAGAACATAAATGGTTCAATATAAGAAGAGGTGTGTGATACGCGACAAACAGGTATGTAATAAAAAATGTGTGCGAAGACCGATAATAACACAGACGGTTGACGCGAACCTGAGGTGAGGTTGATCCAGTTGCCGCATCAAGGCCCTATGCCAGGATATGGGACTTGTTCTCTGGGCATCCTGCTTCATCTTTTCGTAGTAGGGGTCGATGATGGCCGAGGCGAGTTCAACCAGGGAGTCCTTCTACACGCTGCCCCAGACCCTGTAATGCTCACGGATTTCGACAAGGTTCTGGCAGGCCAATCCCATAACCCTGAGCGCTTTTACATCGTCGGTGGTTTCCACCGTGGTGAACTCGGAGTCAGTGCTGTTGACAAACCTGTTGAAACTGTCGCAAGGCTGTGTGGCCATGTAGTAGTGGTAGATGAGGACATGATGGTGCACGCACAACTATTGTCTCCAGCATGTAACTAAACATGCAAGGAAAAGTTGTCCACAAGCCGAGCGCGCCAACGGACGGGAGAAGTGCACGCTGCGGTGTCTAACGGTGAGCACAGCACGATGCATCGCCTAACGGCGAGCAGAGCTGGCCGAGGGACGCGAGCAGAGGCCCGCACAATGGGTAACTGCATCGTCGCACCGCGCCCGGCGTGACCGCATGCACACGAACATGTGTGACCGTGCGCCGGCCCAAAACACTGGCAGCACAACTTATAAACTGACGGATCGAGTACTAGTTACAGTGATGCATATAATTAAGCACATGGATCGCACATGTCTTTATTGACTGGAACGAGAATGTAATAGCAAGTAAGAATTAAGGCCATGATGATGCGATCGCAGTGGTGGTTACAGGAGGCAAGAAGAAAGATGCATCCATCATGGTACGACCTCCTCCTCCTCAACTCAGTGCGCCGGGCCACCGACCGGCGGCTAAGGAGTGGCATCTTTTGTGGCGAGGTCAAGGTGCTTCTCAGAAAAGGCATCTAAGGCTTCTAGCCGGTTGAAGAAGGCCAACATCGTAGCATCCTCACTAACCTTGTAGATACCTATGTACACGATTTGCTCATACACGTGGATGTGTAGGTCGACGAATTCTTGCAGGGCGAGGCGCCTCGAGGCAAGAGCGACCTCCAGGTGGACATTCTTCATAGTGTCGGCGGGCAGTCGCAGGGCCACTAGTGCTTGAAAGAGGTTCCGACCATGGAGGCTGATTAGGGTGGCAGGCAATGAGGAGCCCGGGCGCGCGGGCTGGAGGAGTACGACGATGCCGTCCGCGAGCTTCTTGACGATGGTGAACTTGTTGGTGGTGGCAACGATCATCTGGTCCAACTGAGAGTCATAGCTGGCATCGGCAGCGTCCATCCACCAGCGGGTCACCAACACCGTCTGGATACAACCCTCGGTGCCATGCTGCAGGCCGGCGTCGTGGACCATCTGGCACAGCCACTGGCCGCTCGCGTGCATCGCTGCCAAGGGTCTGGAGTGAGCACTTTTGTGCTTAGTGTAGGTGCTTAGGAAAATTCTTAGGTGCATATGATGTGGTAGATGCA
Source organism: Secale cereale (assembly GCA_902687465.1). Lineage (NCBI taxonomy): Eukaryota > Viridiplantae > Streptophyta > Magnoliopsida > Poales > Poaceae > Secale > Secale cereale. The sequence continues at coordinate 303,625,905 of LR738714.1, read as the reverse complement.
TTGGACTGGAGGGGCGCCTTTATATGAGTGCAAAATGCGTTGCATTCACATCGTGCTGCCTCTTTTCCCGGTCCTACTAATTGAAGGAGGATGCATCATTGGCCGTTCAACATTTCAGGAACCGCTACCCTCTCCCGCGTCTGCATTAAAGTCGTATCGAAAACTACGCCGCCCGCTACACGCCCGGCTGAACACGCCTCCTTGCCTCCATCTATGCTTAATTAATGAATTTTAGTTGCAAAAATTAGATACTACAAGTGATTTTTAGCTTCATATTTTGAAAAATCGCAGTGTTACAGGGTTGACAAATGGCAATGTTACTAGATCATCAAATGTCAATCTTTCCAGTTTGACAAATGGCAACATACCCAACATGACAGATGCAAATCTTACCAAATTGTTTGTACGTGGTTGCACACGGGTCATCCAAAACAACCGTTTGCGTTGAAGGGATGCACAAATCCCGCGCTGGGAATTTTACCTCGACTTAAGGGGAAGACCTTAGCGCTCACTTTTCATACGGGTATTCTACGTAAAACGTTTGCGATCAAGAGCTGCTGAAATCCTACTCGGACCATTTTCTCTTGGCTTCCTAGGGAAGCTGTCGGTTTGCATACAGGTGTTCTAATTAGAACGTTTGCGATCAAGAGATGCACAAATCCTGCATTGGAGTACAGTCGGGTACCATTCCATGATAACATGCCAAGTTTCATGAATTTCAGACGTGTTTTGGATTTACTATAATTTAATAACAAAGTATCTCAAAGTTTTGCCGGCAATCAACAGTGCCCTGGTGTTTGAAATTCATTCCATTTCTTGCATGGGACCTAAGCATGCACCAAAGGACACATATTTGATTTTTCAACCAATTTATATGCACTGGAGCATGTGCATGTAGTTCAAATTTGAATTATGCACATAAAATGCCTAGAAAACCCACTTAATGTATAAAAATGTCCAAACAAACCCCTAAAAATTCCAAAATTAGACACAACACTCCGGTTGTTCTATGTTGACACAAGAAATTATTTTAAAGCAATAAGAGGCAACGGATATCGTTTCGTCCCAAAGGTGGCACGTTCCCTACCGAAACCATCACGCTTGTTGTGAGAAGCTCTTATTTGTTAGAAGCTTATACCCAAACCTGCCCCAAATGTGACGAAAAATTTACCATAGCATGTTGATGCCTCTCCATGATAGCATGCCAAGTTTCATGAATTTCAGACGAGTTTTGGATTTACTAGAATTAAAAACCAGGTATCTCAATGTTTCCGACCGAGTGACGGTGGCATTGTGTTTGAAATTCATTCCCATTTCTTGCATGGAACCTAAGCATGCACCGAAGGACACATATTTGATTTTTCAACCCGCTTATATGCACTGGAGGATGTGCATGTAGTTCAAATTTGAATTATGCACATAAAATGCCTAGAAAACCCACTTAATGTATAAAAATGTACAAACGAACCCCAAAAAATTTCCAAAATTAGACACAACACTCATGTTGTTCTATGTTGACACTAGAAAAATTTTCAAAGCAATAAGAGGCAACGGATATCGTTTCGTCCCAAAAGGTGGCATGTTCCCTACCGAAACCATCACGCTTGTTGTGAGAAGCTTATACCCAAACCTGCCCTGAATGGGACAAAAAATTTTACCACGGCATCTTGATGCCGCTCCATGATAGCATGCCAAGTTTCATGGATCTCAGACGAGTTTTGGATTTACTAGAATTTAAAGGTATCTCAATGTTTCCGGCCGAGTGACGGTGGCAGGGTGTTTAAAATTCATTCTCATTTCTTGCATGGGACCTAAGCATGCACCAGAGGACACATATTTGATTTTTCAACCCGTTTATATGCAGTGGAGCATGTGCATGTAGTTCAAATTTGAATTATGCAGATAAAATGCCTAGAAAACCCACAATGTATAAAAATGTCCAAACAAACCCAGAAAAATTCCAAAATTAGACACAACACTCCTTTTGTTCTATGTTGACACTAGAATTTTTTTGAAAGGAATAAGAGGCAACAGATATCGTTTCTTCTCCAAAGGTGGCACATTCCCTAGCGAAACCGTCACGCTTGTTCTGTGAAACTCTGGTTTGTGAGAAGCTTATGCCCAAACCTGCCCTAAATAGGACAAAAAATTACCATGGCATGTTGATGCCGCTCCATGATAGCATGCCAAGTTTCATGAATTTCAGACGAGTTTTGGATTTACTAGAATTTAAAAACCAGGTATCTCAATGTTTCCGGCCGAGTGACGGTGGCAGGGTGTTTGAAATTCATTCCCATTCTTGCATGGGACCTAAGCATGCACCTAAGGACACAAATTTGATTTTTCAACCCGTTTATATGCACTGGAGCATGTGCATGTAGTTCAAATTTGAATTCTGCACATAAAATGCCTAGAAACCCCACTTAATGTATAAAAATGTCCAAACGAACCCCGAAAAAATCCAAAATTATACACAACACTCCTGTCGTTCTATGTTGACACTAGAATTTTTTTGAAAGCAATAAGAGGCAACGAATATCATTCCATCCGCAAAGGTGCCACGTTCCCTACCGAAACCATCACGCTTGTTGTGAGAAGCTCTGGTTTGTGTGAACTTATACACAAACCTAACCCAAATGGGACAATTTTTTTACCACGGCATGTTGATGCCGCTCCATGATAGCATGCCAAGTTTCATGAATTTCAAACGAGTTTTGGATTTACTAGAATTTAAAAACCAGGCATCTCAACATTTTGCCGGCAATCAACAATGCCTTGGTTTTTGAATTTCATTCCCATTTCTTGCATGGGACCTAGAAATTCACCCAAGGACACACATGTGATTTTTCAACCAACGTTGGTGCACTGGAGCATGTGCTTGTAGTTCAAATTTGAATTATGCACATAAGAAGCCTAGAAAGCCCTGTTAATGTATAAAAAAGGCCAAACGAAGCCCGAAATATTGCAAAATAAAACACAACACTCCTGTTGTTCTATGTTGACACTAGAATTTTTTTGAAAGCAATAAGAGGCAACAGATATCATTTCGTGCCCAAAAGGTGGCACGTTCCCTATCGAAACCAACACGCTTGTTGTGAGAAGCTCTGGTTTGTGAGAAGCTTATACCCAAACCTGCCCCAAATGGGGCATATTTTTTACCACGGCATGTTGATGCCGCTCCATGATAGCATGCCAAGTATCATGAATTTGAGACGAGTTTTGGATTTACTAGAATTTCAAAACGAGGTATCTCAATGTTTTGCTGGCAATCAACAGTGCCCTGGTGTTTGAATTTAATTCCCATTTCATGCATGAGACCTAAGCATGCAGCCAAGGACATATATTTGATTTTTCAACAAATTTATATGCACTAGAGCATGTGCATGTAGTTTAATTTTGAATTGTGCACCTGAAATGGCTAGAAAACCAGTTTAATGTATAAAATGTCCAAACGAACCCTGAATAATTCTAATTCTTTTACGACACACATATAGTTTCATATTCACTGCAGATAAAAGGTCTAGCAATTCAAACAACGTCCATTTCCGCTGTGACCCCATTATGTAATTCAAATCAAGATGAAAAATCAAGTAGATTGCACACAGTTTGTTATCACCAACCATGTGAGATGCAACACAAAATATCCTCGAGCACCGTCGGTTTATAGTATGCCTGTGCCTTACGCGAGAAGGTGTGTCGGCTACAGTCCACAGCCGGCGTCTCAAGCACAGTAGCTCGCTCCCCGAATACTCCCGCCTCTGCATCCTCGCAATCTTCAAAATATTACTGCCTCGCAATCTCGAAAATATTACTGCCTCGTAATCTCAAAAATATCTATCGCCTGGAAGGTTTTAATGTTTGATAACACACGATTAGTATGTGTGGACCGTGTGCAATGTCTGTTACTCCTGCTCTGTTGCAGTCCCTTGATTCAAATTTTCAGTAGCCCCGGCATTTTACTCCCGCCTCTGCATCCCTCACAATCTCAAAAATATCTTCTCTCCCTTGATCCAAATTTTCAGTAGCCCCGCCTTGTTACTGCCGCCTAGTAAAATTTTCAGTTGCCGCAGTATTTCCTCAAACACCACCTTGCCCCCCACCCCCTCCACACACACCACACACACCCCAAAACCTCCGCTCACACAGACACACACAACCCTCGAAACCACTGGTAGGTCGCCGCCATCGCCGGCACCTCCATCCTCAACCTCTGCATGTGTGCCGGGGAGCTTGAGGAGCCAATTGCCAAAAAGAGGTTTATCGCAACCTTTTCGCCCGATGCCGGCAAGGTGTCCCCGTCGTCCTCCGCGGGCTCGATCCACCGTCACCTGTCCCCTGATCCGCCCGCCGCCGCGCCCCTACGATGGTTCGAGGACTTCCCCGTCCTCCCTTGGACCCGGCAGCCGACGAGGTCCTACCTCAGGGTCCAACAACGGCGGTGGGGGATGTGGGTCGCCAAGATTATAGATCGGGAGACCCACATCCGCCAGTGGCTCGGTAGCTTCCACATGGCTGAGCTCGTGCCCATGGAGTACGACCTCTAGTTGGTCCGATACCACGACGCGGCGGCTAGGCTGAATTTCCCCTTCAGCACACGTTAGTCGACCTCGTTCTGCCAAAGCCTGGGGTGGTGAGCTCGGCTATGGCGCGGGAAGACCGCGAGGCATGGAAGCGCCTCGAGGCCGAGGCCACCGATGAGGCCTACATGCAAGAGCTCCGCCGGCAGCATCCGGAGCTCATGGAGGCGTATCGGGCGTTCTTTGCCGCCGCAGAGGGCGGTGAGGTTATCGCGCTCTCCTCCGATGACGAGGTCGAAATAGGCAAGGACAGCGGCGTGGCGGGCAGCGAGGTTATCGCTCTCTCCTCCGATGACGAGGTTGAAGGCGGCCCGAAAGCCATCGAGGTGGGCACCGAGGACGAGGAGATGGACGTCGACGAGTGGAGGAGTGCCTTCCCCAATGACCCCGACAACGGCACCGGCCCGGACCAGGCTGGCGGCACACCGTACATGACGAGGAAGGATTGGCTCGACCACTACTTCGACCGAAAGTAGTTTAGCTTAGTTTAAATTAATGTTTTATGTTCGGTTATGCAAATCTATCTATATTTATGTTTGAATGCATGCTACTTTCGGTTGAAGCTGCTTTGAACTTGATCAAATTGAAGCTTACAACGTTAAGTTTAGGGGATCGACTAGAAATGGCCAAAAATTGCTGGAGTATATATATATATATATATATATATATATATATATATATATATATATATATATATATATATATATATATATATATATATATATATATATATATATATATATATATATATATATATATATATATACACTAAGGGTTTTAATCCTTTAACTTTTAAAGGATCGACTAGAGATGGCCTTATGACTTGTTTATTTCAGTTCTTCACAATGTGATACTCTATATGTGCAACTATTTGTCGTGCAGTTCAATTTCATCAATAACAGTTTCAACAATACCACTATGAATTACGATATTTGGTTGATGTTAAGGATATTGCAGTTAACACGCCTTTTCATTTTTTAACAATAACTAGTGTTAGACCTGCACAATACCAGTTTGATTGACTATTAGCTTGTTTTTAAATGTTATGCCTAATGGAGTTGACACACCTTTCCACTTCTTGTTTTGCTTAACTAGCATGCTTAAGCCTGCACACCGAAGCTATCATTTGTAGATTATGTTGTCTACCATGGGTATATTTGGTTGATGTCTAGCTTGTTGTGCTTAACATGCCTTTATATGTACTCCTGCAGGACAATATTGAGAACAGTGTTGTTTTCCATCAAGGTTATTTTCATCTGATTGCTTAGATGTACTCACTGTTCAGGATATCGGTAGCTGGTACCACATAGCCTGGGGCGGATAAGGGATTAATCCTCGAATCAGACATTTCACTGAATATATCTGTAACCCATTTATCAATAGGTTAACTAGGGCCACATTTAATATATCTGAGGCTACATAGCTACATACATTGTACTGAATGACTAAATATGCAATCCTAGGCTACATAGCAAGAAGGAAGAGTGTTACCTTAATGTTTTGATGATGTCTAGATATACATGTAAAAAATCTTATTTAATGGGATGGGGGGAGTGTTGTACTACATAATTTTTCAATTGTGGTTTAGCTTCTTAATATTAACTTGGTGCTTTTAGTTACATATATCATTGCCAAAGTTCCACACTTCGACCGTTTCTGGGGCAATGAGATATTCGTGAACCAGCATCTAGTGAGGAAACTAATAAAGATTGTTATTAAAATGGGTCCAAAGACATCAATCGAACTATTTGTTTACACTTTATGCAAGATAACTGCGAGCTGCAGGATGGTAAGTAAGAACCATGTAGCCTTGTTTTTCCTTTGCAGTGGATCCTGAAGCAGTTTACTCAAGATTACCTCTCAAACTACATGATTGGTGGCCGGCCATCACAAGGGGTTGGACTAGAGTCCTGCATGCCTTCTGCATCCAGGATAGCACAATAGGACCATTCCGCTTCACCTTGTTCAGCAACCGGAATGTATGTCGCCTCTTTCTTTACCATCTGTAATACTACAAGTATAGAACCCTGGTTCATCATTCTTTATTTGGTGCTTATGTAATTCTCAAACATATGTACCTGTGAATCGAATAATGCATTGGTTGTTTGAACCTGATGGATATGAATAAAGCTAAAGCCCACTTTCAAGTTTAAATTAGGTAGAATTTTAAATAGCAGCAATTAAATTAGGACGAAATTAGGGTGTGCAGGTCATTACGGCGCACATGGTTAATAAAGCACAGCGTGTGCGATGTACATCATAATCCGGCATGGTTCACAGAGAGGTAACATGTGTAACAATGTACACAGTTGGTGTTTGCAAAGCGTGTGTGATGTCAGACACTATCGCATACGGTTCGGGAAACATAAATGTGTGTGATTGTCTACCTATCATACATGGTTTATAATCATGAACTGTTTGTGATGTGCCAGGCATAGTAAAACTCTCGTGCCTGGAATCTTCCTGGAAAACAGCAGTGCCTGGAATCTGCCTAGATTTTGGTAAAACCACAAAACTCCGACTGCGATGGCAATGCGAGCATAAATGAGTAGCAAGGATGAAGTGTTTGGGATATTCGGGATATCGGAAACAGTTATCTAGGGACAACTGTATGCATCAAGGTTCCCTATCCCCGACGGTTTCTTGGTCGTGTGGGAAGGACCCCCCTATCGCCCACACTAACTAGGCGACGGTTCTAAATGTCATCACGGAAAGGGGTTAAAAACTATTTGTATAGCACCGACGCGTACTAGTGGAACAACCATTTGCAATGTACAATTTCGCTTAAAAAAAGCAGCGACGCCATTGCTCGTCGCTGACGGCAGCACTACTCTAGTTCCTAGAACGGCACCTCATCGGAGCATCGTGCCTACGCCAATCATTGGAGTCGCGTGTCCACAGAAATCCAATCCTCGTCTTGGTGCTCGTCTTCATGGCAGGGCCGGATGCGCAAGATATTCAGGTCACCACTAAGAAGTGGCAGCGCCGCTGCTTGTCGCCGGTGTATAGTTCGCAGAATTCGTGCAGGCGATGCAAGAAGTTATCACCAGTTCCTCGCTGCATCCATCGGACAGAGCATACAGGAGAACAAAATCTTCTCAGCAACTTAGAAAAATGAGGAAACAGAAAACTAAGGGGATCGGAGTAGGTGCTCACCCGAGGTTGCAATGGCTCAATCCCTCAAGTGGGCCCACACCAAGGTCCTCTGGAACGGCCGCCGAGTTCCATGGTGAATTCCTACATGAGCTCGTCGTCAGCTGTTGGTGTGACAAAGATCTCGAAGATAGCTCGGCAGAGTCCCTCAGTCGCCTGGTCCCAGCTTGCTGTGTGGCGCAACCGAGGTGGCGGCGTTACGATGCTCGCTCGATGAAGGGAAGGAAGTGGATATAATGGCGCAGCAGCCGCCGGCGGCTTGCTGCACCGACACCCATGGCCCAGAGAGAAAAGTGGATGAGCTTGTTGCTCCTTGTGTAGTGGCAAGAGATTGACTTGATGTGTGGTGGGTGCTTGTTCACGTAGTGAAGTGATAAGGCTAGATATTTGTTGGATGGATGGATGTAGTGTGGACGAATGGATGGAGTGTGGACGGATGGGTGGATGGATGGATGGATGGATGCCACCTCATTGATCCATGGCTTCACTCATATCACCAATAGGAATCTAGAAAACACATGTGTGTTTTCTTGCCATTTGGTATGTAAAAGCAATATATATATTTAATTTGTAAAACATTTTTAGAAAATTATCACAGCATATTATTGTCAAACCATTGCACTGTGCCAAGTTTAATGTTTTTTCAACTTAATTTACATTTTCTAGATTTAAAATATGAACAATCTCCATGTTCGTGGTTGACTCTTGGCATGTAAATGTTTGCGATTTCTTTTAATTTATAGTAAGAGTTATGAAAATACACTCAAGAATATAAATATGATTTTTCAAACCATTTTTGTGCACTCTTTTATCTACACATAGTTCAAATCTCAATTATATCCATTAAATGCCTATAAATACACTTAATGACTCAAATATAGTAAATGAGCTATGAAAAGTGCCAAATTTTAACACAATGGATTCTATGGTATATCTTGAGTGTATAAAAAAATTCAAGGTCAAACGGCGAAGGAAACGTCAATTCACCTTCTAACTTGGTGCATTCACTCTCAAAACCATGATCATTCCTCGGAGATAGTTCGATTTCTGAAGGGTGTACATTAAAATTTTCGTGAAAATTCGTAAATTGTTACCACTTCATATAGTGGTCATATCACGACAGTATACCAAGTTTAATGTTTTTCAGACATCATTTACATTTTCTAGAATTAAAAAACCAATAAATTGCATGTTTGTGACTAAGTCTCCGCACATAGATGTTTGAGATTTCTTTTCATTGCTTGTATGAGTTATGAAAATACACTTAAGATTGTAAATATGATTTTTCAAGCCATGTTTGTGCACTAGTTATGTACTTGTAGTTCAAATCTGAATTATATCCATTAAATACCTATAAATGCACTTAATGACTTAAATATAGAAAAAAGCTCAGGAAAATGCCAAATTTTAACACAATGGATTCTATGATATACCTTGGGTCTATTAACAATTTTAAGGTGAAAAGACAAAGGAAATGTCAATTCACCTTCTTACTTGGTGCATTCACTCTCAAAACCATGATCGTTCCATGGAGATAGTTCGATTCCTAAAAGTCAATAAATGAAATCACCTTCTTACTTGCTATGTGGGTGAAATGATGATACCATGCCAACTTCCAACATTTTTAGAGTTCATTTGTAATGGTTTTCAATTTTAGGGTCATTTAGCTTAAAAAATCAATAAATGCATGAAAAATAACAAAGGAACTCACAAAGGGTTGAAAATAGATGACGTGGCTTTGAATGGTGCATTTTGAACACACAAAAAGTCTGGAGTTCAAATAAATTCAAATAAATGAAATCCCTTTGTAGCAGATGAGTTTTCATTCGAAACCCTGATACTTCGAAAGAGATTGTCCATTTTGTACATGAAGTGTGTATAGTTTTTGTCGTAACCCTCATATTTTTAGCATGTGCTATGTGGGTGAAATGATGATACCATGCCAACTTCCAACATTTTTAGAGTTCATTTGTAATGGTTTTCAATTTCAGGGTCATTTAGCTTAAAAAATCAATAAATGCATGAAAAATAACAAAGGAACTAACAAAGGGTTGAAAATAGATGACGTGGTTTTCAATGGTGCATTTTGAACACACAAAAAGTCTGGAGTTCAAATAAGTTCAAATAAATGAAATCCCTTTGTAGCAGATGAGTTTTCATCCGAAACCCTGATACTTCGAAAGAGATTGTCCATTTTGTACATGAAGTGTGTCCAATTTTTGTCGTAACCCTCTCATATTTTTAGCATGTGTTATGTGGGTGAAATGATGATACCATGCCAAGTTTCAACCTTTCCAGGGTTCATTTGTAAGGCTTTTCAATTTCAGGGTCTTAAAAAAATCAATAAATGCATGAAAAATACCAAATGAAGTAAGAAAGGGTTGAAAATTGGTGATGTGTCTTTGAATGGTGCATTTTGAACACACAAATAGTCTGCAGTTCAAATAAGTTTCATAAAATGAAATATCTTTGTAAGAGATGAATTTTCGTATGAAACCCTAATACTTCGAAAGAGATTGTCCATTTTGTACACGAAGTGCATCCAGTTTTTGCCATAACCCTCTCAACATTTTACCATATGCTATGTGGGTGAAATGAAGATACCATGCCAGCTTTCAACCTTTTCAGAGTTCATTTGTAATGGTTTTCAATTTCAGGGTCATTTAGCTTGAAAAAATCAATAAATGCCTAAAAATACCAAATGAAGCCAGAAAGGGTTGAAAATTGATGATGTGGCTTTGAATGGTGCATTTTGAACACACAAAAATTCTGGAGTTCAAATAAATGAAATCCCTTTGAAACATATGTGTTTTCGTCGGAAACCTTGATACTTTGAAAGAGATTGTCCATTTTGTACACGAAGTGCATCCACTTTTTGCCGTAACACTCTCATCTTTTTAGCATGTACTATGTGGGTGAAATGATGATATCATGCCAACTTTCAACCATTTCAGTGTTCATTTGTAGTCCTTTTCATATTCAGGGTCATTTAGCTTATAAAAATCAATAAATGCATGAAAATTACCAAATGAAGTCAGAAAGGGATGAAAATTGATGATGTGGCTTTGAATGGTGCATTTTGAACACACAAATAGTCTGGAGTTCTAATGAGTTTTAAAAATGAAATATCTTTGTAACAGATGAATTTTCGTATGAAACCCTAATACTTCGAAAGAGATTGTCCCTTTTGTATACGAAGTGCGTGCAGTTTTTGCCGTAACCCTCTCAAATTTTTAGCATGTGCTATGTGGGTGAAATGATGATACCATGCCAACTTTCTACCTTTTTAGAGTTTATTTGTAGTGGTTTTCAATTTCAGGGTCTTTTAGCTTAAAAAATCAATAAATGCATGAAAATTACCAAATGAAGTCAAAAAGGGTTGAAATTGATGATGTGGCTTTGAATGGTGCATTTTGAACACACAAATAGTCTGGAGTTCAAATAAGTTTAAAACAATGAAATATCTTTGTAACAGATGAATTTTCGTATGAAACCATGATACTTCGAAAGAGATTGTCCATTTTGTACACGAAGTGCGTCCAATTTTTGTCGTAACCCTTTCAACTTTTTAGCATATGATATGTGGGTGAAATGATGATACCATGTCAACTTTCAACATTTTCAGAGCTCATTTGTAATGGTTTTCAATTTCAAGGTCATTTAGCTTAAAAATCAATAAATGCATTAAAAAATACAAAATGAAGTTAGAAATGGTTGAAAATTGATGATGTGTCTTCGAATAGTGCATTTTGAACACACAAAAAGTCATGAGTTCAAATAAGTTAAAAAAAATGAAATCCCTTTGTAACAGATGAGTTGTCGTCCGAAACACTGAAACTTCGAAAGAAATTGTCCATTTTGACACGAAGTGCGTCTAGTTTTTTCCCTAACCCTCTCAACTTTTTAGCATGTGCCATCTGGGTGAAATGATGATACCACACCAGCTTTCAACCTTTCCAGAGTTCATTTGTAGTGCTTTTCAATTTCAGGGTCATTTAGCTTAAAAAAATATACATATACATGAAAAATACCAAATGAAGTTACAAAGGGTTGAAAATTGATATTGTGGCTTTGAATGGTGCATTTTGAAAATGAAATTCTAGGTAATAGATGAGTTTTCGTATGAAACCCTTATACTTCGAAAGAGATTGTCCATTTTGTATACGAACTGCATCCAGTTTTTGCCGTAACCCTCTCAACTTTTTTGCATATGCTGTGTGGGTGAAATGATGATAGCATGCCAACTTTCAACCTTTTTAGAGTTCATTTGTAATGGTTTTCAATTTCAGGGTCATTATCTTAAAAAATCAATAAATGCATGAAAAATACCAAATTAACTCAGAGAGGGTTGAAAATAGATGATGTGGCTTTGAATGGTGCATTTTGAACACACAAAAAGTCTCGCGTTCAAATAAGTTGAAATAAATGAAACCCCTTTGTAACAGATGACTTTTCGCCCGAAACCTTGATACTTCGAAAGATATTGTCCATTTTGTACACGAAGTGCGTCCAATTTTTGCTATAACCCTCTCAAATTTTTAGCGTCGGCTATGTGGGTGAAATTATTATACCATGCCAAGTTTTAACCTTTTCAGAGTTCATTTGTAGTGCTTTTCAAATTCAGGGTTATTTATCTTAAAAATGAAAAAATGCAATAAAAATACCAAATGAAGTTAGAAAGGTTTGAAGATTGTTGATGTGGCTTTGAATGGTGCATTTTGAACACACGAAAAGTATGGAGTTTAAATAAGTTTTAAAACTTAAATATCTTTGTAATAGATGAGTTTTCGTATGAAACCGTGATACTTCGAAAGAGATTGTCCATTTTGTACACGAAGTGCGTCCAGTTTTTGCCGTAACCCTCTCAACTTTTTAGCATATGCTATGTGGGTGAAATGATGATACCATGCCAACTTTCAACCTGATAGAGGCAAGGGGCCCGATCTTTCGATGAGATGATAACTATCGATTTGGTGGAGACGACTTTGACGATCCAACTACAAACGTGCACGACGTTGCGCCTTAGCAATCGCTAAACCAATCTCCAGGGGTTACTGACGATGCCAGAAGCACGATCAGCCTGACCACGAAGGTCTATTCCTGCATGCAATCGAAGAACAAGCAAGAATATGATAAAGCAATCTGAATATTGCAAATATAGATGAAGTATTGATAAAGGTGGGGATCCGTAAGCGGTCTTGGTCTGGTCGTTGGACACAAACGAAGTACACGAAGTTGCAATGGCTAACTTTTAACTAAACAAATCCCTAAGAAAAAGCTACTAGATGGATCTACTTATATAGGAGCAAGGGGTGGCGGCCAAGGAGGTGGAAGGACGTCCCAAGGCAGCCTAAAACTAACCCTAGGTCGTACAAGGCTCATGGGCCCAAGTGGAGGTGATGTAACACCTTTGGACTTGTAGTTTGACTCGGATTCTGCTGCAGCGTCATATTGTTTCGTCGGGATCTCAATGCTCCGGACGAATTTGAAGGTGATTCCAATTGGGTTGGAAAGTGTATGAAATCTAGTTTCCAACAAAAAAAGAATCACCCAATTCGGAGTCCGTATGAAGGAGTTCTTGCCGTTTTGAGTCAGGTATGTCTGTGCAGTCCGAATCTGGATGCAGAACGTGAGAGACTTGGACTCTATCTTCTCTTGGCCCAAAAGTGACGTGAGAGAACTTTTTGAACAGCCCCTAAACTTCTCTTTTTCACTTATCTTCATATGTGAATTGTACAAATGTCCCATGCACCTGGAATTAGACATGGCACAAAAGTCTGTGAAGTATTTTTGTTCTGGATAACATAAATAAATTGTTGCATAGTTTGCATTAGAAATCACCTCACAAATATACATGTATGCAATATTTTTGGTCGTATCCAAGGTAGTCATGTCCTCATCATCCTCCCTTTTTTGAAAATAAAGCCGTCCTCGGCGTTGCTTAATCTGAAATGTGGGTAAGAAAATAGACAAGGTGTACATGTTGTATATGTATATGTCATCCATTTTTACTTCCCTTAATTTTCGCACATATGACACATGTATAGATGAGTAACTTTCGTAGTTCATAAAATATAACGCCAAAATATTATCACAAGAAGTAGAAGGCATGAAAATATTGCAACTCAATTTGCACATATAAGTGAAGCTCTTAATCGTTACAAAAGATTGGCAATTCTCATCATTAAACCATCCCAACCTTGATGAACCATCACCAAGATTAGAGGTCATATCAAAATGATTAAACATAGGCACAACTATTTTCACACGTATTTGATCCAAATCTGATTTATTCCCTGATTCAAATGGTTCTTTCGCATCAATAGTTAATTCAATTGGTTCACTCACAATTGTTTGATCGCATGGCAAAGTCAAATCACGAACATATTCCTCTAAAATAGTTGGTGTGATCAAAGTAGTGGATAGCTCATCGCATGGTTCATTTAAATTGACAAGGCATTCACCATACTCATGTGGAGGTGGAAGATCGGTACCTTTGTCATTACCTCTTATGATCAACTCAGATGATGTAGGCACTGTCGGAGGTGATGTGTCACATGGTGGAGGTGATGTAGTCCTCACAACAACGGATGTGTCTGTCATAGTACGCCTAGTGGAAGGAACAACCGTATCATTTCTTGGAATGTGCACCTGGCGCTTATTCTCCTTACGGACAATACGTCGTTTTATTTCCTGTTCAGCACTACAAGCAAGACGAAACAAATGGTCCATAGGATAACACTCTTCATGAATTAGTAACTCCTGAATATCACGATTTAATCCTGCCCAAAATCTATCCATAAAATCGTCTTCACTTTCTTGTAAAGAGGAATGCAACAAGGTAGTTTGTAAATCATCATAATATTTCGTTACGGTGTCACTACCTTGTTTTAAATATTGCAACTTTGTAAGCATGTCACGAGTATAATAAGCAGGGACGAATGTATGTCGCATGGCAACTTTCAAATCAATCCAAGTAGTAGGTATATAATTAGGGTGTAACCGACAATATTCACTCCACCAAACTAAAGCATAACCAGTGAAAGAAGCAACCGCAACCTTAACTTTTTTACGTTCATCAAAACTATGGGAAGCAAATAGATTATTTATGTCAAACTCCCATTCAATATATAAAGCAGGTCTAAAACGGCCATTAAACGGTGGTATAGAAACATTAACCTGATCATGTGCATTTGGATGTTTGTGCACCTCTCGTGATGGTTGTGGTATGTCCTTAGGTGGTGGCACATCTCCCGCGATCGACAAAGCCCATGAGTTGACTCTGGATCCTGTCATGATTAGTAGAAAAAAGAAACAAAATTTGAGAATAATGTTCCTATGAACTACTAGAATGTGGTGGTAAAGCGCTCACAGTAAAGCAAATATCAATATCTTACAAGTTCTTACCATGCAGCAACTGGTGATAGGCAACCAGCGGTGTCAAATAACTCCAAAGATTGAGTAAAGCGATTGCCAGGTGAACGTACGTAACACGGTGTAGAAATATGTGGAGCTGGGTTGGCTTTATATGGTAGCAAAAGATTAGCAATAATCAATTCAGAGATGCAATGTTGAATAAACGCTCAACGACGGTACTGTGCTGGTCCTAGGCTAGACCGGACTAGAGACGCGAGCCTAGAACACTAATGATGTCACGGTATAGCACAACTAGCATCAATAAAGGATACGAAGTAGCTCTGAACAGCAAGATATAAGTGAAGATCACAACGGCAGTAAAGATAATGATGAAAACAACTGCCAAGCAGAATATACAACAACACTCTCTCCAACTTTCTTTTCCTTCTTTTTCTTTTTCTTTTTTTTCTAACACTTTTTTTTTCTTTTTCTTTATCTCCTCTTTTTTTTACTTTTTTTTTCTCTGTCTTTTTTTTCTTTCTCCCTCTTTCCAAGACAAACTATATAAGATGCAGATTGGATCAAGCAAAGATGCAAACGACTTCAACTATGATTGTGATAATGAACGATGGGTTGCACGAAATGGAAATTGATGGATGAGGTGGTGGACAGCGGAAGGGATAACGATGCAGCGGCGACGTGATTAATGTGAACAGAACTCGAAACTCTAATGAACTAGACACTAAGACCAGCAACTCGACACGACGATGCAACCGATAATTCAATAATGCAAACAATGAAAAGAAAATTGCAAAGGCTCAGACTGGCTAGGACAAAGGATGAATAGATCTAACTTTTTTTGGTGGCTTTTCCTTGGACAATAGGTAAGAAAATAAATCTAATCTAGGAATAACTGGAAATTCTCACCGAGCAACCTGAAAACTGATACCACTTGATAGAGGCAAGGGGCCCGATCTTTCGATGAGATGATAACTATCGATTTGGTGGAGACGACTTTGACGATCCGACTACAAACGTGCACGACGTTGCGCCTTAGCAATCGCTAAACCAATCTCCAGGGGTTACTGACGATGCCAGAAGCACGATCAGCCTGACCACGAAAGTCTATTCCTGCATGCAATCGAAGAACAAGCAAGAATATGATAAAGCAATCTGAATATTGCAAATATAGATGAAGTATTGATAAAGGTGGGGATCCGTAAGCGGTCTTGGTCTGGTCGTTGGACACAAACGAAGTACACGAAGTTGCAATGGCTAACTTTTAACTAAACAAATCCCTAAGAAAAAGCTACTAGATGGATCTACTTATATAGGAGCAAGGGGTGGCGGCCAAGGAGGTGGAAGGACGTCCCAAGGCAGCCTAAAACTAACCCTAGGTCGTACAAGGCTCATGGGCCCAAGTGGAGGTGATGTAACACCTTTGGACTTGTAGTTTGACTCGGATTCTGCTGCAGCGTCATATTGTTTCGTCGGGATCTCAATGCTCCGGACGAATTTGAAGGTGATTCCAATTGGGTTGGAAAGTGTATGAAATCTAGTTTCCAACAAAAAAAGAATCACCCAATTCGGAGTCCGTATGAAGGAGTTCTTGCCGTTTTGAGTCAGGTATGTCTGTGCAGTCCGAATCTGGATGCAGAACGTGAGAGACTTGGACTCTATCTTCTCTTGGCCCAAAAGTGACGTGAGAGAACTTTTTGAACAGCCCCTAAACTTCTCTTTTTCACTTATCTTCATATGTGAATTGTACAAATGTCCCATGCACCTGGAATTAGACATGGCACAAAAGTCTGTGAAGTATTTTTGTTCTGGATAACATAAATAAATTGTTGCATAGTTTGCATTAGAAATCACCTCACAAATATACATGTATGCAATATTTTTGGTCGTATCCAAGGTAGTCATGTCCTCATCACAACCTTTTTAGAGTTCATTTCTAATGGTTTTCAATTTCAGGGTAATTTAGCTTAAAAATTCAATAAATGCATGAAAAATACCAAATGAACTCAGAAAGGGTTCAAAATAGATGATGTGGCTCTGAATGGTGCATTTTGAACACACAAAAAGTCTGGAGTTCAAATAAGATCAAATAAATGAAATCCGTTTGTAACAGATGAGTTTTCGTGCGAAACCCTGATACATCGATAGAGATTGTATAGTTTGTACACGAAGTGCGTCCACTTTTTACTGTAACCCTCTCATCTTTTTGGCATGTACTATGTAGGTGAAATGATGATACCATGCCAACTTTCAACCTTTTCAGAGTTCATTTGTAGTGCTTTTCAATTTCAGGGTCATTTAGCTTTAAAAAATCAATAAATGCATGAAAAATACCAAATGAAGTAAGAAAGGGTTGAAAATTGATGATGTGGCTTTGAATGGTGCATTTTAAACACACAAAAAGTCGGGAGTTCAAATAAGTTCAAATAAATGAAATCTCTTTGTTACAGATGAATTTTTGTTCGAAACCCTGATACTTCGAAAGAGATTGTCCATTTTGTACATGAAGTGCATCCAGTTTTTTCCGTAACCCACTCATCTTTTTAGCAAGTGCTATGTGGGTGAAATGATTGAACCTTTTCAGAGTTCATTTGTAGTGCTTTTAAAATTAAGGGTCATTTAGCTTTAAAAAAATCAATAAATGTATGAAAATTACCAAATGAAGTTAGAAAGGATTGAAAATTGATGATGTGGCTTTGAATGGTGCATTTTGAACACACAAATAGTCTAGATTTCAAATAAGTTTTAAAAATGAAATATCTTTGTAATAGATGAGTTTTCGTATGAAACCGTGATACTTCGAAAGAGATTGTCCATTTTGTACATGAAGTGCGTCTAGTTTTTGTCGTAACCCACTCAACTTTTTAGCATATGCTATGTGGGTGAAAGATGATACCATGCCAACTTTCAACCTTTTTAGCGTTCATTTGTAATGGTTTTCAATTCAGGGTCATTTAGCTTAAAAAATAAATAAATGCATGAAATATACCAAATGAACTCAGAAAGGGTTGAAAATAGATGATGTGGCTTTGAATGGTGAATTTTCAACACACAAAAAGTCCAGAGTTCAAATAAGTTCATATAAATGAAATCCCTTTGTAACAGATGAGTTTTCGTCCGATACCCTAACACTTCGAAAGAGATTGTCCATTTTGTACACGAAGTGCGTCCAGTTTTTGTTGTAACCCTCTCAACTTTTTAGGTTGGGCTATGTGGGTGAAATGATGATACCATGCCAACTTTCAACCTTTTCAGAGTTCATTTGTAGTGCTTTTCAATTTCAGGGTCATTTAGCTTAAAAAATCAATAAATGCATGAAAAATACCAAATGAAGTTAGAAAGGGTTGAAAATTTTTGATGTGCCTTTGAATGGTGCATTTTGAACACACAAAAAGTTTGGAGTTCAAATAATTTCAAAAAAACGAAATCCCTTTGTAACACATGTGTTTTCGTAGGAAACCCTGATACTTCGAAAGAGATTGTCCATTTTATACACGAAGTGCGTCCAGTTTTTGTCGTAACCCTCTCAACTTTTTAGCGTGTGCTGTGTGGGTGAAATGATGATACCATGCCAACTTTCTACCTTTTAACAGTTCATTTGTAGTGCTTTTCAATTTCAGGGTCATTTAGTTTACAAAAATCAATAAATGCATGAAAAATACCAAATAAAGTCACAAAGGGTTGAAAATTGATGATGCGGCTTTGAATGGTGCATTTTGAACACACAAAAAGTTTGGAGTTCAAATAAGTTTTAAAAAATGAAATATCTATGTAAAAGATGAGTTTTTCATATGAAACTGTGATACTTCGAAAGAGATTGTCCATTTTGTACACGAAGTGCTTCCAGTTTTCGCCGTAACCCTCTCAACTTTTTAGCATATGCTATGTGTGTGAAATGATGATACCATGCCAGCTTTCAACCATTTGTAACGGTTTTCAATTTCAGGGTCATATAGCTTTAAAAAATCAATAAATGCACGAAAAACACAAAATGAAGGCAGAAAGGGTTAAAAAATGATGATGTGGCTTTGAAAGGTGCATTTTGAACACACAAAAAGTCTGGAGTTCAAATAAGTTCAAATAAATGAAATCCCTTTGTAACAAATGAGCTTTCGTCGAAAACCTGATACATCTCCAACGTATCTATAATTTTCGATTGTTCCATGCTATTATTTATGATGTTTTGGATGTTTAATGGGCTTTGTCATACACCTTTATATTATTTTTGGGACTAACCTACTAACCCAAAGGTCCAGTCCAGATTGTTGTTTTTTGCCTGTTTCAGGGTTTTACAGAAAATGGATATCAAATGGAGTCCAAACGGAATGAAACCTTAGGGAGAGATATTTTTGGAGAAAATCACGCACAGGAGACTTGAGAGCCACGAAGTAGGGGCCACATGGTGCCCACGAGGGTGGGGGGCGTGCCCCCCTAGCGCACGCCCCCTGCCTCATGGGTCCCACGTAAGGCCCCAGGTGCCCTCCTTCCTCCTACATAAGCCTACGTACCCCGAAACCATCAGAAAAGAAGAGAAAACCCTAGGTCCACCGCCGTAACCTTCTGTTCCTGTGAGATCCCATCTTGGGGCCTTTTCCGGAGCTCCGCCGGAGGGGGGATCTACCATGGAGTGCTTCTACATCATCATCATCGCCTCACCATGAGTTGTGAGTAGTTTACCATAGACCTTCGGGTCCATAGCTAGTATCTAGATGGCTTCTTCTCTCTCTTTGGATATCAATACAAAGTTCTCCTCGGTCTTCGAGGAGATCAATTCGATGTAATCTCTTTTTGCGGCGTGTTTGTCGAGATCCGATGAATTGTGGGTTTATGATCAAGATTATCTTTGAGAAATATTTGTTTCTTCTCTGAACTCTTTATGTATGATTATAATATCCTTGCAAGTCTCTTCAAATTATTGGTTTTGTTTGGCCTACTAGATCTATAGTTCTTGCAATGGGAGAAGTGCTTGGCTTTGGGTTCAATCTTGCAGTGTCCTTTCCCAGTGACAGTAGGGGCAGCAAGGCACGTATTGTATTTTTGCCATCGAGGATAAAAATATGGGGTTTATATCATATTTCTTGAGATTATCCCTCTACATCATGTCATCTTGCTTAAGGCGTTACTCTGTTCTTATGAACTCAACACACTAGATGCATGCTGGATAGCTGTCGATGTGTGGAGTAATAGTACTAGATGCAGAATCATTTCGGTCTACTTGTGTCGGACATGATGCCTATATATAATGATCATGCCTAGATAGTCTCATAATTATTCACTTTTCTATCAATTGCTCGACAGTAATTTGTTTACCCGCCTTAAAATATCGCTATCATGAGAGAAGCCACTAGAAAAAACTATGGCCCCCGGGCCTATTCTCATCATATCTATCCACATCTACTTTACTTTTTCCGCTTTTACTTTCTGTTCTTATAATCAAAAATACCAAAAATATCAAACTATCATCTCTATCAGATCTCACTTTCGTAAGTGACCGTAAAGGGATTGACAACCCCTTATCGCGTTGGCTGCGAAGTTCTTATTTGTTTGTGCAGGTGCGAGGGACTCGCGAGTGGTCTCCTATTGGATTGATACCTTGGTTCTCAAACACTGAGGGAAATACTTACGCTACTGTGCTGCATCTCCCTTTCCTTTTCGAGGGAATACAACGCAAGCTCGAGAAGTAGCAAGAAGAATTTCTGGCGGCGTTGCCGGGGAGGCTTACGCAAAATTCATATACCGAGTACCTATCACAAACCCTTATCCTTCGCATTACATTTTTTGCCTCTCGTTTTCCTCTCCCACACTTCACCCTTGCCGTTTTATTTGCCCTTCTTCTGACGTGTGTTTACCATTCGTTGGCCTATTGTTTGCTTGTGTTGCTATGTGCCTTCTATTAGCTTGCATCTTCGCTTTCCAAATTATGGATCCTCATCCACTTATTAATCTCTTTAAGAGATCCAATTATGTTGAACCAATTGCTAGTGACCTGCGTGCACTAGATTATCTTTATGGGGTTTTGCTTGAAATTTTTGAATCTGAAAATTGTGAGGAATTGTTAAAAGAAAAAGTGATTCATGTTAGCTCCCTAAATAAAAAGCATGATTGCAATGATGTTATTATAAAGTCTATTGATGTCAATTGTGTTAATGATATGCAAAACCCTAAGCTTGGGGATGCTAGTATTGCTATATCCACTACTTGTTGCAATAACCATGATTGGGGTGATTCTTCTTATGATCTTGAAAATTTATTTAAGCCCCATGATATTTATGAGATTGATAATAATGTTTGCAATAATATTAAAAATGGGTTTGGAGAGGTCATGACTATAGTTAATGTTGATCCCACTATTTTGGAAGAGTGCCAACTTCGTATGCATGTGGATCGTATAGAGAATATGTTCTGTGATAGCTATATTGTTGAATTTGCTTATGATCCGACATGCAATTATTATGAGAGAGGGAAATATGGTTGTAGAAATCTTCATGTTAATAAATTACCTCTCGTTATACTGAGATTGCTATTGTTTCTTGCTTCTTCCTTCCGTATGCTAGATCTTGCTTGCCTTGCTAATTTGTTTGCTTATAAGATACCTATGCATAGGAAGTATGTTAGACTTAGATGTGTTTTTCACATGCTACGTGATGCTCTCTTCGTGTTTCAATTGATATCCTTCATGTGAGCATCTTCGAATGTATCGTGCCTAGCGAGGGGCGTAAAATGATTGCTCTTGTTGGGAGGCAACCCAATTTTATATTTTTTGTTTTTGCTTCTGTTAGGGAATAAATATTGCATCTAGCTTCTGTTTAGATGTAGTTTTGTGTTTTGTTTAGTGTTTGTGCCAAGTAGAACCTTTGGGAAGACTTGTGTGAAGTTTATGTGATATTGCTGTGAAAAACAGAATCGTAGCGCTCGATAGAATGGTCATCAGATTTTACTAGAGTGTGTTATTTAGTTGATTCTTTTTGCAGATGATTAATAGACAAATTCATCCCTTTACCAATTTAGTTTGAATTTTTTGGAGTTACAGAAGTATGCGAAACCTGCAGATTACTACAGACTGTTTTGTTTTTGATAGATTCTGTTTCTCGTGTCTTGTTTACTTATTTCAATGCATCTATGAGTAATATTGGGAGATATGAACCATAGAGAAGTGGGAATACAGTAGGTTTAACACCAATATAAACAAAGAATGAATTCATTGCAGTACCTTTGAGTAGTGGTTTGCTTTCTTATACTAACGGAGCTTACGAGATTTTTGTCTAAGTTTTGTGTTGTGAAGTTTTCAAGTTTTGAGTATTGCTTTGATGGACTATGGAACAAAGAGTGGCAAGAGCCTAAGCTTGGCGATGCCCATGGCACCCCAAGGTAAAATTCAAGGACAACCAAAAGCCTAAGCTTGGGGATGCCCATGGCACCCCAAGGTAAAATTCAAGGACAACCAAAAGCCTAAGCTTGGGGATGCCCCGGTAAGGCATCCCCTCTTTCGTCTTCATCTATCGGTAACTATACTCAGAGCTATATTTTTATTCACCACATGATATGTTTTTTGCTTGGAGCGTCTTGTATAATTTGAGTCTTTGCTTGTTAGTTTGCCACAATTATCCTTGCTGGACACACCTATTTGAGAGAGTTAAATATGGCCTAGGAATTTTTAGAACACTCTATGTGCTTCACTTATATCTTTTGAGTTGAATAGTTTTTGCTCTAGTGCTTTACTTATATCTTTAGAGAACGGTGGTGATTATATTTTGAAGAAATTTTTGAACTCTCATGCTTCACTTCTATCCATTTAAGAGTCTATTAAAACAGCATGGTAATGTGTTTAGGCTATAAAACTAGTCTTCACGTGATAGACATCCAATATCAATGTAGTAAAAACTTTCAAACTAAGTGCATTGAATATGATGAGAAGTTGGATGCTTGATAAATATTTTGAGATATGAGGATACTGATATTATAGTCATACTAGTGGAGTGATACGTCTCCAACGCATCTATATTTTTTTATTGTTCCATGCTATTATTTATGAAGTCTCGGATGTTTAATGGGCTTTATCATTCACTTTTATATCATTCTTGGGACTAACCTACTAACCCAAAGGCCCAGTCCAGATTGTTGTTTTTTGCCTATTTCAGGGTTTTGCAGAAAAGGAATATCAAATGGAGTCCAAATGGAACGAAACCTTCGCGAGAGATATTTTTGGAGGAAATCACGCACGAAAGACTTCAGGGCCAAGCCAGGGGACAGAGGGGCCACCTTCGAGGGTGGGGGGCGTGCCCCCCTGCCTCGAGGGCAGCCCGTGTGGCCCCCAGTGCCTCCCTTCTTCCTATATATACCTACGTACCGCAGAAACTCCATACGTGGAGAAAAAACCCTAATTCCTCCGCCGTAGCTTCTGTTCCCGTGGAGATCCCATCTTGGAGCCTGTTCTTGGAGGGGGATCCATCACGGAGGCCTTCATCATCATCATCATCGCCCTCACCATGAGTTGTGAGTAGTTTACTACAGACCTTCGGGTCCATAGCTAGTATCTAGATGGCTTCTTCTCTCTCTCTGGATCTCAATACAAAGTTCTCCTTGGTCTTCGAGGAGATCTATTCGATGTAATCTCTTCTTTTTGCGGTGTGTTTGTCGATATCCGATGAATTGCGAGTTTATGATCAAGGTTATCTATGAATGATATTTGGTTCTTTTCTGAACTTTTTATGTGTGCTCATAATATCCTTGCAAGTCTCTTCGAATTATTCGTTTGGTTTGGCCTACTAGATCTATAGTTCTTGCAATTGGAGAAGTGCTTGGCTTTGGGTTCAATCTTGCGGTGTCCTTTCCCAATGACAGTAGGGGCAGCAAGGCACGTATTGTATTGTTGCCATCGAGGATAAAAAGATGGGGTTTTCATCATATTGCTTGAGTTTATCCCTCTACATCATGTCATCTTTCTTAAGGCGTTACTCTGTTCATATGAACTCAATACACTAGATGCATGCTGGATAGCGGTCGATGTGTGGAGTATTAGTAGTAGAGGCAGAATTGTTTTGGTCTACTTGTCTCGGACGTGATGCCTATATACAATGATCATGCCTAGATAGTCTCATAATTATTCGTTTTTCTATCAATTGCTCGACAGTAATTTGTTTACCCGCCGTAGAATATCGCTATCATGAGAGAAGCCACTAGAGAAAACTATGGCCCCCGGGTCTATCTTTATCATATTACTTTCCATTCAACTAGCCAATTTCTGTCGCTGTTGTTTATTTGCTTTCCTTACTTTTTGTTTCTATACCAAAAATACCAAAAATATAATTATCATCTCTATCAGATCTCACTCTCGTAATTGACCGTAAAGGGATTGACAACCGCTTATTGCGTTGGCTGCGAAGTTCTTATTTGTTTGTGCAGGTGCGAGGGACTGGCGCGTGGTCTCCTACTGGATTGATACCTTGGTTCTCAAATACTGAGGGAAATACTTACGCTAATGTGCTGCATCTCCCTTTCCTCTTCGAGGGAATACAACGCAAGCTCAAGAGGTAGCAAGAAGAATTTCTGGCGCCGTTGCCGCGGAGGCTTACGCAAAAGTCATATACCAAGTACCAATCACAAACCCTTATCCTTCGCATTACATTTATTTGCCTCTCGTTTTCCTCTCCCCCACTTCACATTTGCCGTTTTAGTTGCCCTTCTTCCACCGTGTGTTTTTCGCTAGCCTCTTGTTTGCTTGTGTGTTGGATTGCTTGCTTGTCACTATGGCTCAGAACAATACCAAATTGTGTGACTTTTCCAATACCAACAACAATGATTTTATTAGCACACCAATTGCTCCTATTACCGATGTTGAATCTTGTGAGATCAATGCTGCTTTGTTCAATCTTGTCATGAAAGATCAATTCTCTGGCCTTCCTAGTGAAGATGCCGCTACCCATCTAATCAACTTTGTTGATTTGTGTGATATGCAAAAGAAAAGGGATACGGATAACGATATTGTTAAATTGAAGTTATTTCCGTTTTCACTTAGAGATCGTGCTAAAACTTGGTTTTCCTCTTTGCCTAGAAATAGTATTGATTCATGGAATAAGTGCAAAGATGCTTTTATCTCTAAGTATTTCCCTCCTGCTAAGATCATCTCTCTTAGAAACGATATTATGAATTTTAAGCAACTAGATCATGAGCATGTTGCACAAGCTTGGGAGAGAATGAAATTAATGATACGTAATTGTCCCACACATGGTTTGAATCTATGGATGATTATTCAGAACTTTTATGTTGGCTTGAATTTTGCTTCTAGAAATCTTTTAGATTCGGCCGCCGGAGGCACTTTCATGGAAACTACCTTAGGAGAAGCTACCAAACTCCTAGATAATATTATGGTTAATTATTCTCAATGGCACAGCGAAAGATCTACTAGTAAAAAAGTGCATGCTATCGAAGAAATTAGTGTTTTGAGTGGAAAGATGGATGAACTTATGAAATTGTTTGCTGCTAAGAGTGCTTCTTCTGATACTAATGATATGCATTTGTCCACTTTGATTGAGAATAACAATGAATCTTTGGATGTGAATTTTGTTGGTAGGAATAATTTTGGTAACAATGCTTATAGAGGTAATTTTAATCCTAGGCCTTTTCCTAGTAATTCCTCTAATAATTTTGGTAATTCCTACAACAACTCTTATGGAAAGATGCCTTCTGAATTTGAAACTAATGTTAAGGAGTTTATGATCTCACAAAAGAAATTCAATGCTATGCTTGAAGAGAAATTTCTTAAAGTTGATGAATTGGCTAGAAGTGTGGATAGAATTACTCTTGATGTTGATTCCTTGAAACTTAGATCTATCCCACCTAAGCATAATATCAATGAGTCTCTCAAAGCCATGAGAATTTCCATTGATGAATGCAAAGAAAGAACCCCTAGAATGCGTGCTAAAAGAGAAGATTATATTAAATCGTGTTCTTCTAGTTATCGTGAAAATAAAGATGAAGATCTGAAAGTTATTGATGTGTCTCCTATTAGACCCTTGTTTGCTAGTATTAATCTTGATGAGAATAGGATTGGAGATGATTCTGCTTTAAGGTGTCCCAATGATTCGGAGTTTTTAGATCTTGATGCTAAAATTGCTAAAAGTGGGAGTGAAGAGATTAAAACTTTGCATGGTGATGAACCCACTACTTTGGATTTGAAGGTATTCAATTATGATAATTGCGCTTTGATTGATTGTATTTCCTTGTTGCAATCCGTGCTAAATTCTTCGCATGCTTATAGTCAAAATAAAGCTTTCACTAAACACATAGTAGATGCTTTGATGCAATCTTATGAAGAAAAACTTGAGTTGGAAGTTTCTATACCTAGAAAGCTTTATGATGAATGGGAACCTGCTTGTCGGGGAAACTGGACGCTCACGAACACCTATGGGACCGGAGCCCCTTCTACGTTGCGGTAAGGGAGCGGAGGGAGCACGGAGAGCAGATCGAGGAGCACACGCGGGCAGTTTACCCAGGTTCGGGCCGCGATGACGCGTAAAACCCTACTCCTGCTTTGGTTGTATTGAGTTCTTGGGCTCGGGGCTTGAAGATCTACAGTACTAGCTACACCGAGCGTGGGAGTGAGCGAGTTTCTGTGATCGAACCTCCTCTATGTTGTGCATGGGCCTCCTTTTATAGCTCAAAGGGGTCACCGACAGGTGTCAACGTAGAGGAGGGTAAAATGTAAAATCGGTGGTAGTTGCAACAGTGCATGAACAGTGTATAAATAGTGGATGAACAGTGGTCTTCACCTAATATTGGAGGATATGCACCATAGGGAACTTGGAGTACAGTAGGTTTAACACCAATATAAACAATTAATGAATTCCTTGCTGTACCTTTGAGTGGTGGTTTGCTTTCTCTTACTAACGGAGCTCACGAGAATTTTTTTCTAAGTTTTGTGTTGTGAAGTTTTCATGTTTTGAGTATTGCTTTGATGGTCTATGGAGCAAGGAGTATAAAAGGACCAATCTTGGGGATGTCCATGGCAAGTAAATTCAAGATAATCCAAAGCCTAAGCTTGGGGATGACCCGGGAAGGCATCCCCTCTTTCGTCTTCATCCATCGGTAACTATACTTGGAGCTATATTTTTATTCGCAACATGCTATGTGTTTTGCTTGGAGCGTCTTGTATAGTTTGAGTCTTTGCTTGTTAGTTTTCCACAATCATCATTGCTGGACACACCTATTTGAGAGAGTTAAATATGGCCTAGTGTCGGTGTAGTTGGATCGACACCTATGGGATCACAAGAATCCCTACTACAGTTGCGGGGCGCGGGGTTGAGAGAAGAGCGGATCCAACAGTTAGCACACGGTTCCTTTACCCAGGTTCGGGCCGCAAAGATGCGTAAAACCCTACTCCTACTTTGGTGGATTATATGTTTGTGTTCTTCAGCTAGCTATGGGGCGTGAAGAGCTCCAAAAGCCAAGTCGTGAGGAGCTCTAAAAAGCCGAATCCTTCTCCTGGTCGCCTCGGGCCTCCTTTTATAGGGAAAAGGGGTTGCCACAGTGGCACACAGGAGGTGGAAAGGGTACAGTGATGCGAGGTTATCCCTCGCATTACATGACAATGCGCATTTAATGCGCCTAGCTTAGGTGTCCTTGCTTTATCGGGGACGAGGGGAGACGTCCGTCTTGTCCGTCGCCGCTCCTTCTTGTGTTGACACGCGCCCTGGCCAGCGACGCCTGAGACGCCATGTAGGCAGGAAGGCAGCTGAGGTGGCACAATGGTGGGCCTTCCACAAAGATCTGCATGTCGCCACGCAGGTGCCTGCCCAGCTGGTTGGGTCAGCAGCTGCATGGGGCGGTGGAAGCTTAGTTGGTGCGGGCCTGGTGGTGGCCCAGCGGGGCAAGGGCCTTGCCGGGGCTCCGGCAAGGGTCTTGCCGCGGCGCCTGTTGTCTTCCCCGGCAAGGTGCTTGCTGGAGGTCTTGTGGTCCTCCTTGGCTGGGATCCCGCCAAGGCTCATCGTCTTCTCAGTGTGTGTATCTGTCCTTGAATGTCTTCACAAAGATCTGCATGCCACCACGGGGATATCTCCCGAATCCTTTCCCCATGGGGGCAGTGGACTCAAGGGTGATCCACTCCGTAGGCGTGGGGCGAGCTGCCGCGGCAAGGGTCTTGCCGGGGCTGCCAGAGCCGGCCCCGGCAAGGATCTTGCCGGGGCTCCTGAAACTGGCTCCCGGCAAGGATCTTGCCGGCGGAAGCGGCTTCGTGCCTTTGTTCTTTGTGGTCTTGTTCTTGGTGTTGCTCCAGTTACATCGAGCTTCGGTCTTACCCTGGCTCACCTCCCTTGCCATGCTTGGTGTGGTCGTGTCCGTGGCTTAGACTGCCCGTGCACAGTAATAGGAGTACAAAAAGTGTACCCCTCTTTTTGTACACCGACAGGAGCCCCCGGGCCTGGGCCACACATAAGCGCGACGCGTTGTTGGGCTAGGCCCAGAACGGTGCATGGGCAGGCGGGACGGTTTTCACCGGGGTAAGGTTTTCCGCGCGCTGCGCCCCCCAAGACCCGCGCTCATGGCGCGGGGTGGAAGGGCGTGCATGACGTGGGCGGCATGCACGGAGCGGTTTCTGCAGGCATGCTTCACGTCGCAGTAAAGAGGCGGCTTCGCGCCTTCCCCATAACCGGGGGAGGCGTGGAGACGCGGTCCATTTACTGAATGGGGCCGAGGCGCGGTCCTCAAGGCGTCCACTCCCCACGATCACGGGGTGGGAAGTGGTCGCCTCACCCGTCCCCTCGGTTCTGCACGTCTGCCATGTGCCTCCCATGCGCTTGGGGTGGCAAACGGTGGAGGCGGGAAACCGGGCCGTCGCTGGTTGGGGCGGCGAGTCAGTCCCTGCTCCCTGCACCTTCTACGTCTTGATTGGCCTAGTGGGGCGGTCGAGCCCCAGCCCCGCCCCTTTATAAAGAGCAGGAGGGGAGGGACGGCGCCCCGCACTCTTCCATCTTCTTTCTCTTTCAGCTTCTGCTCCTCTCTTCTGTTCGCCATGGAGAGAGGGAATCCCGGCCCTTCAACGATGGCGGCGAGGGTCGCCGCTCGACAACGCGTCCCTCCTTCTCCTGCACCTGCGGTGGTAGAGCCGGCCACGAGGGGAAGGGAGAGGGGGCGAGGCCGGGGCGCTCGGGGAAGAGGAGGACGGGGCGGCCCGACGGCCTCGCCCCCGCCAGCAGCTCCTCCTCCAGTGGAGGGCCATGTCGGGGATGACCCTTACGAGTTCTTCTTCAGGCTGCGGCGGCCGCCGTGCCGTCGCCTTCGTCTCCTGACCCCATTTGCGCGGGAGATGGAGCTGGATCCGCCGGAGTCGCTGCGGCTGCACATGAGGGGCTGCGGGATCAGTGGCACGCGGGTCCGCGTCGACTTCCCTGCTCCTCAACTGATGTATCTTCGCCAAGGATCGAAGACGTTTGCTTGTATCCACAGCCTGACGGATGGGCTCACCCTCCATTTCAAGTTGATGGAGGATGGCCATCTCTCCGTCAAGGTCTTCGGGCACTTCGGGACTCGTGCGAGGTGCTGCGTGGAGAGCTCCTCTGATGATGAAGACTCCTCCTCGAACGAGGGTGACGAGGAGGACAGCGGCAGCGACGACGAGGGCGGTAGGCGGAAGGATGACGAGTCCGACTAGGTGTCGGGCGCCGCTCCCGGTGGCACCAGCGACCCCATCATCCACGTCGTCGGCTCCTTGAACTTCTCGGGGCCGTCCCCTTGGCGGCTGGTGTAGGGAGGCTGCGGAAGAGGAAGAGGAACAAGGCGGGCGGCAAGGTCGTCATGTCGGAGTACGCGGGCACCGATGCCTTCGACGTGTACTGACGTCCTGCCGTCTCGTCTTCGAGCTCTGCTTCCAACGCCGCCATCACCATCCAGCCTTAGGGCGGCCACCAAGATGTTCTCTTGGTGTCTTCTGCCACCCGTAGCTCGCCTAGGCGCTCCTTTTGCCCTTCTCGCCTCCTTGACCTACCTCCTGAGGAGAGGGACAAGAAAGGCATTACTGGCATCTTATCTCTTTTTAGTTTGTAAGCCTTCGGGTATCTGTTAAATTTAAAACTTGTAATCTCCTTGTTCATGTTTTTCATTCCCTATGGACTATACCTGAATGGAATGTTTTTTAATGAAAAAGGAATGTTTGCCGGGTCATTTGTTCGCAGGTAGAACCCACGACAAGGAATAAATCCTTGATATCCCTAGGATAAACATTTTCTCGCCCAGCAACAGGCCTTGCCATCTCCCTACTTTGCTCGACCTTTCTCACGCCTTTGGCGGAGGCAGGGATGAAGTGGGTTTAGGCTCCTTGCTTCATCCTTTCGCCGCCTCGACTACGACCAAACTTGGCCCCAGGGACGAGTCCTAGGG
This sequence comes from Secale cereale, assembly GCA_902687465.1. Taxonomy (NCBI): domain Eukaryota; kingdom Viridiplantae; phylum Streptophyta; class Magnoliopsida; order Poales; family Poaceae; genus Secale; species Secale cereale. The sequence goes on along the minus strand of LR738714.1, from coordinate 303,595,432 downwards.
TCCAAAGTTATGGGAGCACGGTAGCTTTAAGGAAAGAAACGAGGTTTCACATACCTCAGTCCATAATGGAATACATGACAGGGGATAAAAAACTTATCTGAAGCTGCAGCCCCCGGCAACCTTGGTTTGCCGTGGGTGAATCTTTGCTCTTGCATCCCCCGGCAACACTGGCTTGCCAGGGCCTTGATGCTGGTCTGTTCCTTTTTCTTCTCCCCAAGTGGTTTCGGCAAGGATATCTGTGTGTCCTGTGAACCCAAGAGGATAAAAGGAAGCCAAAGGGATGCAAACTCGACCTCTAAGCTAGGGGTTAGCCGCCACTAAGCACTATCAACCCTAAGCAAGGACGAGACTCGACTCAGCATGCATGCTACAACTTAGGGCGCCAGCGCTTCATTTATTTATGCTCAGGGTCTGCGCCTGGCTTTGTACAAAGGGTTACATGCCTTGCCGGCAAGGCTTGTACAAAAGGTTGGCTTGCCGGGGGGCCCGGCAAGCCGCGCCTTATGGGTAAAACTTGCGAAGATGCTCAATGTTCCAGGAATTGCTCACCGGAATGGCATTTTCGGTCTCCAGGCGGACTGCGCCAGGCCTGGTGACTCGTATTACCCGATAAGGGCCTTCCCACTTCGGCGTCAACTTGTTTGTATTCTTGGCCGATTGAACGCGTCGAAGAACAAGGTCGCCTTCCTCAAAGCTTCGGGCATGGACCTTGCGGCTATGGTAGCGGCGCAAGGCCTGCTGGTAGCGTGCTACTCTCACAGCCGCCCGAAGATGATCTTCCTCAAGGAGCATTGCGTCATCTTGCCGCAGTTGCTCTTGCTCAAGCTCATCATAAGCGAGCACTCTAGGTGACCCGTATATGAGTTCAGTGGGGAGAACTGCTTCTGCCCCGTATATCAGGGCAAAGGGTGTCTGGCCGATGGCTCGATTTGGCGTCGTTCTGGTCGACCAAAGAATCGCCGACAACTCATCAATCTAGCGCCTTCCACTCTTGTGTAGCCTGTCAAAGGTCTTTGTCCTTAGGCCTCGCAGCACTTCAGCGTTTGCCCTCTCTGCTTGACCATTGCTTTGGGGGTGAGCAACGGAAGCGAAGCAGACTTTGCTGCTGAGGTCTTGGGTATATTGCATGAAGGTGCGGCTTGTGAACTGTGTGCCGTTGTCGGTGATGACCATGTTGGGTACACCAAAACGGCACACTAGTCCCTTGAAGATCTTGACGGCTGACAGTACTGTGACCTTCCTCACTGCCTCCACCTCCGGCCACTTTGTGAACTTGTCGATTGCAACGTACAAGTACTCAAAGCCCCCGACAGTGCGGGGGAAAGGGCCAAGTATGTCGAGCCCCCAGACCGAGAAGGGCCAGGAGAGAGGAATGGTTTGAAGGGCTTGAGCTGGTTGATGAAGCTTCTTTGAATGAAACTAGCACGCTTCACACCTGGTGACCAGTGCCGTCGCATCCTGGAGGGCAGTGGGCCAGAAGAAGCCTTGCCGGAATGCCTTGCCGGCAAGGGCTCTTGACCCTATGTGGGATCCACATATGCCTCCATGTATCTCCGCCAATAGCCCCAGTCCTTCCTCTCGAGGGATGCACTTCAATTTCACGCCGTTTTGTCTCTTTCTGTACAGGACGTCATCGACGAACTGGTACATAGCAGACCAATGGGCTACTTTCTCCGCTTCTTCCTGCTCCTCAGGAAGTTCCCCAGTCTGGAGGAATCAGACGGTATGCTGTGCCCACGCTGGAGCCTGGGGCTCGACGGCGAGGGCTAAAGGCATTTCCTCCGCCATGGGAGCGGCTGTCTCGACGGCAAGAGCTTGACGCTCCGCCGGAGCTAGCCATCCAGTGGCGGGCCCAGTGTCTTCGGCAACATCCCTGCCGGCGGCTCCGGGGAGCTCGGCGGGAAAGTACTTGTCGGGCCCTGATTTCCTCCTCTTGTTCTGCTCTGTTGATGGATCAATGGATGGCTGAGAAAGCTGAAGCACAAAGGTACCTGGTTCCACAGGTAACTTGAGGGCAGTGCGCTTCGACATGTAATCGGCGATGTCGTTCTCCGCTCGGGGAACGTGCTCTGCCTGTATACCATCAAAGCGCTCTTCCAACTTTCTCACTTCATCGACGTAGGCCTTCATCAACGGGCTCTGGTAATCCTTGTTGACTTGTTTGACGACAAGCTGTGAATCACCCCTGACGATGAGTTTCTTGATTCCGAGGTCTGCCGCGATCCTAACACCAGCAAGCAGCCCCTCGTACTCAGCAGTATTGTTCGTTGATACCTCCATGGGGAAGTGCATCTCGACCACGTACTTGAGGTGCTCTCCAGTGGGCGCGAACACCAGTACGCCAGCACCGGCGCCCTACAAGGAGAAAGCTCCATCAAAGTACATGATCCAGTCGCAACTCGCCTCTTTGCCGTGGAGAGCAGTTTCCTGGACCTCTTCATCAGGCGTTGCAGTCCATTCTGCAACGAACTCTGCCAAGACTCGACTTTGAATCGTCGAGGTACTTTCAAACTTGAGGCCAAAGCTGGACAGCTCCAGTTCCCACTCTACAATTCTTCCCGTTGCATCTGGATTGTGCAATATCCGTTGTAGAGGGAGGCGAGTGACGACAGTGATCTCGTGCGCCTGGAAGTAGTGATGCAGCTTCCTCGAGGCCATAAGAAGGCCGAAGAGCAATTTCTGCACACCGGAGTACCTTGATCTAGCCCCCTGTAAGAGGGAGCTAACAAAGTAGACCGGGTGCTGCATCATTTTCTTCCTTGGCTGCACTCCAACCGGCCGTGTCGTCTCTGCACCAGTGTCATCAGGCTCTGTCGGTGCTATCACCTCATCATCAATTTCTCTCTGCGCCACTAGTGCGGCGTTGACCACCTGGTTTGTTGCCGCCAAGTATAGCAGCAACGGTTCTTGTGGCCTAGGAAAGATACCTCTTCAAATCTTGTAATGCTGCTTCAGCTTCTAGCGTCCATTCCATTGGGCCCGCCTTTTTCCAAATCTTGAAAAAGGGAAGGGCGCACTCGGTAGACTTGGAAATGAATCTGCTCATGGAGGCAACGCAGCCAGCAAGCCGACTCACATCCTTGACCCGTTTGGGTGCTTCAATCTGCTCTATAGCTTTGATCTTGTCCAGATTGGCCTCTATCCCACGCTGCGACACAAAGAACCCGAGAAGCTTGCCGGACGGGACGCCGAAGACGCACTTCTCAGGGTTCAGCTTGAGGTTGATCTTGCGTAGGTTTACGAATGTTTCTTGTAAATCCGGTATAAGGGTTGCTCGGTCCTTGGTTTTGACCACTATATCATCCATGTAAGCCTCCATATTTCTATGGAGTTGGGGTTCAAAACCAATCTGGACTGCCCTTGCAAACGTGGAGCCAGCACTCTTCAACCAGAAAGGCATTCGTACGAAACAGTACGTACCACATGGGGTGATGAATGCTGTCTTCTCTTCGTCTTCTGTTGCCATGAAAATCTGGTGGTAGCCGGAGTAGGCATCGAGGAATGACAGCAGGTCACACCCAGCCGTGGAGTCAACAATCTAGTCGATGCACGGCAACGGGAAGTGGTCCTTGGGACGAGCTTTATTGATATCTGTGTAATCAATACACGGCCTCCACTTCCCATTTGCCTTGCGCACTACCACTGGATTGGCCAACCATGTTGGATGGAGCACTCCTCTTACCAAACCTGCTGCTTCCAGTTTCCGCATCTCCTCTGTGATGAACTCTTGCCCTTCCAAAGCTTGCTTCCTGAACTTCTGCTTGACGGGCCGCGCATGAGGACAGACAGCAAGGTGGTGCTCAATCACCTCCCTGAGAACACGGGGGATGTCGGATGCTTGCCATGCAAACACGTCGACATTCGCCCGCAGGAAGGTGATGAGCGCGTCTTCCTATTTGTCGTCAAGGGAGGAGCTTATGGTGAAATCCCCTCCTGTGCCGTCCTCCTTTACGGAAACCTTCTTGGTTCCCGGCAGCGTGGCCCTGGACCTCTTGTTTCTGCCGGTGGAGCTCTCTGGCACGTCCTCGACGGGAGCGAGACACTCCGAAGAGGTGCGCTTGCCGGAGTGGGTGTCCGAGGTCTCGCCGGTCTTCTTCTTTCCGGTGGAGCTCTCTGGCACGTCCTCGACGGGAGCACAGCACTCCGAAGAGGTGCGCTTGCCGGAGTGGGTGTCTGAGGTCTCACCAGTGTTCTTCTTGGGCGCCATGATGAAGAAGAAGCGTCGAACTGACTGCTAAAGCCGATTCTCACAACTACGCCCCCTACCTGGCGCGCCAACGATGTCGGTGTATTTGGATCGACACCTATGGGATCACAAGAATCCCTACTACGGTTGCGGGGCGCGGGGTTGAGAGAAGAGCGGATCCAACAGTAGGCACACAGTTCCTTTACCGAGGTTTGGGCCGCAAAGATGCGTAAAACCCTACTCCTGCTTTGGTGGATTATATGTTTGTGTTCTTCAGCTAGCTATGGGGCGTGAAGAGCTCCAAAAGCCAAGCCGTGAGGAGTTCTAAAAAGCCAAATCCTTCTCCTGGTCGCCTCGGGCCTGGAAAAGGGGTTGCCACAGTGGCACACAAGAGGTGGAAAGGGTATAGTGATGCGAGGTTATCCCTCACATTACATGACAAGGCACATTTAATGTGCCTAGCTTAGGTGTCCTTGCTTTATCGGGGACGAGGGGAGACGTCCCTCCTGTCCGTCGCCTCTCCTTCTTGTGTTGACACGCGCCCTGGTCAGCGACGCCTGAGACGCCATGTAGGCAGGCAGGCAGCTGAGGTGGCGCAATGGTGGGCCTTCCACGAAGATCAGCATGTCGCCACGCAGGTGCCTACCCAGCTGGTTGGGTCGGCAGCTGCATGGGGCGGTGGAAGCTCAATTGGTGCGGGCCTGGTGGTGGCGCGGATGTCCTCGGCAAGGGCCTTGCCGGGGCTCTAGCAAGGGTCTTGCCGCGGCAAGGTGCTTGCCGGAGATCTTGTGGTCCTCCTTGGCTGGGATCCCGCCAAGGGTCATCGTCTTCTCAGTGTGTGTATATGTCCTTGAATGTCTTCGCAAAGATCTTCATGCCACCACGGGGATATCTCCCGAATCCTTGCTCCATGGGGGCAGTGGACTCAAGGGTGATCCGCTCCGTAGGCCTGGGGCGAGCTGCCGCGGCAAGGGTCTTGCCGGGGCTGCCAGGGCTGGCCCCGGCAAGGATCTTGCCGGGGATGCTGAAACTGGTTCCCGGCAAGGATCTTGCCGGGGGAAGCCGCTTCGTCCCTTTGCTTTTTGTGGTCTTGTTCTTGGTGTTGCTCCAGTTCCATCGAGCTTCGATCTTACCCTGGCTTACCTCCCTTGCCATGCTTGGTGTGGTGGTGTCCATGGCTCAGACTGCCCGTGCACAGTCATAGGGGTACAAAAAGTGTACCCCTCTTTTTGTACACCGACACCTAGAAATTGTTAGAACACTCTTTGTGCTTCACTTATATCTTTTGAGTTGAATAGTTTTTGCTCTAGTGCTTCACTTATATCTTTTAGAGCATGGTGGTGGTAATATTTTGTAGAAATTGTTGAACTCTCATGCTTCACTTAGATCTATTTGAGAGTCTATTAAAACAACATGGTAAAGTGTTTAGGCTAAAGAAACTAGTCTTCACATGATAAACATCCAATGTCAATGTAGTAAAAAAATCACATCAAGTGCATTGAATAGAAAGAGATGTTGGATGCTTGATAATTGTTTTGAGACATGAGCATAGTGATATTAAAGTCATGCTAGTGGAGTGACTATGAAATTGAGAAGTATTTGTTATAAGGTTAGTGATTCTCGTAGCATGCACATATGGTGAACCGTTGTGTGAGAAAGTTAAAGCATGAGGTATTTGTAGAGTGTCAACCTTTATGTGGAGGTCGGGGGCGCGCGATGGTTAACTCCTACCAACCTCCCCCCTAGGGGCCTGCGTTGATTGCTTTGTTTTGATGACTCGTAAATTTTTGCAATAAGTATATGAGTTTTTATGACTAATGTTGAGTCTATGGATTATACGCACTCTCACCCTTCCACCATTGCTAGCCTCTCTTGTACCGCGCAACTTTCGCCGGTGCCATAAACCCACTATATATCCTTCCTCAAAACAACCTACCTATCATGGCATTTCCATAGCCATTCCGAGATGTATTGCCATGCAACTTTCCACCGTTCCGTTTATATGACAAGCATCATATTTTCATATTGCCATGCATGATCATGTAGTTGACATCGTATTTGTGGCAAGGCCACCATGCATAATTTTTATACATGTCACTCTTGTTTTATTGCACATACCGGTACACCGCCGGAGGCATTCACATAGAGTCATACTTTGTTGTTGTAGTATCGAGTTGTAATGCCAGTGTGATGATCATCATTATTAGAGCATTGTCCCATGGGAGGAAAGGCTGAATCTATAAAGCCCCTCCGCAAAAAAAAAGAGAAAGGCCAAAGAAAAAGAAAAGGAAAGGCCCAAAAAAAGGGACAATTGCTACTATCTTTTTCCATACTTGTGCTTCAAAGTAGCACCATATTCTTCATTGTAGAGAGTCTCATGCTTAGTCACTTTCATATACTAGTGGGAATTTTTGTTATAGAACTTGGCTTGTATATTCCAACGATGGGCTTCCTAAAATGCCCTAGGTCTTCATGAGCAAGCAAGTTGGATGCACACCCACTAGTTTATTTTGTTGAGCATTCATTCATATTTAGCTCTAGTGCATCCGTTGCATGGCAATCCCTACTCACTCACATTGATATCTATTAATGGGCTTCTCCATAGACCGTCGATACGCCTAGTCGATGTGAGACTATCTCCCTCTTTTTGTCTTCTCCACAACCACCTCTATTCCAGCCATAGTGCTATATCCATGGTTCACGCTCATGTATTGCGTGAAAGTTGAAAGGTTTGAAAAGATAGAGTATGAAAACAAATGCTTGGCTGAAATCGGGGTTGTGCATGATATGAATATTTAGTGTGATAACAAGGGAGCATAGCCAACACTATATGATTTTGTAGGGATAACTTTCTTTAGCCATAGTATTTTGAGAAGACATGATTGCTTTGTTAGTATTGCTTGAAGTATTGTTATTTTTTATGTCAATATAGACTTTTATCTTGAATCCTTCAGATCTGAACATTCATGCCACAATTAAGAGAATTACATTGAAAAACTATATTGGTTAGCATTCCACATCAAAAATTCTTTCTTTATCATTTACTACTCGAGGACGAGCAGGAATTAAGCTTGGGGATGCTTGATACGTCTCCAACGTACCTATAATTTTTTATTGTTCCATGCTATTATTTATGAAGTCTTGGATATTTAATGGGCTTTATCATTCACTTTTATATCATTTTTGGGACTAACCTACTAACGCAAAGGCCTAGTCCAGATTGCTGTTTTTTTGCCTATTTCAGGGTTTTGCAGAAAAGGAATATCAAATGGAGTCCAAACGGAACGAAACCTTCGCGAGAGATATTTTTGGAGGAAATCACGCACGAAAGACTTCAGGGCCAAGCCAGGGGACAGAGGGGCCACCCTCGAGGGTGGGGGGCGTGCCCCCTTCCCAGGGCGCGCCCCCCTGCCTCGAGGGCACCCCGTGTGGCCCCTGGTGCCCCCCTTCTTCCTATATATACCTACGTACTCCAGAAACTCCATACGCAGGATCATGCGTTAGAGCATGAGGTATTTGTAAATTGTCAACCTTGTGTGGAGGTCGGGGGCACGTGATGGTTAACTTCTACCAACCTCCCCCCTAGGATCATGCGTTGATCACTTTGTTTTGATGACTCGTAGATTTTTGCAATAAGTATATGAGTTCTTATGACTAATGTAGAGTCCATGGATTATACGCACTCTCACCCTTCCACCATTGCTAGCCTCTCTTGTACCGCGCAAGTTTCGCCGGTACCATACACCCACTATATATCCTTCCTCAAAACAGCCACCATACCTACCTATCATGCCATGTCCATAGCCATTCCGAGATATATTGCCATGCAACTTTCCACCGTTCCGTTCTTATGATACGCATCATATTGTCATATTGCCATGCATGATCATGTAGTTGACATCGTATTTGTGGCAAGGCCACCATGCATAATTTTTCATACATGTCACTCTTGATTCATTGCACATCCCGGTACACAGCCGGAGGCATTCATATAGAGTCATACTTGTTCTAGTATCGAGTTGTAATTCAATGAAAGTGTGATGATCATCATTATTAGAGCATTGTCCCATGTGAGGAAAGGCTAAATCAATAAAGCCCCTCCATGAAAAAAAAGAAAAAAAGGAAAGGCCAAAGAAAAAAAAGAAAGGCCCAAAGAAAAGAAAAAGGGACAATTGCTACTATCTTTTCCCACACTTGTGCTTCAAAGTAGCACCATGTTCTTCATGATAGAGAGTCTCATGTTTAGTCACTTTCATATACTAGTGGGAATTTTTATTATAGAACTTGGCTTGTATATTCCAACGATGGGATTCCTCAAATGCCCTAGGTTTTCGTGAGCAAGCAAGTTGGATGCACACCCACTAGTTTCTTTTGTTGAGCTTTCATACATATTTAGCTCTAGTGCATCCGTTGCATGGAAATCCCTACTCACTCACATTGATATCTATTGATGGGCATCTCCATAGCCCATTGATACGCCTACTCGATGTGTGACTATCTCTCTCCTTTTTGTCTTCTCCACAACCACCTCCCTATTCCACCCATAGTGCTATGTCCATGGCTCACGCTCATGTATTACGTGAAAGTTGAAATGTTTGAAAGAATAGAGTATGATAACAAGTGCTTGGCTGAAATCGGGGTTGTGCATGATATGAATATTTTGTGTGATGAAGAGGGAGCATAGCCAGACTATATGATTTTGTAGGGATAACTTTCTTTAGCCATAGTATTTTGAGAAGACATGATTGCTTTGTTAGTATGCTTGAAGTATTATTATTTCTTATGTCAATATAGACTTTTGTCTTGAATCTTTCAGATCTGAGCATTCATGCCACAATTAAGAGAATTACATTGAAAAACTATGTTGGTTAGCATTCCACATCCAAAAATTCTATTTTTATCATTTACCTACTCGAGGACGAGCAAGAATTAAGCTTGGGGATGCTTGATACGTCTCCAACCTATCTATAATTTTTTATTGTTCCATGCTATTATATATGATGTTTTGGATGTTTAATGGGCTTTGTCATACACGTTTATATTATATTTGGGACTAACCTACTAACCCAAAGGCCCAGCCCAGATTGCTATTTTTTGCCTGTTTCAGGGTTTTACAGAAAAGGGATATCAAACGGAGTCCAAACGGAATGAATCCTTCGGGAGAAATATTTTTGAAGAAAATCACGCACGGGAGACTTGCGAACCGTGTAGTAGGGGCCACATGGTGTCCACGAGGGTGGGGGCGCCCCCCCAGGGCGCGCCCCCCGTCTCGTGGGTCCAACGTAAGGCCCCTGGTGCCCTCCTTCCTCCTATATAAGCCTATGTACCCCGAAACCATCAGAAAAGAAGAGAAAACCTTAGTTCCACCGTCGTAACCTTCTGTTCCTGTGAGATCCCATCTTGGGGCCTGTTACGGAGCTCCGCCGGAGGGGGGATCTACCACGGAGTGCTTATACATCATCATCATTGCCTCACCATGAGTTGTGAGTAGTTTACCACAGACCTTCGGGTCGATAGTTAGTATCTAGATGGCTTCTTCTCTCTCTTTGGATCTCAATACAAAGTTCTCCTCGGTCTTCGAGGAGATCTATTCGATGTAATCTCTTTTTGCGGCGTGTTTGTCGAGATCCGATGAATTGTGGGTTTATGATCAAGATTATCTTTGAGAAATATTTGGTTCTTCTCTGAACTCTTTATGTATGATTATAATATCCTTGCAAGTCTCTTCGAATTATTGGTTTCATTTGGCCTACTAGATCTATAGTTCATGCAATGGGAGAAGTGCTTGGCTTTGGGTTCAATCTTGCGGGGTCCTTTCCAAGTGACAGCAGGGGCAGCAAGGCACGTATTGTATTGTTGCCATCGAGGATAAAAAGATGGGGTTTATATCATATTGCTTGAGATTATCCCTCTACATCATGTCATCTTGCTTAAGGCGTTACTCTGTTCTTATGAACTCAATACACTAGATGCATGTTGGATCGCGGTCGATGTGTGGAGTAATAGTAGTAGATGCAGAATCGTTTCGATCTACTTGTGTCGGACGTGATGCCTATATATAATGATCATGACTAGATAGTCTCATATTTATTCACTTTTCTATCAATTGCTCGACAGTAATTTGTTTACCCGCCGTAAAATAACGCTAGGATGAGAGAAGCCACTAGAGAAAACTATGGCCCCCGGGCCTATTCTCAACATATCTATCCACATTACTTTACTTTTTCCGCTTTTACTTTCTGTTCTTATTATCAAAAATACCAAAAATATCAAACTATCATCTCTATCATATCTCACTTTCGTAAGTGACCGTAAAGGGATTGACAACCCCTTATCGCGTTGGCTGCGAAGTTCTTATTTGTTTGTGCAGGTGCGAGGGACTCGCGCGTGGTCTCCTACAGGATTTATACCTTGGTTCTCAAAAACTGAGGGAAATACTTACGCTACTGTGTTGCATCTCCCTTTCCTTTTCGAGGGAATACAATGCGAGCTCGAGAAGTAGCAAGAAGAATTTCTAGCGCCGTTTCCGGGGAGGCTTACGCAAAAGTCATATACCGAGTACCTATCACAAACCCTTATCTTTCGCATTACATTTTTTGCCTCTCGTTTTCCTCTCCCCCACTTCACCCTTGCTGTTTTATTTGCCCTTCTTCTGTCGTGTGTTTACCGTTCGCTTGCCTCTTGTTTGCTTGTGTTGCTATGTGCCCTCTACTAGCTTGCATCTTCGCTTTCTATATTATGGATCCTCATCCACTTGCTAATCTCTTTAAGAGATCCAATTATGTTGAACCAATTGCAAGTGACCTGTGTGCACTAGATTATCTTTATGGGGTTTTGCTTGAAATTTATGAATCTGAAAATTGTGAGGAATTGTTAAAAGAAAAAGTGATTCATGTTAGCTCCCTAAATAAAAAGCATGATTGCAATGATGTTATTATAAAGTCTATTGATGTCAATTGTGTTAATGATATGCAAAACCCTAAGCTTGGGGATGCTAGTATTGCTATATCCACTACTTGTTGCAATAACCATGATTGGGGTGATTCTTCTTATGATCTTGAAAATTTATTTAAGCCCCATGATATTTATGAGATTGATAATAATGTTCGCAATAATATTAAAAGTGGGTTTGGAGAGGTCATGGCTATAGTTAATGTTGATCCCACTATTTTGGAAGAGTGCCAACTTTGTATGCATGTGGATCGTATTGAGAATATGTTTTGTGATAGCTATATTGCTGAATTTGCTTATGATCCTACATGCAATTATTATGACAGAGGGAAATATGGTTGTAGAAATCCTCATGTTACTAAATTACCTCTCGTTATGTTGAGATTGCTATTGTAGCTTGCTTCCTCCTTCCATATGCTAGATCTTGTTTGCCTTGCTAATTTGTTTGCTTATAAGATGCCTATGCATAGGAAGTATGTTAGACTTAGATGTGTTTTTCACATGCTACGTGATGCTCTCTTCGTGTTTCAATTGCTATCCTTCATGTGAGCATCTTCGAATGTATCGTGCCTAGCGAGGGGCGTAAAATGATAGCGCTTGTTGGGAGGCAATCCAATTATATATTTTTTGTTTTTGCTTCTGTTAGGGAATAAATATTGCATCTAGCTTCTTTTTAGATGTAGTTTTGAGTTTTTTTTAGTGTTTGTGCCAAGTAGAACCTTTGGGAAGACTTGTGTGAAGGTTACGTGATATTGCTTTGAAAAACAGAATCATTAGCGCTCGCTAGAATGGTCATCAGATTTTACTGGAGCGTGCTATTTAGTTGATTATTTTTGCAGAATATTAATAGACAAATTCCTCACGTTTACCAATTTAGTTTGAATTTTTTGAAGTTACAGAAGTATGCGAAACCTGCAGATTACTACAGACTGTTCTGTTTTTGACGGATTCTGTTTTTCGTGTGTTGTTTGCTTATTTCAATGCATCTATGAGTAATATTGGGAGGTATGAACCATAGATAAGTTGGAATACAGCAGTTTTAACACCAATATAAACAAAGAATGAATTCATTGCAGTACCTTTGAGTAGTGGTTTGCTTTCTTATACTAACGGAGCTTACGATATTTTTGTGTAAGTTTTGTGTTGTGAAGTTTTCAAGTTTTGAGTATTGCTTTGATGGACTATGGAACAAAGAGTGGCAAGAGCCTAAGCTTGGGGATGCCCATGGCACCCCAAGGTAAAATTCAAGGAAAACCAAAAGCCTAAGCTTGGGGATGCCTCGGTAAGGCATCCCCTCTTTCGTCTTCATCTATCGGTAACTATACTCGAAGCTATATTTTTATTCACCACATGATATGTGTTTTGCTTGGAGCGTCTTGTATAATTTGAGTCTATGCTTGTTAGTTTGACACAATTATCCTTGCTGGACACACCTATTTGAGAGAGTTAAATATGGCCTAGGAATTGTTAGAACACTCTATGTGCTTCACTTATATCTTTTGAGTTGAATAGTTTTTGCTCTAGTGCTTCACTTATATCTTTAGGGCACGGTGGTGATTATATTTTGAAGAAATTTTTGAACTCTCATGCTTCACTTATATCCATTTGAGAGTCTATTAAAACAGCATGGTAATGTGTTTAGGCTATAAAACTAGTCTTCACATGATAGACATCCAATATCAATGTAGTAAAAACTTTCACACTAAGTGCATTGAATATGATGAGAAGTTGGATGCTTGATAAATATTTTGAGATATGAGGATACTGATATTAGAGTCATACTAGTGGAGTGATACGTCTCCAACGCATCTATAATTTTTTATTGTTCCATGCTATTATTTATGATGTCTTGGATGTTTAATGGGCATTATCATTCACTTTTATATCATTTTTGGGACTAACCTACTAACCCAAAGGCCCAGTCCAGATTGCTGTTTTTTGCGTATTTCAGGGTTTTGCAGAAAAGGAATATCAAATGGAGTCCAAACGGAATGAAACCTTCGCGAGAGATATTTTTGGAGGAAATCACGCATGAAAGACTTCAGGGTCAAGCCAGGGGACAAAGGGGCCACCCTCGAGGGTGGGGGCGCCCCCCTTCCCAGGGAGCGCCCCCTGCCTCGAGGGCAGCCCGTGTGGCCCTTGGTGCCCCCTTCTTCCTATATATACCTACGTAACCAGAAACTCCATAAGCAGAGAAAAAACACTAATTCCACCGCCGTAGCTTCTGTTCCCGTGGAGATCCCGTTTTGGAGACTGTTCCGGGAGGGGGATCCATCACGGAGGCCTTCATCATCATCATCATCACCCTCACCATGAGTTGTGAGTACTTTATGTGACGCCCTCGATTTGACCTTACACTAATCATGCACGCAAATGTGTACGACCAAGATCAAGGACTCACTGGGAGATATCACAACACAACTCTACACACAAATTAAAATTATACAAGCTTTATATTATAAGCCAGGGGCCTCGAGGGCTCGAATACATAAGCTCGAATACACAAGAGTCAGCGGAAGCAACAATATCTGAGTACAAACATAAGTTAAACAAGTTTGCCTTAAGAAGGCTAGCTCAAAACATCAACGATCAAAAAGGCAAGGCCTCCTGCCTGGGACCTCCTAACTACTCCTGGTCATCGGCGGTCTTCACGTAGTAGTAGCCTCCATCGGGGTAGTAGCAGTAGTCAAAGGTGGCTTTTGGCTCCTGGACTCCGCCATTTGGTTGCATCAACCAGAAAGAAGAAAGAAGGGGAAAAAGGGGGAGCAAAGCAACCGTGAGTACTCATCCAAAGTACTCGCAAGCAAGGATCTACACTACATATCCATCGGTATCAATAAAAAGGGTAGTATCTGTGGACTAGGCTGCAGAATGCCAGAATAAGAGGGGGAGAAGCTAGTCCTATCGAAGACTAGCATCTTCTGGAAACCACCGTCTTGCAGCAAGAGGGGGAAGTAGAGTAGTGTAACATAAGTCATATTTATGTTGTTGTTCCAACACTCCGGGATCCTTTCTCGACTCCTGAAGCAACATATCCAATTCACGCCTCAGCATCCAGTTCTAGTTGTATCGATCGGGATACAACTCCAAGTGTCCGTTACCATAGGACAGGCTATCGATAGATGTTTTCTTCCCTGCAGGGGTGCACCAACTTACCCATCACGCTTGCTTAACTCCGGCCGGACACACCATCAGGTCATGCCCGCCCTCGGCCAAACAATATGCCGCAACCCGACCTAGGCTTAATAGAGAGGTCATGCATGCCGGACAAAACCCTATACCCCCAGGGGTCATGGGCCAATCGCCCCGGGAACTCCTGCACGTTGCGTGGACAGCCGGTGAGCAGACCTGGGCAACCTCCTTAAAAAGGTAGGTGCTTACGCAGTCCAACCCGGCGCGCGCCGCTCAGTCGCAATGACGTCAGTTAAGCTTCGGCTGATGCATACAACGCAGAACGCCCATACTATGCCCACATGGTGGTTAGCGCTATCAGGCTAGAGGCCCCTTGGATTAAATATCCAAACCATTTAGTGTCTTGGGAATGCGCGGTAACGAGCAGAGACTCACGAACATGTGACCCCATCGGCCCATCTTGAGAACTTGCGGCAAGGGCGAGTGCCCGGCCACGCCACGTATTTATCTCGCGGGCACCTTCCAGGTCAACCCGACTACACATCACTCGCAATTAAGCTCGCGTGGGTACCCCTCTGGGTCGACCCGTCTTTAGTAACCAGGTTCTGTGTAAAGTCATAGTAACCATAGTAACTGTGTGTCTGACACCAAAGGGAAACCTAAGGAAATCACCCTCGATGGAATTCCACTTGATATTTATCGTCAAGGTGAACGAAAGAGGAGTTACCCTCGAGGTCCACTCTTGAGGAGTTGCATGATAGTGTCATTATCGGGAGTGAGAAAGAGGAATCACCCTCGATGACCACAACCTATGAACTAACCTACAAGGTTAACATCCGAAGTGCTGATGAGGTCTCACCCTCGGCACTCGATAGTAACCCAGTAGTGTCGAGCAACTAAGGGGAAAGTGATGTGCGGTGCCGGGTCCTGGTCTTCGATCCCGTTGTTCGGGTCTTCTGATAATCCAGCGGGGCAGTCGGGACAAGGTAGGGTGTCACTGGTGGATCTCTAATCAGCCTATACTAAGTAGTTTAGTATAAACATGTAAGGTATGAAAGCAGTATCAACAACAGGCTATGCATCGGAATAGGATCATACAAAAAGCAGTAGCAGTTCTAATGCAAGCATAAGAGAGAAGAGAGTGGGCGATATCGGAATGATCAAGGGGGTTCGCTTGCCTGGTTGCTCTAGCAAGAAGGAGGGGTCGTCGTCGATGCAGTCGATCACCGAGGTAGCGTCAGTCTCGCGGTCTACCGGAGAGAGGAGGGGGAAGAAACAATAAATACAAAGCATACAGATGCAATAAAGAAACACGTCAAGTTAACTCGTAGTGCTAGGGTGCTCTAACGCTGTGGTACACGATACCGGTGAAGGGGGTAACATCCGGGAAAGTCTCCCCGATGTTTTGTGTTTTCGCACAAACGAATCGGAGGGGGAAAGTTGCAGGTTCACTATGATAGAGATGTGCGGCGGACGAACGGACCGCGTATTCGTATTCGTCTTGTCGTTCTGAGCAACTTTCATGTATAAAACTTTTTCATCCGTGTTACGGTTTATTTTATATGATTTTCCAAAGTTTAAAACATATTCTAGAATTGTTATTAATTTAAAAGGACTTATTACATCAGCATGATATCATGCTGATGTCAGCAGGGTCAACAGTCAACTTTGACTTGTTGACTGGTCAAAAGGGGCAGTGGGGCCCACTGTCATAGACTAGTTTAATTATGAAGGTTTAATTAGTCTAATGTGTAATTAGGTCAATTAAACTTAATTAATTAGGTTTAACTATCAAGATTAATTAAGTTAATTATTAATTAATTAATTAATTAACTTTTTATTTATATATTGTTTTTAATTCTAATTATTTATTTATTTAAAACGTTCAGGGGCTGGGCCCCTCGTGTCATTGGCCCAGAGGGGCATAATGGGTTATCGGGCGCAGGCGCCCGTCAGGGCTTGACCCGGGCGCAGGGACGGAGCCCCGGGGCACTGGACCCGGGCGCCGGCCGGTCGAGGCCAAGACCAGCTACGACGGCCAGCCACATCAGCAGCAGGCGCGGCGTAG